>CM033644.1:171169742-171769742 GCA_019512145.1 Engystomops pustulosus
GTGTGTGGCGGGGGTGTCCAGGGGATTATTATAGTATAGTAAAGGGAGGGCGGACAGGGCGCTTTTATTAGTAACGGGGCCGCTCAGGGCCTCTTTTGCGTGTTACTAGGTTATTGTAAAGGGATGCATCTATCTAGGGGTTTTTTCAGGGTGTAAAGGAGGCGCAGGTTATAGTAGGGCAGCGAGGGCCTTTTATTAGTAAAGGGAGGCGAGCCATCTAGGGGATTATAGTAACAGGGAAGGAGCTTAGGCTTGCTTTTTTTATTAGAAAGGGAGGAAGCAGAGCTAGGGCTTTTTATTAGTAAAGGGAGGCATCTAGGGGCTTTTTATTATGTAGTAAGGGAGGGCGCCAGGGGCTTTTTTTAATTAGTAAAGGGAGGCGCAGCCAGGGGTTTTAAGTAAGGGAGTCGCCAGGGGCTTTTTATTAGTAAAGGGAGGCACGCGGGCCTTTTTCTTTTAATTAGTAAGGGAGGCAGCACTCAGGGCCTTCTTTTTATTAAGTAGAAGGGGCCTCACTTTAGTTAAATGGAGCATCTAGGGGCTTTTATTAGTAAAGGGAGGCCCGGCCAGGGCATCTTTTTGATTGTAGTGTAAAGGGAGGCGGCACATCTAGGGGCTTTTATTAGTAAAGGGAGGAACCGGGGCTTTTTTCGTCCCTTTTAATAGTAAAAGGGAGGCGCTAGGGCCCTTTATTAGTGTAATTAAAGGGAAGTCACATTCTAGGGGGCCTGTTCTTTTTTTTTATTAGTTAATAAGTGTAGTGTGTAAAGGGAGGGGCATTAACAAAATTAGGGGCTTTTTATTGTTTAAAGGGAGCAAGCATAGGGGCTTTTTATAGTGTAAAGGGTAGGCGAGGCTAGGGCCTTTTGATTAAGTAAAGGGAGGGCCAGCTAGGGCTTTTGGCCTTTTTATTATAGTTTAAAGGAGGCCCAGGCTAGGGGCTTTTTATAGTAAAGGGAAGGCATTAGGGGCGCTTATGGTTAAAGGGAGGCAACATCAGGGGCTTTTTATTAGTTAAAGATGGGCCTCTAGGGCGCGTTTATTGTGTTGTAAAGGGACGGCATCTCAAAACATAATATACAATATATACAATATCTTACCTGCTGGTCCAGCCACATTCACACCTAGCAAAAACAATAACTTAAAATACACCGAAATGAATAAATACCAAATACCACAACCCCCACCCAACCGATTATCACAACCTAAACCAAACCAATAAACAATGACAAGCCACACCCACAAATAAACAAAAATGACCATAAATATACATAAACCCACCCCACACCCTCTAACAACAAACCACCCCACACCCTTTTTTTTTTTCTAAATATATAATAACAAATACACACAACACTGCACTAAACTAAATCCCTCGCCCGCACCCTCCCCTTCCCCCCAGACACTGGTCTAACGTCCAAAGTTTGCGTTAAGTAGTCCAGACCAGTGCCCAGGGTCATAGAGTCCAAGGTCAGTTCGTAAATCCCACCACCATCACCCCCCTCCCAACCTAACACTATGTCCCAAACCCAACTATATACAATATATACAACATAACATAAAGAAAAACAGAATACAAATAAAATCTGAACAACATCAATCAAAACCACATAAAGCCCAGGTTCGGCGCCTGCAAGCCCCTACATCACTTCATGCCCAGAACACAAAACAAAAATCTACAGTGTCAGCATGAGCCCAACACCAGGAGAGGAGATGACAGACTAAGGGACACTAAAGGAGAACCCCCTCCAAAGGAGAGAGGCCCTCCCCGTGCCCAGCCTCTCATACTCCAGAGAGCGCACCTTCACCAGGTCACCCACAATGTTCCTAACCACCTCGTCCACCGGGAGGATTTTACGCTGCGTCGATACTAAACACCGTGCGTTCCACGGGTGGTACCTGACCACTAGACTAACTAGGAATAACGTGCAGCGGCCCGGCCACCCAGGCCTCTGAATGCTCCATAGGCCCACTCCGCATAGGAGAGACCGGCCAACCCGGGCCAATGGATGGAAGCACCCACCCGGTTGTACACCTCTGTGTTAAAGGGGCACTGAAGCAGGAAGTGGTCCATGCTCTCCAGCAGACCACCGCACTCCTCCCGGGGACAACCCCTTTCCTCAGAGCTCCTACACTTCAGATTGTCCCTCACACACAGCTTTCCATGGTAGCAGCGCCAAGTCACGTCCCAAAACTTCAAGGGGATCCTGATGGAATTCAATAAACTCAAACCCACCCTAAGATCCCGACTTGGGCAATCCCTGAGGGCCAGAGGCTTCTGGAAATGGGTCAACAGAACCCCCTTGTCCAGGACTTTCCTCGACATGGTCCTGATCTCCCACATTCCCAGACCCCACCGGCGAATCACCTTCAGAACCGGGGTAGCGTAAGCCGGAAGATGCCCATGCGGTGTGCGAAGATCCTTCACTTGCCCTCCTGTCTCCCATTCCTGGAAGAAAGGCCAAAACCATCCCCTGCAGGAGTATACCCACGGAGGAGCCCTCTCTTTCCAGAGGTTTGCTACATTGATCTTAAGAAAGGTATTCACTAGGAACACCACAGGGTTGACCATACACAACCCTCCTTGTCTCCTCGTGCGGTAAGTAACCTCTGATTACTCTGTATGATACTTGTAAGTTGTGCATCTGTGTGACCAGGGTCAGGTTTCTGTCCACTGAAAGTAAACATAGAAGCTTTCTGTAGAAGGACAGCAAGCAGAGATCTAGAAATCGTGAGGAATTCATAAAGAAAGTATGTGGGAAAATAGTACAAGTTTTCATAATACACACAATAACATTAACCCCTTAACGCTCTGCGCCGTAGCTCTACGGCGCAGAGGTATAAGGGAAGTATGAAGAGGGCTCACGGGCTGAGTCCTCTTCATACAGAGGTGGGGGTTTTTGCATTTTGCACAAAACCCCCACCGCTAATAACCGCGGTCGGTGCTTGCACCGATCGCGGCTATTAACCCTCTAAACGCCGCCCGCAAAGTCGCGGGCGGCGTTTAAAAGACGGCGGCGCGTGGGCGCCGCCATCTTTTTTTCGATCGCCACGCCCCCGAACGTCATCGGGGGGCAGCGATCGGTTACCATGGTAGCCTCGGGTCTTCTCTTGACACGAGGCTACATGGTTTATGCAGGTTCGTTACAATGAGCCAGTGGCTCATTGTAATGTAAGACCTGCAAAAACGCCATATATTGCAATACTGTAGTATTGCAGTATATGGTAGGAGCGATCTGATCATCTAGGGTTATTGTACCCTAGATGGTCTAAAAAATAGTGAAAAAAAAAAGAAAAAAAAAAGTTTAAAAAATAAAAAAAATTAATAAAATATTAAAAGTTCAAATCACCCCCCTTTCCCTAGAACGGATATAAAACATAACAAACAGTAAAAATCACAGACATATTAGGTATCGCCGCGTCCCAAAATGCCCGATCTATCAAAATATAAAAACGGTTACGGCCGGCGGTGACCTCCGAGGCGGGAAATGGCGCCCAAATGTCCGAAATGCGACTTTTACACCTTTTTACATAACATAAAAAATGAAATAAAAAATGATCAAAATGTCGCACAGACCTCAAAATGGTAGCAATGAAAACGTCGCCTCATTTCGCAAAAAATGACCCCTCACACATTTCCGTGCGCCAAAGTATGAAAAAGTTATTAGCGTCAGAAGATGGCAAAAAAATTTTTTTCTTTTTTGTACACATTCGTTTAATTTTTGAAAATGTATTAAAACACAATAAAACCTATATAAATTTGGTATCACCGCGATCGCACCGAACCAAAGAATAAAGTAGGCGTGTTATTTGGAGCGAAGAGTGAAAGTCGTAAAAACTGAGCCCACAAGAACGTGACGCACGTTTTTTTTTCAATTTTTCCACATTTGGAATTTTTTTTCAGCTTCGCAGTACACGGCATGTTAAAATAAATAACATTACGGGAAAGTAAAATTTGTTACGCACAAAATAAGCCCTCACACAGGTCTGTACACGTAAAAATGAAAAAGTTATGGATTTTTGAAGTTGGAGAGCGAGAAATGAGCCGGAAAACCCTCCGTCCTTAAGGGGTTAACTTGCCAAAATTGGAATACTCCTTCAAGGCAGTAATATATATCCCCCATTATTCGAATTTATTAGATTTACGCCTTGCTGTCATGTTCTTTTAACCTCTTCCTGACGTGTGCCATACTTTTAGGGCCCAGCATCGGATAGGGTGTGTGGAGAGGGCTCACAGACTGACCCTCCATACAGGGAGGGTGTTTGCTGTATATTGCAGAAAACACCCACTGTTAACACCCGTAGTAGGTGATGTTAACCCTTTACATGCCATCAGCAGTTCATGGGCACCATTATCATCTGCCTTGCAGCACTGGGGTCGTGGGTTCGAATCCCACCCAGGTCAACATCTGCAAAGAGTTTGTATGTTCTCTCCGTGTTTGTGTGGGTTTCCTCCGGGTACTCCGGTTTCCTCCCACACTTCAAAACATACTGTTAGGTTGTTTAGATTGTGAGCCCCATGGGGACAGGGTCCAATTTGACATGCCTGTGCAGCGCTGCGTAATCTGTGTGCGCTATATAAATAAAGAATTATTATTATTATCTTGGCTGTGATTGTCTCTCCCTGTCATATCATCAGGGAGCGAGAATCAGTCGCATGACAGCCTTGGGTCTTTGTATGACTCAAGGACTTGTCATTTCTAATGTTCTGCTACAACATACCAGTCACACATTGATCATGTAAAATGGCTACTCTGTGGGGGTACCATTACTATATTGCTTACTGTGGGGGGAATGTTACTATGTTGGATACTGTGGGGACATATAAGTGATCTCTAGGGGAACAAAAGAACAGTATTGAGTTTGTGATAAGATGATAGAGGAGATGATGATGGAGGGAACAACCTAAACTTTTTGTGTTGCTAAATCTTCAGAGCGGAGTTGTAGCTGGAAGAAGCTAACATGGCGGTCAAGTAGAAGAAGATGAAAGAAACTCCTCTGATCAGACATCATCAGATTTACATTATTGATGAGCTGAAAATTCTGCACTCAAAACTCAATATTTTTTTAGATCTATTGAGCTTTATTCTGGTAGTGTTTTTATATACTGGTGCTACATGTATTTACTGTACTGGGTTCAAGTATATTATTTATATACTGATCTCCCTTCTGTCGCTATAGTTTTTCTTCTATCTCAGTTCCGGTGCTCTTTTTATGTACTGAACTTGGTTCTTGTATTGTAAATATGCACAAACTTGATTTTGGTTCTGTATTTACTGTAAGTATTAAACTTGATTCTTTTGCTATATATGTATAGAACTTAGTTATGGGCCTGCATTTATGGTATGATCTTGGCTCTGGTGCTGGTTTTTAACTTGGTTCTGGTGATGTGCCGTCTGGATCTCCTCTCCTCAGCTGTTGTATTGCATTTCAAAACACAATGGGGTAGATTTACTCACCTGGTCCATTCGCGATCCAGCGGCGTGTTCTCTGCGGTGGATTCGGGTCCGGCCGGGATTCACTAAGGTAGTTCCTCCGACGTCCACCAGGTGTCGCTGCTGCGCTGAAGTTCCCCGAGGCCCGCCGGAATGCCCTGAAGTTCACCGGCCTATTCGTAGTGAAGGTAAGCGCGAGTCCCGCGACACTTTTTTTTAAAAAATGCAGTGGTTTTTCCGAATCCGTTGGGTTTTCATTCGGCCACGCCCCCCCCCCCCGATTCCCGTCGCGTGCATACCAGCGCCGATGCGCCACAATTCGATCGCGTGCGCCAAAATCCTGGGGCAATTCAGGGAAAATCTAGGCAAATCAGAAATATTCAGGTAACACGTCGGGGAAACGCGAATCGGGCCCTTAGTAAATGACCCCCATTGTGAACGCCATGTTCACGCCATGACACAGCTTGAGACTGCATTCACAGTTGCATTGTGAATTACAATTTGATGGCATTGTTTATATATAAATGCTTGCCTTTTGTGTTTATTTCATAAAGGCTTTACAGTCCCAAACCTGTATCTAAATATGACAGAAACATCCTCACTACCCCAGATACCCCTCTATAAACAGATCCGGATTGTAGTACATTTTCCTGAGCCGGTTACACTTGATCGGCCTGCTTACTGTTTGGTTAATAGCCAATATCAGTTAAATTGTTATTGTGCTGAAATAACCACGTTCCAGCTAGATAAGTGAAGCATTTAGTATGTAATTGTGAAGCCTGGATAATTAGCATCACCTGATTGAGCATTATCGCTATGCGGGGAAAATTATACTAATAGAAGCACATACAGATTTTCAGAATTATATTAAGCTGTATTGTTATTTTTGTTTGCTTGTATTTTAGTTTGTTTAGTTTTTTAGTTTATTTGATTCATGAGCCATGGCTTTATAGTCAGCAATGAAACCTGTTCACTATGCATCTAATGATTAAACCCTCCAAACAATCAAATACAGGGGATTCAGACCTCTTATTGTCAAGTGTATTCCTATTTTTTGTATGTATGACATATCCATTGACCCCCTTCCCACAGCCTGGCCAAATGGAGCCACCCTCCATACATGTCTATGGGAGAGCTAAGTCTGTACGCTTGTCTATTTTCGGCGCTCCTATAGAAATAAATGGTGACGCCACCCATATCGGCAGGTGCAGGTTTACTTTTCCTGTGGATATATCATAAATATGGAAGATACCCCTTTAATAGATGCAGGTCCCACAACTGGACTCATATTTAGGTAACTAAATTTGTCTGTTTTTTTTTACATTGTACCCATAGACAGTTGTCATACAGGCCAATCTGGACCCCAAAACCGCAGGTCCGTCCATGCAAACGATCGGTAACATGCAATTGGTAACCAATACCAGGTGTCTTGCATTTGAACAATGCAAGACACCCGGTGCTGGTTACTGATCACATGCATTTTCATTCAACCGCATTTGCAAGCGGAACAAAGCCTGCTCCCAGGTGCTTGCGCTGCATTTATAAACGCAACACAAGTGCCATACCCTAAAACAGATTCACAAACCACAATGGACAGTAGCAATGATGTAAAGAAGAATACAACAAAATTCGAATATGTGTGAGAGTGAAAAAGTCATACAAAAATGATTTACCGTTTCTTTTTTAGGTGGTTATACAACCATTGATTCATGGGGGTACCTAATTTTTGTCCATATGTTTTTCTATTTTGGGTTCATTTAAATTAATAATGACATAGTGAAATCTATTGGGTGCTGTGGTTTACACACTGTACCCCGTCAGGCTCTCCTAAGGGCCACGTATCCTGCCACGTAGGGCCACGTAGCTCCTGGGAACCCTGTACTCTGCCAAGCACTCCTAGGAACCCTGTACCCTACCAGGTGCTCCAAGGAACGCTGTACCCTGCCAAGCACTCCTAGGAACCCTGTACCCTGCCAGGAGCTCCTGGTAATCCTGTACCTTACCAGGCGCTCCTAGGGACCATATACCCTGCCAGCAGATCCTGAAAACCCTGTAACCTGCCAGGGGTACCTGGTTATCCTGTACCTTACCAGGCGCTCCTAGGGACCCTATACCCTGCCAGCAGATCCTGAAAACCCTGTAACCTGACAGGGGCACCTGGTAATCCTGTACCTTACCAGGCACTCCTAGGGACCCTGTACACTGCCAGACAATCCTGGGAACTCTGTACCCTGCCAGGCTCTACTAGGAACTCTGTACCCTGCCAGACTCTCCTAGGAACCTCTCCTAGGAACCCTTTACCCTGCCAGGCTCTCCTAGGAACCCTGTCCCCAGCTAGGTGCTCCTAGGAACCCCATACTCTGCCAGGAGCTCCTAGGAACCCCGTACCCTGCCAGGAGCTCCTAGGAACCCCGTACCCTTCCAGAAGCTCCTAGGAACCCTGTACACTGCCAGGTGTTCCTGAAAACCCTGTACCTTGCCAGGAGTTCCTGGGAACTTTCTTTGACCTGTGGTTCTCCTGCTTGTTACCTGTACCTGACCCTGTGAACATTGATCTGATCCAGTAATGCTCTGACCTGTGGTTTCTCTGCATGTTTCCCACGCTTGACTCTGATACCCAGCAGAAACTGTCTATCTAACCCTGGGTATCCTGAACCTCAACTCTGAACCCAGTTTCAGAGACTGTACCGTTTTTCTTCTTGTATCCCAATTCTGTGCCTGTTCACTGAAACTCACATGTCTGCATACTTATTGCCTTGAATAAATAAATATTTATCTGAAACCCTGACACATAACTTTGTGTGTCTAATAAGTAGCAGCAAGGCTGAGAATGAACTTTCAATCCAGGTTTGCAGCTCTGCAACTGTTTTGGATAGATATTCAAGCTCTTGAACTGCTCGCAGCCCCTCCCCTCTGTTACGAGCGAGGGGCTGTAGAGCTCTTCAGTTAGTAGAGCCGAAAGCTCTTTAGGATGAAAGACCTGCACAGTGCACTTGCAGAGCTGCAGACATGGATGATAACTTTACTTTTCACAGCCCTGGTGCTACAATTAACACACACAAAAGTATGATTACACAGATATTAAGGGACAATACCCAACAATGTTTTTTATTTTGCACCCATTGACTTGCATGAACAGAAAGCATTATTCATAATGTTTCCAATATTTTTAACAAACAAAATATTTTTTTTGGTATACTTACTGAGGAGTGTGCTTTTCTAACATTGATTAGGCTCTTGCATTTATTACTCTGCTTTGCCAGACAACAAAAAAAAAATAGCTCAGTGTACATGTAATGCTTTCAAAAAAATATTTTTTTTATTTTTTTTTTTTTAGGGGCAAGTAAAGAGTAAATCTTTATTCATTTTTTTTTCTAAGTTCATAATACAAAAAATTCATTCTACAATCATTTCATTAAAAACATTAGGATATCTTAATCGGCATTATTATTACATTTTCACTCCCCCCACCCCCCACTTCTTATTACTTGTACCATCAACATTGTGCTTTTTAATAACCATTAACATGACGTAAACATATGATCCAGCCAAATTGTGACCTCATGCCCATCCCCAACCCCTTAAATACTAATCCATTATTAAATCCTAATCTTATACCAAATTAAACAACCACCTAGATAACAAAAATCCCACCCAATGCCCCCCTCTCCCACCCCTCCCGCTCATATAGCTCCTAAACACCTACTGGGAATACCATCATTTCATTACAGACAATAGGATGTATGATCAACATTATTATTACATAACCACTCCCCTCCCCCATTTCCTCCCCTCCCTCCCCCCTTCCTCCCCTTTTGGTAGACATTAACATGACACAAAACTTATAATCCAGCCACCTTGTGACCTCATATCCTTCCCCTGCACCTTAAATACTAACCCATTATCGGATCATAATACTTATACATAAATAATCAGGCACATAAGTAACAAAAAGCATCAAATACCCCCCTTCTCCCACCCATATAACCCATAAACCCATGCTAGAGATAGTCGGGGAGAAAAGGAAAAAAAAAAAGAAAGAAGAAAAAGGAGAGAAAAAAAAAATATTTAAAGAAAAATTATAACATTGGATAAATGTAAATTGGTTGAATTACTCTGATGCAAAGTTAAATATTCACGTAAGAATGAGCTTCAGGCCTTTGGAACAGAAGAGTTCTACACTATAAAAATAGAGACATCCATAGCAATGTAAAATACGTCACAATAAAAACAACTGGTGGCCATTTCCTAGGAATTAAGTCTATCATCTGCACTGCTTAAATGTCCTATTGCTGCCATTACCATGATATGAAATGTAATAGGTTTCTCATGAATAATATGAAAACCATTTAGTACAGTCGGAAGTCGGTTCTTTTCCCTTCCCTCGTCATTAGTAGAATTGTATGAATGTAACCTTGACTTGCCTAAACTGTGGCCTCCACCCCGTCACCGTGCATCCACCTCATTAACGCTGAAATTGCTTCATTACGATTCCATTATGTGCAGAGGCTCAGCATATTCTTAATGTGACAGACACACATTCTGGGTCCTGATATTTTCTCACTTGACCTACAGTATAGAGGATTTGTACAGACCCTGGAATACATCCTAGGTAAGTGTAGAAAGCCACAGGCAAAGGTGACACAGAGTGCTATCATTACTCATCCATGCACGGTAATAATAGAGATGTGCACACATGGAAGCATTTTATTTTGGTTTTAATTCCGTCATTTCAAAAAATGTAAAATGAATAATAGAAATACATATTATATTACTGAGAATGAAAAATAAATCTAGAAGATGGAATATAGTTTCACCATATTAAAAAGTCATAACATTTTAATTTACCATGTACAAAGCTGTATGAGGGCTTGTTTTTTTGTGTAAAAATGGTACTTCCTAGTGATGGTATTTAATATCCCATGCCGTGTACTGGGAAGCTGGAAAACAAATACCATATATACTTGAGTATAAGCTGAGTTTTTCAGCACAACAAGTGTGCTGAAAAACCCTAACTTGGCTTATACTCGAGTCAAGGAAAAAAACAAAAAGTGAACTCACCTTCCAACGTTCCCCGGCATCCTTTGCGGCTCCGACATTGGGTCCCGATCCGTCACAGTCTTCGCGACATCAGCCACACGCTGACGCTCTAATGTGTGTGTTGGCATCAGCACACACTATGATGTCAGCTTGCAGCTGAAGTTATGGTGCCTGCAATGGACCTGGAGCCGCGATGGATGCCAGGGAGCATCGGAAGGTGAGTTCACTTTTCTTTTTTTTTCCTACAGACAGGGGCTGGCAGGCTATATACTTGTGGGGCTGGCAGGCTATATACTTGTGGGGCAGGCAGTCTATATACTTGTGGGGGCAGGCAGGCTATATACTTGTGGGGGCAGGCAGGCTATATACTCGAGGGGGCAGGCAGGCTATATACTCGAGGGGGCTGGCAGGCTATATACTTGAGGGGGTTGGCTATATACTACAGGGGATGGCTGGCTATATACTCCAGGGGGCTGGCATAGTATATACTTCAGGCCTCTGGCAGGCTATATACTTGGGGGGCTGTGACCAACACATTTCCCACCCTCGGCTTGTACTCAAGTCAATAGGTTTTTCCAGTTTTCTGTGTCAAAATTAAGGGTCTCGGCTTATACTCGGATCAGCTTATACTCGAACATATACGGTAAGTTAAATTGACGATATGAAAACCCATTTTCTTTTAGGATTTGTTTTATATATTATATTCTCCAAATGACACCTCCCCTTTATTCTTTGGGTCGGTACAATCAAAGGTACCAAATTTATAAAGGTTTTATTATGTTTTAAGACACTAGACGCTAATTTTAGACGTTTTTCATAATCTGGTGAACGGACCTTGTGCTATTTGTAATTTTTTTGTGGGATGAGCTGATGTTTTTATTGCCACCATTCTGGAGACTGTACAACCTCTTGATAATTTTTGTATTCAAATTTGTATGCTCTGCAAAATGGTGATTCAGTCATTTTGGTAATATTGTCAATCACAGACTGTTATAAAAAAAAAAAAGAACCTTTTGTCGCATGCTGCACTACATGAGACACAAATTTCTGCACTGAAGAGGTTGTTCCGGTGCTCAGTTGGACCATGCACCAGATTTAACATGCAAACTCTGACAGAAATGTGTCCATGCCCCATGATAAAGATACACCAAATAAAAATGGTGCACTCTGTTGGAGCTGTGCAAAGGGTGCCAGATTCATGTAGAACGGACGCCAGAAATCCTGAATCTGGCACCCCCTGCACAATACACAGGCAAACTGCTTATTGTACAGTTTGCACTATTCTTAGTAAATGTGCCCTAATGGGGATATACACTCACCGGCCACTTTATTAGGTACACCTGTCCAACTGCTCGTTAACACTTAATTTCTAATCAGCCAATCACATGGCAGCAACTCAGTGCATTTAGGCGTGTAGACATGGTCAAGACAATCTCCTGCAGTTCAAACCGAGCATCAGTATGGGGAAGAAAGGTGATTTGAGTGCCTTTGAA
Source organism: Engystomops pustulosus (assembly GCA_019512145.1). Classification (NCBI taxonomy): domain Eukaryota; kingdom Metazoa; phylum Chordata; class Amphibia; order Anura; family Leptodactylidae; genus Engystomops; species Engystomops pustulosus. Next base: position 171,181,711 of record CM033644.1, read on the forward strand.
CGTGGCATGGTTGTTGGTGCCAGAAGGGCTGGTCTGAGTATTTCAGAAACTGCTGATCTACTGGGATTTTCACGCACAACCATCTGTAGGGTTTACAGAGAATTGTCCGAAAAAGAAAAAACATCCAGTGAGCGGCAGTTCTGTGGGGAGAATGGGCAGACTGGTTTGAGCTGATAGAAAGGCAACAGTGACTCAAATTCACACGTTTACAACCAAGGGAGGCAGAAGAGCATCTCTGAACGCACAGTACATCGAACTTTGAAGCAGATGGGCTACAGCAGCAGAAGACCACACCGGGTGCCACTCCATTTCAGCTAGACAGCGAAGATTGAGGCTTACAATTTGCACAAGCTCATTGAACTTGGACAGTAGAAGATTGGAAAAACTTTGCCTGGTCTGATGAGTCTCGATTTCTGCTGCGACATTCGGATGGTAGGGTCAGAATTTGGCGTCGACAACATGAAAGCATGGATCCATCCTGCCTTGTATCAACGGTTCAGGCTGGTGGTGGTGGTGTCATGGTGTGGGGATTATTTTCTTGGCACTCTTTGGGCCCCTTGGTACCATCGTTGCAACGCCACAGCCTACCTGAGTATTGTTGCTGACCATGTCCATCCCTTTATGACCACAATGTACCCAACATCTGATGGCTAATTTCAGCAGGATAATGCGCCATGTCATAAAGCTGGAATCATCTCAGACTGGTTTCTTGAACATGACAATGAGTTCACTGTACTCAAATGGCCTCCACAGTCACCAGATCTCAATCCAATAGAGCATCTTTGGGATGGTGGAGACGGGAGATTCACATCATGGATGTGCAGCCGACAAATCTGCAGCAACTGTGTGATGCCATCATGTCAATATGGACCAAAATCTCTGAGGAATGCTTCCAGCACCTTGTTGAATCTATGCCACGAAGAATTGAGGCAGTTCTGAAGGCAAAAGGGGGTCCAACCCGTTACTAGCATGGTGTACCTAATAAAGTGGCCGGTGAGTGTATAGGCATAATACAGATGGCTTTAACAAAGATATTAAAAAATTAGTCAGACATTGCAGTTTTACAGTATAGTAGCCGCACATTATGTAGTTTAACTAAGTTATTATAGCAAGGGTGTGAACGCGCAGGTATGAACCCGTAGTTTAACCTATCCTGTAATAGCATTATATAGAAATAATGAAAGAACACTTAATTTGGTAACCAGTGTACAAAATAACAAGTTTTCAGGTTTTGTAATATATACCTTCAGAAAAGGGAGATTACAATCGATGATGTTGAGTATTACGCGTGATGAGGTCTGTGAATCTAGGAAAGGTATGCAAACAAACAATATAGTAAACAATATTGGAAAGGGAATTTCTACTTATCTGTTTTTATTTCTTGTTTTTACTTTCATTTCTGTCCATAATTATGGTGGCTGTCATTTTACCTCTGCTCCGTTAACAGCATTTAGAGCAGCCTAATGCCCATAGACAGTAAGGCTACTCGCACACTTTGTGGAATGTCTGCGGGATTTACATGAGGGGTTATCCAGCAGACATTCCCCAAGCGTCAGAGACAAGCTGAAATTAGGAAATTTCAGGATGTAACACTTTTTAACATATGGAAAAAAGCGAGAAAATTGGAGCAGCACTTGTGCAGGTCAATCACGGGTGCAAGTCTTCAAAAGTAGTGGCTGATCCAGATGCATCAAAAGTTTACCAGAAAAATATATCTTTATTCCACCATAATAAAAAAAAGTGATGTTTCGCCCCTTCTATGAAGGCATTATCAAGCCTTTCCTATTATCTCTACTATTTTTTACTGGTACACTTTTTAACATATGTATTTCTCCAACCCAAATTGTAATATGCACCCAAATGGGTATGTTTGCCCTGGACTATTTGTCATCACCTTCTCCTCAGCCTCTATTTGCAGGTATAGGAAAAGAAAAGTCACATTTCTGATGGATGTCCCGTAATATCAAGATAAAAGCTGCTGCTGATGAGTGTTTCTCTCTCTGAAAACTGATAGGGAAAAAAGATTGTTCTGATGTGCTGATCATGGACATAGCCTGACACTGGCCGCATTACCAAAATCATAGACCCTGCTCAAATATACAGGAATAAAATGATATTTGGTTATGTGTTTTCTGCTCGCTAACACTCCTGTCTTTATTCAGGTCTGAAGGTTGACAGCAGTAACACTGCGGGTGGCAACGTAATAACCTGTCACATATCACCTGCACTACGAGTCTTACTGTACTCATTAGAAAGTCGCTCGCCTATTTGCCTTGCTGCAGTGTGGGATGAGATTGGAATACCACTCAACGTATGGAAGACAATGTTTCAAATTTCTAGGCAAAGTATGAAAGGTAATCTCATTAAGGCAGAGATATGGCAAGATAACATGATAATAGAAAGGCGTCTTATTAACAGAAACTGTAATACATAAGACGTCAGCACATACGGTAAGGTGGCAGGCATCAGGTGACGTGAGTAACAGTAAAGATGAAACTGTCACTCAAATATGTTTCTTACCTTAACTCAGGCCCACTCACGATCCATAGATGAGCTAAACTCGAGAAACCAAATTAACTGTAATAGGAAAAAGTAAAAATCATCAATAAAGACAAATGTGTGCTTGAAGACTATGTAATAAAGGACTCACGCGTTTATTACAGAGCAAAGCCTTTAAAAAAGTTATTTAACAGCAAAGTTTTATCTAAATACAGTCCCAATTTCACCTTGCCTCCTAATTTACCATATAACTTCTGTACATCAAAGATTGTAGGGACATAACTAGGAGAGGCTGGGCGCCACAGACTTCTGCACGCTCCCCCCCACCCCTCTTAAAAAGATATATACATATTTGTACACATGTTTATACAGTCACATACATTTATACATTCACACACACACACATTTAGATACTCACACAAAGTTCTATACTCAGAGACACATATTCAAACACTTTTAGACACATGCATACATGAAAACAGTCATAAGCACTAAAACACAAAAAATATGCCCACATCCATACATTTATACACACATAATGGGGCTCATTTACCAAGGGTCCGTGGACCGCAATTCCGTCGGGTTTCTCGAATATATCCATTTCGGATACCGATATATCGGTTGATGCGAATCCTCGTCAGACAGCGCACCGCGGGATCGCGACAGGACCGGGTAAGTAAATCTGCCCCAATGTGTAGCACATACACATTTTATAAATACATATAATATATATACATCATATACTTAGACATACAGTATATACACACCATACATCTTATACACACATATACATCATATATACACACATAAACAGCATATATGCACACACGTACAACAGATAGACACCATAAGCACACATATAGTATATACACACACAAAAATTCCATACTCATACACACATGTATGTATTCATCAGCCAGTCTTCATATCCAAGGGGGAAGGGGTGTCAGAGGACACATACGTGATTTCATGCAGCCCAGTGGCTGGAGGTCAAAGGGGGCAAGTAGACGGCAGGAAGTAGATATGAGAGATCCCAACTACTGCCATTCTGCTGTACCCTCCCCAAACATTGCTCAGCTGAGCTTCCAGCTGGAAGATGTTCAATATTATATACACTATGGGGCAGATTTACGTACCCGGTCCAGACGTGATCCAGTGTCGCGTTCTCCGACGCTGATTCGGGTTCTGCCGGGATTCACTAAGGTCATGCGCCCGATGTCCACTAGGTGTCGCTGCTGCGCTGAAGTCCGCCGGAATTCACCTGCTACGTCTCGGTGTATGTGAGTGCTATTTTTGCGACACAATTTTTTTTTAAATTCTGCGGTTTTTCCGAATCCGTCGGGTTTTCCGATGGCCACGCCCTCTGATTTCTGTCGCGTGAAAGCCGGCGCGATGCATTACAATTCGATCGCGTGCACCAAAATCCCGGGGCAATTCGGTGCAAATCGGAAAAATTCGGGAAACCAGGCGGAAAAACGTGATTTGGACCCTTAGTAAATGTGCCCCATTATGCTGTTCTGCATAACATGTATATAACAGCGCTAATCCTCTATTCTTTAGTGTAGCCGGGCCCCCTTAGCAGCTGCTAATTGAAAATGAAGCTCAAGCCACAAAGGGCAGAGTCACAGCTTAATGTTAAAGCTTCACATTGCACATGCACTTATACTTTGAGCTGAAGACAATTCAGTGGACCACATTTATCAAATACAGTGCAGTTTAGCTGTCCCACTTTCAGTCCAGAATTTTGTGTTCCAGACAATTGGGCACATTTACTTACCCGGTCCTGTCACGATCCCCGATCCGGACGGTCTGACGAAGATGAGGTCCGGTGCGATTCACCAAGATCGTGCGCCCGATATCCTGCATGTGTCCGAGATCCTGCTGAGGTCCGCCGGAGTGCATCTTCTTCTTCCCGGTGTATATAGGTGCATTAACTTGCGACACAATTTAAATGTTAAATCCCGTGCTCAGTCCGAATCCGTGGGATCGTCCGACGGCCCGCCCCCCGATTTGTGTCACGTGAAAGCTGACTCCGATGCACCAAAATCCGTTCGCGTGCGCCACGATCCCTTTTTAAATGCGGCACAAAATGTTAATTTCTGTCGTTTGTGCGATCCGCGCACCCGTAGTAAATGAGCCCCAATATATGAGCAAGCAGTTTGCACTGAAAAGAATGTGGACCATTGTCTGAACTGATATATGTAGCACCAGGACACTTTTCATACTGTGTTTTATATACAAAAATAATTTGCCATTGTGTTGACAGGTGTTTTAAGCCTAATATTATCACCAAGAAGCACAGGATATATATATAGTAATGTGATATATATACATAACACATGTTCCTGAATAAGCCCATTCCATAAATGAGACCATGCGTCTGAATTATTATCTGCATTAGCACAGCTGACCGTTTGTTCCTGCAGCATATTTCATTTAACTTTTATTCTTGACATTTCTGGATGGGAATAATCAGTGCAATCTGCCTTTTATCTGTAATCATTAAGGTTAATGAGAAAATAGAGCTCATTGAATGTCATCACAATTCAGAACATCTTCACAGCATTAAACAGGTTAAGCTTCAGTCAATGGGTATGAAGCAAATCATTACATTAAATGATCAGCTGGTGACCTGAGGACAGATACAAGGGTACAAGACACTGACGGTAACTGCATGTTGCATTGGGACTTTGCCCCTGGAAAGGTTAATGAATGGGCTTGATAGCCATCTATGAGAAGACAATGTTGATCTTACACAATTATGACCGTATACCTTAGGTATATCATATAACTACTATACGTGTTTGTGATTAGGAATGTGCTGATTGTACACCCTAGGTTTGTTGGCCATATTAGAGCCATAGCATAGCACTCTTGAACTTAAAGGGAACTTGTCACCAGGTGTTCCCCACTAAACTACTAGCCCCCTCAGGTAGGATACAAAATGTCATTTCTAGAATCCCCTTTTTTATGCAAAATATCTCATGTTTACCAATAAAAAAATCCCCTCCAAGGTCAGGCATATATGTCTCTTCCCATTTTCACATGAGAGAAGTTTAGTGGTTGCAGGGGTAGTGTCTTTAGTCGAAAAAGTAGGATCCAGCTCATGGAGGTCTTGTGAATTGGTGTTCTTTATTTGCGCTTAGGTGACATCCAGGGATACAGAGATAAAAGTCTACGTGTTTCGAGTGGTTCCCCCACTCTTATTCATGACAAGAATGAGGAGTGAGGAGACTGTGGTTATAGAGGCTGGTGAGCTGGAACATTTTCTTTTTGTTACTTTCAGTGGTGTCTATAGTACCTACAAACATACTTTTTGTGTCATATTAAAGATAATACAGGCAGTCCCTGGGTTACGTACAAGATAGGGTCCATAGGTTTGTTCTTAAGTTGAATTTGTATGTAAGTCAAAACTGTATATTTTATCATTGTAGATCCAGACAAAATTGTATTTTGCCCCAGTGACAATGGGAGTTTCAAAATTTTTTGCTGTAATTGGACCAAGGATTATCTATAAAGCTTCATTACAGACACCTTACAGCTGATCATTGCAGCCTGGGACTATAGTAAAGCATCCAGAGAGCTTCACCAGAGGTCACAGTGGGCAGAGGGGTCTGTCGTTAACTAAGGGTCGTCTTTAAGTTGGGTGTCCTTAAGTAGGGGACCTCCTGTGACCTCATCATTTAGATCAGGCTTGTGGTTTGTGATGTACACAACTAGACATACAGCCAGTTAAATAAATAGGTGGGAACTGGATCTTTATCTGCAGGTTGCATTTCCAACTATGTCTTTAACTGAGTTTATCTCTGGTTCACAAGACCATAAGCCTGATATATGAACGATCTGAGATCCTTATCTTTAATATGACACAAAAAGTATGTTTCTAGGTACTACAGAAGAGAAGAGGAACAGAAGGCTTCTAAAGTGACACTGTTCCTGCAACCACTAAACTTGACTCATCTAATGTGAAAATGAGTTGAGTAGAGTCATACTTGCATGACATTGGGGGAGATTTTTTTTTATAGGTAAACATGTAAGATTTTACATAAAATAGGGAATTCTAGAAAGGACGTTTCATACCTTACCTGAGGGGGGTAAAACTTGTGAAATTGACAGCTGAGCCAATAGCCCCCACTATTGGTTCCACTATCATAGGCATAATGCATTTCACCTAGAGTTAGGACAAGGGGCAGGTAAGGATCAGCGCCTGCCTAGAACGTAACCTCAACCCCTCAATCTTAGGGTGCAATTTTGTGAAGTTTTTGTTACAATTTGCTTTTCCTACTGCTATGGCTCCCAACACTCGTAATTTGCACCAATGTCAGGTATCAGAGCAGTGCCAAGAGCATATGAGGTCACAGCAGCATCAGGAGCCAGGGAATAGATGAACATTGGGAGTCACGCATGGGTGTTTGCTTCTTATTATTATTATTTATTCTGGGTTCTCCACAATTATTATGTGCTCTTGGGAAACCATTACTAATTTAACCCTTTAAAGTTGAGCAATGTGATAATAAAGACCAATATAGCTTATGCACCCCCATCTACAAGTTTGAGGATCTGCAATGATGTCTGCTGAAAGCTGTAAAGAGGTCCCCTTTAACCATCGCTCTTCCAATAACATTAGGAATTAATTTTATAGCAGGGGGGTTAGGGTAGGAGGATGCTTAGGACCAGATGCCTGAGGAATGTAATGTCAACAGTTGAACCAGGTGACTTCGGAGAGGTGAATGCATGTGTTTTTTTTTCCATTTTCTACACATAATCTACCCAACAATTTTTGTGGGTTGGAAAATCCATTTGACTCTTCACAATTTGAAACATGTTCATAGGAACATGTCAGTACCTACAGAAATATAGATTTCAACCCTACAGTATCTTCCACCAGTTACATCAGCAGCTCCTTAACAGCGTTCTTATGCCATCACATTTTTCAGTATTGTAACTTGAGATGTTCTCACACATTACTATTACTTCTACATGTTATAGAATGACATGGATTTATATAAATGCAGAAAACCCATTTTCTAATAGATTCTGTGGGGGCTGGAGCTTTAGATAACAATTTGACAATGAATTTTATTTTCCTTCCATCAACACATCATTTATTTATAGGATTTTACAGCATGCAGGTGGCTGCTTTTATACATTCCTTTAATTCTAAAGCCTTGGGGGGCTTCTCTCAGCAACCTGTAATTTTTTATGCCCCGCTTCCCTAGTACATGACTGGTATCTTGACAGGGGGATCTAATAATAGAATCCTTTCTTTTGTAAATTGACAAACGTATTGTCAAAAGAGGTTGTATAGCCATAAAACACTATTTAGATTTAAGCAGCTGTTTACACAATGGAAATATGGAACAGCGGTGCCTTTATACAATGGACACAGCATATATATGACAAGGCTCTTTTAGGTCCTTAAAGGGAACCTGTTGGGTAGTGTTCACCTTCAAATAAGCATCCTGTTGCTGAAAACTCATGGTTCTTTAATGTTATATTGGCATAAGCACATTTAACATAAGGTAAGTCAGCTTAATATAATCCTGCGGTCATCTCTCTATAGAATGTAGTATCGCAAGGTGAATAATATAAAACGTAACATTTAATTAAAAAATACATAAAAACCACTATTGTCACAAATAACAATGCACCAACAGAAACAACCATTAGCCACTGTAATCTATTCTCAAAAAATACAGGGCTCACAAAGAAATGCCATTTTGGCGACTGATAACAAGGGGATCATATACACAATGTTGTACATGCAATATATCATGCCAGACAGCTCCCATATAGGCACTGGTAAAGAACAAGTAGTAAAGAACAAGTAAAGAACAAGTAGTTAGCAATCGATCCTACATATATGACAACTGGCGTGTGCCAGTCGTTCTGTCAGGGCTTCACTAAGCCGGACGGCCTGGAGACCAAAGGAGCCACTGCTTGGTCTCTACCACTACGAATTTTAAGAGTCACCGACACTTGTGATATATGTTTCCCCTGATGAATCCGCGGGATTGCGGAAGTAACACGTTGGGACCACTTTCCTGTTATGAGACCATCTGGTAACGTGGAGTTCTAACAGCAAGGGCGAGTTACACGTCAGGGACAGCTGTGGACCGTCCTTGTCAGGACGGGAGTTTATGGGCGATATTAAGGTGATATTCTAGTATGTAAGGGATACTTAGGTTCTTCATTATCTGTGAGAATCTGATGGTCCGATTCCTGCGCCCAGGATTGGTAAGAATATTCCTTTTTCTTCCTTCTACATACTGCTATTATCGCTATCATTGATGTAGCATACACTTTTTTCTTCCCTTGTATTGCATTGGGTATATACGAATACAAGTACCGTATATACTCGAGTATAAGCCGAGGCCCCTAATTTTACCACAAAATACTGGGAAAACATATTGACTTGAGTATAAGCCGAGGGTGGGAAATGCATTGGTCACAGCCTCCCCAGTATATAGCCAGCCAGCCCCTGCCCCAGTGTATATAGCCAGCCAGCCCCTTCCCCAGTGTATATAGCCTGCCAGACCCTGCCCCAGTGTATATAGCCTGCCAGACCTGCCCCTGCCAGACCCTGTCCCAGTGTATATAGCCCGCCAGACCCTGCCCCAGTGTATATAGCCTGCCAGACTCTGCCCCAGTGTATATAGCCCGCCAGACCCTGCCCCAGTGTATATAGCCTGCCAGACCCTGCCACAGTGTATATAGCCTGCCAAACCCTGCCCCAGTGTATATAGCCTGCCAGACCCTGCCCCAGTGTATATAGCCTGCCAGACCCTGCCCCAGTGTATATAGCCTGCCAGACTCTGCCCCAGTGTATATAGCCTGCCGCCGCTGCCGGACAGATCGCACAGAAGATATACAGGGGTCGCCAGAAAGGTGAGTTTAGATATATTTATTTGTTTGACTCAAGTATAAGCCGAGTTTGGGTTTTTCAGCACATTTTTTGTGCTGAAAAACTAGGCTTATACTCGAGTATATAAGGTAGTTGTCATATATGTAGGATCGATTGCTAACTACTTGTTCTTTACCAGTGCCTATATGGGAGCTGTCTGGCATGTATATTGCATGTACAACATTGTGATATGATCCCCTTGTTATCAGTGGCCAAAATGGCATTTCTTGTGAGCCCTGTATTTTTAAGAATAGATTACAGTGGCTAATGGTTGTTGGTGTTGGTGCATTGTTATTGTGACAATAGGGGTTTTTATGTATTTTTGAATTAAATGTTAAGTTTCATATATTCAACTTGCGATACTACATTGAATAAAGTAGGTGATTGGTACAGTCCCTTACAGACACAATTGTGGATCTAGAAGTAAAATAGGGCAGTCTAATAATCTCTTATAGACCTGTTGACATGCCCTCACGTTTAATGGAGCCTGATGCCACCTGAACTGCCAGCAAAATCTCATGTGATTTAATGCAATGAGTGCATGAAGCTGACTGCCAATAATGCAGGCCACCACAGATGAACTAGTCAATCCATGGGTAGACCCATCAGCTCAGAGACCCACAGCCCCCTGTCTGGGTGGTACATGACAATCCCAATTATCCTATGGCATTTATACAGTAATATGGGTAGATTATATAACACACATGTGGTCTCTAGATTGATGGGCACCAAAGAATGGATTTTGTGGTGTTGCTTACATAAAAACTGCTCCAACCCCCATGACTAGTACAGGTAAATTTGTATACGCTCATCTAAGATTTTAGAATATGACATTTCAGCTTACCGGATATGCTGAAATGTCATATATTCCATACCTTTTAAATCTTAGCTGGACAAAGTCATTACTTGACACTACAAATACAGGTTCCCTTTACATGATTTATCTGTAGTATATATACAGTTGAAATCAGAAGATTACATAAACTATATAAAAGACATATATGCATGTTTTTCTCACTATCCAAATTGAAATCAGAATAAACTTTCTGTTTTAGGGGAATGAGGATCACCAAAATTATTTTATTACTAAATTCCTGAATAATGAGAGAGATAATTTTTTAAGATGATTTTATTACTTTTGCAAAGTGAAAAGTTTACATACATTGCATTAGTATTTGGTACCATTGACCTCAAACATTTTGTATATACTTCCACATGCTTCTTTTACTATTTGGAAGGAATTTGGGCCCATTCTCTTGACAGAATTGGGTGCAACTGTGCCATGTTTGTAGCTCTCTTACTCGTACCTACTTTTTCAGCTTTGCCATAAATTAGGATTGAGATCAGGTCTTTTTAACTCAAAACATTGACTTGTTATCCTTGAGCCCACTTTGTAACCAGTTTGGCAGTATGCTTCAGGTCATTGTCCATTTGAGACCCATTTGGGCCCAAACTTCAACTGCCCGACTGATGTCTTGAGATGTTTACTTCAAGTATTGACACACAGGGGCATATTTACCAGGACCTCTGACGTAACACAGGGGCCCTGAAATAATCGCAATGCTAGCTATTCTAGTAGCACTTGTGATTATTTGTCACAATCCGCCACCTTCATGCCAGTGGGGCGTGTGAAGTGGGTTGCTGGGGGGGGAACAGCTGGCCCAGCAGACAGCACGGCCTACCGGGAGAGGGCCTGTGCGAGATGTTACTGTTTGGACAAATGAACAAGGCACCTTCAGGTTTCTGCAAATGACAAACAAGAATGACCAGACTATGAAAGTCTACAATTCTAATCCAGAAATTTGGAAAACAAAATCAAACTCGGAGGCGCCACTTCCACATAGGCAGAATAATTTTTAATTGATATGAGGATGATGCATTTCAATGGAGGACCTCGTCTTTATCAGAACAAATCAACTGGCAGCAGAGGTATGCAGTGTGCTGAAGGGAAAGTGGTTGGAAGTGTTTGCCCCTTTTTTCTCTCCTTTACCATGATGCTACACAAAGAAGAAGCAGTGTGTTTCAGGTTGTATCTTAAAATACATCCACATGTTGTGCTCTAATAACTTTAAATCCAGAAGCTTCCAAAGACATGACATCATCATATAAGCTGTCCCGAAATGTTCAAAGTCATAGTAAACATAGGGGCACATATATCATAGTTTCAGCTAGGCAAATTGTCAAAATTTAGTGACTTTTCAGTTTTTTGCAACATTTTTGCGACTTTTAATGCCTTTTGTATCATTGTTTTCCAGATGTTCCATGCAACATTAAATTTTTTTCTGCACCTGGTCCAGGGCAGGTTCAAAGGAAGTTTTTTTTATAATGGGGGACGGGCTTCAAGCTATATACTGGAGGGCAAGGGCTAGGATATATACTGTGCATTTCCCCCCTCGGCTTTATACTCGAGTCAAGGGGTTTCCAGTTTGTTGTGTTAAAATTAGGTACCTTGGCGTTATACTTGGGTCGGCTTATACTCAAGTATATACGGCAGTCACAAATACCTGTCTGATGATAAATGACCCCAAATTCTTTATACTGTGACAAAACAGAAAACTACAATATATGTTTCCAGCAGCACTGACTGGGGGTTTTTCTGTATCATTTATATGGGTACTGGAAGCCCAATCAAATGAACTGAACAGAAATTTCAAAATCAGACCTACAAATTCCATTAATATATTTTAGTAATTATAAAATCAGTAACCCTCCTTACAAATAAGAAGATAACACTTAGACCTTGAGAGTGAAACATTCAAGTGTCACACAATCTTGACACTGGGATATTCCAGTCTCGGTTCTTCCTAAGCAGATCCTTGTGTTATCTTTAAGATGGATACTTGAGTCATTCTACTGGTTGGACACCATCCGGCGAGATTAACCAATCGTAGTGATGTACTGAGCCTTAGATAAACCTTAACCTTTAGAAGATGCAGAGTGTTGACTATCTACAGCATTTATCTGCCAGAAATAGCCATTAGCTGCACAGGGCAGGCATTATATTATGTATAAGGTTCTAATAGAAATGTATGTCAGCCAGCAATGATGAAACACAACTCATTAAGAAGACAAACATGAATTGTTGTTCCTCTGTCTAGTAGTGAGGGTTATATAAGAAAATGAATTTACTATTGATGAAGAACATATTCCTCCTTATACATTTCCCTACATATCGTATATGCTTTCATCCTTAATGAATGTAGCTTCATAATATTTGGAAAATAGTATACTATTTATCAGTTCTTCTATGCCAGCTGATGGTTAGCTGTTGGGGCATTTAAAAACCCATTTCTTCTTTATTATATTTGACCAAATCCCGCGCTCAGCCCGAATCCGGCGGATCATCCGATGGCAAACCGCTAAAATGTATTGCATCGAAGCCAGCGCATTAGTTAAACCAAATAATGATTGTGTGCGCCATCCCTGTGAAGGCACTTGTTAATACTTTGCAAACCATGTAATCCTGAAAAAGGTGCACAGTCCGATGAAAGTGCGCTCGGCGACCCTTACAGTAAAGAGCCCATTGTGTTCTGACAATGTGCTTAGATTATCAAGGTCCAGGTTTATCTACACTTTTATTTAGCTTCTGAACATTCACTAGTATCTGACTGTAGAGAAAAAGAGAGATGAGGACAGATCAGAGATGAGAGATAAATGACACTTCCAGCACAGCTAATTAGCTATATCACACACACAGCCAGCTCTGCCACCATGCCTCCTTCCTCTGATATGAAGTTCTTATCTTGCCTAGCTTGTAGATTTATCTCCTCAAGACTGCTGTCTGCCAGCAGGAAAGGTGAGTGTCTGTGTGTGAGTCATCTTGTAATGGAGGGGGAGGGGGCAGAGATTTTCATGAGAAGATTTTCATGAGAAAATCGTCCTGCCTGACCCTAAAGTCAGAAGATATATGGTTGAATCCCGGGGCAACCAAAATTTTATACACCAGGACTGATAGGACAGATTGGAAAATTATATCTGTGAGAATGCTGTATTTTTGAATTAGAGAATGTGGTTATTTTGTTATCCTGAGTATATTTAGAATCTTGTCTTGTGGGAATACACCTTTAAGGGCGACATGGTTTGATATAATTCTCATATTGCACAACTTCAATTGTTGCCATAAACCAGCACTAGTAAGCTGTGTCCAATTGTTTCTAATAAAATTGATGAATTGGTGCTTTGGGGGTTAGTATTCCCTCAATAATCACAGCAGATTGGGGTTTACCACATGGCAGACCATTTATTTATAGTTATTTGATAGATCCAACCTTTGATACATGAGGGTAACAAAGATGTACAGTTCCTCAAGTTCCGGGACTGCATGAGGAATGCGGAAGAATGGGACAGGGCTGGATTATTTGAAGCTCTGCCCTGAGATCCTCCCTGTAAGGGGAACCTGGAGGAAATCTACAATGATAATCCGAATTACCCCTTTTTCTTTCATCAGAAATAGTGTCTCAAGATGGCACTAAAATTAAAAAACTGTTAGCAGATCAGGGAGAGATAAGTGATGTTAATTTGCTGTGTTGGACCTTTAGTGAATAAATAAGTGGGTGCCTGGGCGTAATTTGAGCACTCAGCCCCTAAAAGGGTTCACTATCACTGCCGTGGTCGCTCATGCAATATACTTCCAATACAACTGTAATGCGCTATATGTCATATGGTGTATCTATACTAGACCACTGCCTCGAAAGAACGTTCTTGCATGGGGGCCAGGCTTTGTCATAGAAACTAGCTCCATCCCCCCACCCAGCCACCCATTAGTCATAAGGTTCATGTTATTCTGATTGCTGTCACTTATAAGCAATGGTTCATGTTACTAAGTAAGATGGAATACACAGCCCAGTTCTGCCTGTGATGGAGAAAAATATATATAATTCCATCACTGTTTGTCTAGACAAGTGCAGCGCCAAATAAAATAGTCAAAGATTCGATCTAAATCCCTTGACTAACATTGGACTTTCAGATGTCGCTAGGGTAATGGGAATCGTAGAAAATGCTGCACTGTCTCTTTAAATTTTCACACGCTACCAAAACATGGTAACATTGGGATCAGATTTCCATTCCAATTACCCTTGCCCCATACGTCCTTAGAACAGAGGATGGGGGGTGGTTACTCTCCACCCTAACCCCTAGTGTACAGCTACTATAATGGGCTGTGACAGAAGCCATCAGTTGCCTACATCGGCAACATGTGAAATGTACTACAAAACCCGTGTCCCTCCACGCTTGTCATGCTCATTGCAATGCATTAAGTGGCAGATCAGAAGGGATAAACATAAAATCCATCTGTAGAACAATGGGTTAAACGAAGCGGTGAAAATAACATGTAGCTAGATCTACATAGTCCTCTCTTCATGCAGGTTTCATCTCCTGTTACATTAGAAGAGCTTGAGAACTAAGTATTCTCTTGTCTCTAATTTTGTGCAAAAAAAATCGATTTTCAGCTGCTTTGAAGGGGAATGTCTATAAGAATTTAAATGTTGAAAACCCATTTTATTTACAATTTTTTAAAGAAATGTGCTTTTCGTAAAGACAACACTATATTACCAATAATCTCATGGTATCACTTGCCGTTTAGTTCATTTAACTGTTCTTTTCACAACTTTTACTTAAACTTACTTTATATGAAAGTTAAATAATTTCAGACATTTGGCAAAGAAATCTTTCAGTTATAAAAAAAAAATGTCTCCTTCTCCCAGAATTGAAAGGTGCACAGAGATGCACCCAGGTTCTTGCCCACAAAGGAGGGCAAAATTTTAAGAGGGTAAAACTAATCTTAGTACTGTCCGACTCTCCATTTTGTGTCGACTAGCTAGAGCATTGCAACTGCTGTAGGGTGGAGAAATAAGACTTTTTTATTGTGTCTGGCGGAGCTGGTCCACGATGAGGTAAATCAACCTTTCCTTAAAGTCACCTTTAATTTTCCCATCAGTTTTTCCTTATCAAAGAACTTGAAGAACTATCCTTTTGGGGGGAAGGATAAAAACAAAGCTATCTATCAGAATGGACAGCTTGACAGGGGTATATTGAGGACGATATATTCCGTCACAAATGGTTGCTTATATGCTTGTCACATGGGAGCTCATTACAATCTGCACTAGAGAAGAAAAGAAAATAATGAAGTAGATTAACCCTTAACAAGAAACAAATATCAGAACTCTGTTTGTCCATAATTAAGGCCTGGTAATAAACAGTCATAGTACGAGTTCATATTATTCTGCTTCCGTACTGTGAGCCCTTAAACTGTGCTTCTCCCTAGTTTCGTAGACCTTCTGTCCTGTATGTTGGTAAAAAATACAGGGTACTCAATGTTTCGGAGTATACGGGTGCAACGTAGGTTAATACACCATTATATAGAGGAAAAGAAACTTGGCATCCTTATTGGTCAAATTGAGAATATTTAGTCCGAATAAACAGATAGCAGATCCAACAAAATATTATGATTTTGCAACGTTCGGTCTTGTAAAACAGACCTTCGTCAGCGGTCAAAGGTAAATAAAAAAACGATGAGAAGAAACGGATGTTGTTAAGATGTAGATGAGATGCTCAACGCAGACGCCAGGGGAAAAAGGAGGGGAGGAAAAGCGGGGTTTGCTCCGCTGGAGAAATATTTGTGTATATATATTTTTATAAAAGATATAGAGAAATAAAATTCTTAGTTGTTGAATTGCTTAAGTATAACTGATAGTTATAATATTGTACCAAATGATTATATGTAACCCCTATCTGTCTGAGTCGCCACCTTTCTTTCCTGAGTGCATTTGTGTTCTGAAAGCATTTGACAAAAAATCTTTCTCAGAGAGTGTGAAGTGGGCGGAGGCTATATATTGGGTCAGTCTATGCCTCTAAGCCTGAGGCCGTTAGCTTGCCCACAGATTCCATGAGGCCTTTGTTCTCTTTACAAAATAATTAGAAATTAACCATTTAGTTCTACAAGTAACATCAACTGAACACAGCACAGTGGCACATACAGGAGCAATATGTGACTTGATTATTGGGTATGCATAATAGGTTATATATAAATAGATAAATAAATAAAGTAAATGATTAGATATGGATAAATAAATACATATAGTAAAATGAATCCTCTGAGAATAAGAGTTCATAGGGGGGGGGGGGGGGATACACACAATGACGAGCAATAATAAATACAATGATTACACTACTGTATATAGCCTGCCTGACCCTGCCCCAGTGTATATAGCCTGCCTGACCCTGCCCCAGTGTATATAGCCTGCCAGACCCTGCCCCAGTGTATATAGCCTGCCAGACCCTGTACTGGCAGGGTTATGGCAGCTATATACACTGTGGGCAGGGTCTGGCAGGCTATATACACTGGGGCCGGGTCTGGCAGGCTATATACACTGGGGCAGGTCTGGCAGGCTAATACCTGGGGCAGGGTCTGGCGGGCTATATACACTGGACAGGGTCTGGCAGGCTATATACACTGGGGCAGGGTCTGGCAGGCTATATACACTGGGGCAGGGTCTGCGGCTATATACACTGGGGGCAGGTCTGGCAGGCTATATACACTGGGAGAGGGGTGCTGGCTGGCTATATACACTGGGGCAGGGGCTGGCTGGCTATATACTGGGGCTGTGACCAATGCATTTCCCACCCTCGGCTTATACTCAAGTCAATATGTTTTCCCAGTATTTTGTGGAAAATTGGGGCCTGGCTTATACTCGAGTATATACGGTACTTGTATTCGTAATACCCAATGCAATACAAGGAAGAAAAAGTTGTATGCTACATCAATGATACGATAATAGCAGTATGTGAGGAAGAAAAAGGAATATTCTTACCAATCCTGGGCGCAGGAATCGGACCATCAGATTCTCACAGATAATGAAGAACCTAAGTATCCCTTACATACTAGAATATCACCTTAATATCGCCCATAAACTCCCGTCCTGACAAGGACGGTCCACACTGTCCCTGACGTGTAACTCGCCCTTGCTGTTAGAACTCCACGTTACCAGATGGTCTCATAACAGGAAAGTGGTCCCAACGTGTTACTTTCCGCAATCCCCGCGGATTCTCAGGGGAAACATATATCACAAGTGTCGGTGACTCTTAAAATTCGTAGTGGTAGAGACCAAGCAGTGGCTCTCCTTTGGTCTCCAGGCTTCCGGCTTAGTGAAGCCCTGACAGAACGACTGGCACACGCCAGTTGTCATATATGTAGGATCGATTGCTAACTACTTGTTCTTTACTTGTTCTTTACTACTTGTTCTTTACCAGTGCCTATATGGGAGCTGTCTGGCATGATATATTGCATGTAACAACTTGTGTATATGATCCCCTTGTTATCAGTCGCCAAAATGGCATTTCTTTTTGTGAGCCCTGTATTTTTTGAGAATAGATAACAGTGGCTAATGGTTTTTCTGTTGGTGCATTGTTATTTGTGACAATAGTGGTTTTTATGTATTTTTTTAATTAAATGTTACGTTTTATATTATTCACCTTGCGATACTACATTCTATAGAGAATACCGCAGGATTATATTAAGCTGACTTACCTTATGTTAAATGTGCTTATGCCAATATAACATTAAAGAACCATGATTTTCAGCAACAGGATGCTTATTTGAAGGTGAACACTACCCAACAGGTTCCCTTTAAGGACCTAAAGAGCCTTGTCATATATATGCTGTGTCCATTGTATAAAGGCACCGCTGTTCCATTTTCCATTGTGTAAACAGCTGCTTAAATCTAAATAGTGTTTTATGGCTATACAACCTCTTTTGACATACGTTTGTCAATTTACAAAAGAAAGGATTCTATTATTAGATCCCCCTGTCAAGATACCAGTCATGTACTAGGGAAGCGGGGCATAAAAATTACAGGTTGCTGAGAGAAGCCCCCCAAGGCTTTAGAATTAAAGGAATGTATAAAACACCACCTGCATGCTGTAAAATCCTATAAATAAATGATGTGTTGATGGAAGGAAAATAAAATCTCATTGTCAAATTGTTATCTAAAAGCTCCAGCCCCCACAGAATCTATTAGAAATGGGTTTTCTGCATTTATATAAATCCATGTCATTCTATAACATGTAGAAGAATAGTAATGTGTGAGAACATCTCAATTTACAATACTGAAAAATGTGATGGCATAAGAACGCTGTTAAGGAGCTGCTGATGTAACTGGTGGAAGATACTGTAGGGTTGAAATCTATTTTCTGTAGTACTACTGACATGTTCCTATGAACATGTTTCAAATTGTGAAGAGTCAATGGTTTTCCAACCCACAAAAATTGTTGGGTAGATTTGTGTAGAAAATGGAAAAAAAACACATGCATTCACCTCCCGAAGTCACCTGGTTCAACTGTTGACATTACATTCCTCAGGCATCTGGTCCTAAGCATCCTCCTACCCTAACCCCCCTGCTATAAAATTAATTCCTAATGTTTTGGAAGAGCGATGGTTAAAGGGGACCTCTTTACAGCTTTCAGCAGACATCATTGCAGATCCTCAAACTTGTAGTATGGTGCATAAGCTATATTGGTCTTATTATCACATTGCTCAACTTTAAAGGGTTAAATTAGTAATGGTTTTCCAAGAGCACATATAATTGTGGAGAACCCAGAATAAATAATAATAATAGAAGCAAACACCCATGCGTGACTCCCAATGTTCATCTATTCCCTGGCTCCTGATGCTGCTGTGACCTCATATGCTCTTGGCACTGCTCTGATACCTGACATTGGTGCAAATTACGATGTTGGGAGCCATAGCAGTAGGAAAACAAATTGTACAAAAACTTCACAAAATTGCACCCTAAGATTGAGGGGTTTGAGGTTTTACTTTCTAGCGAGGCGCTGATCCTTACCTGCCCCTTGTCCTAACTCTAGGTGAAATGCATTATGCCTATGATAGTGGAACCAATAGTGGGGGCTATTGGCTCAGCTGTCAATTTCACAAGTTTTACCCCCCTCAGGTAAGGTATGAAACGTCCTTTCTAGAATTCCCTATTTTGTAAATCTTACATGTTTACCTATAAAAAAAAATCTCCCCAATGTCATGCAAGTATGACTCTACTCACTCATTTTCACATTAGATGGTCAAGTTTAAGTGGTTGCAAACAGTGTCACTTTAGAAGCCTTCTGTTCCTCTTCTCTTCTGTAGTACCTAGAAACATACTTTTTTGTGTCATATTAAAGATAAGGATCTCAGATCGTTCATATATCAGGCTTTGGTCTTGTGAACCAGAGATAAACTCAGTTAAAGACATAGTTGGAAATGCACCTTGCAGATAAAGATCCAGTTCCCACCTATTTATTTAACTGGCTGTATGTCTAGTTGTGTACATCACAAACCACAAGCCTGATCTAAATGATGAGGTCACAGGAGGTCCCCTACTTAAGGACAACCCAACTTAAGACGACCCTTAGTTAACGACAGACCCCTCTGCCCACTGTGACCTCTGGTGAAGCTCTCTGGATGCTTTACTATAGTCCCAGCTGCAATGATCAGCTGTAAGGTGTCTGTAATGAAGCTTTATAGATAATCCTTGGTCCAATTACAGCAAAAAATTTTGAAACTCCCATTGTCACTGGGCAAAATACAATTTTGTCTGGATCTACAATGATAAAATATACAGTTTTGACTTACATACAATTCAACTTAAGAACAAACCTATGGACCCTATCTTGTACGTACCCAGGGACTGCCTGTATTATCTTTAATATGACACAAAATATGTTTGTAGGTACTATAGACACCCACTGAAAGTAACAAAAAGAAAATGTTCCAGCTCACAGCCCTCTATAACCACAGTCTCCTCACTCCTCATTCTTGTCATGAATAAGAGTGGGGGAACCCACTCGAACACGTAGACTTTTATCTCTGTATCCCTGGATGTCACCTAAGCGCAATAAACACCAATTCACAAGACCTCCATGAGCTGGATCCTACTTTTTCGACTAAAGACACTACCCCGCCTGCAACCACTAAACTTCTCTCAGTGAAAATGGGAAGAGACATAATTGCCTGACCTTGTAGGGGATTTTTTATTGGTAAACATGAGAATATTTTGCATAAAAAAGGGATTCTAGAAATGACATTTTGTATCCTACCTGAGGGGGCTAGTAGTTTAGTGGGGAACACCTGGTGACAAGTTCCCTTTAAGTTCAAGAGTGCTATGCTATGGCTCTAAAATGGCCAACAAACCTAGGGTGTACAATCAGCACATTCCTAATCACAAACACGTATAGTAGTTATATGATATACCTAAGGTATAACGTTCATAATTGTGTAAGATCAACATTGTCTTCTCATAGATGCGATCAAGCCCATTCATTAACCTTCTTCCAGGGGCAAAGTCCCAATGCAACATGCAGTTACCGTCAGTGTCTGTACCCTTGTATCTGTCCTCAGTGTCACCAGCTGATCATTTAATGTAATGATTTGCTTCATACCCATTGACTGAAGCTTAACCTGTTTAATGCTGTGAAGATGTTCTGAATTGTGATGACATTCAATGAGCTCTATTTTCTCATTAACCTTAATGATTACAGATAAAAGGCAGATTGCACTGATTATTCCCATCCAGAAATGTCAAGAATAAAAGTTAAATGAATATGCTGCAGGAAACAACGGTCAGCTGTGCTAATGCAGATAATAATTCAGACGCATGGTCTCATTTATGGAATGGGCTTATTCGAGAACATGTGTTATTTATATATATCACATTACTATATATAATCCTGTGCTTCTTTGGTGATAATATTAGGCTTAAAACACCTGTCAACACAATGGCAAATTATTTTTGTATATAAAACACAGTATGAAAATTGTCCTGGTGCTACATATATCAGTTCAGACAATGGTCCACATTCTTTTCAGTGCAAACTGCTTGCTCATATATTGGGGCTCATTTACGGTGCGCGCGGATCGCACAACGACAGAAAATTAACATTTTGTGCCGCATTTAAAAAGGGATCGTGGCGCACGCGAACGGATTTTGGTGCAATCGGAGTCAGCTTTCACGTGACACAAATCGGTGGGGGCGGGCCGTCGGACGATCCCACGGATTCGACTGAGCACGGTATTTAACATTTAAATTGTGTCGCAAGTTAATGCACCTATAACACCGGGAAGAGAAGATGCACTCCGGCGGACCTCAGCAGGACGATCTCGACACATGCAGGATATCGGCGCACGATCTTGGTGAATACGCACCCGGACCTCATCTCTTCGTCAACCGTCCGGATCGGGATCGTGACAGGACCGGGTAAGTAAATGTGCCATTGTCTGGAAACACAATTCTGGACTGAAAGTGGCAGCTAAACTGCACTGTATTTGATAAATGTGGTCCACTGAATTGTCTTCAGCAAAAGTATAAGTGCATGTGCAATGTGAAGCTTTAACATTACTGTGACTCTGCCCTTTGTGGCTTGAGCTTCATTTTCAATTAGCAGCTGCTAAGGGGGCCCGGCTACACTAAAGAATAGAGGATTAGCGCTGTTATAATCATGTTATGCAGAACAGTCATAAGTGGGGCACATTTACTAAGGGTCCAAATCACGTTTTTTTCCGCCTGGTTCCGATTTTTTCCGATTTGCACCGAATTGCCCCGGGATTTTGGTGCAACGCGATCGAATTGTAATGCATCGCGCCGGCTTTCACCACAGAAATCAGAGGGCGTGGCCATCGAAAACCCGACGGATTCGGAAAAACCGCAGATTTAAAAAAAATTTGTGTCGCAAAAAGCACTCACATACACCGGACGTAGTCAGGTGAATTCCGGCGGACTTCAGCGCCAGCAGCGACACCTAGTGGACATCGGGCGCATGACCTTAGTGAATCCCGGCAGAACCCGAATCAAGCGTCGAGAACGCGACACTGGATCACGTCTGGACCGCGGGTACGTAAATCTGCCCCATAGTGTATTAATATTGAACTCTCTTCCAGCTGGACATCAGCTGAGCAATGTTTGGGAGGGTACGCAGAATGGCAGTAGTTGGGATCTCTCATATCTACTGTCCTGCCGTCTACTTGCCCCCTTTGACCTCCAGCCACTGGGCTGCATGAAATCACGTATGTGTCCTCTGCCACCCCTTCCCCCTTGGATATGAAGACTGCTGATGATACATCCATGTGGTGTATGAGTATGGAATTTTTGTGTGTGTATATACTATATGTGTGCTTATGGTGTCTATCTGTTGTACGTGTGTGCATATATGCTGTTTATGTTGTATATATGATGTATATGTGTGTATAAGATGTATGGTGTGTATATACTGTAATGTCTAAGTATATGATAGTAATATATTATATGTATTTTAAAATGTTGTATGCCTACACATTGGGGCAGATTTACTTACCACGGTCCTGTCGCGATCCCGCGGTGCGCTGTCTGACGAGGATTCGCATCAACCGATATATCGGTATCCGAAATGGATATATTCGAGAAACCCGACGGAATTGCGGTCCACGACCCTTGGTAATGAGCCCCATTATGTGTGTATAAAATGTATGGATGTGGGCATTTTTTTTGTGTTTTAGTGCTTATGACTGTTTTATGTATGCATGTGTCTAAAAGTGTTTGAATATGTGTCTCTGAGTATAGAACTTTGTGTGAGTACTCTAATGTGTGTGTGTGTGTGAATGTATAAATGTATGTGACTGTATAAACATGTGTACAATAGTATTAAATCTTTTTAAGAGGGGTGGGGGGGAGCGTGCAGAATTCTGTGGCGCCCAGCCTCTCCTAGTTATGTCCCTACAATCTTTGAGGTACAGAAGTTATATGGTAAATTAGGAGGCAAGGTCAATTGGGACTGTATTTAGATAAAACTTTTGCTGTTAAATATACTTTTTAAAGGCTTTGCTCTGTAATAAACGCGTGAGTCCTTTATTACATAGTTCTAAGCACACATTTGTCTTTATTGATGATTTTTACTTTTTCCTATTACAGTTAATTTGGTTTCTCAGTTTAGCTCATCTAGATATCGTGAGTGGGCCTGAGTTAAGGTAAGAAACATATTTGAGTGACAGTTTCATCTTTACTGTTACTCACGTCACCTGATGCCTGCCACCTTACCGTATGTGCTGACGTCTTTTGTATACGTTTCGGTAATAACGCCTTTCTATTATCATGTTATCTTGGCCATATCTCTGCCTTATGAGATTACTTTCATACTTTGCCTAGAATTTGAAACATTGTCTTCCATACTTGAGTGGTATTCCAATCTCATCCCACACTGCAGCAAGGCAAATAGGACGAGCGACTTTCTAATGAGTACGTAAGACTCGTAGTGCAGGTGAATTGTGACAGTTATTACGTTGCCACCCGCAGTGTTACTGCTGTCAACCTTCAGACCTGAATAAAGACACGGAGTGTTTTACGATCGAGCAAAACAACATAACCAAATATCATTTTATTCCTGTATATTTGAGCAGGGTCTATGATTTTGGTAATGCGGCCAGTGTCAGGCTATGTCCATGATCAGCACATCAGAACAATCTTTTTTCCCTATCATTTCAGAGAGAGAAACACTCATCAGCAGCAGCTTTATCTTGATATTACGGGACAATCCATCAGAAATGTGGACTTTTCTTTTCCTATACCTGCAAATAGAGGCTGAGGAGAAGGTGATGACAAATAGTCCGGCAAACATACCCATTTGGGTTGCATATTACATTTGGGTTGGAGAATACTATAGTTAAAAAGTGTACCATAAAAATAGTAGAGATAATAGGAAAGGCTTGATAATGCCTTCATAGAAGGGGCGAAACATCACTTTTTTTTATTATGGTGGAATAAGATATATTTTTCTGGTAACTTTTTGAATGCATCTGGATCACGCCACTTTTTTGAAGACTTGCCCCCGTTATTGACCTGCACAAGTGCTGCTCCAATTTTTCTCGCTTTTTTCCATATGTTAAAAAAGTGTTTACATCCTGAAATTTCCTAATTTCAGCTTGTCTCTGACGCTTGGGGAATGTCTGCTGGCTACCCCTCATGTCAAATCCCGCAGACATCCACAAAGTGTGCGAGTAGCCTTACTGTACTATGGGCATTAGGCTGCTCTAAATGCTGTTAACGGAGCAGAGGTAAAATGACAGCCACCATCAATTATGGACAGAAATGAAAGTAAAAACAAGAAATAAAAACGATAAGTAAAATTCCCTTTCCAATATTGTTTACTATTGTTTGGTTTGCATACTTTCCTAGATTCACAGACCTCATCCACGCGTAATACTCAACATCATCGATTGTCATCTCCCTTTTCTGAAGGTATATATTACAAAACCTGAAAACTTGTTTATTTTTGTACACTGGTTACAAATTAAGTGTTCTTTCATTATTTTCTATATAATGCTATTACAGGATAGGTTAACTACGGGTTCATACCTGCGCGTTCACACCCTTGCTATAATAACTTTTAAACTACATAATGTGCGGCTACTATACTGTAAAACTGGCAATCTTACTAATTTTTTAATATCTTTGTTAAAGCCATCTGTTTATGCCTATACACTCACCGCCACTTTATTAGGTACACCATGCTAGTAACGGGTTGTGACCCCTTTTGCCTTCAGAACTGCCTCAATTCTTCGTGGCTAGATTCACAAGGTGCTGAAGCATTCCTCAGAGATTTTGGTCCATATTGACATGATGGCATCACACAGTTGCTGCGATTTGTTCGGCTGCACATCCATGATGTGAATCTCCCGTCACTCCACCAACCTCCCAAAGATGCTGCTATTGATTGAGATCTGGTGACTGTGGAGGCCATTTGAGTAAAGTGAACTCATTGTCCATGTTCAAGAAACCAGTCTGAGATGATTCCAGCTTGTATGACATGGCGCATTACCTGCTGAAATTGCCATCAGATGTTGAGGTACATTGTGGTCATAAGGGATGGACATGGTCAGTCAACAATACTCAGGTAGCTTGTGGCGTTGCAAAACGATTGTACCAAGGCCGCCCAAAGAGTGCCAAGATAACACTACTCCCACCCCATACCCACCACCACCACCTGAACCGTTGATACAAGGCAGGATGGATCCATGCTTTCATGTTGTCGACGCCAAATTCTGACCCTACCATCCGAATGTCCGCAGCAAAATCAGACTCATCAGACCAGGCAAAGTTTTGTCCAATCTCTCTACTGTCTCAAGTTCAATGAGCTTGTGCAAATTGTAGCCTCAGTTTCTTGTTCTTAGCTGAAAGGAGTGGCACCCGGTGGTGTGCTTCTGCTACTGGTAGCCCATCTGCCTCAAAGTTCGACGTACGTGCGGGTTCGAGATGCTCTTCTGCCTACCCTTGGTTTGTAACGGGTGTCAATTTGAGCACTGTTGCCTTTCTATCAGCTCAAACCAGTCTGCCCATTCTCCCCCATAAACTGGGCCGCCACTTGGATTGTTTTTTCTTTTTCGGACAATTCTCTGTAAACCCTACCTACAGATGGTTTGCGTGAAAATCCCAGTAGATTCAGCAGTTTCTGAATACTCAGACTCAGCCCTTCTGGCACAACAACCATGCCACGTTCAAAGGCACTCAAATCACCTTTCTTTCCCCATACTGATGCTCGGTTTGAACTGCAGAGATTGTCTTGACCATGTCTACACGCCTAAATGCACTGATTGCTGCCATGTGATTGGCTGATTAGAAAATTAAGTGTTAACCGAGCAGTTGGACAGGTGTACCTAATAATGGGCCGGTGATTGTATATTCCCCATTAGGGCACATTTACTAAGAATAGTGCAAACTGTACAATAATACGTTTGCTGTGTATTGTCGGGGTGGCCAGATTCAGGATTTCTGGTCGTCCGGTCTACATGAATCTGGCAAACCCTTTGCACAGCTCCAACGAGTGTCACCCATTTTTAATTGTGCGTATCTTTATCCATGGGCATGGACCATTTCTGTCAGAGTTTGCATGTTAAATCTGGTGCATGGTCCAACTGAGCACCGGAACAACCTCTTCAGTGCAGAAGTTTGTGTCTCATGTGTGCCGCATGCGACAAAAGGTTCTTTTTTTTTTTTATAACAGTCTGTGATTGCAAGTATTACCAAAATGACTGAATCACCATTTTGCAGAGCATACAAATTTGAAATACAAAAATTATCAAGAGGTGTACAGTCTCCAGATGGTGGCAATAAAACATCAGCTCATCCCACAAAAATTACAATTAGCCCCAAAGGTGCCGTTCACCCATTATGAAAAACGTCTAAATTAGCGTCTGTGTCTTAAACCTAATAAAACCTTTATAAATTTGGTACCCTTTGATTGTACCGACCCACAGAATAAAGGGGAGGTGTCATTTGGAGAATATAATATATAAAACAATCCTAAAAGAAAATGGGTTTTCATATCGTCAATTTAACTTACCGTATATGTTTCGAGTATAAGCTGATCCGTATAAGCCGAGACCCTTAATTTTGACACAGAAAACTGGAAAAACCTATTGACTTGAGTACACAGCCGAGGGTGGGAATGTGTTGGTCACAGCCCCCCAGTATATAGCCGCCAGAGGCCTGAAGTATATACTATGCCACCCCCTGGAGTATATAGCCAGCCATCCCGTGTAGATATAGCCAACCCCCTCAAGTATATAGCCCTTGCCAGCCCCCCTCGTAGTATATAGCCTCCTGCCCCCCTCAGTATATAGCCCTGCCTGCCCCCACAGTATATAGCCTGCCTGCCCCCACAAGTATATAGTACTGCCTGCCCCACAAGTATAGCCTGCCAGCCCCACAAGTATATACCTGCCAGCCCCTGTGCTGTAGGAAAAAAAAGAAAAGTGAACTCACCTTCCGATTCTCCCTGGCATCCATCGCGGCTTCCAGGTCCATTGCAGGCACTCATAACTTCAGCTGCAAGCTGACATCATAGTGTGTGCTGATGCCACCGTATATAGCCTGCCAGACCCTGCCCCAGTGTATATAGCCTGCCAGACTCTGCCCCAGTGTATATAGCCTGCCGCCGCTGCCGGACAGATCGCACAGAAGATATACAGGGGTCGCCAGAAAGGTGAGTTTAGATATATTTATTTGTTTGACTCAAGTATAAGCCGAGTTTGGGTTTTTCAGCACATTTTTTGTGCTGAAAAACTAGGCTTATACTCGAGTATATAAGGTAGTTGTCATATATGTAGGATCGATTGCTAACTACTTGTTCTTTACCAGTGCCTATATGGGAGCTGTCTGGCATGATATATTGCATGTACAACATTGTGTATATGATCCCCTTGTTATCAGTGGCCAAAATGGCATTTCTTTGTGAGCCCTGTATTTTTTAAGAATAGATTACAGTGGCTAATGGTTGTTGGTGTTGGTGCATTGTTATTTGTGACAATAGTGGTTTTTATGTATTTTTGAATTAAATGTTAAGTTTCATATTATTCACCTTGCGATACTACATTGAATAAAGTAGGTGATTGGTACAGTCCCTTACAGACACAATTGTGGATCTAGAAGTAAATATAGGGCCAGTCTAATAATCTCTCTATAGACCCTGTTGACATGGCCCTCACTGTTTAATGGCAGCCTGATGCCCACCTGAACTGCCAGCAACATCTCATGTGATTTAATGCAATGAGTGCATGAAAGCTTGGACTGACCCACAGATGAACTAGTCAATCCATGGGTAGACCCATCAGCTCAGTAGACCCACAGCCCCTGTCTGGGTGGTACATGACAATCCCAATTATCCTATGCATTTATACAGTAATATGGGTAGATTATATAACACACATGTGGCTCTAGATTGATGGGCACCAAGAATGGATTTTGTTGGTGTTGCTTACATAAAACTGCTCCATACCCCCATGACTAGTACAGGTAAATTTGTATACGCTCATCTAAGATTTTAGAATATGACATTTCAGCTTACCGTATATTGCTGAAATGTCATATATTCCATACCTTTTAAATCTTAGCTGGACAAAGTCATTACTTGACACTACAAATACAGGTTCCCTTTACATGATTTATCTGTAGTATATATACAGTTGAAATCAGAAGATTACATAAACTATATAAAAGACATATATGCATGTTTTTCTCACTATCCAAATTGAAATCAGAATAAACTTTTCCTGTTTTAGGGGAATGAGGATCACCAAAATTATTTTTATTTACTAAATTCCTGAATAATGAGAGAGATAATTTTTTAAGATGATTTTATTACTTTCTGCAAAGTGAAAAGTTTACATACATTGCATTAGTATTTGGTACCATTGACCTCAAACATTTTGTATATACTTCCACATGCTTCTTTTACTATTTGGAAGGAATTTGGGCCCATTCTCTTGACAGAATTGGTGCAACTGTGCCATGTTTGTAGCTCTCTTACTCGTACCTACTTTTTCAGCTTTGCCATAAATTAGGATTGAGATCAGGTCTTTTTAACTCCAAAACATTGACTTTGTTATCCTTGAGCCCCTTTGTAACCAGTTTGGCAGTATGCTTCAGGTCATTGTCCATTTGAGACCCATTTGGGCCCAAACTTCAACTGCCCGACTGATGTCTTGAGATGTTACTTCAGTATTGACACACAGGGGCATATTTACCAGGACCTCTGACGTAACACAGGGGCCCTGAAATAATCGCAAATGCTAGCTTATTGCTAGCACTTGTGATTATTTGTCACAATCCGCCACCTTCATGCCAGTGGGGCGTGAAGTGGGTTGCTGGGGGGAACAGCTGGCCCAGCAGACAGCACGGCCTACCGGGAGAGGGCCTGTGCGAGATGTTACTGTTTGGACAAATGAACAAGGCACCTTCAGGTTTCTGCAAATGACAACCAAGAATGAACCAGACTTATGAAAGTCTACAATTCTAATCCAGAAATTTGGAAAACAAAAATCAAACTCGGAGGCGCCACTTCCACATAGGCAGAATAATTTCTTAATTGATATGAGGATGATGCATTTCAATGGAGGACCTCCGTCTTTATCAGAACCAAATCAACTGGCAGCAGAGGTATGCAGTGTGCTGAAGGGAAAGTGGTGGAAGTGTTTGCCCCCTTTTTTTCTCTTCCTTTACCATGATGCTACACAAAGAAGCAGTGTGTTTCAGGTGTATCTTAAAATACATCCACATGTATGTCTCTAATTAACTTTAAATCCAGAAGCTTCCAAAGACATGACATCATCATATAAGCTGTCCCGAAATGTTCAAAGTCATAGTAAACATAGGGGCACATATATCATAGTTTCAGCTAGGCAAATTGTCAAAATTTAGTGACTTTTTCAGTTTTTGCAACATTTTTGCGACTTTTAATGCCTTTTGTATCATTGTTTTCCAGATGTTCCATGCAACATTAAATTTTTTTTCTGCACCTGGTCCAGGGCAGGTTCAAAGGAAGTTTTTTTTATAATGGGGGACAGGGGCTTCAAGCTATATACTGGAGGGCAAGGGCTAGGTATATACTGTGCATTTCCCCCCCTCGGCTTATACTCGAGTCAATGGGTTTTCCCAGTTTGTTGTGTTAAAATTAGGTACCTTGGCTTATACTTGGGTCGGCTTATACTCAAGTATATACGGCAGTCACAATATACCTGTCTGATGATAAATGACCCCCAAATTCTTTATACTGTGACAAAACAGAAAACTACAATATATGTTTCCCAGCAGCACTGACTGGGGGTTTTTCTGTATCATTTATATGGGTTACTGGAAGCCCAATCAAATGAACTGAACAGAAATTTCAAAATCAGACCTACAAATTCCATTAATATATTTTAGTACTTATAAATCAGTAACCCTCCTTACAAATAAGAAGATAACACTTAGACCTTGAGAGTGAAACATTTCAAGTGTCACACACATCCTTGACACTGGGATATTCCAGTCTCCGGTTCTTCCTAAGCAGATCCTTGTGTTATCTTTTAAGATGGATACTTGAGTCATTCTACTGGTTGGACACCATCCGGCGCGATTATACCAATCGTAGTGATGTACTGAGCCTTAGATTAAACCTTTAACCTTTAGAAGATTGCAGAGCTGTTGACCTATCTACAGCATTTATCTGCCAGAAATAGCCATTTAGCTGCACAGGGCAGGCACTTATATATGTATAAGGTGTCTAATAGAAATGTATGTCTGCCAGCAATGATGAAACACAACTCATTAAGAAGACAAACATGAATTGTTGTTCCTCTGTCTAGAGTAGGTGTTTATATAAGAAAATGAATTTACTATTGATGAAGAACATATTCCTCCTTATACATTTCCCTACATATCGTATATGCTTTCATCCTTAATGAATGTAGCTTCATAATATTTGGAAAATAGTATACTATTTATCAGTTCTTCTATGCCAGCTGATGGTTAGCTGTTGGGGCATTTAAACACCCATTTCTTCTTTATTATATTTGACCAAATCCCGCGCTCAGCCCGAATCCGGCGGATCATCCGATGGCAAACCCGCTAAAATGTATTGCATCGAAGCCAGCGCAGTTAAACCAAATAATGATTGTGTGCGCCATCCCTGTGAAGGCACTTGTTTAATACCTTTGCAAACCATGTAATCCTGAAAAAGGTGCACAGTCCGATGAAAGTGCGCTCGGCGACCCTTAGTAAATGAGCCCCATTGTGTTCTGACAATGTGCTTAGATTATCAAGGTCCAGGTTTATCTACACTTTTATTTAGCTTCTGAACATTCACTAGTATCTGACTCGTAGAAAAAGAGAGATGAGACAGATCAGAGATGAGAGATAAATGACACTCTCCAGCACAGCTAATTCAGCTATATCACACACACAGCCAGCTCTGCCACATGCCTCCTTCCTCTGATATGAAGTTCTTATCTTGCCTGTAGCTTGTAGATTTACTCTCCTCAGACTGCTGTCTGCCAGCAGGAAAGGTGAGTGTCTGTGTGTGAGCTCATCTTGTAATGGAGGGGGAGGGGGCAGAGATTTTCATGAGAAGATTTTCATGAGAAGAATCTGTCCTGCCTGACCCTAAAGTCAGAAGATATATGGTTGAATCCCGGGGCAACCAAAATTTTATACACCAGGACTGATAGAGACAGATTGGAATTATATCTGTGAAATGCTGTATTTTTGAATTAGAGAATGTGTTATTTTGTTATCCTGAGTATATTTAAGAATCTTGTCTTTGTGGGAATACACCTTTAAGGGCGACATGGTTTGATATAATTTCTCATATTGCACAACTTCAATTGTCTGCCATAAACCAGCACTAGTAAGCTGTGTCCAATTGTTTCTAATAAAATTGATGATATATGGTGCTTTGGGGGTAGTATTCCCTCAATAATCACAGCAGATTTGGGGTTTACCACATGGCATGACCATTTTATTTATATTTATTTTGATAGATCCAACCTTTTGATACATGAGGGTAACAAAGATGTACAGTTCCTCAAGTTCCTGGGACTGCATGAGGAATGCGGAAGACTGGACAGGGCTGGATTATTATTGAAGCTCCTGCCCTGAGATCCTCCCTGTTTAAGGGGAACCTGGAGGAAATCTACAATGATAATCCGAATTACCCCTTTTTCTTTCATCAGAAATAGTGTCCTCAAGATGGCAATAAAATTGAAAACTGTAGCAGATCAGGGAGATATAAGTTGATGATTAATTTGCTGTGTTGGCCTTTAGTGATAAATAAGTGGGTGCCTGGCTGTAATTTGAGCACTCAGCCCCTAAAAGGTTCACTATCACTGCCTTTGGTTCGCTCATGCAATATACTCCAATACAACTGTATTGCGCTATATTGTCATAATGGTGTATCTATACTAGACACTGCCTCCGAAAGAACGTTCTATGCTATGGGGGCCACGGGTGTCATAGAAACATAGCTCCATCCCCCCCACCCAGCCACCCATTAAGTCATAAGTTTCATGTTATTCTGATTGCTGTCACTTATAAGCAATGGTACTCATGTTACTAAGTAAGATGGATACACAGCCCAGTTCTGCCTGTGCATGGGAGAAAATATATATAATTCCATCACTGTTTGTCTAGACAAGTGCAGCGCCAAATAAATAGTCAAAGATTCGTCTCAAATCCCTTGACTAACATTTGGACTTTCAGATGTCGCTAGGGTTAATGGGAATCGTAGAACTGCTGCACTGTGCTCTTTAAATTTTCACACGCTACCAAAACATGGTAAATTGGGATCAGAATTTCCATTCCAATTACCCTGCCCCCATACACTTCCCTTAGAATACAGAGGATGGGGGTTGTTACTCTCCCACCCTAACCCCTAGTGTACAGCTACTATAATGGGCTGTCAGAAGCCATCAGTTGCCTTCATCGGCACATGTGAAATGTATACAAAACCCGCTGTCCCTCCACGCTTGATGCTCATTGCAATGCATTAAGTGGCAGATCAGAAGGGATAAACATAAATCCATCTGTAGAACAATGAGGTTAAACAGAAGCGTGAAATAACATGTAGCTAGATCTACATAGTCCTCTGCTTCATGCAGGTTTTCCATCTCCTTGTTACATTAGAAGAGCTTGAGAACTACAGTATTCTCTTGTCTCTAATTTTGTGGCAAAAAAATCGATTTTCAGCTGCTTGAAGGGGAATGTCTATGAAGAATTTAAATGTTGAAAATCCCATTTTATTTACAATTTTTTTAAAGAAATGTGCTTTTCGTCAAGACAACACTATATTTAACAAAATATATCGTCATGGTTATCACTTGCCGTTTTACTTCATTTAACTGTTCTTTTCAACTTTTACTTAAACTTACTTTATATGAAAGTTAATATATCTTTTCAGACATTTGGCAAAGGAAATCTTTCAGTTATAAAAAAAAAATTGTTCCTTCTCCCACAGAATTGAAAGGTGCACAGAGATGCACCCAGGTTCTTGCCCACAAAGGAGGGCAAAATTTTAAGAGGGTAAAACTAATCTTAGTACTGTCCGACTCTCCATTTTTGTGTCCGACTAGCTAGAGCATTGCAACCTGCTGTAGGGTGGAGGAAATACATTTTTTATTGTGTTCTGGCGGAGCTGTCCACGATGAGGTAAATCACCTTTCTTAAAGTCACCTTTAATTTTCCCATCAGTTTTTCCTTATCAAAGAACTTTGAAGAACTAATCCTTTTGGGGGGAAGGTAAAACAAAGCTCTCTATCAGAATGACAGCTTGACAGGGGTATATTGAGGACGATATATTCCCGTCACAACTGGGTGCTTATTATCTTGTCACATTTGGGAAGCTTCATTACATCTGCACTAGAGAAGAAAAGAAAATAAATGAAGTAGATTAACCTCTTAACCAAAAGAATACAATATCAGAACTCTGTTTGTCCATAAATTTAAGGCCTGGTATATAAAGTCATATTACGAGGTCATATTATTCTGCGTCCGTACTGTGAGCCCTTAAACTGTGCTTCTCCCTAGTTCAGCCTTCTGTCCTGTATGTTGGAAAAAATACAGGTCACTCAATGTTTCGGAGTATACGGGTGCACAAGTAGGTTACTACACCATATATATAGAGAAAAGATAACTTGGCACTCCTTATTGGTCAAAAATTGAGAATTTATTTAGTCCAGAATAAACAGTATAGCAATCCAACAAAAATATTATTTTGCAACGTTTCGGTCTTGTAAAATCAGACCTTCGTCAGGCACGGATTGCAAGGTATAAGTAGAAATGGAGATGAGATGCGGTGCTATGACCGCAGGAGCGCAGGAGGAAAGGAGGAAAAGCGGGTGCTCCGGCTGGAGAAATATTTTGTGTATATATATTTTTACTAAAAAGATATAGAAATTAAAATTCTTATTTGTTTGAATTGCTTAAAGTATAACTGTATAGTTATAATATTTTTACCAAATTATTATATGTAACCCATATTGTGCTGATCGCCCCTTTCTTTCCTGAGGCATTTTGTGTTCTGAAAGCATTTGACAAAAATCTTTCTCAGCAGAGGTGAAGTGGGCGGAGGCTAATATTGGTCAGTCTATGCCCTTAAGCTGAGGCCAGTTAGCTTGCCCACAGATTCCATGATGCCTTGTGTTCTCTTTAAAAAATAATTTAGAATTAAAGCCATTTAGTTTCCTACAAGTAAATCAACTGAACACAGCACAGTGCACATACAGGATGAATATGTGACTAGCCTGGCATCTTCTATAACATGCAGGAGCAGGGAACATGTAACAAGTGGTAGAAATCATTCGTACACCAGTTACATGCAGTCTATGGCCTGTGCTGTGTGAGCACTAAGGTTTAATAGCTTATCTGGACAGAGCTGATGACAAGGTGCGGGAGGAGAGCAGTGAGAAGAGCAGAGACAGACAGAGAAACTTCTGGAGTGTTGGAGGGACTGAAAGGGAACAGGGGAGACTTGTACCTCACTAGGCAGGAGACATCTGCATTCATTGTTCCGACACTTCCAGCTCTGCTACATTCACTATGACATGACCTCCTCCTCTGTGAGCAGGAAGCAGCAGCTCCTCCCTTCCCAAACAAAGTGTAAACAACATACCGATTCATAAGGCTTAGCAGCACATGGAGAGGAGGCAGCCATTACAGAAATTAGGTAATCTGAGGGGGATAGCAAAGAAACTACTGAATATAGGTAACAAAGATAATTGGCAAAGTTGTTTTACATCCCAAGAGCTTTTGATTTTTGAAAAATAAAAAAACTTTACAGTTACTCTTTAACTCCATCAAAGATTTCTTCCATAAATTTCCCTCCACCTCTTTCTGAAAAGCAACTTTATCAAAGTAACCAAAGACATATGGAGGAGATGCACAATAACAAACATACCAGAGAAGGTCAACATTGCCTTTTCCTGTTCGGTAACATTGAAGAAAACCCTCTACCACCAATTTCAACTCTTGCATCTTTCTAATGGCTGTGATCACAGTTCATAGTGAATATGCTTAACTGGATCCAGGATACAAAGTATTGAGACTGGTAGACTGTAGCACCATCAATTACAGTAAAGAGGGCATTCTGAAGTGAGGAAAGCTTGACTTCAGTGTTTAAACTCTCAAGCCTCCTTGACTTTACAACCAAATTACATGTCACTTCAAAGTTGATTTTCTGGACGATGCCACCGCACTGAGTCATAAAATACACATAATCTAGAAGGTGGTCAGTTGCTTGATGACATACAGGTAGTGGTTCAATATGGGAATTTCTGCTGACAGGTTCCCTTTAAGAACTCCAGTCTGGTTATAATGACAATACAGTAGGAGAAGTCTTGTTAAGGTTTATGATTATTATGGTGAGTGAGGACCTGAAGTCCCATGTTTTTATAGCCCATATGGGTTACCTCTATAAAAATACAGCATTTACTCATTTCAAACGCAAAAGATGCGATGAGGCATTACAGGATTATAGAGAGAAAAATAAATCCTGTAAAAAACAGATAAAGGCCGCAAAAATAGAGACTGAAAGAAATATTGCCAGGGAGAGCAAAAATAATCCCAAATTATTTTTCAAGTATATAAATGATAAGAAACTAAAAACAGAGAGCGTGGGTCCCCTTAGAAATAACATGGGGGTCATGGTGGAAGGAGATGAGGAAAGGGCCAATCTACTGAATGTCGTCTTCTCAACTGTCTTTACCCAGGAAAATCCCCTGGTGGAAGACACAATGAGGAATAATGTAAATTCTTTTTATAATGTCAACAGTTTAACCCAGGAAGAGGTACGGCGCCGCCTCGCAACCACTAAGATAGATAAATCACCTGGGCCAGATGGCATACACCCCCGGGTTCTGCATGAATTATGTACAGTGATAGACAGACCGTTATTTTTAATATTTGAAGATTCACTGAGGACTGGTTATGTTCCACAGGAATGGCGCATAGCAAATGTGGTACCAATATACAAAAAAGGATCAAATAGCGATCCTGGAAACTACAGACCCGTAAGTCTAACTGCTGTGGTGGGGAAAATATTTGAGGGGTTTATTAGAGATGCTATCCTGGAGTATCTCACTGTGCACAACCTTATAACCTACCGTCAGCATGGGTTTATGAGAGATCGGTCCTGTCAGACTAATGTGATTGGTTTCTACGAGGAGGTAAGTTCAAGACTGGATCTGGGGGATGCTGTGGATGTTGTATATCTGGACTTTTCAAAGGCATTTGACACCGTGCCACATGAAAGGTTGGTATATAAAATGAGACTGCTGGGAATAGGAGAAAATCTGTGTATCTGGGTAAGTAATTGGCTTAGTGATAGAAAACAGAGGGTGGTCATTAATGGCACATTCTCAGATTGGGTTGATGTTACCAGTGGAGTGCCACAGGGGTCAGTATTGGGGCCACTTCTTTTTAATATTTTTATTAATGACCTTGTAGTGGGTTTACACAGTCAAGTTTCAATATTTGCAGATGATACTAAGCTGTGTAAAGTAATAAATACTGAGGTCGATAGTTTAGCATTACAGAGGGATTTGTGGAAGCTTGAGGGATGGGCAGAGAAATGGTTGATGAGGTTTAATGTAGATAAATGTAAAGTTATGCACTTGGGCCATGGAAACAAAAAGTATAATTATGTTCTAAACGGTCAATTACTTAGTAAAACTGAAGCTGAAAAGGACTTGGGGGTATTGGTGGATGGTAAACTTAATTTTAGTGACCAGAGCCAGGCGGCTGCTGCTAAAGCAAATAAAATAATGGGATGTATCAAGAGAGCAATAGATTCTCATGATAAAGACATAGTTCTGCCCTTATACAAATCCCTGGTCAGACCACACATGGAATATTGTGTACAGTTTTGGGCACCAGTATATAAAAAGGATATAGTAGAGCTGGAACGGGTGCAGAGGAGAGCAACCAGGATTATTAGGGGAATGGGGGGACTAGAATACACTGACAGATTACAAAATTTGGGATTATTCAGTTTAGAAAAAAGACGACTGAGGGGAGACCTCATTACAATGTACAAATACCTGAACGGACAGTACAAGGATCTCTCCAAAGATCTTTTTATACCTAGGCCTGTGACCAGGACAAGGGGGCATCCTCTACGCCTAGAGGAGAGGCGATTCTACCATCACCATAGACAAAGGTTCTTTACTGTAAGAGCAGTGAGACTATGGAACTCTCTGCCGCAGGAGGTTGTTATGGCGGACTCTATGTACATGTTCAAGAGAGGCCTGGATGACTTTCTGGAGAGAAAAAATATCACGGGTTATGGGGATAAAACATTTATTTAATTCTTGAAGGTTGGACTTGATGGACTTGCGTCTCCTTCCAGCCTTATATACTATGATACTATGAAATACAGCAAGATTGGTATCAGAGAAAATGACCACTAACGGGCGCCCCGCTCCTCACACTGTAATCGGGCCCCGCCTGCTGTGCTGATCATGTCCGCCCACCTGTACAGACCGCTGCCCACTCTCTCGCCCGCCCACA
This sequence comes from Engystomops pustulosus, assembly GCA_019512145.1. Classification (NCBI taxonomy): domain Eukaryota; kingdom Metazoa; phylum Chordata; class Amphibia; order Anura; family Leptodactylidae; genus Engystomops; species Engystomops pustulosus. The sequence goes on from CM033644.1 coordinate 171,219,436, forward strand.
AATTTCTCCCGCCGAGGCCGAGAATCCTGCCCTCCCTCGAGGGCGACGCTGACGCCAACGCTCTTCAGCAATTCCATCCGCCCGCGGCCCGCCCTCTCATCAGCCTGATGAAAGAACTACCCAGAATCCTCCCTACCCCAACACAGCTGCCGCCGGGCAATACGGATCCCCAAACTCCCGCCCGTCCAAGTCACCCGTCTATCCTCGGCCCGGCCAATCAACACACCAGGTAACTTTTTGTATATCTATATCTATCTATTTTGTGTGATCTGCATGTATATATGCCTGTATGCATGTGTATGTGTGTATATATGCCTGGATGCATGTGTATGTGTGTGTATATGCCTGTATGCATGTGTATGTGTGTATATATTCCTGTATGTATGTGCGTATATATGCCTGTATACATGTGTAGTGTGTATATATGCCTGTATGCATGTGTATGTGTGTATATATGCCTGTATGTATGTGTGTATACACTCACCGGCCACTTTATTAGGTACACCATGCTAGTAACGGGTTGGACCCCCTTTTGCCTTCAGAACTGCCTCAATTCTTTGCGGCATAGATCAACAGGTGCTGGTAACATTCCTTCAGAGATTTTGGTCCATATTGACATGATGGCATCACACAGTTGCCGCAGATGTCGGCTGCACATCCATGATGCGAATCTCCCGTTCCACCACATCCCAAAGATGCTCTATTGGATTGAGATGTGGTGACTGTGGAGGCCATTTGAGTACAGTGAACTCATTGTCATGTCAAGAAACCAGTCTGAGATGATTCCAGCTTTAGACATGGGCATTATCCTGCTGAAAGTAGCCATCAGATGTTGGGTACATTGGGGTCCTAAAGGGATGGACATGGTCAGCAACAATACTCAGGTAGGCGTGGCGTTTGCAACGATGCTCAATTGGTACCAAGGGGCCCAAAGAGTGCCAAGAAAATATTCCCCACACACCACGAAACCACCACCACCAGCCTGAACCGTTGATACAAGGCAGGATGGATCCCATGCTTTCATGTTGTTGACGCCAATTCTGACCCTACCATCACGAATGTCGCAGCAGAAATCGAGACTCATCAGACCAGGCAACGTTTTTCCAATCTTCTACTGTCAATTTGGATGAGCTTGTGCAATTGTAGCCTCAGTTTCCTGTTCTTAGCTGAAAGGAGTGGCACACGGTGTGGTTTCTGCTGCTGTAGCCCATCTGCCTCAAAGTTCAACGTACTGTGCAATCAGAGATGCTTTCTGTCTACCTTGGTTGTAACGGGGTGGCGATTTGAGTCACTGTTGCCTTTCTATCAGCTCGAACCAGTCTGCCCATTCTTCTCTGACCTCTGGCATCAACAAGGCATTTCCGCCCACAGAACTGCCGCTCACTGGATGTTTTTTCTTTTCGGACATTCTTTGTAAACCCTAGAGATGGTTGTGCGTGAAAATCCCAGTAGATCAGCAGTTTCTGAAATACTCAGCCACCCTTCTGGCACCAACAACCATGCCACGTTCAAAGGCACTCAAATCACTTTTTCTTCCCATACTGATGCTCGGTTTGAACTGCAGGAGATTGTGTTGACCATGTCTACATGCCTAAATGCACTGAGTTTGCCGCCATGTGATTGGCTGATTAGAAATTAGTGTTAACGAGCATGTTGGACAGGTGTACCTAATAAAGTGGCGGTGAGTGTATAGCCTGTATGTGTGTATATATGTCTGTTGCATGTGTATATGTGATATATGCCTGTATGCATGTGTATGTGTGTATAATGCCTATATGCAATCTATATTGTGTGTATATATGCCTGTATGAGTGTAGTGGCGTATATATGCCTGTATGCATGGTATTGTGTATAATGCCGTTATGCATGTGTATGGTGTGTATATTGACGGTATGCATGGAATGTGTGTATATATGCCGGTATGCATGTGTATGTGTGTATATATGCCGTATGCATGTGTATGTGTGTATATATGCCGGTATGCATGTGTATATGTGATATATGTTGATATACTGATTATGTGGATTTTTGCATGGCCTCCCCTTCCCTTCAAAATATATTACATACTTATAAAATCAATGCATTTACGATTCATATTACACACATTTATAATTATAACACACTGGGGGACATTTACGAAGGGTTGTGCGCACACTTTTCTCAGAGTTTGCACAGGTATTTAAGAAGTGTCTGCACCACATTTGATTTGATGCGACCATTTTTTTGGGCGGGCGCACTAGTTTCATGCGACACAAATTCTTCACGGAATAAATTTCCCCGTCAGTCATACAGAGTTCAAAAGAATTGTGTTGCACGTCCAGTTAAAGGTGCACCAAAAAAGTGGGTGTTTTCTGTCAGCGTGCCAGGGGCACTGGCGCCAGATCATGAAGAACGTACGCAGAAATCCTGTAATAAAGGGGGGTTTTGGGATGGGTTTCTATTCAGTTCCTCTAGGCTTCAGTGGTTCTGTCCCCTTAGTCTGTGCTATTACCATAAGCACCTACTCCATCCTTCATATATCACAGGAATAACATACAACCCTCGCAGATACTTATATACAAAAAGACTTACTAACAACAAACATGTGACAATAACTACATAATATACAATACAATACATAGAGAACACAACTACACACAAACCTCTTTCCTGCTCCCCACCTGGACCCAGTAATGTGTATGTATATACAATATAATCAACAGTACAGAAGCTCCTGGATATACCCTGAAGCAGGAGTCACAACCAGTACGGACCATAAACATGTACATATAGAGACTCATGGACAATAGCATCTATATAATCCATACTCCCAACATTGTGAAAAGGAAAGAGGGACAAAATGGCGGCACGCGTAGCGTGCCGCGGCGGCGATCCCCTAAGCACACCCCCAATCACTCCCTCGCCACGCCTAAATTTTAGCCATATTAAAATAATAAAAATCATCTCAATCAAAAAAAAAAAAAATTATCCTCTTGGATTTGAACCCAGAACCTGCAGTGTCCATGTACAATATTAACGCAGCGCCCCAACCCACGAGAGCTATAGCCTCAGTGATTAACAAGGTGGAGAATTTTGGAACTAGAACTATGACTATATACTGGCCTCGGTATATAGGGAGGGATCTTCTCAGATTATTGTAATTATTGAGACTATATTTTATTATGGAGATGATTATTATTATTATATTATTAGATGAGTATTATTTTACCATTATTATAATCATCTCCATAATAATAAAAATATAAAATTTATAATAATAATAATAATAATAATAATAGTCTCATAATTACAATAATAATCTCTGAGAAGATCCCTCTCTATATATCAGTGCATTAGTCTGTGTCAACAGTGTAAATGGCAGATAACATGTCTTAGTTACCTAGACAAATCAGCCTTGTATCACTGGGCTTATAGCTCAGTTAGTTAAGCTCCTGTCTATGGGCGCGGGTCCCAGGTTCGAATCTCACCTGGGCTTAACTTTATTTAATTTAATTATATAAATAGCTTGTGTCTGGGAAGCCCGAGACCATATATGGACAGATGCTGATCTAACCTGATGAAGTGGTCCCTGCTCTCCGGCTGAGCCGACACTTCTCTGAAAGGATTCCTGCCCGATGTCTGTCTGGGGAACCTAGGAGAGCAGTGACCATATATGGACAGATGCTGATCTGAAGATGATGACGTGGTCCCTGCTCTCGGCTAAGCCCGACACTTCTCTGAAAAGGATTCCCTCCCGATGTCTATAGAAGCCGTGACAATCTCTAGCTACCCGTGACGCGGGGCAGAGGTACGAAAAACGGGAAAGTCCCGTCAAAATCGGGACTGTGGAGCTATGATATATCTACTCTCCCAATACACGTGCGGGCAGAGATCCACGTGTAATGGGATATAGGCTACAGGTTATACATGTAGTTACACTAATATATACACACTCACTGTAAACACTTAGCTATGTATATATATGGTAAAACGCATAACACCTGGAATATCTATAGGTACACGTATAAAGTCTATATATTATAATAAGTACTATGTTATAATACTCTTATAAAGTTAAACATACACAGAAAGCACACACAATATATGACCTGGTTCCTTAGGTAAGTGCTATTCATCAAAGTGGGGGTCCAGGAGGCAAGAGACGAAAAAGGGTGATTTCTGTTTTAACCATGCTTAAATATCCTTCTGTGCAGTCCCTTCCCACTCCCTTATAACTCCATCCTAAGACCCTCTTAGGATAGACCCCAGTGGGTGCAGGGATCTCACACCTGGTTCATGGGGCTTCTTACGTTTCAAAGCCTTTTGATATGTTAATGACCCAATGGCTTCAGTACACACACACTCTCACCACAGATATCAGTGGCTGCTATCGTATAAACTGTATCCATTTACGCTATATGTATATATATAATAAAAGAGCAGAGGGTCCAGTTATGAATAATGTCCCTGGAACATCCTGAATCTGACACCCCCAAACAGGAACTGCACATAGTACACACTGCACTGTTCTTAGTAAATGTGCCCCCGTGTGTGTATAATATATAAAGTGTGTATAATGCTAAGCATGTGATTTTATAATCATGTCTGTACAAATATGTATATATTTTTGAAGGGGAAGGGGGGCCCCATGCAGATATCCGCTATGGGGCCCAAGCTTCCTAGTTACGCCTGTGGCTGGAGTGTTGAGTAACTTAAAAGAAAAGACAAACCTGTCCTTGCAGAAAGTTAGCTCACAAAGTTATATGAAATGAATGCTGAATCTTTAAAATGTCAGTATGTAAAATGCGTCTGAGACCAGTGTAATATCCTTAACACTGGCTCTATGGCTTTTTTGATTTTTAGAGGTACTAGAACTTCTTGTTCCTTCCTACTGTCTGAATATAGGACAAGGTCATCAACTAATTGACAATTTCTTACAATCTGTTGATCCATCCTGCCCTAGTTCGCAAAGAGCCAAAATGAATAACAAAATGGGGCAAATGTTGCTTCTTTGGTAACTACAGCAAATATATGATTTGACCTGGCAATGCCACTTTAGATATACAGTCTCTTTGTGCCACCAACCATGAGATGTAGATTGACAGCTCTAGCCTTCTGTGAGATATCTATAGTTAACCCTTTCTAATCCTATAGGCACTGCACTAGAATAATGTGTCCTATGGGAATAAAGTAAATAAGGGTTAAATAAAGAGTTATGCTTTTTCATCGCTGGTCTTTGAAGTTCAATCTGATGATTGAAAAAAGCCAGGCCCTTAGAGGAAATGTCTTATGTAGATGAGAGACTGGTTTTTAATTAGATAGACAATGCCGTTGATCAAGGATTAATGGAAAGTTTTATAGCACTGCAGGAAGATAGTACAGCCCAGACTCCTGTACATAAAAAAATAGTGTGGGGAACAACCATTATTTAGATATTCTTATAGTCCAGACAGCAAACAAAACAAAACATAAATCATCACATTGCTTCATACACCAACATATATGAATATTATAAAGAATTATTTGTGTTCATAGTTATTGTCATAGAGTAAGATCTTCGTAGCACACCGTTTATCAAAGTGTGGAAGCCATTTGCCAAAAACAGATGACTTATTCTACAGGGTCTAGGTCAGTGGGTGGCGAACCTATGGCACTGGTGCCAGAGGTGGCACTCCGAGCCCTTTATGTGGCACCCAGGCCTTCATCCCAACAGAGTTTGCCAGACAGGACTCAGGGCTTCCTCCTGTGGTCCAATAGAGCCCAGGATGCGCCATGCTCAGCGCCATTTTAAAGCAATATCCTTAGCTGCCAGCACTAAAGGAGGAGTGAGAAGGTGTGGATAGATATGAGTTGTCGTTGGAGCTCTTGCTCTGGGTCCCTGATTCTTTCTTCTCAGGGGACCCTGGAAGGAAGCTACAATCCAAATTTCTCCATCTTTCTATTGTATTGGTGAACTCAGGACACCAATACGATTGGAAACCTTGATACAGCGGGGATCCATAAGTTACTACTTAAATTGTCATGTTGGCACTTTGTGACATGTAAATGGGTTTGTTGTAGCTTGGGCACTCCGTCTCCAAAAGGTTCGCCCATCACTGTCTAGGTCTTCAAAATTACTAAAGGAAGGTAGGATCAAGCTCTTATTAAAAGACATTGACAAATGAGCAGAATCAAAATGGGGTCAATAACTCAAGTCATAGCCTCAGTACAGGATTAAATGGACCAAACCAAACTGAACACAGTGTTAGGCAGCAACTTAATCATATCTTCAGGGCTCTATTTCCCTTTACGCAACCTAAGGGCCTGTGCCTAGGCCATCCACCTAAGGAGGGGCATCCTCAGTAGCATTATTTTCCACATTTATTTATTTTATACTACTGGCCATATTACTGACGCAGAGTGTGGGGTACATTAACTAAAGTATAGGCAACCCAAATTTTTTAGAATTGGGCAAGTTTAAATTAAAATGTATAGGAGCATCTGAGTGTGGTAGTCAATAGAAGTGTGGACAGGGAGGTTATGGTCTGTCGGAGGCACGGAGGTGTCAGAATCCATGGGAGTGTTGGCATAGTGGGGTCATAATTCGACAAAATGTTTTGTCCTGTTTTTCTACATTGGTATCTCTCAATAAATCTATACTCTCATTTACAAAGGGAACTTTACCACTATTTTCATAAAAATATATGACTTTTATTGATGTATTGTATTATATTTTAGTATGCTAGACAGCTAGACAGAGTATTAGTTTTAACACTAACTCTGTCTTTGCATGACTTCTTTTCTCTGAATACCCCCATAGTATATAATATGACATTTACAATACAATCTAAACACCTAGCAGTATGTTTTGGAGTGTGGAGGAAAACCAGAGGACCCGAGGAAACCCACACAAAGGAAGAACATACAAACGGGTGGAATTGGGTATTATACATAAGTTCCTTTAACATCTTCTCGACCAAGGACGAACTATATCGTCCTCGTGTGCTAAAGTGTAGGAGAGAGCTCACAAGCTGAGCTCTCTCCATAACCAACAGGTGACGGCTGTAGAATACAGCTGACGCCCACCTGTTACTGCCGTGGTCGGTGCAGCCACCGATCATGGCAGTTAACCACAGTGGAATCCAACGCAGCACCTAACTACCGTTACATGTGAGCTGCCATCTTGGATGGTCGATCGCGCCCACTGTGACTTTATCGGAGGACAGCGAGTCGTTTGGCATGGCTGCCATGTGCATGAATCTCTAATAGCCAGCAGAGGGAAGGCGATTAGAAATATAGTAAAATAGCTATACTGCAAAACAGTAGTTGCAGTATAAAGTATTAGCAATGGGCCCTGCTGGGTTAAATTACCCTAGAGGATCTGAAATATGGTAATAAAAACTGTTAAAATTTTTTAAAAAACATGAAAAAATGAAAAAGTAAAGTTTAAATCACCCCCCTTTCCCTAGATCAAATATTAAAAGCAAATAAACATTAAGAATCAGAAACATGTTTGGGTCATCATCACGTCCCAAATGTCCAATCTATCAAAATTATTAGAGATTTTTTCCCAGCGTTTAAACCCCGTAACGAAAATGGCGCCCAAAGTCGAAAATTCCACTTTTTTGCCATTTTGAAAAATATAAAAAAGTCTTTAAAAAGTAATCAAAAGGCCATACAGTCCTCTAAATGAAGGCATTAAAAAGGTAATCAAAAGTTGAAGAAATGGCAAAATGAAGAATTTTTTTTGTACAGGTTTTAATTTTTTAAATATTTTTGAATACATTTTGAAGGTGGGGAGAGATAAATGAAAATGCAAAAATGAAAAGGCCCTAAGGGGTTCAATATGTATTTTAACAATGTGGAGTAAGTACTGTGCACTCGCTTCAATATCCCTCTTACCCTGACGCACATTTCGCTTACTGATTCTTCAGAGGCGTTAGAGTGGGGTATAGTCTAGAAGACAGGAACAAAGTGGCAATTTTACTGAAGTGGTTTTGGGGTTGTGAGTGGTTTTATATTAGATCCATCATCAACACTGATAAATAACTTTATAATCATATATAAAGAGACAAGAAATCATGATAATTGTTGAGATAAGCCGGCCCTATTGGAAGTGCCCAGATCCTGCATACCTTATGAAAATAAATGGTATATTCCAGTGGTCCTCATACTACTTTGCTCTTAGCTCTTTGCCGAGCTACTTCCTTAGCCCTGAATGACAAATGTTGCCCACTACAGCATAGGAGAGAACATGCTGAGCAGTTTATCCGTTTCTTACTGCTGCACAAATATATACTGTATATGTCATACAGCAGTCTGTATGGAGAAGGCTCATGGACAAGCCCTCTTATATGCGCCAACACATACTGGTAAATGATGGTCAATCTTGGCCCCTGGGCACCGTCATCTTGGATGACCGATCACTTGTGCCGTGACATCATCGGAGGGCGTCAATCAGCTGGAAGCCTTGTAAAGGCTCATAGCGTTCATTAGCACATGTACATTACAGTCTGCATGAACCTGTTCTTTACAATGGTATTGCGGTATATTGTATGAGTTTAAGTGCCTTAGGGACCCTGAAATAAAAAAAAAAATTTTACTTTAAAAAAATATAAAAATTATTTCATTATTCATTCATTATTTTCACCATTCACACATACGAATTTTAATAAAATGAGGTTGTGTACAGTCCCAAAATGGTATTAATGGTATTAATTCAATCGTCATAGAGAAAACATTTTGGCTGGGGTTAAATTATAAAGTATGCAGTTCCGTATACATACACTTACGTACAAATTCAACTTAAGAACAAACTGCAGAACCTATCTTGTACATAACCTGGGGACTACCTGTATTGATTGAGAATATTTCATTCAAATCTAGGATGTGAAATGCGAGTATTATCTTCATTTTTTTAAGCAGTGTATCTTGTTTTCTGTGGGACAACAGGACTGGAAATTATCTTCACACAGGGAATTTTTTAAAATAATATCCAATGAAGAAATGATGCATGTGTTATATTATATATACAGGGCAAGTTCGGGGCCCAAAGCTTCTGTGAGGGCCCACATTAGGCTGTTCTTGGGAAATCAAGGGAGTGAGGGGGCTGTATCTAATGAATCCATAAGAGTGAGGGGGCTTTATATGAAATAGCCATGAGGGGGCTGTTTTGTATGATAAACTAACAAATATGTTAGGGAAGGAAACCGTTTTAGTTTCTGAATTTTAATGCTAACTTTTAAGTTCACTGGAAAGGGGCCCACTGATGCTCTGTCGCCCAGAGGCCTGATACTTGAACATAGAGCTAAGGACCTAATTACTTAGGAGATTGTACTATGCATATATTTCATTGTGCACTGTATATCCTAGAAACACATACCTGTGTGATAATATATATTCATTTCCAAACAAACTAGATTAGGATTAAATGGAGACTATTCCACCTGTATGATAAATTATGGATTACAGTCTAGAGACACTCCAAAAGACCTCCCCTTTGGAAAGACTTTCTGGGCAAGTTTGCATTATACCCTATACTAACCAGTTTTTTTGAGAAGAGCACAGCATTAAAAGACCACTGCTGAAAGAGGTTCCACAGTAGTTGGGATCATTGTGTTCGTTTCTCAAGGCTTACAGTGTCCCCTGCTGCTTCCTATGTTCCTCTGTGCAAAGCGTCATCAGTTGTTTGTGTGGTAGACTGAAAAAGTATTCTCTGTCATCCTGCAGCCAAGTGTCACTTTGGTCATGTTATAGATGACAGGACCACGCATGAAGAGGACGATGATGTGTAGCAGGTGACACGGACACCCACTATGAGAAAACAAAGAAGACAATGGGTTTGAACTAGGTTATATACTAGTTTATTACCAGTCATCTAGATACGTTTCATATTATATGATCTAAAGCTAATTGATGGTTGGTGTTGCTTGTTTGGTACTAATCTTTTTACTTGTTATTAAAAATATTCTTATTTATTTCATGAAACATTTCAGTCAGCTCTTGCGTAGAAGTGTAGAAAATACAATTCACACAATTTCTTTTCACGCTCTTTTTAATCGATTGGATCCAATCCTGATCATCAATAGAAGAAAATTCCAGGCACTCGCTTTTGAATGCAAAAGTGAAAGGTATGAGGAATCCTGGTGGTAGAGTGCCCTTTAAGTCATTGTTCTAGGTTGTTCTTGGCAGCCAAATCCAACAAATGTGGAATTGCCTATCTTGACTGGGCACAAGGTTTATACCACATTGTATATAACCAAGTATGATCCGACTGCTGTTATGTTGGCACCCTAGTGAATTCTACCAGTCCAGCCTTTATAAATTCTTCCATAGCTATGCCAGGAGCTATGGCAAATGCACAAGGCTAGGTGCCCCTGCCTGTCCTGTTCCCATCCCCTTCCACACCCATTGTGTGTGGCGGTGGGTCGGGGTATATATGCCTGTATGCATGTGTATGTGTGTATATATGCCTGTATGTATGTGTGTATACACTCACCGGCCACTTTATTAGGTACACCATGCTAGTAACGGGTTGGACCCCCTTTTGCCTTCAGAACTGCCTCAATTCTTTGCGGCATAGATTCAACAAGGTGCTGGTAACATTCCTTCAGAGATTTTGGTCCATATTGACATGATGGCATCACACAGTTGCCGCAGATGTCGGCTGCACATCCATGATGCGAATCTCCCGTTCCACCACATCCCCATGATGGCATCACACAGTTGCCGCAGAGTCGGCTGCACATCCATGATGCGAATCTCCCGTTCCACCAATCCCAAAGATGCTCTATTGGATTGGATGATTGGTGACTGTGGAGGCCATTTGAGTACAGTGAACTCATTGTCATGTTCAAGAAACCAGTCTGAGATGATTCCAGCTTTATGACATGCATTATCCTGCTGAAAGTAGCCATCAGATGTTGGGTACATTGTGGTCCTAAAGGGATGGACATGGTCAGCAACAATACTCAGGTAGGCTGTGGCATTGCAACGATGCTCAATTGGTACCAAGGGGCCCAAAGAGTGCCAAGAAAATATTCCCCACACCATGACACCACCACCACCAGCCTGAACCGTTGATACAAGGCAGGATGGATCCATGCTTTCATGTTGTTGACGCCAAATTCTGACCCTACCATCCGAATGTCGCAGCAGAAATCGAGACTATCAGACCAGGCAACGTTTTTCCAATCTTCTACTGTCCAATTTGGATGAGCTTGTGCAATTGTAGCTCAGTTTCCGTTCTTAGCTGAAAGGAGTGGCACCGGTGTGTTCTGCTGCTGTAGCCCATCTGCCTCAAAGTTCAACGTACTGTGCAATCAGAGATGCTCTTCTGTCTACCTTGGTTGTAACGGGTGGCGATTTGAGTCACTGTTGCCTTTCTGATGCTCGTTAACACTTAATTCTAATCAGCCAATCACATGGCGGAAACTCAGTGCATTTAGGCATGTAGACATGGTCAACACAATCTCCTGCAGTTCAAACCGAGCATAGTATGGGGAAGAAAGGTGATTTGAGTGCCTTTGAAGTGTGGCAGGTGGTTGTTTGCCAGAAGGGTGGTTGAGTATTTCAGAAACTGTGATCTACTGGGATTTTCACGCACAACCATCTCTAGGGTTTACAAAGAATGGTCCGAGAAAAGAAAAAACATCCAGTGAAGGCAGTTCTGTGGGCGGAAATGCCTTGTTGATGCCAGAGGTCAGAGGAGAATGGGCAGACTGGTTCGAGCTGATAGAAAGGCAACAGTGACTCAAATCGCCACCCGTTACAACCAAGGTAGACAGAAGAGCATCTCTGATTGCACAGTACGTTTGAACTTTGAGGCAGATGGGCTACAGCAGCAGAAGACCACACGGTGCCATCCTTTCAGCTAAGAACAGGAAACTGAGGCTACAATTGCACAAGTCATCCAAATTGGACAGTAGAAGATTGGAAAAACGTTTGCCTGGTCTGATGAGTCTCGATTTCTGCTGCGACATTCGGATGGTAGGGTCAGAATTTGGCGTTCAACAACATGAAAGCATGGATCCATCCGCCTTGTATCAACGGTTCAGGCTGGTGGTGGTGGTGTGTCGTGGTGGTGTGGGAATTTTCTTGGCATCTTTGGGCCCCTTGGTACCAATTGAGCATCGTTGGCAACGCCACAGCCACCTGAGTATTGTTGCTGACCATGTCCATCCCTTTAGGACCCAATGACCCAACATTGATGGCTACTTTCAGCAGGATAATGCGCCAGTCATAAAGCTGGAATCATCTCAGACTGGTTTCTTGAACATGACAATGAGTTCACTGTACTCAAATGGCCTCCACAGTCACCAAAATCTCAATCCAATAGAGCATCTTTGGGATGTGGTGGAACGGGAGATTCGCATCATGGATGTCAGCCGACATCTGCGGCAACTGTGTGATGCCATCATGTCAATATGGACCAAAATCTACTGAAGGAATGTTACCAGCACCTTGTTGAATCTATGCCGCAAGAATTGAGGCAGTTCTGAAGGCAAAAGGGGGTCAACCCGTTACTAGCATGGTGTACCTAATAAAGTGGCCGGTGAGTGTATACCATACATACAGGCATATATACACATACACATGCATACAGGCATATATACACATACACAGTAACAGCATATATACGCACATACATACAGGACTATATACACACATACACTGCATACAGGCATATACACCACATAACATGCATAAGCATATATACCGCACTACCACATGCATACAGGCATATTACACACATACACCATGCATACAGGCATTATGTTCACATGCAGATCACACAAAATAGATAGATATAGATATACAAAAAGTTACCTGGTGTGTTGATTGGCCGGCCGAGGATAGACGGGTGACTTGGACGGGCGGGAGTTTGGGGATCCGTATTGCCGGCGGCAGCTGTGTTGGGGTAGGGAGGATTCTGGGGTAGTTCTTTCATCAGGCTGATGAGAGGGCGGGGCCGCGGGCGGATGGAATTGCTGAAGAGCGTTGGCTGTCAGCGTCGCCTCGAGGGGGGCAGGATTCTCGGCCTCGGCGGGAGAAATGTTGTGGGGGGCGAGAAGAGAGTGGGCAGCGGTCTGTACAGGTGGGCGGACATGATCAGCACAGCAGGCGGGGCCGATTACAGTGTGAGGAGCGGGGCGCCCGTTAGTGGTCATTTTCTCTGATACCAATCTTGCTGTATTTATAGTATCTAGTATATAAGGCTGGAAGGAGACGCAAGTCCACAAGTCCAACCTTCAAGAATTAAATAATGTTTATCCCATAACCCGTGATATTTTTTCTCTCCAGAAAGTCATCCAGGCCTCTTGAACATGTACATAGAGTCCGCCATAACAACCTCCTGCGGCAGAGAGTTCCATAGTCTCACTGCTCTACAGTTAAGAACCTTTGTCTATGGTGATGGTAGAATGCCTCTCTCTAGGCGTTAGAGGATGCCCCCTTGTCCTGGTCAACAGGCCTAGGTATAAAAGATCTTTGGAGAGATCCTTGTACGTCCGTCAGGTATTTGTACTTGTAATGAGGTCTCCCTCAGTCGTCTTTTTTCTAAACTGAATAATCCCAAATTTTGTAATCGTCAGTGTATTTCTAGTCCCCCATTCCCCTAAAATCCTGGTTGCTCTCCTCTGCACCCGTTCCAGCTCTACTATATCCTTTTTATATTACTGGTGCCCAAAACTGTACACAATATTCCATGTGTGGTCTGACCAGGGATTTGTATAAGGGCAGAACTATGTCTTTATCATGAGAATCTATTGCTCTTTGATACATCCCATTATTTATTTGCTTTAGCAGCAGCGCTGGCTCTGGTACTAAAAATAAGTTACCCATCCACCAATACCCCCAAGTCCTTTTCAGCTTCAGTTTTACTAAGTAATGTGACCGTTTAGAACATAATTATACTTGTTTTGTTTCCATGGCCCAGTGCATAACTTACATTATCTACATTAAACCATCAACCATTTCTCTGCCATCCCTCAAGCTTTCCACAAATCCCTCTGTAATGCTAACTATCGACCTCAGTATTTATTACTTTACACAGCTTAGTACATCTGCAAATATGAAACTTGACTGTGTGAAACCCACTACAAGGTCATTAATAAAAATATTAAAAAGAAGTGGCCCAATACTGACCCCTTGCACTCCACTGGTACATCAACCCCAACTGAGAATGTGCCATAATGACCACCCTCTGTTTTCTATCACTAAGCCAATTACTTACCCAGATACACAGATTTTCTCCTATTCCCAGCAGTTCATTTTATATACCAACCTTTCATGTGGACGGTGTTCAAATGCCTTTGAAAAGTCCAGATATACAACATCACAGCATCCCAGATCCAGTCTTGAACTTACCTCCTCGTAGAAACCATCACATAGTCTGACAGGACCGATCTCTCATAAACCCATGTGACGGTAGGTAGGTTATAAGGTTGTGCCATGAGATACTCCAGGATAGCATCTCTAATAAACCCTCAAATATTTTCCCCACCACAGCAGTTAGACTTACGGGTCTGTAGTTCTCAGGATCGCATTTTGATCCTTTTTTGTATATTGGTACCAATTTGCTATGCGCCATTCTGTGGAACAAACCAGTCCTCAGTGAATCTTCAAATATTAAAAATAAAGGTCTGTCTATCACTGTACATAATTCATGCAGACCCGGGGGTGTATGCCATCTGGCCCAGGTGATTTATCTATCTTAGTGGTGCGAGGCGGCGCCGTACCTCTTCTGGGTTAAACTGTTGACATTATAAAAAAGAATTTACCTATTCCTCATTGTGTCTTCCACCAGGGGATTTTCTGGGTAAGACAGTTGAGAAGACACATTCAGTAGATGTTGCCCTTTCCTCATCTCCTTCCACCATGACCCCCATGTTATTTAAGGGAGCCCCCCTCTCTGTTTTTAGTTTCTTATTAATTTATTACTTGAAAATAATTTGGGATTATTTTGCTCTCCCGGCATATTTCTTTCAGTTCATTTTTGCGGCCTTTATCTGTTTTTTACAGGATTTATTTTTCTCTATAATCCTGTAATGCCTCATCGCATCTTTTGCGTTTGAAAGTGGTAAAAGCTGTATTTTATAGAGGTAACCCATATGGGCCTAAAAACATGGGACTTCAGGTCCTCACTCACCATAAAATTCATAAACCTTAACAAGACTTCTCCTACTGTATTGTCATTATACGCGACTGGAGTTCTTAAAGGGAACCTGTCAGCAGAAATTCCCATATGAACCATACCTGTATGTCATAAGCAACTGACCACCTTCTAGATTGTGTATTTTATGACTCAGTGCGGTGGCATCGTCCAGAAAATCAACTTTGAAGTGACATCATTTTGGTTGTTAAAGTCAAGGAGGCTTGAGAGTTTAAACACTGAAGTCAAGCTTTCCTCACTTCAGAATGCCCTCTTACTGTAATTGATGTGTAGAAGTCTACCAGTCTCAATACTTTGTATCTGGATCCAGTTAAGCATATTCACTATGAACTGTGATCACAGCCATTAGAAAGATGCAAGAGTTGAAATTGGTGTGGTAGAGGGTTTTCTTCAATGTTACACGAACAGAGAAAAGGCAATGTGTGACCTTCTCTGGTATGTTGTTTTGTGCATCTCTCCCATATGTCTTGGTTACTTTGATAAAGTTGCTTTTCAGAAAGAGGTGGAGGGAAATTTATGGAAGAAATCTTTGATGGAGTTAAGAAGTAACTGTAAAGTTTTTTTATTTTTCAAAAATCCCAAAAGCTCTTGGGATGTAAAACAACTTTGCCATATCTTTTGTTACCTATATTCAGTAGTTTTTTGCTATCCCCCTCAGATTACCTAATTCTGTAATGGCTGCCTATCTCTCCATGTGCTGCTAAGCCTTAGAAATCGGTATGTTGTTTACACTTTGTTTGGGAAGGGAGGACTGGCTGCTTCCTCTCACAGAGGAGGGGTCATGATAGTGAATGTAGGCAGCTGGAAGTGTCGGAACAATGAATGCAGATGTCTCCTGCCTAGTGAGGTTACAAGTCTCCCCTGTTCCCTTTCAGATCCCTCCAACACTCCAGAAGTTTCTCGTGTCTGTCTCTGCTCTTCTCACTGCTCTCCTCACCGCCACCTTGTCATCAGCTCTTGTCCAGATAAGCTATAAACCTTAGTGCTCACACAGCACAGGCCATAGACTGCATGTAACTGGTGTACGAATGATTTCTACCACTGTTACATGTTCCCTGCTCCTGCATGTTATAGAAGATGCCAGGCTAGTCAATATATTCATCCTGTATGTGCACTGTGCTGGTTCAGTTGATTTACTTGTAGGAAACTAAATGGCTTTAATTCTAAATTATTTTTTAAAGAGAACACAAGGCATCTGGAATCTGTGGGCAAGCTAACTGCCTCAGCTTAAGGGCATAGACTGACCAATATTAGCCTCCGCCCATTCACCTCTGCTGAGAAAGATTTTTGTCACAATGCTTTCAGAACACAAAATGCCTCAGGAAAGAAAGGGGCGATCAGCCCAATATGGTTACATATAATATTTGGTAAAAATATTATAACTATACAGTTATACTTTAAGCATTCAAACAAATAGAATTTTAACTTTCTATATCTTTTTTAGTAAAAATATATATACACAAATATTGCTCAGCCGGAGCACCGCTTTCCTCCTTTCCTCCTGCGCTCCTGCGGTCATAGCACCGCTACTCATCTCCATTCTACTTATACCTTGCAATCCGTGCCTGACGAGGTTGATTTTACAAGACCGAAACGTTGCAAAATAATATTTTGTTGGATTGCTATACTGTTTATTCTGGACTAAATAAATTCTCAATTTTTGACCAATAAGGAGTGCCAAGTTATCTTTTTCTCTATATATTATGGTGGAGTAACCTACTTGTGCACCCGAATACTCCGAAACATTGAGTGACCGTATTTTTTTCCACATACAGGACAGAAGGTGAACTAGGGAGAAGCACAGTTAAGGGCTCACAGTACGGACCGTACGCAGAATATATGACCTCGTAATATGGACTTTATATACAGGCCTAAATTTATGGACAAACAGAGTTGATATTGTATTTTTTTGGTTAGAGGTTAATCTACTTCATTTATTTTCTTTTCTCTTAGTGCAGATGTAATGAAGCTTCCCAAATGTGACAAATAATAAGACCCAGTTGTGACGGAATATATTCGTCCTCAATATACCCCTGTCAAGCTGTCATTCTGATAGAGAGCTTTGTTTTAAACCTTCCCCCCAAAAGGATTAGTTCTTCAAAGTTCTTTGATAAGGAAAACTGATGGGAAAATTAAAGGTGACTTTAAGAAAGGTGATTTACCTCATCGTGATCAGCTCCGCCAGAACACAATAAAAAATGTATTTCCTCCACCCTACAGCAGGTTGCAATGCTTAGCTAGTCGACACAAAACTGGAGAGTCGCGACAGTACTAAGAATTAGTTTTAACCCTCTTAAAATTTTGCCCTCCTTTTGTGGCAAGAACCTGGGTGCATCTCTGTGCACCTTTCAATTCTGTGGGAGAAGGAACAATTTTTTTTATAACTGAAAGATTTCTTTGCCAAATGTCTGAAAAGATATATTAAACTTCTATAAAGTAAGTTTAAGATTAAAAGTTGAAAGAACGTTAAATGAGAGTAAACGGCAATGATAACCATGACGATATATTTTGTTCAATATAGTGTGTCTGACGAAAAGCACATTTCTTTAAAAAAATTGTAAATAAAATGGGATTTTCAACATTTAAATTTTCATAGACATTCCCCTTCAAGCAGCTGAAAATCGATTTTTTGCCACAAAATTAGAGACACGAGATAACTGTAGTTCTCAGCTCTTTCTAATGAACAAGGAGATGGAAAACCTGCAGGAAGCAGAGGACTATGTAGATCTGCTACATGTATTCACGCTTCTGTTAACCTCATTGTTCTACAGATGGATTTATGTTATCCCTTCTGATCTGCCACCTATGCATTGCAAGAGCATCAACGTGGAGGAAAGCGGGTTTTGATAACAATTTTCACAATGTGCCGATGAGGCAACTGATGGCTTCTGACAGCCCATTATAGTAGCTGTACACTAGGGTTAGGGTGGGAGAGTAACAACCCCATCCTCTGTATTAAGGAAGTGTATGGGGGCAGGGTAATGGAATGGAAATTCTGATCCCAATTTACCATGTTTTGGTAGCGTGTGAAAATTTAAAGAGCACAGTGCAGCAGTTCTACGATTCCCATTACCCTAGCGACATCTGAAAGTCCAAATGTTAGTCAAGGGATTTGAGACGAATCTTTGACTATTATTTGGCGCTGCACTGTCTGACAAAACAGTGATGGAAAACATATATTTTCTCCCATGCACAGGCAGAACTGGGCTGGTATCCATCTTACTTAGTAACATGAGTACCATTGCTATAAGTGACAGCAATCAGAATAACATGAAAAACTTATGACTTAATGGGTGGCTGGGTGGGGGGATGGAGACTATGTTTCTATGACACCGTGGCCCCCATAGCATAGAACGTTCTTTCGGAGGCAGTGTCTAGTATAGATACACCATTATGACAATATAGCGCAATACAGTTGTATTGGAGTATATTGCATGAGCGAACCAAAGGCAGTGATAGTGAACCTTTTAGGGGCTGAGTGCTCAAATTACAGCCAGGCACACCCACTTATATCACTAAGGCAACACAGCAAATTAATCATCAACTTATCTACTCTTCCCTGATCTGCTACCTGTGTTTTTGCTAATTATTATCTGTACCTCGAGGTACATATGTGTCTGATGAAAGAAAAAGGGGTAATTCCGGCATTATCATGAAAGATGCTCTATTGGATTGAGATGTTGGTGACTGTGGAGGCCATTTGAGTACAGTGAACTCATTGTCATGTTCAAGAAACCAGTCTGAGATGATTCCAGCTTTATGACATGGCGCATTATCCTGCTGAAAGTAGCCATCAGATGTTGGGTACATTGGGGTCCTAAAGGGATGGACATGGTCAGCAACAATACTCAGGTAGGCGGTGGCGTTGCAACGATGCTCAATTGGTACCAAGGGGCCCAAAGAGTGCCAAGAAAATATTCCCCACACACCACGAAACCACCACCACCAGCCTGAACCGTTGATACAAGGCAGGATGGATCCCATGCTTTCATGTGTTGACGCCAATTCTGACCCTACACATCACGAATGTCGCAGCAGAAATCGAGACTCATCAGACCAGGCAACGTTTTTCCAATCTTCTACTGTCAATTTGGATGAGCTTGTGCAATTGTAGCCTCAGTTTCCTGTTCTTAGCTGAAAGGAGTGGCACACGGTGTGGTCTTCTGCTGCTGTAGCCCATCTGCCTCAAAGTTCAACGTACTGTGCAATCAGAGATGCTCTTCTGTCTACCTTGGTTGTAACGGGGTGGCGATTTGAGTCACTGTTGCCTTTCTATCAGCTCGAACCAGTCTGCCCTTCTTCTCTGACCTCTGGCATCAACAAGGCATTTCCGCCCACAGAACTGCCGCTCACTGGATGTTTTTTCTTTTCGGACATTCTTTGTAAACCCTAGAGATGGTTGTGCGTGAAAATCCCAGTAGATCACAGTTTCTGAAATACTCAGCCACCCTTCTGGCACCAACAACCATGCCACGTTCAAAGGCACTCAAATCACTTTTTCTTCCCATACTGATGCTCGGTTTGAACTGCAGGAGATTGTGTTGACCATGTCTACATGCCTAAATGCACTGAGTTGCCGCCATGTGATTGGCTGATTAGAAATTAGTGTTAACGAGCAGTTGGACAGGTGTACCTAATAAAGTGGCGGTGAGTGTATAGCCTGTATGCTGTGTATATATGTCTGTTGCATGTGTATATGTGATATATGCCTGTATGCATGTGTATGTGTGTATAATGCCTATATGCAATCTATATTGTGTGTATATATGCCTGTATGATGTAGTGGCGTATATATGCCTGTATGCATGGTATGTGTGTATAATGCCGTTATGCATGTGTATGGTGTTATATTGCCGGTATGCATGTGTATGTGTGTATATATGCCGGTATGCATGTGTATGTGTGTATATATGCCGTATGCATGTGTATGTGTGTATATATGCCCGGATATGCATGTGTATAGTGTGATATATGTTGATATACTGATTATGTGGATTTTTGCATGGCCTCCCCTTCCCTTCAAAATATATACATACCTTATAAAATCAATGCATTTACGATTCATATTACACACATTTATAATTATACACACTGGGGGAATTTACGAAGGGTTGTGCGACACTTTTCTCAGAGTTTGCACAGGTATTTAAGAAGTGTCTGCACCACATTTGATTGATGCGACCATTTTTTGGGCGGGCGCACTAGTTTCATGCGACACAATTTCTTCACGGAATAAATTTCCCCGTCAAGTCATACAGAGTTCAAAAGAATTGTGTTGCACGTCCAGTTAAAGGTGCACCAAAAAAGTGGGTGTTTTCTGTCAGGGCCAGTGGCACTGGCGCCAGATCATGAAGAACGTACGCCAGAAATCCTGTAATAAAGGGGGGTTTTGGGATGGGTTTCTATTCAGTTCCTCTAGGCTTCAGTGGTTCTGTCCCCTTAGTCTGTGCTATTACCATAAGCACCTACTCCATCCTTCATATATCACAGGAATAACATACAACCCTCGCAGATACTTATATACAAAAAGACTTACTAACAACAAACATGTGACAATAAACTACATAATATACAATACAATACATAGAGAACACAACTACACACAAACCTCCTTTCCTGCTCCCCATCCTGGACCCATAAGGTGTATGTATATACAATATAATCAACAGTACAGAAGCTCCTGGATATACCCTGAAGCAGGACGTCACAACCAGTACGACCATAAACATGTACATATAGAGACCTCATGGACAATAGCATCTATATAATCCATACATCCCAACATGTGAAAAGGAAAGAGGGACAAAATGGCGGCACGCGTAGCGTGCCGCGGCGGCGATCCCCCTAAGCCACACCCCCAATCACTCCCTCGCCACGCCTAAATTTTAGCCATATTAAAATAATAAAAATCATCTCAATAAAAAAAAAAAAAAATTATCCTCTTGGATTTGAACCCAGAACCTGCAGTGTCCATGTACAATATTAACGCAGCGCCCCAACCCACGAGAGCTATAGCCTCAGTGATTAACAAGGTGGAGAATTTTGGTAACTAGAACTATGACTATAACTGGCCTCGGTTATAGGGAGGGATCTTCTCAGATTATTGTAATTATTGAGACTATATTTTATTATGGAGATGATTATTATTATTATTATTATTAGATGAGTATTATTTTACCATTATTATAATCATCTCCATAATAATAAAAATATAAAATTTATAATAATAATAATAATAATAATAATAGTCTCAATAATTACAATAATAATCTCTGAGAAGATCCCTCTCTATATATCAGTGCATTAGTCTGTGTCAACAGTGTAAATGGCAGATAACATGTCTTAGTTACCTAGAAAATCAGCCTTGTATCACTGGGCTTATAGCTCAGTTAGTTAAGCTCCTGTCTATGGGCAGCGGGTCCCAGGTTCGAATCTCACCTGGCTTAACTTTATTTAATTTAATATATAAATAGCTTGTGTCTGGGAAGCCCGAGACCATATATGGACAGATGCTGATCTAACCTGATGAGTGGTCCCTGCTCTCCGGCTGAGCCGACACTTCTCTGAAAAGGATTCCTGCCCGATGTCTGCTCTGGGGAACCTAGGAGAGCAGTGACCATATATGGACAGATGCTGATCTGAAGATGATGACGTGGTCCCTGCTCTCGGCTAAGCCCGACACTTCTCTGAAAAGGTTCCCTCCCGTGTCTATAGAAGCCGTGACAATCTCTAGCTACCCGTGACGCGGGGCAGAGGTACGAAAACGGGAAAGTCCCGTCAAAATCGGGACTGTGGAGCTATGATATATCTACTCTCCCAATACACGTGCGGGCAGAGATCCACGTGTAAATGGGATATAGGCTACAGGTTATACATGTAGTTACACTAATATATACACACTCACTGTAAACACTTAGCTATGTATATATATGGTAAAACGCATAACACCTGGAATATCTATAGGTACACGTATAAAGTCTACTATATTATAATAAGTACTATGTTATAATACTCTTATAAAGTTAATACATACACAGAAAGCACACACAATATATGACCTGGTTCCTTAGGTAAGTGCTATTCATCAAAGTGGGGGTCCAGGAGGCAAGAGACGAAAAAGGGTGATTTCTGTTTTAACCATGCTTAAATATCCTTCTGTGCAGTCCCTTCCCACTCCCTTATAAACTCCATCCTAAGACCCTCTTAGGATAGACCCCAGTGGGGCAGGGTCTCACACCTGGTTCATGGGGCTTCTTACGTTTCAAAGCCTTTTGATATGTTAATGACCCAATGGCTTCAGTACACACACACTCTCACCACAGATATCAGTGGCTGCTATCGTATAAACTGTATCCATTTACGCTATATGTATATATATAATAAAAGAGCAGAGGGTCCAGTTATGAATATGTCCCTGGTAACATCCTGAATCTGACACCCCCAAACAGGGAACTGCACATAGTACACACTGCACTGTTCTTAGTAAATGTGCCCCGTGTGTGTATAATATATAAAGTGTGTATAATGCTAAGCATGTGATTTTATAATCATGTCTGTACAAATATGTATATATTTTTGAAGGGGAAGGGGGCCCCATGCAGATATCCGCTATGGGGCCCAAGCTCTCCTAGTTACGCCTGTGGCTGGAGTGTTGAGTAACTTAAAAGAAAAGACAAACCTGTCCTTGCAGAAAGTTAGCTCACAAAGTTATATGAAATGAATGCTGAATCTTTAAAATGTCAGTATGTAAAATGCGTCTGAGACCAGTGTAATATCCTTAACACTGGCTCTATGGCTTTTTTGATTTTTAGAGGTACTAGAACTTCTTGTTCCTTCCTACTGTCTGAATATAGGACAAGGTCATCACTAATTGACAATTTCTTACAATCTGTTGATCCATCCTGCCCTAGTTCGCAAAGAGCCAAAATGAATAACAAAATGGGGCAATGTTGCCTTCTTTGGTAACTACGCAAATATATGATTTGACCTGGCAATGCCACTTTAGATAATACAGTCTCTTTGTGCCACCAACCATGAGATGTAGATTGACAGCTCTAGCCTTCTGTGAGATATCTATAGTTAACCCTTTCTAATCCTATAGGCACTGCACTAGAATAATGTGTCCTATGGGAATAAAGTAAATAAAGGGTTAATAAAGAGTTATGCTTTTTCATCGCTGGTCTTTGAAGTTCAATCTGATGATTGAAAAAAGCCAGGCCTTAGAGGAAATGTCTTATGTAGATGAGAGACTGGTTTTTAATTAGATAGACAATGCCGTTGATCAAGGATTAATGGAAAGTTTATAGCACTGCAGGAAGATAGTACAGCCCAGACTCCTGTACTAAAAAAATAGTGTGGGGAACAACCATTATTTAGATATTCTTATAGTCCAGACAGCAAACAAAACAAAACATAAATCATCACATTGCTTCATACACCAACATATATGAATATTATAAAGAATTATTTGTGTTCATAGTATTGTACATAGAGTAGTCTTCGTAGCACACCGTTTATCAAAGTGTGGAAGCCATTTGCCAAAAACAGATGACTTATTCTACAGGTCTAGGTCAGTGGGTGGCGAACCTATGGCACTGGTGCCAGAGGTGGCACTCCGAGCCCTTTATGTGGCACCCAGGCCTTCATCCCAACAGAGTTTGCCAGACAGGACTCAGGGCTTCCTCCTGTGGTCCAATAGAGCCCAGGATGCGCCATGCTCAGCGCCATTTTAAAGCAATATCCTTAGCTGCCAGCACTAAAGGAGGAGTGAGAAGGTGTGGATAGATATGAGTTGTCGTTGGAGCTCTTGCTCGGGTCCCTGATTCTTTCTTCCAGGGGACCCTGGAAGGAAGCTACAATCCAAATTTCTCCATCTTTCTATTGTATTGGTGAACTCAGGACACCAATACGATTGGAAACCTTGATACAGCGGGGATCCATAAGTTACTACTTAAATTGTCATGTTGGCACTTTGTGACATGTAAATGGGTTTGGTTGTAGCTTGGGCACTCCGTCTCCAAAAGGTTCGCCATCACTGTCTAGGTCTTCAAAATTACTAAAGGAAGGTAGGATCAAGCTCTTATTAAAAGACATTGACAAATGAGCAGAATCAAAATGGGGTCAAAACTCAAGTCATAGCCTCATACAGGATTAAATGGACCAAACCAAACTGAACACAGTGTTAGGCAGCAACTTAATCATATCTTCAGGGCTCTATTTCCCTTTACGCAACCTAAGGGCCTGTGCCTAGGCCATCCACCTAAGGAGGGGCATCCTCAGTAGCATTATTTTCCACATTTATTTATTTTTTATACTTACTGGCCATATTACTGACGCAGAGTGTGGGGTACATTAACTAAAGTATAGGCAACCCAAATTTTTTAGAATTGGGCAAGTTTAAATTAAAATGTATAGGAGCATCTGAGTGTGGTAGTCAATAGAAGTGTGGACAGGGAGGTTATGGTCTGTCGGAGGCACGGAGGTGTCAGAATCCATGGGAGTGTTGGCATAGTGGGGTCATAATTCGACAAAATGTTTTGTCCTGTTTTTCTACATTGGTATCTCTCAATAAATTATACATCTCATTTACAAAGGGAACTTTACCACTATTTTCATAAAAATATATGACTTTTATTGATGTATTGTATTATATTTTAGTATGCTAGACAGCTAGACAGAGTATTAGTTTTAACACTAAACTCTGTCTTTGCATGACTTCTTTTCTCTGAATACCCCCATAGTATATAATATGACATTTACAATACAATCTAAACACCTAGCAGTATGTTTTGGAGTGTGGAGGAAACCAGAGGACCCGAGGAAACCCACACAAAGGAGAGAACATACAAACGGGTGGAATTGGGTATTATACATAAGTCCTTTAACATCTTCTCGACCAAGGACGAACTATATCGTCCTCGTGTGCTAAAGTGTAGGGAGAGAGCTCACAAGCTGAGCTCTCTCCATAACCAACAGGTGACGGCTGTAGTAATACAGCTGACGCCCACCTGTTATGCCGTGGTCGGTGCAGCCACCGATCATGGCAGTTACCACAGTGGAATCCAACCGCAGCACCTAACTACCGTTACATGTGAGCTGCCATCTTGGATGGTCGATCGCGCCCACTGTGACTTTATCGGGGACAGCGATCGTTTGGCATGGCTGCCATGTGCAATGATCTCTAATAGCCAGCAGAGGGAAGGCGATTAGAAATCATAGTAAAATAGCTATACTGCAAAACAGTAGTTGCAGTATAAAGTATTAGCAATGGGCCCTGCTGGGTTAATTACCCTAGAGGATCTGAAATATGGTAATAAAAAATGTTAAATTTTTTAAAAAACATGAAAAAATGAAAAAGTAAAGTTTAAATCACCCCCCTTTCCCTAGATCAAATATAAAGCAAATAAACATTAAGAATCAGAAACATGTTTGGGTCATCATCACGTCCCAAATGTCCAATCTATCAAATTATTAGAGATTTTTTCCCAGCGTTTAACCCCGTAACGAAAATGGCGCCCAAGTCGAAAATTCCACTTTTTTGCCATTTGAAAAATATAAAAAGTCTTTAAAAAGTAATCAAAAGGCCATACAGTCCTCTAAATGAAGGCATTAAAAAGGTAATCAAAAGTTGAAGAAATGGCAAAATGAAGAATTTTTTTTGTACAGTGTTTTAATTTTTTAAATATTTTTGAATACATTTTTGAAGGTGGGGAGAGATAAATGAAAATGCAAAAATGAAAAGGCCTAAGGGGTTCAATATGTATTTTAACAATGTGGAGTAAGTACTGTGCACTCTGCTTCAATATCCCTCTTACCCTGACGCACATTTCGCTTACTGATTCTTCAGAGCGTTAGAGTGGGGTCATAGTCTAGAAGACAGGAACAAAGTGGCAATTTTACTAAGTGGTTTTGGGGTTGTGAGTGGTTTTATATTAGATCCATCATCAACACTGACTAAATAACTTTATAATCATATATTAAAGAGACAAGCAAATCATGATAATTGTTGAGATAAGCCGGCCCTTATTGGAAGTGCCCAGATCCTGCATACCTTATGAAAATAAATGATATTCCAGTGGTCCTCATACTACTTTGCTCTTAGCTCTTGCCGAGCTACTCCTTAGCCCTGAATGACAAATGTTGCCCACTACAGCATAGGAGAGAACATGCTGAGCAGTTTATCCGTTTCTTACTGCTGCACAAATATATACTGTATATGTCATACAGCAGTCTGTATGGAGAAGGCTCATGGACAAGCCCTCTTTATATGCGCCAACACATACTGGTAATGCATGGTCAATCTTGGCCCCTGGGCACCGTCATCTTGGATGACCGATCACTTGTGCCGTGACATCATCGGAGGGCGTCAATCAGCTGGAAGCCTTGTAAAGGCTCATAGCTTCATTAGCACATGTACATTACAGTCTGCATGAACCTGTTCTTTTACAATGTATTGCGGTATATTGTATGAGTTTAAGTGCCTTGGGACCCTGAAATAAAAAAAAAATTTTACTTTAAAAAAATATAAAAATTATTCATATTCATTCATTATTTTCACCATTCACACATACGAATTTTAATAAAATGAGGTTGTACAGTCCCAAAATGGTATTAATGGTATTAATTCAATCGTCATAGAGAAAACATTTTGGCTGGGGTTAAATTATAAAGTATGCAGTTCCGTATACATACACTTACGTACAAATTCAACTTAAGAACAAACTGCAGAACCTATCTTGTACATAACCTGGGACTACCTGTATTGATTGAGAATATTTCATTCAAATCTAGGATGTGAAATGCGAGTATTATCTTCATTTTTTTAAGCAGTGTATCTTGTTTCTGTGGGACAACAGGACTGGAAATTATCTTCACACAGGGAATTTTTTTAAAATAATATCCAATTGAAGAAATGATGCATGTGTTATATTATATATACAGGGCAAGTTCGGGGCCCAAAGCTTCTGTGAGGGCCCACATTAGGCTGTTCTTGGGAAATCAAGGGAGTGAGGGGC
This sequence comes from Engystomops pustulosus, assembly GCA_019512145.1. NCBI lineage: Eukaryota > Metazoa > Chordata > Amphibia > Anura > Leptodactylidae > Engystomops > Engystomops pustulosus. The sequence continues at coordinate 171,246,580 of CM033644.1, forward strand.
TGTATCTAATGATCCATAAGAGTGAGGGGGCTTTATATGAAATAGCATGAGGGGGCTGTTTTGTATGATAAACTAACAAATATGTTAGGGACAGGAAACCGTTTTAGTTTCTGAATTTTTAATGCTAACTTTTAAGTTCACTGGAAAGGGCCCACTGATGCTCTGTCGCCCAGAGGCCTGATACTTGAACATAGAGCTAAGGACCTAATTACTTAGGAGATTGTACTATGCATATATTTCATTGTGCACTGTATATCCTAGAAACACATACCTGTGTGATAATATATATTCATTTCCAAACAAAACTAGATTAGGATTAAATGGAGACTATTCCACCTGTATGATAAATTATGGATTACAGTCTAGAGACACTCCAAAAGACCTCCCCTTTGGAAAGACTTTCTGGGCAAGTTTGCATTATACCCTATACTAACCAGTTTTTTTTGAGAAGAGCACAGCATTAAAAGACCACTCTGAAAGAGGTTCCACAGTAGTTGGGATCATTGTGCGTTTCTCAAAGGCTTACAGTGTCCCCTGCTGCTTCCTATGTTCCTCTGTGCAAAGCGTCATCAGTTGTTTGTGTGGTAGACTGAAAAAGTATTCTCTGTCATCCTGCAGCCAAGTGTCACTTTGTCATGTTATAGATGACAGGACCACGCATGAAGAGGACGATGATGTGTAGCAGGTGACACAGGACACCCACTATGAAGAAAACAAAGAAGACAATGGGTTTGAACTAGGTTATATACTAGTTTATTACCAGTCATCTAGATACGTTTCATATTATATGATCTAAAGCTAATGATGGTTGGTGCTTTGTTGTTTGGTACTAATCTTTTACTTGTTATTAAAAATATTCTTATTTATTTCATGAAACATTTCAGTCAGCTCTTGCGGTAGAAGTGTAAGAAAATTACAATTCACACAATTTCTTTTCACGCTCTTTTTAAATCGATTGGATCCAATCCTGATCATCAATAGAAGAAAATTCCAGGCACTCGCTTTTGAATGCAAAAGTGAAAGGTATGAGGAATCCTGGTGGTAGAGCCCTTTAAGTCATTGTTCTAGGTTGTCTTGGCAGCCAAATCCACACAAATGTGGAATTGCCTATCTTGACTGGGCACAAGGTTTATACCACATTGTATATACCAAGATGATCCGACTGCTGTATGTGGCACCCTAGTGAATTCTACCAGGTCCAGCCTTATACAATTCTTCCATAGCTTATGCCAGGAGCTATGGCAAATGCACAAGGCTAGGTGCCCCTGCCTGTCCTGTTCCCATCCCCTTCCACACCCATTGTGTGTGGAGGTGGGTCGGGGATGCTCTATTGGATTGAGATCTGGTGACTGTGGAGGCCATTTGAGTCCAGTGACCTCATTGTCATGTTCAAGAAACCAGTCTGAGATGATTCCAGCTTTATGACATGGCGCATTATCCTGCTGAAAGTAGCCATCAGATGTTGGGTACATTGTGGTCCTAAAGGGATGGACATGGTCAGCAACAATACTCAGGTAGGCTGTGGCGTTGTAACGATGCTCAATTGGTCAATTGCGTACCAAGGGGCCCAAAGAGTGCCAAGAAAATATTCCCCCACACCACGAAACCACCACCACCAGCCTGAACCGTTGATACAAGGCAGGATGGATCCCAGCTTTCATGTTGTTGACGCCAATTCTGACCCTACATCCGAATGTCGCAGCAGAAATCGAGACTCATCAGACCAGGCAACGTTTTTCCAATCTTCTACTGTCAATTTGGATGAGCTTGTGCAAATTGTAGCCTCAGTTTCCTGTTCTTAGCTGAAAGGAGTGGCACCGGTGTGGTCTTCTGCTGCTGTAGCCCATCTGCCTCAAAGTTCAACGTACTGTGCAATCGAGATGCTTTCTGTCTACCTGGTTGTAACGGGTGGCGATTTGAGTCACTGTTGCCTTTCTATCAGCTCGAACCAGTCTGCCCATTCTTCTCTGACCTCTGGCATCAACAAGGCATTCCGCCCACAGAACTGCCGCTCACTGGATGTTTTTTCTTTTCGGACATTCTTTGTAAACCCTAGAGATGGTTGTGCGTGAAAATCCCAGTAGATCAGCAGTTTCTGAAATACTCAGACCAGCCCTTCTGGCACCAACAACCATGCCACGTTCAAAGGCACTCAAATCACTTTTTCTTCCCATACTGATGCTCGGTTTGAACTGCAGGAGATTGTGTTGACCATGTCTACATGCCTAAATGCACTGAGTTGCCGCCATGTGATTGGCTGATTAGAAATTAGTGTTAACGAGCATGTTGGACAGGTGTACCTAATAAAGTGGCGGTGAGTGTATAGCCTGTATGTGTGTATATATGTCTGTATGCATGTGTATATGTGTATATATGCCTGTATGCATGTGTATGTGTGTATAATGCCTATATGCATATCTATATTGTGTGTATATATGCCTGTATGAGTGTAGTGGCGTATATATGCCTGTATGCATGGTATGTGTGTATAATGCCGTTATGCATGTGTATGTGTTATATTGCGGTATGCATGTGTTATGTGTGTATATATGCCGGTATGCATGTGTATGTGTGTATATATGCCGTATGCATGTGTATGTGTGTATATATGCCGGTATGCATGTGTATAGTGGATATATGTTGATATACTGATTATGTGGATTTTTGCATGGCCTCCCCTTCCCTTCAAAATATATACATACCTTATAAAATCAATGCATTTACGCATTCATATATACACACATTTATAATTATAACACACTGGGGGAATTTACGAAGGGTTGTGCGCACACTTTTCTCAGAGTTTGCACAGGTATTTAAGAAGTGTCTGCACCACATTTGATTGATGCGACCATTTTTTTGGGCGGGCGCACTAGTTTCATGCGACACAAATTTCTTCACGGAATAAATTTCCCCGTCAGTCATACAGAGTTCAAAAGAATTGTGTTGCACGTCCAGTTAAAGGTGCACCAAAAAAGTGGGTGTTTTCTGTCAGGCGTGCAGGTGCACTGGCGCCAGATCATGAAGAACGTACGCAGAAATCCTGTAATAAAGGGGGGTTTTGGGATGGGTTTCTATTCAGTTCCTCTAGGCTTCAGTGGTTCTGTCCCCTTAGTCTGTGCTATTACATAAGCACCTACTCCAGTCCTTCATATATCACAGGAATAACATACAACCCTCGCAGATACTTATATACAAAAAGACTTACTAACAACAAACATGTGACAATAACTACATAATATACAATACAATACATAGAGAAACACACTACACACAAACCTCTTTCCTGCTTCCCCCTGGACCCAGTAAGTGTATGTATATACAATATAATCTAACAGTACAGAAGCTCCTGGATATACCCTGAAGCAGGAGTCACAACCAGTACGACCATAAACATGTACATATAGAGACTCATGGACAATAGCATCTATATATCCATACTCCCAACATTGTGAAAAGGAAAGAGGGAAAAATGGCGGCACGCGTAGCGTGCCGCGGCGGCGATCCCCTAAGCCACACCCCCAATCACTCCCTCGCCACGCCTAAATTTTAGCATATTAAAATAATAAAAATCATCTCAATAAAAAAAAAAAAAATTATCCTCTTGGATTTGAACCCAGAACCTGCAGTGTCCATGTACAATATTAACGCAGCGCCCCAACCCACGAGAGCTATAGCCTCAGTGATTAACAAGGTGGAGAATTTTGGTAACTAGAACTATGACTATAACTGCCTCGGTATATAGGGAGGGATCTTCTCAGATTATTGTAATTATTGAGACTATATTATTATTATGGAGATGATTATTATTATTATTATTATTAGATGAGTATTATTTTACCATTATTATAATCATCTCCATAATAATAAAAATATAAAATTTATAATAATAATAATAATAATAATAATAGTCTCAATAATTACAATAATAATCTCTGAGAAGATCCCTCTCTATATATCAGTGCATTAGTCGTGTCACAGTGTAAATGGCAGATAACATGTCTTAGTTACCAGAAAACTCAGCCTTGTATCACTGGGCTTATAGCTCAGTTAGTTAAGCTCCTGTCTATGGGCAGCGGGTCCCAGGTTCGAATCTCACTGGGCTTAACTTTATTTAATTTAATATATAAATAGCTTGTGTCTGGGAAGCCCGAGACCAATATGGACAGATGCTGATCAACCTGATGAAGTGGTCCCTGCTCTCCGGCTGAGCCGACACTTCTCTGAAAAGGATTCCTGCCCGATGTCTGCTCTGGGGAACCTAGGAGAGCAGTGACCATATATGGACAGATGCTGATCTGAAGATGATGACGTGGTCCCTGCTCTCGGCTAAGCCCGACACTTCTCTGAAAAGGTTCCCTCCCTGTCTATAGAAGCCGTGACAATCTCTAGCTACCCGTGACGCGGGGCAGAGGTACGAAAAACGGGAAAGTCCCGTCAAATCGGGACTGTGGGAGCTTGATATATCTACTCTCCCAATACACGTGCGGCGAGATCCACGTGTAATGGGATAAGGCTACAGGTTATACATGTAGTTACACTAATATATACACACTCACTGTAAACACTTAGCTATGTATATATATGGTAAAACGCATAACACCTGGAATATCTATAGGTACACGTATAAAGTCTACTATATTATAATAAGTACTATGTTATAATACTCTTATAAAGTTAAACATACACAGAAAGCACACACAATATATGACCTGGTTCCTTAGGTAAGTGCTATTCATCAAGTGGGGGTCCAGGAGGCAAGAGACGAAAAAGGGTGATTTCTGTTTTAACCATGCTTAAATATCCTTCTGTGCAGTCCCTTCCCACTCCCTTATAAACTCCATCCTAAGACCCTCTTAGGATAGACCCCAGTGGGGCAGGGTCTCACACCTGGTTCATGGGGCTTCTTACGTTTCAAAGCCTTTTGATATGTTAATGACCCAATGGCTTCAGTACACACACACTCTCACCACAGATATCAGTGGCTGCTATCGTATAAACTGTATCCATTTACGCTATATGTATATATATAATAAAAGAGCAGAGGGTCCAGTTATGAATATGTCCCTGGAACATCCTGAATCTGACACCCCCTAAACAGGGAACTGCACATAGTACACACTGCACTGTTCTTAGTAAATGTGCCCCCGTGTGTGTATAATATATAAAGTGTGTATAATGCTAAAGCATGTGATTTTATAATCATGTCTGTACAAATATGTATATATTTTTGAAGGGGAAGGGGGGCCCCATGCAGATATCCGCTATGGGGCCCAAGCTTCCTAGTTACGCCTGTGGCTGGAGTGTTGAGTAACTTAAAAGAAAAGACAAACCTGTCCTTGCAGAAAGTAGCTCACAAAGTTATATGAAATGAATGCTGAATCTTTAAAATGTCAGTATGTAAAATGCGTCTGAGACCAGTGTAATATCCTTAACACTGGCTCTATGGCTTTTTTGATTTTTAGAGGTACTAGAACTTCTTGTTCCTTCCTACTGTCTGAATTAGGACAAGGTCATCAACTAATTGACAATTTCTTACAATTGTTGATCCATCCTGCCCTAGTTCGCAAAGAGCCAAAATGAATAACAAAATGGGGCAAATGTTGCCTTCTTTGGTATACTACGCAAATATATGATTTGACCTGGCAATGCCACTTTAGATAATACAGTCTCTTTGTGCCACCAACCTGAGATGTAGATTGACAGCTCTAGCCTTCTGTGAGATATCTATAGTTAACCCTTTCTAATCCTATAGGCACTGCACTAGAATAATGTGTCCTATGGGAATAAAGTAAATAAGGGTTAATAAAGAGTTATGCTTTTTCATCGCTGGTCTTTGAAGTTCAATCTGATGATTGAAAAAAGCCAGTGCCTTAGAGGAAATGTCTTATGTAGATGAGAGACTGGTTTTTAATTAGATAGACAATGCTCGTTGATCAAAGGATTAATGGAAAGTTTATAGCACTGCAGGAAGATAGTACAGCCCAGACTCCTGTACTAAAAAAATAGTGTGGGGAACAACCATTATTTAGATATTCTTATAGTCCAGACAGCAAACAAAACAAAACATAAATCATCACATTGCGTTCATACACCAACATATATGAATATTATAAAGAATTATTTGTGTTCATTAGTATTGTACATAGAGTAAGATCTTCGTAGCACACCGTTTATCAAAGTGTGGAAGCCATTTGCCAAAAACAGATGACTTACTTCTACAGGTCTAGGTCAGTGGGTGGCGAACCTATGGCACTGGTGCCAGAGGTGGCACTCCGAGCCCTTTATGTGGCACCCAGGCCTTCATCCCAACAGAGTTTGCCAGACAGGACTCAGGGCTTCCTCCTGTGGTCCAATAGAGCCCAGGATGCGCCATGCTCAGCGCCATTTTAAAGCAATATCCTTAGCTGCCAGCACTAAAGGAGGAGTGAGAAGGTGTGGATAGATATGAGTTGTCGTTGGAGCTCTTGCTCGGGTCCCTGATTCTTTCTTCTCAGGGACCCTGGAAGGAAGCTACAATCCAAATTTCTCCATCTTTCTATTGTATTGGTGAACTCAGGACACCAATACGATTGGAAACCTTGATACAGCGGGGATCCATAAGTTACTACTTAAATTGTCATGTTGGCACTTTGTGACATGTAAATGGGTTATGGTTGTAGCTTGGGCACTCCGTCTCCAAAAGGTTCGCCATCACTGGTCTAGGTCTTCAAAATTTACTAAAGGAAGGTAGGATCAAGCTCTTATTAAAAGACATTGACAAATGAGCAGAATCAAAATGGGGTCAAAACTCAAGTCATAGCCTCATACAGGATTAAATGGACCAAACCAAACTGAACACAGTGTTAGGCAGCAACTTAATCATATCTTCAGGGCTCTATTTCCCTTTACGCAACCTAAGGGCCTGTGCCTAGGCCATCCACCTAAGGAGGGGCATCCTCAGTAGCATTATTTTCCACATTTATTTATTTTTTATACTACTGGCCATATTACTGACGCAGAGTGTGGGGTATCATTAACTAAAGTATAGGCAACCCAAATTTTTTAGAATTGGGCAAGTTTAAATTAAAATGTATAGGAGCATCTGAGTGTGGTAGTCAATAGAAGTGTGGACAGGGAGGTTATGGTCTGTCGGAGGCACGGAGGTGTCAGAATCCATGGGAGTGTTGGCATAGTGGGGTCATAATTCGACAAAATGTTTTGTCCTGTTTTTCTACATTGGTATCTCTCAATAAATCTATACTCTCATTTACAAAGGGAACTTTACCACTATTTTCATAAAAATAATGACTTTTATTGATGTATTGTATTATATTTTATGTATGCTAGACAGCTAGACAGAGTATAGTTTTAACACTAACTCTGTCTTTGCATGACTTCTTTTCTCTGAATACCCCCATAGTATATAATATGACATTTACAATACAATCTAAACAACCTAGCAGTATGTTTTGGAGTGTGGAGGAAAACCAGAGGACCCGAGGAAACCCACACAAAGGAAGAACATACAAACGGGTGGAATTGGGTATTATACATAAGTCCTTTAACATCTTCTCGACCAAGGACGAACTATATCGTCCTCGTGTGCTAAAGTGTAGTGGAGAGAGCTCACAAGCTGAGCTCTCTCCATAACCAACAGGTGACGGCTGTAGAATACAGCTGACGCCCACCTGTTTACTGCCGTGGTCGGTGCAGCCACCGATCATGGCAGTTACCACAGTGGAATCCAACGCAGCACCTAACTACCGTTACATGTGAGCTGCCATCTTGGATGGTCGATCGCGCCCACTGTGACTTTATCGGGGACAGCGAGTCGTTGGCATGGCTGCCATGTGCATGATCTCTAATAGCCAGCAGAGGGAAGGCGATTAGAATCATAGTAAAATAGCTATACTGCAAAACAGTAGTTGCAGTATAAAGTATTAGCAATGGGCCCTGCTGGGTTAAATTACCCTAGAGGATCTGAAATATGGTAATAAAAAATGTTAAATTTTTTAAAAAACATGAAAAAATGAAAAAGTAAAGTTTAAATCACCCCCCTTCCCTAGATCAAATATAAAGCAAATAAACATTAAGAATCAGAAACATGTTTGGGTCATCATCACGTCCCAAATGTCCAATCTATCAAATTATTAGAGATTTTTTCCCAGCGTTTAACCCCGTAACGGAAAATGGCGCCCAAAGTCGAAAATTCCACTTTTTTGCCATTTTGAAAAATATAAAAAAGTCTTTAAAAAGTAATCAAAAGGCCATACAGTCCTCTAAATGAAGGCATTAAAAAGGTAATCAAAAGTTGAAGAAATGGCAAAATGAAGAATTTTTTTTGTACAGTGTTTTAATTTTTTAAATATTTTTGAATACATTTTGAAGGTGGGGAGAGATAAATGAAAATGCAAAAATGAAAAGGCCTAAGGGGTTCAATATGTATTTTAACAATGTGGAGGTAAGTACTGTGCACTCTGCTTCAATATCCCTCTTACCCTGACGCACATTTCGCTTACTGATTCTTCAGAGCGTTAGAGTGGGGTATAGTCTAGAAGACAGGAACACAAGTGGCAATTTTACTGAAGTGGTTTTGGGGTTGTGAGTGGTTTTATATTAGATCCATCATCAACACTGATAAATAACTTTATAATCATATATAAAGAGACAAGCAAATCATGATAATTGTTGAGTATAAGCCGGCCCTTATTGGAAGTGCCCAGATCCTGCATACCTTATGAAAATAAATGGTATATTCCAGTGGTCCTCATACTACTTTGCTCTTAGCTCTTTGCCGAGCTACTCCTTAGCCCTGAATGACAAAGTTGCCCACTACAGCATAGGAGAGAACATGCTGAGCAGTTTATCCAGTTTCTTACTGCTGCACAAATATATACTGTATATGTCATACAGCAGTTGTATGGAGAAGGCTCATGGACATAGCCCTCTTTATGCGCCAACACATACTGGTAATGATGGTCAATCTTGGCCCCTGGGCACCGTCATCTTGGATGACCGATCACTTGTGCCGTGACATCATCGGAGGGCGTCAATCAGCTGGAAGCCTTGTAAAGGCTCATAGCGTTCATTAGCACATGTACATTACAGTCTGCATGAACCTGTTCTTTACAATGGTATTGCGGTATATTGTTGAGTTTAAGTGCCTTAGGGACCCTGAAATAAAAAAAAAATTTTACTTTAAAAAAATATAAAAATTATTTCATTATTCATTCATTATTTTCACCATTCACACATACGAATTTTAATAAAATGAGGTTGTACAGTCCCAAAATGGTATTAATGGTATTAATTCAATCGTCATAGAGAAAACATTTTGGCTGGGGTTAAATTATAAAGTATGCAGTTCCGTATACATACACTTACGACAAATTCAACTTAAGAACAAACCTGCAGAACCTATCTTGTACATAACCTGGGGACTACCTGTATTGATTGAGAATATTCATTCAAATCTAGGATGTGAAATGCGAGTATTATCTTCATTTTTTTAAGCAGTGTATCTTGTTTTCTGTGGGACAACAGGACTGGAAATTATCTTCACACAGGGAATTTTTTTAAAATAATATCCAATGAAGAAATGATGCATGTGTTATATTATATATACAGGGCAAGTTCGGGGCCCAAAGCTTCTGTGAGGGCCCACATTAGGCTGTTCTTGGGAAATCAAGGGAGTGAGGGGCTGTATCTAATGAATCCATAAGAGTGAGGGGGCTTTATATGAAATAGCCATGAGGGGGCTGTTTTGTATGATAAACTAACAAATATGTTAGGGACAGGAAACCGTTTTAGTTTCTGAATTTTAATGCTAACTTTTAAAGTCACTGGAAAGGGCCCACTGATGCTCTGTCGCCCAGAGGCCTGATTCTTGAACATAGAGCTAAGGACCTAATTACTTAGGAGATTGTACTATGCATATATTTCATTGTGCACTGTATATCCTAGAAACACATACCTGTGTGATAATATATATTCATTTCCAAACAAAACTAGATTAGGATTAAATGGAGACTATTCCACCTGTATGATAAATTATGGATTACAGTCTAGAGACACTCCAAAAGACCTCCCCTTTGGAAAGACTTTCTGGGCAAGTTTGCATTATACCCTATACTAACCAGTTTTTTTTGAGAAGAGCACAGCATTAAAAGACCACTCTGAAAGAGGTTCCACAGTAGTTGGGATCATTGTGCGTTTCTCAAAGGCTTACAGTGTCCCCTGCTGCTTCCTATGTTCCTCTGTGCAAAGCGTCATCAGTTGTTTGTGTGGTAGACTGAAAAAGTATTCTCTGTCATCCTGCAGCCAAGTGTCACTTTGTCATGTTATAGAGACAGGACCACGCATGAAGAGGACGATGATGTGTAGCAGGTGACACAGGACACCCACTATGAAGAGAAACAAAGAAGACAATGGGTTTGAACTAGGTTATATACTAGTTTATTACCAGTCATCTAGATACGTTCATATTATATGATCTAAAGCTAATGATGGTTGGTGCTTGCTTGTTTGGTACTAATCTTTTTACTTGTTATTAAAAATATTCTTATTTATTTCATGAAACATTTCAGTCAGCTCTTGCGTAGAAGTGTAGAAATTACAATTCACACAATTTCTTTTCACGCTCTTTTTAATCGATTGGATCCAATCCTGATCATCAATAGAAGAAAATTCCAGGCACTCGCTTTTGAATGCAAAAGTGAAAGGTATGAGGAATCCTGGTGGTAGAGTGCCCTTTAAGTCATTGTTCTAGGTTGTTCTTGGCAGCCAAATCCAACAAATGTGGAATTTGCCTATCTTGACTGGGCACAAGGTTTATACCACATTGTATATACCAAGATGATCCGACTGCTGTATGTTGGCACCCTAGTGAATTCTACCAGGTCCAGCCTTTTATACAATTCTTCCATAGCTATGCCAGGAGCTATGGCAAAGGCACAAGGCTAGGTGCCCCTGCCTGTCCTGTTCCATCCCCTTCCACACCCATTGTGTGTGGGGTGGGTCGGGAGCAGTTGGACAGGTGTACCTAATAAAGTGGCCGGTGAGTGTATATGCCTGTATGTGTGTATATATGTCTGTATGCATGTGTATATGTGTATATATGCCTGTATGCATGTGTATGTGTGTATATATGCCTATATGCATATATATATGTGTGTATATATGCCTGTATGCATGTGTATGTGCGTATATATGCCTGTATGCATGTGTATGTGTGTATATATGCCGTTATGCATGTGTATGTGTGTATATATGCCGGTATGCATGTGTATGTGTGTATATATGCCGGTATGCATGTGTATGTGTGTATATATGCCGGTATGCATGTGTATGTGTGTATATATGCCGGTATGCATGTGTATATGTGTATATATGTTGTATATACTGTATTTATGTGGATTTTTGCATGGCCTCCCCTTCCCTTCAAAAATATATACATACATTATAAAATCACATGCATTTACGCATTCATATATACACACATTTATATATTATACACACACTGGGGGACATTTACGAAGGGTTGTGCGCCACTTTTCTCAGAGTTTGCACAGGTATTTAAGAAGTGTCTGCACCACATTTGAGTTGCATGCGACCATTTTTGTGGCGCGGCTGCACTAGTCTTCATGCGACACAAATTTCTTCACGGAATAAATTTCCCCGCTCAGTCATACAGAGTTCAAAAGAATTGTGTTGCACGTCCCATGTTAAAGGTGCACCAAAAAAGTGGGTGTTTTCTGTCAGGGCAGTGCACTGGGCGCCAGATTCATGAAGAACGTACGCCAGAAATCCTGTAATAAAGGGGGGTTTTGGGATTGGGTTTCTATTCAGTTCCTCTAGGCTTCAGTGGTTCTGTCCCCTTAGTCTGTGCTATTTACCATAAGCACCTACTCCAGTCCTTCATATATCACAGGAATAACATACAACCCTCGCAGATACTTATATACAAAAAGACTTTACTAACAACAAACATGTGACAAAGTAACTACATAATATACAATACAAAATACATAGAGAACACAACTACACACAAACCTCCTTTCCTGCTCCCTCCTGGACCCAGTAATGTGTATGTATATACAATATAATCTAACAGTACAGAAGCTCCTGGATATACCCTGAAGCAGGAGTCACATCCAGTACCTGACCATAAACATGTACATATAGAGACTCATGGACAATAGCATCTATATATCCATACCTCCCAACATTTGTGAAAAGGAAAGAGGGACAAAATGGCGGCACGCGTAGCGTGCCGCGGCGATCCCCCTAAGCCACACCCCCAATCACTCCCTCGCCACGCCCTAAATTTTAGCCATATTAAAATAATAAAAATCATCTCAATAAAAAAAAAAAAAAATTATCCTCTTTGGGATTTGAACCCAGAACCTGCAGTGTCCATGTACAATATTAACGCAGCGCCCCAACCCACTGAGCTATAGCCTCAGTGATTAACAAGGTGGAGAATTTTGGTAACTAAGAACTATGACTATATACTGCCTCGGTATATAGGGAGGGATCTTCTCAGATTATTGTAATTATTGAGACTATTATTATTATTATGGAGATGATTATTATTATTATTATTATTTAGATGATTATTATTTTTACCATTATTAATAATCATCTCCATAATAATAAAAATAATAAAATTTATAATAATAATAATAATAATAATAATAGTCTCAATAATTACAATAATAATCTCTGAGAAGATCCCTCTCTATATATCAGTGCATTAGTCTGTGTCACAGTGTAAATGGCAGATAACATGTCTTAGTTACCAGAAATCCTCAGCCTTGTATCACTGGGCTTATAGCTCAGTTAGTTAAGCTCCTGTCTATGGTGCAGAGGGTCCCAGGTTCGAATCTCAGCCTGGGCTTAACTTTATTTAATTTAATTATATAAATAGCTTGTGTCTGGGGAAGCCCTGGAGACCATATATGGACAGATGCTGATCTAACCTGATGACGTGGTCCCTGCTCTCCGGCTGAGCCGACACTTCTCTGAAAAGGATTCCCTGCCCGATGTCTGCTCTGGGGAACCCTAGGAGATGCAGTGACCATATATGGACAGATGCTGATCTGAAGATGATGACGTGGTCCCTGCTCTCGGCTAAGCCCGACACTTCTCTGAAAAGGATTCCCTCCCGATGTCTATAGAAGCCGTGACAATCTCATAGCTACCCGTGACGCGGGGCAGAGGTACGAAAAACGGGAAAGTCCCGTCAAAATCGGGACTGTTGGGAGCTATGATATATCTACTCCTCCAATACACGTGCAGGGCAGAGATCCACGTGTAAATGGGATACGGCTACAGGTTATACATGTAGTTACACTAATATATACACACTCACTGTAAACACTTAGCTATGTATATATATGGTAAAACGCATAACACCTGGAATATCTATAGGTACACGTATAAAGTCTACTATATTATAATAAGTACTATGTTATAATACTCTTATAAAGTTATATACATACACAGAAAGCACACACAATATATGACCTGGTTCCTTAGGTAAGTGCTATTCATCAAAGTGGGGGTCCAGGAGGCAAGAGACAGAAAAAGGGTGATTTCTGTTTTTACCATGCTTAAATATCCTTCTGTGCAGTCCCTTCCCACTCCCTTATAACTCCATCCTAAGACCCTCTTAGGATAGACCCCAGTGGGTGCAGGGAATCTCACACCTGGTTCATGGTGGCTTCTTACTGTTCAAAGCCTTTTGATATGTTAATGACCCAATGGCTTCAGTACACACACATCTCACCACAGAATATCAGTGGCTGCTATCAGTATAAACTGTATCCATTTACGCTATATGTAATATATATAATAAAAGAGCAGAGGGTCCAGTTATGAATAATGTCCCCTGTAACATCCTGAATCTGACACCCCCTAAACAGGTAACTGCACATAGTACACACTGCACTGTTCTTAGTAAATGTGCCCCAGTGTGTGTATAATATATAAATGTGTGTATATATGCGTAAATGCATGTGATTTTATAATCATGTCTGTACAAATATGTATATATTTTTGAAGGGGAAGGGGGGCCCCATGCAGATATCCGCTATGGGGCCCAAGCTCTCCTAGTTACGCCTGTGGCTGGAGTGTTGAGTAACTTAAAAGAAAAGACAAACCTGTCCTTGCAGAAAGTTAGCTCACAAAGTTATATGAAATGAATGCTGAATCTTTAAAATGTCAGTATGTAAAATGGCGTCTGAGACCAGTGTAATATCCTTAACACTGGCTCTATGGCTTTTTTGATTTTTAGAGGTACTAGAACTTCTTGTTCCTTCCTACTGTCTGAATATAGGACAAGGTCATCAACTAATTGACAATTTCTTACAATCTTGTTGATCCATCCTGCCCTAGTTCGCAAAGAGCCAAAATGAATAACAAAATGGGGCAAATGTTGCCTTCTTCTTGGATACTACAGCTAAATATATGATTTGACCTGGCAATGCCACTTTAGATAATAACAGTCTCTTTGTGCCACCAACCATGAGATGTAGATTGACAGCTCTAGCCTTCTGTGAGATATCTATAGTTAACCCTTTCTAAATCCTATAGGCACTGCACTAGAATAATGTGTCCTATGTGGAATAAAGTAAATAAAGGGTTAAATAAAGAGTTATGCTTTTTCATCGCTGGTCTTTGAAGTTCAATCTGATGATTGAAAAAAGCCAGGCTGCCTTAGAGGAAATGTCTTATGTAGATGAGAGACTGGTTTTTAATTAGATAGACAATGCCGTTGATCAAATGGATTAATGGGAAAAGTTTATAGCACTGCAGGAAGATAGTACAGCCCAGACTCCTGTACTATAAAAAGAATAGTGATGGGGAACAACCATTATTTAGATATTCTTATAGTCCAGACAGCAAACAAACAAAACATAAATCATCACATTGCTTCATACACCAACATATATGAATATTATAAAGAATTATTTGTGTTCATTAGTTATTGTACATAGAGTAAGATCTTCGTAGCACACCGTTTATCAAAGTGTGGAAGCCCATTTGCCAAAAACAGATGACTTACTTCTACAGGGTCTAGGTCAGTGGTGGCGAACCTATGGCACTGGTGCCAGAGGTGGCACTCCGAGCCCTTTATGTGGGCACCCAGGCCTTCATCCCAACAGAGTTTGCCAGACAGGACTCAGGGCTTCCTCCTGTGGTCCAATAGAGCCCAGGATGCGCCATGCTCAGCGCCATTTTAAAGCAATATCCTTAGCTGCCAGCACTAAAGGAGGAGTGAGAAGGTGTGGATAGATATGAGTTGTCGTTGGAGCTCTTGCTCTGGGTCCCCTGATTCTTTCTCTTCAGGGGACCCTGGAAGGAAGCTACAATCCAAATTTCTCCATCTTTCTATTGTATTGGTGAACTCAGGACACCAATACGATTGGAAACCTTTGATACAGCAGGGATCCATAAGTTACTACTTAAATTGTCATGTTGGCACTTTGTGACATGTAAATGGGTATTGGTTGTAGCTTGGGCACTCCGTCTCCAAAAGGTTCGCCATCACTGGTCTAGGTCTTCAAAATTTACTAAAGGAAGGTAGGATCAAGCTCTTATTAAAAGACATTGACAAATGAGCAGAATCAAAATGGGGTCAATAACTCAAGTCATAGCCTCATACAGGATTAAATGGACCAAACAAAACTGAACACAGTGTTAGGCAGCAACTTAATCATATCTTCAGGGCTCTATTTCCCTTTACGCACCTAAGGGCCTGTGCCTAGGCCATCCACCTAAGGAGGGGCATCCTCAGTAGCATTATTTTCCACATTTATTTATATTTTATACTTACTGGCCATATTACTGACGCAGAGTGTGGGGTATCATTAACTAAAGTATAGGCAACCCAAATTTTTTATGAATTGGGGCAAGTTTAAATTAAAATGTATAGGAGCATCTGAGTGTGGTAGTCAATAGAAGTGTGGACAGGGAGGTTAATGGTCTGTCGGAGGGCACGGAGGTGTCAGAATCCATGGGAGTGTTGGCATAGTGGGGTCATAATTCGACAAAAATGTATTTTGTCCTGTTTTTCTACATTGGTATCTCTCAATTAAATATATACATCTCATTTACAAAGGGAACTTTACCACTATTTTCATAAAAAATAATGACTTTTATTGAATGTATTGTATTATATTTTATTGTATGCTAGACAGCTAGACAGAGTATTAGTTTTAACACTAAACTCTGTCTTTGCATGACTTCTTTTCTCTGAATACCCCCATAGTATTATAATATGACATATTACAATACAATCTAAACAACCTAGCAGTATGTTTTGGAGTGTGGGAGGAAACCAGAGGACCCGAGGAAACCCACACAAAGGAGAGAACATACAAACTGGGTGGGAATTGGGTATTATACATAATGTCCTTTAACATCTTCTCGACCAAGGACGAACTATATCGTCCTCGTGCTGCTAAGAGTGTATGGAGAGAGCTCACAAGCTGAGCTCTCTCCATAACCAACAGGTGACGGCTGTATAATACAGCTGACGCCCACCTGTTACTGCCGTGGTCGGTGCAGCCACCGATCATGGCAGTTAACCACAGTGGAATCCAACCGCAGCACCTAACTTACCGTTACATGTGAGCTGCCATCTTGGATGGTCGATCGCCGCCCACTGTGACTTTATCGGAGGACAGCGATCGTTTGGCATGGCTTGCCATGTGCAATGATCTCTAATAGCCAGCAGAGGGAAGGCGATTAGAAATCATAGTAAAATAGCTATATACTGCAAAACAGTAGTATTGCAGTATAAAGTATTAGCAATGGGACCCTGCTGGGTTAAATTACCCTAGAGGATCTGAAATAATGGTAATAAAAAATGTTAAAATTTTTTTAAAAAAACATGAAAAAATGAAAAAAGTAAAAGTTTAAATCACCCCCCTTTCCCTAGATCAAATATAAAAGCAAATAAACATTAAGAATCAGAAACATGTTTGGTCATCATCACGTCCCAAAATGTCCAATCTATCAAAATATATTAGAGATTTTTCCCAGCGTTTAACCCCGTAACGGAAAATGGCGCCCAAAGTCGAAAATTCCACTTTTTTGCCATTTTGAAAAATATAAAAAAGTCTTTAAAAAGTAATCAAAAGGCCATACAGTCCTCTAAATGAAGGCATTAAAAAGGTAATCAAAAGTTGAAGAACATGGCAAAATGAAGAATTTTTTTTGTACAGGTTTTAATTTTTTAAATATTTTTGAATACATTTTTGAAGGTGGGGAGAGATAAATGAAAATGCAAAAATGAAAAAGGCCCTAAGGGGTTCAATATGTATTTTAACAATGTGGAGGTAAGTACCTGTGCACTCTGCTTCAATATCCCTCTTACCCTGACGCACATTTCGCTTACTGATTCTTCAGGAGGCGTTAGAGTGGGGTCATAGTCTAGAAGACAGGGAACACAAGTGGCAATTTTACTGAAGTGGTTTTGGGGTTGTGAGTGGTTTTATATTAGATCCATCATCAACACTGACTAAATAACTTTATAATCATATAATTAAAGAGACAAGCAAATCATGATAATTGTTGAGTATAAGCCGGCCCTTAATTGGAAGTGCCCAGATCCTGCATACCTTATGAAAAATAAATGTATATTCCAGTGGTCCTCATACTACTTTGCTCTTAGCTCTTTGCCTTGAGCTACTCCTTAGCCCCTGAATGACAACTAGTTGCCCACTACAGCATAGGAGAGAACATGCTGAGCAGTTTATCCAGTTTCTTACTGCTGCACAAATATATACTGTATATGTCATACAGCAGTCTGTATGGAGAAGGCTCATGGACATAGCCCTCTTTATATGCAGCCAACACATACTGGTAAATGCATGGTCAATCTTGGCCCCTGGGCACCGTCATCTTGGATGACCGATCACTTGTGCCGTGACATCATCGGAGGGCGTCAATCAGCTGGAAGCCTTGTAAAGGCTCTCATAGCTGTCATTAGCACATGTACATTACAGTCTGCATGAACCTGTTCTTTACAATTGTATTGCGGTATATTGTATGAGTTTAAGTGCCTTAGGGACCCTGAAATAAAAAAAAAAATTTTACTTTAAAAAAATATAAAAATTATTCATTATTCATTCATTATTTTCACCATTCACACATACGAATTTTAATAAAAATGAGGTTGTACAGTCCCCAAAATGGTATTAATGGTATTAATTCAATCGTCATAGAGAAAACATTTTGGCTGGGGTTACAATTATAAAGTATGCAGTTCCGTATACATACACTTACGTACAAATTCAACTTAAGAACAAACCTGCAGAACCTATCTTGTACATAACCTGGGGACTACCTGTATTGATTGAGAATATTTCATTCAAATCTAGGATGTGAAATGCGAGTATTATCTTCATTTTTTTAAGCAGTGTATCTTGTTTCTGTGGGACAACAGGACTGGAAATTATCTTCACACAGGGAATTTTTTTAAAATAATATCCAATTGAAGAAATGTATGCATGTGTATATATATATATACAGGGCAAGTTCTGGGGCCCAAAGCTTCTGTGAGGGCCCACATTAGGCTGTTCTTGGGGAAATCCAAGGGAGTGAGGGGGCTGTATCTAATGAATCCATAAGAGGTGAGGGGGGCTTTATATGAAATAGCCATGAGGGGGCTGTTTTGTATGATAAACTAACAAATATGTTAGGGAACAGGAAACCGTTTTAGTTTCTGAATTTTTAATGCTAACTTTTAAAGTTCACTGGAAAGGGGCCCACTGATGCTCTGTCGCCCAGAGGCCTGATTACTTGAACATAGAGCTAAGGACCTAATTACTTAGGAGATTGTACTATGCATATATTTCATTGTGCACTGTATATCCTAGAAACACATACCTGTGTGATAATATATAATTCATTTCCAAACAAACTAGAATTAGGATTAAATGGAGACTATTCCACCTGTATGATAAATTATGGATTACAGTCTAGAGACACTCCAAAAGACCTCCCCTTTGGAAAGACTTTCTGGGCAAGTTTTGCATTATACCCTATACTAACCAGTTTTTTTGAGAAGAGCACAGCATTAAAAGACCACTCTGAAAGAGGTTCCACAGTAGTTGGGATCATTGTGCAGTTTCTCAAAGGCTTACAGTGTCCCCTGCTGCTTCCTATGTTCCTCTGTGCAAAGCGTCATCAGTTGTTTGTGTGGTAGACTGAAAAAGTATTCTCTGTCATCCTGCAGCCAAGTGTCACTTTGTCATGTTATAGATGACAGGACCACGCATGAAGAGGACGATGATGTGTAGCAGGTGACACAGGACACCCACTATGAAGAAACAAAGAAGACAATGGGTTTGAACTAGGTTATATACTAGTTTATTACCAGTCATCTAGATACGTTTCATATTATATGATCTAAAGCTAATTGATGGTTGGTTGCTTTGGTTTGGTACTAATCTTTTTACTTGTTATTAAAAATATTCTTATTTATTTCATGAAACATTTCAGTCAGCTCTTGCGGTAGAAGTGTAAGAAAATTACAATTCACACAATTTCTTTTCACGCTCTTTTTAAATCGATTGGATCCAATCCTGATCATCAATAGAAGAAAATTCCAGGCACTCGCTTTTGAATGCAAAAGTGAAAGGTATGAGGAATCCTGGTGGTAGATGCCCTTTAAGTCATTGTTCTAGGTTGTCTTGGCAGCCAAATCCACACAAATGTGGAATTTGCCTATCTTGACTGGGCACAAGGTTTATACCACATTGTATATACCAAGATGATCCAGACTGCTGTTATGTTGGCAACCCTAGTGAATTCTACTCCAGGTCCAGCCTTTTATACAATTCTTCCATAGCTTATGCCAGGAGCTATGGCAAATGCACAAGGCTAGGTGCCCCTGTCCTGTCCTGTTCCCTCCCCTTCCACACCCATTGTGTGTGGCGGTGGTGTCGGGAAATAATACTGGTGTGCAAGCCCCAATACATATCCCCCATAGACTCTTTCTCATGAATAAGTCCCAATGCTGGAGTCCTTAAATAATAACTTAGAAGTCAACAAATGTAAAATTCTACCATATCAGAACCTTTGAAACAGTCGGTTACCAACTGCTGCAAATTATTAAGACAAAAAATGTTGACTATGTTAAAATAAGTCAGTTCCATGTTTCTTAAGTCCGTTGTGAGGATATGTCAGGAGGAATCCTGATGTGTCCTAAGACATGTGACACTCTATGACCAGGCAGTGGGATACGTTGTCCTGTTCTTACATCTCCCCCCTGAAAGAAGGTGGAGGTCAAGATTGTAAGCAGGTAGTGATTCACTGCTGCCGATGTACATTATACATGTATACATAAAACAAAATGTGAATGTAGCCTTAAAACATCTTTGGTCTCTGCAAAATTATATTCAACAGTTTCTGCTCTTTATCTGCTAAAACATTAAACAAATTGTAGAAGGACATTAGTCATATGCTCTAGAAAACTGGATTACATGTTTCTGATTTCTTAATGGTTGTGAGTCTGGAGGTTATGAATCAATATTAGAAGCCATATGTGCTTTGTCTATGGTAATAAAAATCTTCTTTGATGTTAAATGACGTCTAAGTCAATTATCATTACCAAATCCGTTTAACAATTCATTGTAACCTCTGACTTTTTCCAGATAACCTCTAGCGCCCAGATCACTTTTATTGTTAAAATACCTTTCACCTTCATCTCATCACAAATGTATTTTTGGTCAAATGCATTACAATTGTCAAAGGCTAAGCAAAATGCACAATATTCCTATATAATATTATTAATAATAAATTATTATTATCATTATTATTATTAACCCCTTCATGACTAAGCCTGGCCCTGTGTCATTATAAGAGGTTATAATTGTGTAACGCTTTAAGATATTTGAGACAGATGGCGTCTGAATGAGGCATATTAGGGCATGTGCCCCGGATCTATTACCACCCTAGCAACGCCCCTGATTTATATTATATGCACTGTTCATTTTTGCTATCAAAACTCTAGCTTGAAAGGTTTCGAACTCCCAGCTATCCCTGTATACAGTTTGTATAGTAAGTTACAGCTTATCCTTATACTAGTCTAGTACTTGTTTCTGTGTCTTGCAACTCTTTATTGTTTTCTCCCTCCTTATCTTCCATTCTGTTCTTCTTGGTTAGTTCTTGTTTGTTTGGGTTCATTGTCACTGGTTCCTAGTGCCATTGTTTTTGTTGATAGGATTTCATTGCAGATCAGTAGTTTCCATTAGCAGGAGTATATCAATGAAAGGTTAGATGTATCTGCCAAAGTGCCATCTGCCAGTCAGGCTTTTTTTCAACTTGTTTTTCAGTTTTACAAATAACCAACAAAGAAACAGTAACTACAAGTTCTAATCAGGGGCCCCGCATGGCCCGGGTAAGAAAGGCAATATAGGAGACAGATGGAGGTTGAGCAGAATGCTTACCAATGTAAGACAAAAGAAGAAACATGCCATAAGAAAAACATCATTATCCCTTAATGATTAAGGATATTTTTCTACACGCATAAACAGAAGATTGCAGGACCTAGCGTCCTGCTTGTTTTTTCGTTTTTTCTTAAAGACTTTATTATTCCTCAGGGAAGTACGAATACAAACATAGTAGATAGTTAGTCAGCACACACATATCAACATAGGATAATCACATCAGCCATTGATACAAGGGCACTCCTTCCTAAGGTGGAGAACACTCATTCACCCAACCATTCACACACCACACAGACAGAGCTTTTCCTCCCTCACACCCTAAGCAGTTTGGCTGTCGCCCACACACCCCAGATCGAAGAGAAACGATCCTCTAGTACCTCTATAAAGTGAGTTTATAAACTAGAAGTTGCGCAGTAATCAGTGAGATCCATTTGGCTAGCGTATGGCACTTAGGAGGCTTCCAATTCAGCAAAATAACCTTTCTAACATAGAAAATTAAGAATCTAAACAGAGCCCTCTTAAATTTAGCCTGAAGTATGTCCCTTGAAGACACCTCAAGTTGAGCAGACACACGGGAGACCTAGATGCTTGTTGATGTAAGAATAAATGTCCATTCCCAAACCATGTGGAGGAAGGTACCCATACTCTCTCCAAACCTAGAACACAAATCCAAGGGAGTCTACGCATCCACTTGACCTGTATTAACTAGCATCCTACTTGTGCTGGCGACGGCCGGTGTTTTCACTGCCAACCCCAGCACTGAGATGTGGGATCAGAAAAGCTCTGATCCCGTTTGTTTAAGCAGGTGCAGGGGGAGGGTGCTCCCTTTACTGGCCATCAGCACCACACAGAGGAGATGGTGTCGTACGGCAGCCTGGGGTCCTTGACTGTGCTATCAATTAGGCCAGGCCTCAGGCTACGTAGAGAGGCAGTAAGATGTCCCACAGAGAAGATGTCTCTTATTCAGGCATATAAGTCCAAAAGGGAAAGAGGTGCTTCTAGAAATGCCTTATCCAGAGAAAGAGCTTGCACTGTGTTTACCAAGGCAATTAGGCGGAAGACCCAATAGGAATGCTACCGTGTTTAGATTTATTGTAGTAGCTAGCTGTGGTGGCCAAGCATCTAATCAGTTTACTAACTAAGAAGTCTACAGAGAGAACAGATTTATTATCCAACATCAGCCACATTTAAATCGGAGACATTATTGAGAATTCTGCCCCAGTCTATAACATTGTTATTCGGGAAAAGGTGTCTGATGATCTAGCAACGCTTGGGGGAGGGATTATTTGCCCATGTTGAAATATAGAGGCTAAATATCTAGTATATTGGGGCTTATTTACTAAACATTACATTACACTTTTGTCGGATTTTCGAAATTTTCGGGATTTGCGCCCCTGTGACAGGTATTTAACTGGGGAATGTGTCGCACACGGATGGATTGTGGCGCGGCTGCATCGGCTTTCATGCAACAGAAATCGGGGGACGGGCTGTCGGGCGATCCCACTGATTCAGACTGAGTGTGGAATTTAACATTAGAATTGTGTCGCAAGACAATGCACTTACATGCACCAGGAAGAAGAAGGTGAACTCTGGCAGACCTCAGTGGGGAACACATGCAGGATTTCGTACGGACGATCTTGGGGAATTGCACCAGAATGCATTTCGATCAGACAATGCACTTTCTTGGAACGCGACAGGACGGGTAACTATTTGTATTCCATTGTGTTCTTGTCCACGCTATGTGGTAATTTATTGGATAATTAAAAATGCCCTTTGCAGAAAAACTAGACTTCACATTACAGCTATAAAAAATGATTTGATTTAATTCTCCTTCCCTGTAAAGTCCTGAACCTTTCGTGTGTTATGTGACACAATAAAACATTCACACAATCAATAACATTTTATTTTAAAATCAATTCTGTTAAAAATGAGCAATAAATCAATGTTGTACACATTAGTATAATGTTTCGTATAGAACTGAGGTATACATTGTTCGCTTACTATGCAGTGATTATGAATCAATTAATAGTGGACTTTAGTAACAACACAAATGTAGAATACAAAGAAATGTACTAAATTTGGCAAAATAAATCTTTTGGCTTTTCTCTTTTGTGACATTTGTAGAATTCAGATTCAATCACTTCATATCTTCTGTATTGTGCCTGTCATAGTACAGTCACAGCATTATACACACATTATCATACTGTTTTTGTTATATATTTAATATATTACCGGTATATAGTATGATGAGGATTTTGCATGTGTAGAATTGTGTCCATGTAACTCCTTTAAAGAGTCTGATATAAATAAAAAGTCTTAAAGGAAATCTACTACATTGATACAGTATTGTACACCATGCACACTTACACACTGGTGCGTGTCCACTGAAACAGGCTCCATTCTTCATTTATCTTCTAATGGCTACATTTCTGCAAATTAAAACAGCTCCTCTCCAGACCATGGGAAGTGTGTGTTATTGCCACTTATAAGCCGTCATTTCTATACAGCGAAGCTGCAATATGGAAAATAAAAACCCATTATAAGTGTGGTGCTGTTTTTGGAATAAAGCATCCATGTTTTCTATTGCTCTTCTTCTTTAGAAGAGAATAACTGAAATTATAAATGGAAGGTGAACAGAAGCGCTTCCATTCCTAAGGTGAATGGAAGAACAAAGAACAATCTCACCAGCCCCTTTTAGAATGGAAATGGAAGATTTCTTAGTGTTCTTTTTGTTGCTTCTCCTCCTCCTATGTGAGACTCCACCGCAAAATTGCTATGGAATAAAGAGGACTACCAATCACTTTGAACTTTCAACATACTGGAGTGCTGCTCTTTTTCTTTAAACATACTAATTGGAGGATCTGAGGCCAGGTCCTCCTGAGCATGCACCTGCTACAAAGTACCTCTGTGTGCTGCTGGGATTTCCTATTGTGTAATATAAAAGATGCTCTATTGGATTGAGATCTGGTAACTGTGGAGGCCATTTGAGTACAGTGAACTCATTGTCATGTTCAAGAAACCAGTCTGAGATGATTCCAGCTTTATGACATGGAGCATTATCCTGCTGAAAGTAGATGTTGGGTAAATTGTGGTCATAAAGGGATGGACATGGTCAGCAACAATACTCAGGTAGGCTGTGGCGTTGCTCAATTGGAACCAAGGGGCCCAAGGAGTGCCAAGAAAATATTCCCCACACCATGACACCACCACCAGCCTGAACCATTGATACAAGGCAGGATGGATTCATGCTTTCATGTTGTTGACGCCAAATTATGACCCTACCATCCGAATGTCGCAGCAGAAATCGAGACTCATCAGACCAGGCAACGTTTTTCCAATCTTCTGCTGTCCAATTTCGATGAGCTTTTGCAAATTGTAGCCTCAGTTTCCTGTTCTTAGCTAAAAGGAGTGGCACCCGGTGTGGTCTTCTGCTGCTGTAGCCCATCTGCCTCAAAGTTCGACGTACTGTGTGTTCAGAGATGCTCTTCTGCCTACCTTGGTTGTAACGGGTGGCGATTTGAGTCACTGTTCCCTTTCTATCAGCTCAAACCAGTCTGCCCATTCTCCTCTGACCTCTGGCATCAACAAGGCATTTCCGCCCACAGAACTGCCGCTCACTGGATGTTTTTTCTTTTTAGGACCATTCTCTGTAAACCCTAGAGATGGTTGTGCATGAAAATCCCAGTAGATCAGCAGTTTCTGAAATACTCAGACCAGCCCTTCTGGCACCAACAACCATGCCACGTTCAAAGGCACCCAAATCACCTTTCTTCCCCATACTGATGCTCGGTTTGAACTGCAGGAGATTGTCTTGACCATGTCTACATGCCTAAATGCACTGAGTTGCCGCCATGTGATTGGCTGATTAGAAATTAAATGTTAACGAGCAGTTGGACAGGTGTACCTAATAAAGTGGCCGGTGAGTGTATATATATAGCAATTGGGAAGGTAATAGATGGTGGGTTATGTTACTCCCTTACTTGTGGTAAAGGGTTAATGCACTAACCAAAGCCTCCACTTACCTAATAACTAAGTGCAACTGGAAAGAGCATCCTGGGCTGAGAACTGTGTGAGGGACATTGCTCTGGAAGGCTAGCAAGCCATGTGGCACACTCCGTTGTGAGTATGCTACTATCATAGTGAGGGTATCACTGCAGTACAGGTACAGGACGAGCAGGATTTTGTTCCATGTTTATCTTTATTTAATCTGCCAGTAAACCTGCATTATTTTTGGCTGCCAATGGAAGCCAGAAAGAACCCGCATTTCTACTGTGAAGCCTGTCTATGTCTCTGGACATTACAATTTTACTTTACAGTAATCATTTATTTTAATACTATGGGACATATTTATTAGGACCTCTGCGCACTCGCTGTCGCCGGCGACTTTTCATATTTCATACGCCGGCTGTGTTTTGTTTTCGCCTCTTGATGCCTCTTCCGCCTCTTGATGTATGCCGCTGTGAATACGCAGCGGCGGGCGCTAGGGAATGATAAAAACGCCCCTTCTCTAAAACACATCTGCCATATATATAGTAACATTTTGTCTATAGTAACATGTTATCTTCTTTTTGTCCTTCTTGTAATTCATTTCTGTCGATCTCTCTACACCTATACGTATACATATAATTCCAGTCCTTGTGTGTTAGCAGTATTTTGACTTATTCAGAACAAATAATCATATCTGTTCTTTACAATGTTTTTTTCTTCTCAAATCTAAACCTGTGTTTATAAACCTGTGACTTGGTGTCTTCTTTATTTAGTATATACATAGTATATACATAGACAACGCTACTGAGACAGAATCCACGCATACTGCCATATTCTACCACATTATAAAGATCCTGCATTTATTTATATATTTGTTTAGACCCATTTTATCACCTATACTAAACATGGTGATACATTTCTAAAACTTATTTTTTGTCAAAAATGGTCTATTGTCTGTTGTTGCTTATCTGGTGACTAGGTCTTTTTATCAACATGTATACAATTCTGTGCTGTTGCTCTTTATCTTATTGAGTTTAGTCTAGAGCTAGATTTTAGGAGGACCAACCAATCGCTGCAGAGCCTTTCTAAAAACTTCAAGAAATTGAACATGGGAAAAAATGTATAAATATATATATATATATATATATATATATACTTTAGCTACTCTGGTCTAC
This sequence comes from Engystomops pustulosus, assembly GCA_019512145.1. Taxonomy (NCBI): domain Eukaryota; kingdom Metazoa; phylum Chordata; class Amphibia; order Anura; family Leptodactylidae; genus Engystomops; species Engystomops pustulosus. Next base: position 171,273,185 of record CM033644.1, read on the forward strand.
CTTACACAACCTTTCTAACCAATGTATTGCTGGAGTAATGTGCAATCCCATAAGAAAAACAAAAATTCATATCCAGAGCCTCGGGGAGTTGAGTTAGTTTGCACTGGAATGAGTGAGTAGTTGTTGCTACTATGAGGCTCCAATGTGTGCATAGCGGAGCCCACCACATTCTATTGTTGATCCAACTATGTTCTATCATATTGGATCAATAGAGTTTTATATATTAAAAAAGGTTTGTCTCCTGGAAGAGATACTGATATAATGTTCCTCTTTATGACAAGAAACCATCTGTAAAAACATATCTTTTTTTGTTCTATTGTTCCAAAATGTGAAGAATGGAAGTGACAGACATAGAATATCAGGCTGCTGAAACACCACAAAGGATTTCCATCAGAGAATATCAAATAAAGGCATTTGATATGTGCATGTCTAGTCTAGTTGTGTTCTGTGTGTAAGAAATACTCAGCAGGGGGGTAAGTAACCTGTTGTGCTGCAACTCTAGCTGAACTACACGGTACAAGATGCTCACTTGTCAGCAGGGAACCTCAATCTACCTAGAGCTTGTAATAACGCCTCCATTTATTCTATTCCCACCGAACGCTACAGGCTTAGACAGAATGGAACAATTTTCAGAAATGTTCAGTCTTGTATCTATTGAGAATTGAATGAGAATTGCCAGGAATATTTTATAAAAAAGCAATACCATAATATAGTTTGTTCTTCATTATAGGCACTAGAATAGATTTAGGGGTAAATACATTCAATAAGGGAACCTATCCTACTGTCTCGTATAGGGCAACATAGAAGTTGCAATTGCAACCAGTCCCACTTGCCTCATGGGGTCCACCTTATAGTCATGAGGATTTCCAAAGTGAGTCTCCAAAAAAGTAAAATACTAAGTATATCCTAATTGCCACAGGCCCCTCAAGTACAGCACACATATATTTCCATAATGGCCAGAACATAGCTAGTTATAGGATCAAGATCCTACCTGCAGAGAGAACACCGCGTACAATCTACCAGCAGAGAGAACACCGCGTACAATCTACCTGCAGCGAGAACACCGCGTACAATCTACCTGCAGCGAGAACACCGCGTACAATCTACCTGCAGCGAGAACACCGCGTACAATCTACCAGCAGAGAGAACACCGCGTACAATCTACCAGCAGAGAGAACACCGCGTACAATCTACCAGCAGAGAGAACACCGCGTACAATCTACCTGCAGAGAGAACACCGTACCATCTACCTGCAGAGAGAACCCCGCGTACTCTACCTGCAGAGAGAACACCGCGTACATCTACCTGCAAGAGAACACCGCGTACAATCTACCTGCAGAAGACACCCGTACAATCTACCTGCAGAGAGAACACCGCGTACAATCTACCTGCAGAGAGAACACCGCGTACAATCTACCTGCAGAGAGAACACCGCGTACAAGATAACCTAGATCGAGAACACCGCGTACAATCTACCTGCAGCGAGAACACCGCGTACGATCTACCTGCAGCGAGAACACCGCGTACGATCTACCTGCAGAGAGAACACCGCGTACCATCTACCTGCAGAGAGAACACCGCGTACATCTACCAGCAGAGAGACACCGCGTACAATCTACCAGCAGAGAGAACACCGCGTACAATCTACCGCGAAGCGAGAAACACCGCGTACAATCTCCCTGCACGAGAACACCGCGTACAATCTACCTGCAGCGAGAACACCGCGTACAATCTACCTGCAGCGAGAACACCGCGTACAATCTACCTGCAGCGAGAACACCGCGTACGATCTACCTGCAGCGAGAACACCGCGTACGATCTACCTGCAGAGAGAACACCGCGTACCATCTACCTGCAGAGAGAACACCATGTACAATCTACCTGCAGAGAGAACACCATGTACAATCTACCTGCAGAGAGAACACTATGGACAATTCTTTTTTGCAGGTGCAAAGTAAGGATTTTTTGTCATGGACCCTGTAAATGGGATTATTTCACATGCATTAAATGTTTAAAATTGCTGGGCATTGAAAGTTTGGAGTGTTTTTTTTTTAATTCATAAATTTTTGCATTCACAATTTATTTACCTCTAACGTTGTTAACAGATGCATCACAACATTTGAGAAATGCAGATTTGCCTAATTACTTTGCTGTCAACATGATGTTTACAAAATGCATGCATGAACACAATGTTAACACACTGATATTAACATATTGTTAACAAATTTGTAAACACCATGTTGACAGCAGTGTAATTAGGCAGATCTCTTCTCAGCTGTTTTGATGCATTTAAATATGCATGTGTTAACACCACTGGTTAACAGCCTCTTAAGTCGTCATCTCCCTGGGGTGTGACTAGAGTGCTTAAAAATGCAGGCCAGAGCTCAAATCCAAAATTTACAGTACTGTCCACTCCTGTATAAAACCGCCTGACATTGTTTGTGTCCATGTGGATTTGAGACATTTGCTACAAAAAGTCTAAAAAAAAAGCCAAAAGTTGCACCTGCCAGGAAAGGAAAAACTAAACATGTATCACAAGAAAAAAAGACAGGATCATACATGATGCGCAAAGAAGACCTGCCAGAAGACTCACATATACACCAAAGGAAAAAAAATAAAATGCATGTCCCTACAGATCGGACACTGTACAATCTGCTCATCTATTCCTGCTGTATAATAACTTACCTGCAGAGAGAACACTATGTACAATGTGTTGAGCTCCTGCTGCTCTGTAACATTCTGACTGCAGATAAGACACTGGGGCTCATTTACGTTGATTTGAAGCTTGCCGGGATTCACTACGGTTGTGCGCCCGATATCCACTAGGTTTCTCCGCTGCGCAGAGGTCCGCCGAGGTCTGCAGGAGTTCACCATCCTTTTCCTGGTGCATGTAAGTGCGTGTCAAGCAACATATTTTTTATTTTAAATACTGCGGTTTTTCCGAATCCATCAGGTTTTCCGATGGCCACGCCCCCCCCCCCCATTTCCGTCACGTGAAACCAGGCGCCGATGCGACACAATCTGATCGCGTGCGTCAAAAACCCGGTACAAATAAGGGAAACCCAACGAAAATGAGCGATTCTGGCCCTTAGTAAATTAGCCCCACTATGTACAATCTGTTCAGCTCCCCCTGCTCTGTGAGACCGAGACATTATATAGGACACTGTGTACAATCTACTCAGCTCATCCTATTCTATCGCATCACATTCTGCCTGCATATAAGATACCTTGTACAATCTCTTTAGCATCTCTTGCTCTATAACAGGCTGCTTCTCGGAATCGCTCTGTTCCAGTGGGATTGGTACATATGTAAACTGATGACATGAACTGACAGGAGGGTGGAACATTGAGCTTACTCAAATGTCTTATGTCCTGTACCCAATTCATTAGAATTGGGTACCTTATTTTCTGGCACAGGCCTCGTTACTATTCCCACCATCTTGTAACCAAGCTAAAAAGAAATAAAACAAAAAAACAATCCCCATCAGAAACGAAAGCTTTAAGCGACGCTGTGCTCTGCCTGTCTCCTACTTTTAATTATTTTGCTGGAATGAATCGTGCTGTTTGTGCAATCCCTGCTGTACTGCTGCCTGTTCCCAGCGATTTCCTTCTTGTTAATGGCTGCATTAGCCTCGACCTGACTGTGCTTTTCTGTTCACACACGCGTGTAAGTGTGTATGTGTATATAAGCACAACCTGTCATTACCTTACCAGCGGTGCCTTTCTAAGAGGCAGACGGCTCTTTACAACACATGAAAGCACGGCTGCTGCCTCAAAGTGAGAGATTTTGGAGGATAATTGAGGCCTGGCGGCATTTGGGCCTTTGACTTTCCCACGCAAACTCAGCAGGACTATTATTTTCCATAGAAAAGAAAATTACCTTTTGCTGTGCTGTGTAAACGACAAAGCTGGGGAACAGATTGACAGGTGCCCTCACCATAAGGTAGGCCAGAAAGCATTGGCATCCCTGCTATTAACCCCTTGGGATATAGAGGGCTGTTTAACTGTACAGTATAAGCTATTACTAAATTTACTTTCAGGTCCAATTCAGGTTAACAAAAATGTAGCTGATATATAACCCAGAAAAAGAGCACTTCTAGGAAATTGTTCTAATTTTACGTTGATGAAAAAGTTTCCGTCCTTATTCCAGGTCTTCCTCAGACACAGATTATAGTGGGCACAAGAAGTCAGTACTGTGATGTGGACTTCACTAAAACTCTAAATATTCAATACAGTGGGGCACATTTACATACCCGTCCCGTCGCGATCCCCAAGGTGCGTTGTCCGACAAGGATGCAGAGTTGCCGCGATTCACTAATATTGTGCGTCCAATTTCCTGCATGTGTTGCTTCCCCATTGAGGTCCGCCGGAGGTCACCTTCTTCTTCTTGGTACATGCAAGTGCTTGGGCTTGCGACACAATTTTGAATGTCAAATCCATGCTTAGTCAGAATCAGTTGGGTTGCTCGACGGCCACGCCCCCGATTTGTGTTGGATGAAAGTCGCAATTGCGCAAAAACCCATCACGTGCCAAAAACCCCAGTAAATGCGGCGCAAAACAGAAAAAGTCAGGAAACTCGCAGAAAATGCGATCTGGGACCCTTAGTAAATGTGTCCCAATGTGCAAAACTACAGAAACTCTGTCTCCCAGGATTGAAGTAGTGTTGTTTAAAACTGGGCCTGTTGAATCTTATTGAAGTTGATTTTTTGTATCCTTGAGATATCTTGCAGCTGCTTATCATTCATACCCATTGAATAGATATAAATGCTTGACTGAAGTAAGTGTGCATGTGTATTGGGGATCCAGAGGAATAATTGTAATCTGAATAAGGCTTGTTTCACAGCGATTGTGTTGCTTATAGTTCTAACTATAAAAGCACCCCTACCCTGAAAGTCGCATCAGAGATACAGTACCATGCAAAAGTTTTTAGGCAGCTGTTAAATTCCTTCAATAATGACCTTTAAACATACAGCCAATGTCATTACAAACTGTTCCCTGTTTATGATCCATCTCTTTCCGAGGTCGACCCTTTTATATACTGGCACGCTACCATTGATTGCATTCATATATAATGTAAACATTTTATTGCATTGTCAGTAATAAAGAGTGTCATTTTTATGCAACAGTAGTTATAGTCTGGTTTGGGGGGTGAGAACCTAGAGATAAATTGGTTATTAACTCAGTTCTATAATACCTAATGCCCACTTTCATTATGCCCCCATCTCTCATGCTCACTCCCCCTCAAATGCCCCTTTCATGATTCCCCTCTCATTCTGCCCCTATTTAATCCCCATCTCTCATTACTACTCCATACATATGCCCCCTATTATTTCTCCTTCATAGCACCCGCCTGCTCATTATGCCCTATCAATAAAACCCACTCTCTTATGCCCATTCATAAAGCCCCTCTTTATGCCCCATTTCTCTTACTTCCCCCCATTCATAATGCCTTCTCTCATTATTCCCATTCATAACGCCCCATCTATATATTCCCAATTATAATGCCCCCTCTCATATGCTCCATTCATAACGCACCTTCTCATATTCTCCCATTGATAATGCCCCTCTCATTATACCCCATTAATAATGCCCCTCTCATTACACCCCATTCATAACACCTGCTCTCATTATGCCCCCTTGCATAATGTCCCCTTTTAATATAATGCCCCTCATTTATGCCACCTTTCATTAGGGGGCATAGTGCTCACCTTTCTTTTAATTCTCCATTCCTCGGTCCTGCAGTAAGGCCAGTGGTGCAGTGATGTTATTGCACTTCTGGCATAGGGAGTGACATTTAGGACAGACATAGGGAGTGCACAGTGGAGAGCAGAGAGTGTATTACTCCCTGCTTTGCCACCACCACGAGCAGTCATCTGCAGCAGCACACATGTCAGGGGCACGACTCCTGGTCGCATCTGGCTCCTATGCAGCCAGAGTCCCTGTCTGCCCGTTGTGCGGCTAAGTATCTTTGACAGCCAATATGACCGGTGGTCACAGGGGCAGGACAAAAATACTTAGCAGGCCAGATGCTTGGCTCTGCTGTAGGTGGTGCCCACCAAATTGATGTATCATTTGTCTTTTGTCACTCATTTTTTGCTAATGTTCCATTTTTTTACACCTGTCTAAATGTTTGCAACAGTACATCCCAATTTCCTGCAGTGTTGCTGTCCCCATTGAGGTACGAGGAGGTCACCTTCTTCTTCTTGGTACATGCAAGTGCTTGGGCTTGCGACACAATTTTGAATGTCAAATCCATGCTTAGTCAGAATCAGTTGGGTTGCTCGACGGCCACGCCCCCGATTTGTGTTGGATGAAAGTCGCAATTGCGCCAAAAACCCATCACGTGCACCAAAAACCCCAGTTAAATGCGGCGCAAAAACAGAAAAAGTCAGGAAACTCGCAGAAAATGCGATCTGCGGACCCTTAGTAAATGTGTCCCAATGTGCAAAACTACAGAAACTTCTGTCTCCCAGGATTGAAGATAGTGTTGTTTAAAACTGGGCCTGTTGAATCTTATTGAAGTTGATTTTTTGTATCCTCTGAGATATCTTGCAGCTGCTTACTCATTCTACCCATTGAATAGATATAAATGCTTGACTGAAGTAAGTGTGCATGTGTATTGGGGGATCCAGAGGAATAATTGTAATCTGAATAAGGCTTTGTTTCACAGCGATTGTAGTTGCTATAGTTCTAACTATAAAAGCACCCCCTACCCTGAAAGTCGCATCAGAGATACAGTACCATGCAAAAGTTTTAGGCAGCTGTTAAATTCCTTCAATAATGACCTTTAAACATACAGCCAATGTCATTACAAACTGTTCCCTGTTTATGATCCATCTCTTTCCGAGGTCGACCCTTTTTATACCTGTGCATCGCTACCATTGTATTGCATTCTATACTATATAATGTAAACATTTTATTGCATTGTCAGTAATAAAGAGTGTCATTTTTTATGGCAACAGTAGTTATAGTCTGTTTTTGGGGGGTGAGAACCTAGAGATAAAATTGGTTATTAACTCAGTTCTACTTAATACCTAATGCCCACTTTCATTATGCCCCCATCTCTCATTGCTACTCCCCCTCAAAATGCCCCCTTTCATGATTCCCCCCTCTCATTCTGCCCCTATTTATAATTCCCCATCTCTCATTACTACTCACATTCATAATGCCCCCTCTCATTATTTCCTCCTTCATAGCACCCGCTCTCATTATGCCCCCATTCATAAAACCCACTCTCTTTATGCCCCCATTCATAAAGCCCCCTCTCTTTATGCCCCATTTCTCATTACTTCCCCCCATTCATAATGCCTTCTCTCATTATTCCCCCATTCATAACGCCCCATCATATTATATCCCAATTCATAATGCCCCCTCTCATTATGCTCCCATTCATAACGCACCTTCTCATATTCTCCCATTGATAATGCCCCCTCTTATTATACCCCCATTAATAATGCCCCCTCTCATTACACCCCATTTATTACACCTGCTCTCATTATGCCCCCTTGCATAATGTCCCCTTTTAATATAATGCCCCTCTATTTATGCCACCTTTCATTAGGGGGCATAGTGCTCACCTTTCTTTTAATTTCTCCATTCCTCGGTCCTGCAGTAAGGCCAGTGGTGCAGTGATGTTATTGCACTTCTGGCATAGGGAGTGCAAACATTTTAGACAGACATAGGGAGTGCACAGTGGCAGAGCAGAGAGTGTATTACTCCCTGCTTTGCCACCACACGAGCAGTCATCTGCAGCAGCACACATGTCAGGGGCACGACTCCTGGTCCTGCATCTGGCTCCTATGCAGCCATGAGTCCTGCTCTGCCGTTGTGCCGGCTAAGTATCTTTGACCAGCCAATATGACTCGGGTGGTCACAGGGGCAGGACAAAAATACTTAGCAGGCCAGATGCTTGGCTCTGCTGTAGGTGGTCCCACCAAATTGATGTACATTTGTCTTTTGTCACTCATTTTTTGCTAATGTTCCATTTTTTCTACACCTGTCTAAAATGTTTGCACAGTACCGTCCAATTTCCTGCATGTGTTGCTTCCCCATTGAGGTCCGCCGGAGGTCACCTTCTTCTTCTTGGTACATGCAAGTGCTTGGGCTTGCGACACAATTTTGAATGTCAAATCCATGCTTAGTCAGAATCAGTTGGGTTGCTCGACGGCCACGCCCCCGATTGTGTTGGATGAAAGTCGCAATTGCGCCCAAACCCATCACGTGCACCAAAAACCCCAGTTAAATGCGGCGCCAAAAACAGAAAAAGTCAGGAAACTCGCGAAAATCTGCGATCTCGGACCCTTAGTAAATGTGTCCCAATGTGCAAAACTACAGAAACTTCTGTCTCCCCAGGATTGAAGATGTGTTGTTTAAAACTGGGCCTGTTGAATCTTATTGAGTTGATTTTTTGTATCCTCTGAGATATCTTGCACTGCTTACTCCTATCTACCCCTTGAATAGATATAAATGCTTGACTGAAGTAAGTGTGCATGTGTAATTGGGGGATCCGAAATAATTGTAATCTAATAAGGCTTGTTGTTTCACAGCGATTGTAGTTGCTTAGTTCTAACTATAAAAGCACCCCCTACCCTGAAAGTCGCATCAGAGATACAGTACCATGCAAAAGTTTTAGGCAGCTGTTAAATTACCTTCAATAATGACCTTAAAACATACAGCCAATGTCATTACAAACTTTCCCTGTTTATGATCCATCTCTTTCCGAGGTCGACCCTTTTTTAACCTGTGCATCGCTCCATTGATTGCATTCTATACTATAAAGTAAACATTTTATTGCATTGTCAGTAATAAAGAGTGTCATTTTTTATGCAACAGTAGTTATAGTCTGGTTTTTGGGGGGGTAGAACCTAGAGATAAATGGTTATTAACCAGTTCTACTTAATACCTAATCCCACCTTTCACTTATGCCCCCATCTCTCATTGCTACTCCCCCCTCAAAAATGCCCCCTTTCCTGATTCCCTCCCCCTCTCATTCTGCCCCTATTTATATTCCCATCTCCTCTACTACGCACATTCATAATGCCCCCTCTCATTATTTCCTCTTCATAGCACCCCGCTGCTCTTATGCCCCCATTCATAAAACCCTCACTCTTTATGCCCCCCATTCATAAACCCCCTCTCTTTATCCCCATTTCTCATTACTTCCCCCCATTCATAATCCTTCTCTCATTATTCCCCCTTCATAACGCCCCCATCATAATTCCCAATTCTAATGCCCCCTCTCATATGCTCCATTCATACCGCACCTCTCATATTCTCCCATTGATAATGCCCCCTTATATACCCCCATTAATAATGCCCCCCTCTCATTACACCCCATTTATTACACCTGCTCTCATTATGCCCCCTGCATAATGTCCCCTTTTAATATAATGCCCCTCTATTTATGCCACCTTCATTAGGGGCATAGTGCTCACCTTTCTTTTAATTTCTCCATTCCTCGGTCCTGCAGTAAGGCCATGGGGCAGTGATGTTTTGCACTTCTGGCATAGGAGTGCAAACATTTTAGACAGACAAGGGAGTGCACAGTGGCAGAGCAAGAGTGTATTACTCCCTGCTTTGCCACCACACGAGCAGTCATCTGCAGCAGCACACATGTCGGGGCACGACTCCTGGTCCTGCACTGGCTCCTATGCAGCCATGAGTCTTCTCTGCCGTGTGCCGGCTAAGTATCTTTGACCAGCCAATATGACTCGGTGGTCACAGGGGCAGACAAAAATACTTAGCAGGCCAATGCTTGGCTCTGCTGTAGGTGGTCCCACCAAATTGATGTACATTTGTCTTTTGTCACTCATTTTTTGCTAATGTTCCATTTTTTCTACACCTGTCTAAAATGTTTGCACAGTACCGTCTACCCATATTGATGACATACAGACGTTATGCTAAGGAAATTTGTATATGGATATCATCTGCATGTATCAATATGGAATCCTGAAATCTTGTCTATAGACAGCATGATCTTCACTAAATGGCAACCGTTATTGGCTCATAATTGATTGATAAAGACAAATATTCTGCACATGTCCGGAGAATAAAGAGAATCAATGAGGTCTGAATTGTCAATGGAAGCGAGTAAGATGCTCTGCAGTAGTAGACTGGCAATATATTCACAGCCATCCTAGACAAAATCTCCATGAACCTTTCAATTTCAGCAGAGATTTAAAGGATTCCATGGTCTATTTCGTTTGTCAATACCATTATCTTGCAGGTTATGGAGAACACATATTTAGTTGGCCATGCTCTCAACATGTGACCTTCAAAAAATCTCTTTGTCTCGCAGTTCTTGCAATTATCATTAGTCTTTGTGTTGATCTCATTAAACCATGAATGGACGAACCTATTAAGCTATATTACATTTTGGTAAAGCTTTGCAAAGTGGAAAAATTGGAATTCATGGCTGAATTCTCTTATTCTGCTGCAGCTGAAATGTAGAATAGTTACTAAGTGCTACTCATATCTGGGAAAAACAAGCTTTCATGGCGGTGACAGCTCTCGGCTATTGGTCTGAAGAATAAAACAATCAGGATGTTGCAATCAGACGATATTATAGAGCGAGAGAGAGTTGCGGAAAACTCAATTGCAGATGAACATTGTTAAAATCTTTCCACCTTTAATGCTTTAGTTTAAGGTGTCATTGTTTAAATGATAGTAATTCTGTGTATCCAAGCACATTTCCCCTGTTTTGATGTTAATGTATTTTTCTGCCAAAGCAATCTCCTGCCACTTAGGGCCCTCACAGATACACAGAGTTTCTCGGTCATTCAGAAAATGACCTAAATGGGCTGAATGTACTTTACCGCAGCAACAGGAAGGAGCAGACTGTAGAAAGGAGCTGATCATTGAGATGAAACTGGAAAAAAAAAGCTCCTGCAGCACACAAAGGTGCCTAAGGTTAGTGAAAAGTATACTGCTGAGTGTGCCAGGAGAAGAGCAGTCAGTGACTGTAAGCAAACAGAGTGTTTAACCCAACACCTGCCGCTTGCTTGTATGTCCGCAGCAGAGTTTTACCTGTCACCAGAAGGTCTGAACAGCACATCCATCTATCCTTAATTAGACAGCTGGCACCACGCCAGCATCATCCACACTCCACCGTGCAGAATGGATATCTCTGTCTCCAAAGAGAAGAAAGCCAGGTTTCTGTACACCTGCCAAATCTCCCCCTCTCTGCCAACTTCCAGTTCATATGCCTAAGCCAGAAGCTGAAATAGCCTTCATGTGAATGAACCTAACAAGGCAGCAATGTCCCATCATTTAAAAGACCTTATGGGAAAGGATCATATAGATAGTCATAGATTGTAAGCTCATCAGAGCAGGGTTCTCATTTCTATTGTTTCCTCTTACCATATTATTGCCACATAATGTCTTATTTTGTTTCTATACAGTATGTATACAATGGCACACATTTACTAAAAAGAGTGCAAACTGCACTATGTGTAGTGTACAGGGTGCGGCAGATTCCTGATTTGTGGCACACGTTCTTCATGAATTCCACTATTTTTTTTTCTGGTGCAACTTTAATATGGGGCGCAACACACTTCTGGCGGACTTTGTATGATAAATGTGGCGCACGGTCCGAATGAGCACTGGAACGCCCATTTCAGTGCAGAAATTTGTTGCATTTAGAATAGTGCAGCCATGCAACAAATGTATTGTAGGCACTTACTAAATACCTGTGCAAGCAGTTTGCACCTAAAAGAACATGCAAATCCACCAGAAAACTGGCCCATGTCCCTAAGTAAATGTGGGCCAGGGATTTTTAAAGCGCTGCCTGTCTCTCACTCACTCTTCCTGTCTGTCTTTTAGTTACTCTCCCTGTAAGTCTCTCACAAGCACTGGCTGTCTCTCTGTCATTCACTCACTCTCCCTGCCTGTTTCTCTGTGTGTCTCTCTGTCACTCACTCTCCCTGTCTGTCTCTCACTCACTCTTCCTGTCTGTCCCTCTGTCTTTCACTCACCTACTCTTCCTGTCTCTCACTCACACTCCCTGTCACTAACTCTCCCTGCGTGTCATTCTGTCTCTATCTTAGCTCACACATCAACAGAAGACAATGGCTTCTGTATATGGTGGTCAAAAAGTGGATTTTGGAAAGCATGAGTGAAAATTTTGGCTAAAAACCTGGTCTAAGACGTTACCCGAGTAACCGAGAGCGAGGCTCCAGGGGTGTCACTTCTATATTTGGTTTTATAGTACCTAGAAGCATGCTATAGAGATAAGAATCTCATCTTTCAGATCGCATCAGGCTTGTGAAGTGACACTCCCCATGCAGCCTCTACACTTTACTCATCTCAGATAACATACCATACCCTACGTGATGGGGCTGGTATTTTAATTGGGGGTAAAATCTAGTGACAGGTTCCCTTTAAAGCAAACATATGTCCTTTTCATGAGCATCTACTGAGACATCCCATGTCGTCATTTGTCTTAGCAGCAGCAGGAGCCTGACTCTAGTCACTAAAACAAATATCACTGTCCACCAACATCCTGCCACCAACTGATCCTTTACAGATCTAGCTGTGAGAGGCATGGGACCCCCAGTAAGAGTCCCAGCTATAAGAGCAACTGGTCTGCACCCTATAGGGGGGGGGGGGGCAACCAGATCCAAGATCAGTGCCAGCATAATGCAGTGAGCATCATCATTAACCGACATGTGAGGTATAGGTATATCACAAGTTGTTAATGTGTTTATATACATGCAGCTTCATGACCCCTATATCTGAACTGGAGGCCACAATGTTGTAAAATGACCTGTCTGTGTATACATCATTTTGATATTTTTAAGATCCTTTGATCACTTCCATGTCTGCTGTATAGAAATCATATTCTCGAAAGTTTGCCATCAAATGTACTTAAAAAGGTATCGCCAGATTCAGCTATGGCTTCTACTCTATGGCCAACACGTTTATATTAATTTTTTTCTCATCTCATCCCGCCATGCCATTTCCAATTCTGGCCACTCCACAATTTTAGAGGAAGGCCACCACCCCAGCCATCTGCTTTTAAAGGGGTTGGCCACTGATAAAAGACATAAAGCTTCACTTTACATATCAAGAAAGCGGAGCAGAACTTTTAAAAGATGTAAAAACCTAATATCCTGCCCCCCACACTTACACACACTATATAATACAAGAGGTAAAGTGGCCAACCCCTGTAAATACCAATATAATATTTTCCCCTTTGACTCCTGGCCAGAAACCGCAGGACACTAGCCAAACTTTTAGTCATCTCAGTCTTTTACAGAAATCTATTATAGTCCTGTCTATACAACTCATATAATGACACTAATACACTGCTTGACTCCTCCAGTTCAACCTCATTAACTGCAGTGCGATTCCATTGTACATCAGTTTATAAATGAAATTACACAATTTACCTTCAAATCATTTGCTAAATCAGCTGGAATGAAGAAAATACATTTGTAGTCAGGACTGAAAATACTAAATATTAACCACAATGAGCATTTTAATAAGGTTAACTTGGTGGTAGTCTGAAATGAAAGCAATTATTGCCATTCACAATGAAATCCATAAGCAGTTTATTGTGACATGTAAGTGCATGGCGTACTTAATACAACTGGATTCATTTCCGCCTTAAAAGGCATCATCTCCGCAGCTCGTAGAAGTGATTCCCTCTTGTATTCATCGACTACAAAGTACATTTATCACTTGCCAAAAAAGCTTTTAGAGTCAGAAGTGAGGTTTGATTTTTAAGTATTGTGAATGATGATGTAGCGCCATCTAGTGGCTGTAACTGTGCTATAACACAAAATTGCAGGAATTGGGGGGATTCTTAAAAGAAATGCAACTTTCTTAAAATACTTTGGGGCACATGTACTTACATGTCGCTGGAGTTCATGAAAGTGTATTGTCCGACGATAATGCAATGTGCCCCGATTCACTAAGATACTGCGCCCGAAATCTTGCATGTGTCGCTTCCCCGCTCACGTCTGACAGAGTTCTCCATCTTTTTCGTGGTGCATGTAAGTGGTTGGGCTTGTGACACAATTTGAATGTTAAATCCCGTGCTCAGTCAGAATCAATTGGATCATCCGACTGCGCACCCTCAACTTGTGTTGCTTGGAAGTCGGCGCAGCTTTGCCAAAAAGCAGGTCGTGTTCGCCAAAATCCCAGAGCAGCCACTTGTTAAATACCATTGCAAGCCATGTAATCCCCGAAAAAGGCGCACAGTCCTACAAAAGTGAGCTGCGTAACGCTTAGTAAATGAGCCCCTTTGTGTAAATATGCATTTGTCACACTAGAAGAGTGTTACACTTTACTAAAAATTTGCTGTGTTTTTTGACAGTACATTGTGTGATCCTCTGCATTACTAGGGCTCTGCTATGACATTCTTCCAGGGATTGAATATATCGTACATACAATGACATTTAAGCGCTCCTGAGTTGCTGTGAGTAGCATAAGTTTTTTTGTGCCATTATTTGCGCCGGAGACCCCCCTTAGTACCTGATAATAGTCAGCTAGGGACTATAGAAGGGCATGGACTTAGCACTGTGACAATTGGCAGCGCCTTTCTGCTGTCTGAGGTAAAGATTTAAAAAAAGTATGTGCGCGTATGTCACCATTATGGATCCATTATAAAAAACAATGGGTTGGCAAATCATTTCATTGGCCTACTCAACCCCCAAATGCCTGGATATTACACGTGTATACAGCATCATACGGTGCAGAACAGTATACAACACATCATTTATTAGCAGACATGAATACTGTGTCTGCCTGTACCACTAACTACAACACCAGCTCCTCACATAGGCACAGCGCTGTCTGTAAATGGATCAATGCCGGGAGGAAGATTGAATCTCCTGTCTGGGTTAATACTTCATACTGGAAAGAGTGGATATGCATTGATTGGCGATACTGTTAGACTTAGATGCTGAGAATATTGTAATGCAGGTGCAGAGAGATTGCATTTCACATGATAACATTTTCCAATTCGATATGGCTCTAAGCAGCTATTGAGTGAATATCATTGGCTGTCTACTTAGCATGTCTGGGTCAATAATGTCTTGAGTACATGCTGCTCTCTCCTTTTAACATGAATAACATGATCGAATGATGAAGGAATCCGATTACCCTGACATTCGCTTATGTTTCACTAGCACACATATAAATGAACAGAAGTGATATGTTGTAGTAGTATATTTGAAGGGAAACTGTCAGCAGTTTTGACCATACTATGCTAAAGACGGGGTTAGGAGGCAGCCCTGGAGATTTGTGCAGTGCTACAAATACCTTTGTGTGTGGTCACAAGCAGTAACGACCCCTGCCCTCTGCTGTGACCTACTGTTGTAGAAGTACTCTGTTTCATTACTTCATCAACCAATGGCAGAGCTTAACATGGGCGCCCAAATATCCATAGTAAAAAGCTGTCTGACTTCCTTTTGGGGTCAGCACCCGCACCCAGCATCCTTGGGAAAGAGCAGGGGACCACTCAGCAGCAACAAAAACAGTGAGCACCTGTCGCTTTGGAGACAGAAGGACCTTCCAGAAACAAAGAAATAGATTAGCACTCGCTGCAGCCTCCCACTCAAATGCTATTCCTGAAACGGAAACAGTTAATAACATCTGCACCTTTAAGATGCAGATTCTATTAAAGAGAGTACTTCCACTGACTTCCACTGCACGCATCACACTCTGACCCAGGAAGGAATAGCAGCGGTGCCATGATGTAATTGCTTCCCTACAATGTTATAGCCCCTACAAGTCTGCAATTCACTTCCTACATATGGTACTAGAATCAAGCTTCCTGGGGAATGGAGGATCTGCCCCTTCTACCGGCTTTCATTCTGTGGTTTCACGACCTTTGGAGGACCTTCAAAATTCCTTTAATGGCTGGACAGGTGTAATGTGAGCAGAAACAGATTTGTGAGGATTTTATGGGTAAAGATCCTCCTAAGTTTCTCAGTGGATTTGGCCCCCTAAAAGGCTAGGGCCCTGGGCTATTGCCCAAACCACCTATTTTTTAATCCACTACTGACTGCTCCACACAAATGATATACACACAGTGCTAATGGTACCCCTCTGCAATTCCGATATCAATCATCTAGTCTAAGAGCATTTCATTGACCAGATTGTTGTGACATATGCAGTGAATTAGTGAGCCAGAAGTCAGATTAATGAAGTGCTACTTTACAAAAAGTCACAGATTTAAGCACAGATCTACTACATGAGTACTTCTGTGGGGAAGTGGGTTGGCACAGTTGCAATTCCTGATGCACTGCCCTTCCCCCTTATGCCACCTCCACATTTTCCAGGCTGTCTAAATCTCTATATTAAAGCTGACCATGATCTAAAAGATCAGAGTCCCATAGTTTTAGTGATTTGTGTTTCCTCCTGTACATGTTTCTGTGACCAACGTGGTGGACACTCATAATATAACTGCGGAGGTGCAAAGGAGGTTACGAATATGTTACTACTAAATAGGAGTCCATAGCATATTTTTTTTGTTTTCCATACTTTTTCTACATATCTTTCTTCACATCTGCCAAAAAAAAAACTCACGAAGTACATAAAAATTCACCTGACTTATAGACGGAGCTCTCTGACCAGAGTGACCTTTGGTGACGCTCTCTGGATGTTACTATAGTCCCAGACTGCACTGATCAGCTGTAAGGTGTCTGTAATGAAGCTTTAGTGATAATCCTTGGTCCCATTACAGCACAAAATTTTGAAAATCCAATTGTCACTTGGACAAAAAAATTGTATGGAGATACAATTATAAACTATACCAGTTCTCACTTCCATACAAATTCAACTTAAGTACAAACCAAAATAACTTAGGCCCCTTTCACATGAACATATGATTTCTGCAGTCCTGTATTGCTGTGCCTTATGAATCTGTATGACGTTTTTCATCCATATGAAATATGGTAGGATGGCAAGTGATAGCGGACTATTGGCCTATATAATTCACCTCCCACTGGTTCTGGTCTCCCTGGCTATATGTGGCAGTATATAGTGCACGACTGTATGCAACACATTTTTAAAACATTCCCAAAGACTTCTATGAGGCAAACGGAACAGAAATACTGGTGAATATAGGACATATCTATATATTCTTTTACTGCTTGCTTATGGTACGATGCACAATACGGCCATGTAAATGAATGCCCGTATTGCCTATTGAAATGAATGTGGCCGTATGCTACCCATATGAAAATGCTTTAAGATGTTCGTGTGAAAGAGGCCTTATCTTGTACATAACCCAGGACTGCCTGTATGCTGTTACTGAAAATAAAAGATAATATGAGGGGAAAGGGGAAGG
The DNA here is from genome assembly GCA_019512145.1 of Engystomops pustulosus. Classification (NCBI taxonomy): domain Eukaryota; kingdom Metazoa; phylum Chordata; class Amphibia; order Anura; family Leptodactylidae; genus Engystomops; species Engystomops pustulosus. The sequence continues at coordinate 171,290,481 of CM033644.1, forward strand.
ATGAATGAATAAGGACTCCTCTGGCAATAAGTCACACCACTCATTTTCTATACTCCCATTCTATACACAATGAAAATCAAAGATGATGTCATAGGAAATATCTTATCTAATTCCAACACATACAAGGGGACAAACACGTAGGACAATTTACTTAAGCAAAATTACAAATAATGAAAACATTGAAAGCTTTGTCAAAAGATTCTTGTAGAAGAACTCTCCCATCCATTTGATACTGTGTCATTTTACTACTACATCATTTCCAGATATCCTTAAATTGTATTAACACACAAATCTGTTATTTATAACACGCAATAAAGACAAATATTTTTTCTTTTTGAAAAAAATGTATATTTCTCTTTGAATACAAAAGATAGGTACAATAATATGGATTGTGGAGTAGCAAAGTACTCCAGGGACTGTATCCTTGAACATCTTGTGGACCTGTGTAAATGTACTTTGCTTTAATAACATGAATGATCCAGAAAAAAAAAAAAACTTGTAGAAGGAGGCATAAAGTCACAGCTTCTGGGATTTCAAAGAATTTTTTTCTAGGAAAATATGCAAATAAGTATTCATGTAGGAGATAAGCAAAACCGCACCACTTTTAGCTACCTTGTAAGGCAGATCCTTTACCATCAAGCATGACTTTCAGGAAGCCTAATGACATGATTAGAGCCAAACCAGTATATCTATATCAGAAGGAACAGATTCTCAGCTGTAGACAGCACTCTATCAATGTGGTTGCATATCTTCAGTACGGCGTAGGGGGTGTATGTTTAGTGTTGTGTTTGGCCGAAAGGAGGCCTTCCTATGGGTACTCATAAGCCTGAAGGTTGAGTTTACATTATGTATATTAACTGATTTTGTATATTCCTACCTTGCATGCACTGCTCTAATTAACCCTCTGCTGTCTCGTGTTTGGAGTCAATGCTCTTTTGGCGTCTTTTATGCCATAAAGCGGTTGTGCGCAACTATGAACTCCTCTTATTAGTGATCAGTCTTTTTTTCTAATCATGTTCTAACTAAAACTTTTCTTTTTGGTTTTAAACCATTTTTGACAGTGCTGACAGCCTATGAATTTTTTTTCTAGTATTGGGGTGGAACCATAAACATAAAAAAAAAAAAAGAAGAACAACAGAATCATATACTCCTGTGGCCTGTGATTTGGAGAATTCCTGGCACTGGAAGGTACATGAATACAGGCATTATTTGTTTTCACTTAGTTTCACACTATCCGTAATTAGCATGTGCCATGGGCTGACCACACTGGTGAGCATCATATCTGCACTGCTATATAAAAAATAAAGGGAACAATCGAGTGACACATTCTAGATCTAAATGAATGAAATATTCTCATTTGAATAGTTTGTTCTGTACAAAGTTGAATGTGCAGCCAAGTATGTGGTCTCACAAGGGGTCTGGAGATCTCATCTCAGGCTACCACAAGGAGGGCTGTGCAGTCCCCAAAATAATTCCACCCCACACCAATTGCCCTCCACTGCCTCTCCAGACACTCAAATGTGTTCAGTGTGAACCTGCTTTCAGTGTGAGCAGAAATTGCCAATCCTGGACACTACGCTGCCAAAACATGAAACCATCTGGCCCCAGCTCACATCAATGTGCCATCATGGTTGAGCTTCACTGATCAAAACATCAGCCAGAAAGCACTGGTACTGAGAAGTGGTCTGTGGTCCCCACCTGCAGAACCTCCTTTATTGAGTGTGTCTTGCTACGTAACTGTGAAATTAATTGTCAGAGTTGCTTACTAAGTAGACAGTTTGATTTGACAGACATCTGATTTACTCGGAGTTACATTGTGTTGTTTAAAGAGGACCTGTCACCCAATTTACTAAAGTAAGCAGCTCCTAGTGCTCGATCAAACGCCCCAGTGTTAGAGTGATAGCGTTACCAGAAACCTCCGGTAACGCTATCAAACACAGCGGCGGGGTAGGATGTAATTGTCAGACAGCTCGCAAAGCCTAGCGTGCGGCGGTCACTGCCGGCCTATGGAGCGAGCGGGGCAGTCCGGGGAAGAGGCAGCGCCTCGGACCGCCCCCTCATGAATACGTTGGACAGCTTTGCAAGCTGTCCGATGATTACACTGTACCCCGCCGCAGTGTTAGATAGCGCTACCGGAGGTTTCCGGTAACGCTATCACTATAACACTGCGGCGTTTGATCAAGCACTAGGAGCTGCTTACACTAGTAAGCAGCTCCTAGTGCCGAAAATTTAGGGGACAGGTCCTCTTTAAAGCCTTTCCTTTTTTTTTGAGCAGTCTATGTATGATGCAAGGATTACCCATACTCACACTGTTATTATGGTTTAGCAGGAACCTGTTGCATCAGATCTTTCACCTCTTAGCAACTGATGTCAGGGAAGGAGCCAGTAAATGTGTGATATCAGAAAAAGATGTAATGGTGCTTCCTTCAAGCAACAAGGGTACAATGCTCATCTTTTAGACTCCATGGGGGGAGATTTATTGTTTGCCAGCGCTCCTGCCTCAGCATATGATTGCCGCCACACCCCTGCCAGATTCATCAAGAGGCTTAGGCCAATTGATAGGCAAAACTACGCCAGGTCTGACCTTGCATAAAACGCTGATGTGCGCCCACCTGGGGTGAAAGTGGTGTATTCGCTGTAAAAAAAAAAATAAAATAATAATAATAATAATAATAATAATAATTCACTGCTTCTATGCAAAAATAAAAAACGGCCACAACTTGGCCCAATCCGCCGCCAGTTGCGCCGCCCCACCTCCAATGTCCACTTGATGTGAAGGTGGCATAAAAAAAAATGCACAAGTCATTGCTATTATTTTAGGGCTTGAAAACTGGTGCACACGCCCTGATAGATAACACCAAGTGTGTGAAATTTAGTGAAATAAAAAAGTACATATTGAATTAAGCTTACAAAAGGCTGCAAAGTTGAGCTACAATATTCTGTACTTGTCTCATTCAAACACCATTCATGTCCCAAAGTTACCATCTAAACAGGTCATAAAAAAACAAAGATAAAAAGAAAAAGTTTAATAAAATTTTAACTCTAATACACCCCACCCCCATTCCCCAGCCCAAAAAAAAGGTTGATCAGCAATGCACTGGCATTTAAATTCCAGAGTCAGCACATATAAAGCATCCAGTATAGGATCCTGTATTGTAATCCTGACACCAGTTATGTTGTGAATTTGTGTTCTGATCCCAGTCTTGCTCAGCTTTGTAAGCAGTGGTGTTACATCTAGGTGTACAAACAGCAGTCATTTCTAGATGCAGCATTGTTCAAGAGTCATTTGGAAGACCAAATAATTTCACAGTGCCAGCTTCGCGACTACTGTCATATTTGCCATCTTTGTCATCACAAGCAAACGCCAAAAGGTATCTCTTAGGATGCCAAGCTACAGTGAAGGTGGGCGACTCACACTGAACTTCACACAACTTCTCACCTATTCACAAAAAACACAAAAGAGCAATGAATGAGCAAAAGAGCAATAAAGGATGTTTTTGCAGATATATAGGGGGGAAAAAAAATTGAGTCAACCACCAATTGTGCAAGTTCTCCAACTTAAAAAGATAAGAGGCCTGTTATTGACCTTCTAGGTAGAACCTCAACTATGAGAGACAAAATGAGAAAACAAACCCAGAAAATTACATTGCAAATTATGGTGGAAAATAAGAATTTGGTCAATAACAAAAGTTCATCTCAATACGTTATGTATCCTTTCTTGGCAATGACAGATCAAACATTTTCTGTAAGTCTTCACAAGGCGGGCACACACTGTAGCTGGTATGCTGGCCCATTCCTCCATGCACATCCCCTCTAGAGCACTGATGTTTTGGGGCTGTCACTGAGCAACACCCTCCAAATGTTTTCTATGTGGTTGAGATCTGGAGAATGGCTAGACCACTCCAGGACCTTGAAATGCTTCTTGCGAAGCCGCTCCTTCTTTGCCTTGGTGGTGTGCTAGAGATCATTGTCATGCTGAAAGACCCAGCCATGTTTCATCTTCAATGCCCTTGCTGATGGAAGGAGGCTTGCACTCAAAATTTCACGATATATAAATTCTTTCAGGTACACAGTACAGTCGTCTTGGTCGCTTTGCAACAAAACAGCCCCTCATCATGATGTTGCCCCCTCCATGCTTCACCGTAGGTATGGTGTTCTTTGGATGCAACTCACCATTCTCAACGCAACAAGTTGCGTTTCTATCAAACAGTTCTACTTTGGTTTCACCTGACCATTTGACATTCTCCCAATACTGTTCTGTAACATCCAAATTCTCTCTAGCAAACTTGAGACTGGACCCGGATATGTACTGGCTTAAGCTGGGGGTCATGTCTGGCACTGCAGGATCTGAGTCCTTAGCATTGTAGTGTGTTACCAACTGTAGCCTTTGTTATGTTGGTCCCAGCTTCCTGCAGGTCATTCACCAGATCCCCGCCCCGTGTGGTTCTGGGATTTTTGCTCATTTTGACCCAACAGGGTAAGATCTTATGTGGGGCCCCTGATTGAGGGAGATTCCATTTGCTCCCACAGTTGATTTCTTCACACCAAGCTGCTTGCCTATTGCAGATTCAGTCTCCCTAGCCTGGTGCAAGTCTACAAATTTGTTTTTGGTGTCCTTCAAAAGCTCTTTGGTCTTCACCCAGGGTTGGCTCCAGGTTTCAGTAGGCCCTTGGGCAACAGAGCCTGAGTTGGCCCCTTCGCATTGAACTCACGTGGCGGCACAAAAAATTCAGAAACTAAAACCATCTCCTGTTCCCTAAAATATTTCCTAGATTATTATACCAAACAAGCTTCTCATGGTTAAAGCCCCCCTTATAGCAATGGATTCATTATGTACAGCCTTATGTGGCCCCCCCCCCCCCCCAGCAGCCCTGGGCCTTGGCACTTGCCAGTCTTCACCATAGCGGAGTTTGGAGTGTGACGGTTTGAGATTGTGGACAGGTGTCTTTTATACTGATAAGTTCAAACAGGAGCTATTACTACAGGCAATGAGTGGAGGACAAAAGGAGCCTCTTGAAGTTACAAGTCTGTGAGAGCCAAATCTTGTTTGTAGGTGGCCAAATACTTATTTTCCACCATAATGTACAGATGAAGTACTTAAATCAGACAATGGGCCAAATTTTGATGGTAGATTTCCTATAATGTGAAAGGTTTCCCTTAAACATCCTTATGTGCAATGCAATACCTGTTTCCACATGTGCAATGTCAATGAAATGGTCCTCAGATGCGGATGCCAGCATCTTACCATCATAGCTGAAGCTCAGTGTCCTCACTGGCCAGTCTAACCTGAAAAAGAAAAAAAAAAAAAGTTATGAAATAGTCGAGGTAGTGAATGCAGGGGGTGGCATCAAGAAAAAAAACGCATCAAAAATGGGTATGCATTAAGAAGAAGAAGAAGGATGATGCGTACAGAATAAATATACATTTTATTGAGCACTAAAATCTTTGTTTTAAAAAAGATCTGGGTAACGAAAGACGCATTATGTATGGACAGGCAAAAGATCAATTCATGACCGAGATGAAACATTAATAAATAAATGCAACATTGTGGCAAAATATACATAATAAATAAAGCTGATCAATACACAGATACAAGAGTGATACAGATACAATGTGATTATATATAAACCCAGCACATCGGTAGTGACACAACTGGGTGGGTTGCCACAAGGAAACAGGTAAAATCCCTAATACATGGAAAAGTATTACCAAAAACCATCCAACAAAACGCCCCACATGTATCGCCTAGCACGTAGGCTTCATCAGTGGTCGCGGTACTTATAAGGCAATACACATTCTCCTTAGTGTTCCTGCAGCCTGCAACCCAACTATTCCTGCATTTATGTTGTCAACACAAGAGTGGATGAGCACATAGTTGTACTGCTAGGTACAGAAAGCAGCCATCGCAGTCCCGTAGGAGTAGCCGCTCAGTAACTGTCTAGCCTCTCTGCCTAGGACTCATTGGATTTAGAGTTGACCAGTACACAGTGAGGAGATAAGAATGCACAGTCTGCTACTCTACTGGACTAATAATAATATAATAATTCCACACAGATTACGCAGCACACAACATTACACGATATCCTGAGATTGGGAAATAAAAAAAGATTAAGCAGATCCGGCGAGTCCTGTTTTTATCTTTAGGAAAGATACATTTTCAGTAGATGGGAATCCTATGCCAAAACCATCAAATATTACATTGAAGGGAAAAAAAAAGGCATCCAAAAAAGGCAAATTCTATCCAAAACACCCCGCCAGCTGCTTACCTGGAGAAACAGCGCACACAGGCCAGCTCTTCTATGTCCCACAGGCTGACAAGTGCATCTGCACTGCCCGTGGCAAAATATTTTCCAGTAGGGTCAAATTTGATGCATATGCAATTGGAAGGATGAGCATTAATGGACTGGATAGGCTTGAGCTCAGGATAACTGGAATACAGGAGGGAAATGCATTGAAAGTGCCGAAAGATCACTGAAGTGTAGATCTGCATATAACTATACACAACCAAAACTAGAAGAGGGAGCAGACAGTGACGTGACATTCCATCTTCATCACATATTATTTATAATCTATTAAAAATAATGTCCGAGGTAGGGCAGTGCCAGTGAGCACAATCTGCATGTACACCCAGTAAGTTGGAAACTATAAACTTCAGGGGAGCCTTCTGTACCTACAGGCCTGGGAACACTTACCCTAGACCAGTGATGGCTAACCTTTTAGCGGCCGAGTGCCCAAACTGCAACCCAAAACCCCCCTTATTTACTGCGAGGTGCCAACCAAAAATTAAAGCAGTAACTTATTGCTGTTCTTCAACAATGTTTGATCATATTGGCCTCCTGAGGACAAGATGGAAAATTTGCATCATTTTAGTTTTTTTCCCCAGTGTCCCTCATTCTCCCTCTTCTTACATACTCAAGTAGTAAAGTAAGTATCACTTAAATATATGACTGAAAGCATAATCTTTTAAGTTGCTTGGAACTGCAGAAAGAGTCCTGTCTAGTGTGCTTGGGTGAAGGCCTGGGTGCCCACAGAAAGGGCTCTGAGTGCCACCTCTGGCACCCGTGCCCTAGGTTCGCCACCACTGCCCTAGACCCTAGCTCCAGTGGTCAGACCCCCAGCAATTGTGTTTGCATAGTGGGAACCTCTTTTAGTATGGCTCCGTATATACGTGGCTCTGATAATACAGTAACCTCCGTTACAGATTTCATCACGTGCAAGCAGAAAATAAGAGCCCCTAAAAGGACATCTACCACATGATGTGCTGTTCTTTAAGCTTCCTATGCCCTTGTTTAAGAAAATAATTGCCTTTAAAAAATTATGCATATGGGCCCCTCAGGCTCATTTAAATAATTTTAAAAGTTTTTTTTTATTTTTATAAAAACCAGGGAATAAGAAGATAAAAAAGTAGTAGATGCTGCCAGAGGGGGCAGACCCTTGCATGCCAGAGTGCTTGGTTTACAATCCTTCATCTTGGTGGTATATGTCCTTTCAGGGCTAGAATAGCCATCTGTGAATAGCAGGCCTGCAGTGTCTCCCATCCTCTACACTTTGGTCGCTCCAGCCACTCCTTGCTCATGACATCTGTTTTTGCACTTAAAGGGAACCAGTCTGGGCGATTTGGGACATTAAACCACCCACAGGCCCTTATGTAGCATATTGGACTGACATCCAGATAAGTTTTATTTATTTATTATTTTTTTTACATATTGACTGCCAAAGGAAGTCCATAAGGACCTGTAGTTAGTTTAGGGTCCCAAAATCAACCTGACAGGTAGTCATTAAGCTTGATTTTTTTTTTTAACAAAAATTCAAAAAGATGGGCACTGTGGTGGACCTCAAAAGACCCCATTATCAGTACACTAGGGAGCTGTTAGGCGGATACTTGCTGTTATGTCTCGCATACACTGCATACAGGAAAGATCACAGAATCTGCTCCATAACCCTCACTAAACCCCATCATGGATACATTACCAACATGACAGACCTCATACCTTAGAATGTTAATGCAGCCGTTCCCATTGGTGAGAAAGAACATATTGTTATCATTGTTCCAGGAAATTTCATTGACCTCAAACTTGAACGTTTCCTCTGCTTTGGGTCGATGGGTTTTAACATCTATAAAGGTGACAACATCGTCCTTGTTTCCAACTGCAATGGTCTGTCCGTCGGGGCTCCAGCAGATATTTATATTTTCACCTAAAGGGGAGAAAGTTATTAAAGATACTACTAGATACACCGAATAGGAGCTTGCTGCTATAAACAGTTATTCTATTCTTTATCAGCTGCTCATAAAAGCTGACCAGTTTTTCCCCACCAATCTGATATAGAGGACCATTCTGTAGGTTACCGGTTTCATGTTACCATCTATGCATTAGTCCCTATAGACAAAGAAGGCAGATGTAGATTTTCACCTTTTGTAGTCACAGTTGTAAGGCACCTCTCAGATCTAACATCCCAAATACGTATAGTCTTGTCACCCGATGCTGTGACAAAGAGATCTGGGTTGGTGGGATGCCAGCAGAGTTGATCCACGCTATCGCCATGACCACGGTAGTTATTCTCCTTTATCTGCAATTGTAAAAATATTTATCATACTTTATAAAATTCATAAACCATCATCCTGAATGTTCTACAGATCTAGTCACCATTGGATCAGGAGCCTAGGTTTCCGAGTTGCTGTCACTTCAATTTCTCCACTGTATACTGGTGCCAACTCCTCCCCATTCCAGTGGTGATAAAAATATGACACGGGTGCCAGAGCCCTCTCTATGGGCAACCAGGCCATCACCCCAGCACAGAGTTCACCAGAGGCGCAGGCAGCCCACGACTTTCCATGTTCTGCACCATTTTAAGGTAACTGAAACTTCAGCTTGATCTAGTAGGTGTGGACATAGGTATTTAACGTTTGAGCACCTTCTCTGGGCCCTGGCCCTAGGTGACGCCAGAGCTACAACTATGATCCAAATTTCTTCTCCTACTCTACAAGAGGCCAATACAACTGAAACCTGCGAAGAAGCAGGGAGCAATCAGTTTAAACTGCTTTATTGGCAAAAAATACAGCAATAACAGCTATGTGCTGCACACCTCTCTGATGGAGCTACAAACAGTCAAGGGTTGATCCAGTAAACCCAAATTGTAACGTGCAGCTGGCGTCCCATATTGGAGTTTTATATGCGCATTTTTATCGCTCTTTTGTGAGTATGTTTTTAATCTAAATAAATCCTGAGTGTAAACTGTACTACGCTATCTGCGGGTGAATTTCTTCCAGCGATCTACCGCAACATATGTTGCATACGGAGGAGGTCGCAAGAAAAACGCATATTGGAAGAGAAAGACACACGGAAGCAAGGGAATCGGGAGCTCCGGTCAGAACTCATTTTCTAGGCTTTATTGGCACTTTGAGAAAAATATGTGGATTTTAGTTGTAGTTTGAATACACAGCCTCTAAAAGGTTCACCATCACTGCCCTAACCATTAATGGGGTATTCCTACGTAGATAGGATTCTTAGATATACTTAGGATAACAAAATAATATATTCTCTAATTCACTGTTATTAACAAAAATACAGCATTTTACAGATATAATTCAATCCCTTCTCTTTCAGTCCTGGTGTACACAATTTCAGTTGCCCCTAGTTCAGACTGAGTCTTATGACTTTAGGGTAGGGGAAGACATATTGTTCTCTTGATGCTGCACTGAACTGCTCTCCGCACCATAGCTCCCACAGAGAGACTTCCTGCGGGCAGCGTGAGGATAGTAAATCTACAGACAGAAGGTCTTTATCCATGGGAGGGGGGACATCAGATCTGAAAGTGCACATTATAGGTAAAATGTAGCAGAACTGCAAATGCATCTCATCTCTCTTTTTCTGTGTATCAGATACTAGTACAATGTTCAGAAGCTAAATGAAAGTGTATATAAACCTGTAACTGGATAATCTAAGCACATTGTCAGCATACAGCATTTCACATCACTAGAGAGATCATAATGTGTCTGCCTAGAGAGGCCCAGCCCACACTCTGGGATTTTACACTGACCATCAGTGAGTTATAGAAGCTAAAACCGCAATAAAACTGAGTAAAGTTGTAAAGTAAGGGGTTAAAATGATCTTTATTGTGTAAACATCACCAGGGGATTGAGATTTGAGAATTTTCTGTCATGGGCAAACCCCTTTGAATAACTGATGATACCAGACTGACTTCTCTATTGCGCTCATATGTCATCTTGTGGGCGCCTCTGTTGCTGGACAGGGATCAGCAGTAGGTTAAAATGGACCTGTTTTTAAAACCATAACCAGAACACATGTTTATGTGTTACAGTAACTATTCTGTGGAATGAATCAATTAATATAACATATAAACTAGACGATACCAAGATGCCCCAGATCTATAACCCAGGACAAGAGCGGAGCCATTGAATGACCCCATTGTTGGGAATGAGTAATCATAGGAATGATCATTCCTGGATTACTGTAGTATTAGGATTAGTGAAGCCATCCCATCATGCATGTAGAAGCTCACAGCTCTGTACACTGTGTAGTGGCAGAGTCACGTTACTGCAGCATGATTCTACACTATTATCTCTCCACTCATCATCTCCTGCTTTCAATGCGGGAAGACGCCACTTCCCCCGTGCACTCCACTGCCGGTAGGACCGCTACACACAATGCATGCACACCCACCAGCCGGTCCTTCTCCAGTAAGAACACGCTGGCCGTCTTATCGAAAGAGCCGGATGCGAGGCGCCGTCCATCACAGCTCCAGGCCACCGAGTGCACCTTAGCGCCGTGCGCCGGGAACTCCCGCGTCTTACTGTTCGTCCTGAAGTGTTCATAAAGCGCTAAGGCCGACATGGTGACTGGAGGACGCCGGCCGATGACGTCACTCACCAGCGCCGCGGCACCAAGGCAACAGCAGCTACTACTTCCGGGTTATAACTTCTCTAGAGATGGGGCGGAGCAAGGGCTGCAAGATGTACTAAATACTAATATTGGTCTGCACTATATGATATTTATATCATCCTACAGTTTATAATAATGTTAACCAGCTCTGCCTCCCACAAGCCTCTATCTCTGCCAAGAGGGAGTGGGTAATGATAAAAAGTTTATGTGCTTCATCTAATAAATGTGTCCTTATATGTTTACATATAAGTTGGGAGGGGGGGGGTAGCACCACTTTGGTTTCTTCACCTACTTTGTGAGCCTTTTTTGAAGAAAAAAGTCTCCACTGAGACAAAAAAAAGACTCATTTGAGATGAATATGTCCCAAGTGAGATGAAAAAGTCTCAACAAGTAATAGAAGAAACCAAAGTGGTGATAAACCAAGATTTATGCTTGAAGTCACTGAACTGAGAACTTCAATGGATGAATTTATCATGGCTGGCTGCATCGTGCATCAGTCTCACCAGCATAAGAACCGACCAATATACAGAGAGGCTACCACAGCCCATACACTTGGTGTGAGGGTGACATAGAGGGAAAAAAGTCAAAGTATACAATAAACACCCAATATGTATGAAGAGAGATCAGCCTGTGACCCCTGGGTGTTTGATGTATTATGCAGGAAACACCCATCACTAGAACCTGTGACCGTTGCTGGATGATTGGAGGCGGAGAATACAATCAAGTATATCAGAAACCCAGAAAACAGTAAAAAAGTTAAAGGAACTCAACCACTGGAAAAAAAGACCCGCAATACTCCGCTCCTCTTCCATCTTGATCCTAGCGTTCATCCTGCAACAAATTAAACCTTACACAGGTCCACACACCGCAATACGAAAAAGTTATTGGGATCAGAACATGGCGAAAACATTTTTATTTTTTTTTTGTACAAAAGATTTACTTTTTTAACTTGTTTATTGGAGGAGCGAAAGACATTGATCACTGGAAGTAGTACTTTTGTATATTTTCCTTGTTTACAAGTGTTATGTGTCAAGGAGTACAATACAAATACAAACAAAAAAAAAATTACAAAAACCAACAGTATACATTGCATAAGCATTCGATGCATGTCACTTAATATGCATAATAAGCATTAAAGCACAGTGTAGTTATAATGGAAGACCAAATATAATATATATAATACAATATATATATATATATATATATATATATATATATATATATATATACACACACAATATATTAAGAGAAATAACCAAGCAAAGAGTGTCGATGTTGAGTAAAGGGGAAGGGCACCAACTTTGCCAAATTTTAAAAAATTTCTTGTGGTTGTTTCTATTTTTAAATATAACATTTTCAAATGGAACTATGGCATTAAAGTAAACCTACCACTTGGGATAGGGCTTATAAGCTGCACATGCCATGCACCAGCTCAGGGTGAGCTGGTGCCGGCGCTTATCTCCGTTATGTTTTTAAACTATTAACTTATCACTCTACAGGACCACAATATACAGTATACATGTATATAAACCCAATATTCAAACTGAACATACCATAATTCCAATAAAAATGTAAAACCAAAATATTATTTATATTAAATTATTTAAATTGTTACAAAAAATTATGTCATTCATGTAGACAAAGGGGTATGTATATTCATTGTCTATCTATCTCACATATCTCACTATCTAACTAACTTACTCCCACCATTCGGTGAGATTTGGAATACTGGTGCATCCCTAATGTGTATAAGATAGGCTGGTTATATACTCAGAGCATGGGCTGGCAATATACTTGGTGCATAGGTTCGCTACATACTGGGCGCCTGGCAATATACTGGGGGCATATTCCGGCTATATACTGGAGGCATATGCTGGCTATATACTGCGGGCATGGGCTCGAATGAGCTGGCTATATACAGGGAGAAAAGGCTGGCTATATCCTGGGGCATGGGCTCACTATATACTGGGGGGATGAGTTGGATATATGCTGGGGGTATAGGCTGGCATGGGTTACCTATGTACTGGGGTCATGGACAGGCATGATCCTCCTATATACTGGGGACATGGGCTACCTATACACTGGGGCATAGACTGGCATGGGCTACCCGTATACTGGGAGAATGTACTTTGGGCATGAGCTGGCATGGGCTACCTGTATTCAGGGGGCATGAGCTACCTATATACTGGAGGTATGGTTTGGCATCGGATACCTTTATACTGTGGGCATGTGCCGGGCTACATACATACTGAGAGTGCTGTGCTATCTAAGTTAATGAGGAGGTGATGGTGTTAAAGGAAACCTACCACTTGGGATAGGGCTTATAAGCTGCACATGCCATGCACCAGCTCAGGGTGAGCTGGTGCCGGCGCTTATCTCTGTTATGTTTTTAAACAGTTTTAAAGTGTTTTAACAGTTTATTAATGTTTATATCCTTATTGGTTTTCCCGCACCGGGGTCCGCACTCTGCGCACCATGCGCGCTACCACTTCCTATTCAGATGCACGCACGGTCGCGCGCATGGTGCGCCAAGCGCGGTCCCCGGTGTGGGAAAGCCAGTAAGGATATAAACATTAATAAACTGTTCCTCATGAATACGTTGAACGCTTTGCAAAGCTGTCCGATGATTAACTGTAACCGCCGCAGTGTTAGATAGCGCTACCGGAGGTTTCCGGTACGCTATCACTATAACACTGCCGGCGTTTGATCAAGACATAGGAGTGCTTACACTAGCCGCTCTGTGCCGAAAATTTAGGGGACAGGTCCTCTTTAAAGCCTTTCTTTTTTTGAGCAGTCATGTATGATGCAAGGAACCCATACTCACATGTTATTATGGTTAGCAGGAACCTGTTGCATCAGATCTCACCTCTTAGCAACTGATGTCAGGGAAGGAGCAGTAAATGTGTGATATCAGAAAAGAGTTGTAATGGTGCTCCTTCAAGCAACAAGGGTACAATCTCATCTTTAGACTCCATTGGGGGAGATTTTTGTTTGCCAGCGCTCCTGCCTCAGCATATGATTGCGCCACACCCCTGCCAGATCATCAAGAGGCTAGGCAATTGATAGGAAAAATACGCCAGGTCTGACCTTGCATAAACGTGATGTGCGCCCACCGGGGAAGTGGTGTATTCGCTGTAAAAAAAAAATAAAAAAAATAATAATAATAATAATAATAATTCACTGTTCTATGAAAAATAAAAAACGGCCACAACTGGCCCATCCCGCCAGTTGCGCGCCCCCACCCAATGTCACCTTGATGTGAAGGTGGCATAAAAAAATGCACAAGTCATTGCATTATTTTAGGGCTTGAAAACTGGTGCACCGCCTGATAGATAACACCAAGTGTGTGAAATTTAGTGAAATAAAAAAGTACATATTGAATTAAGCTTCAAAAGGCTGCAAGTTGAGCTACAATATTCTGTACTTGTCTCAATTCAAACACCATTCAGTCCCAAAGTTACCATCTAAACAGGTCATAAAAAAACAAAGATAAAAAGAAAAAGTTTAAAAAATTTTAACCTAATACACCCACCCCCATTCCCCAGCCCAAAAAAAAGGTTGATCACAATGCACTGGCATTTAAATTCCAGAGTCAGCACATAAAGCATCCAGTATAGGATCTGTATTGTAATCCTGACACCAGTTATGTTGTGAATTGTGTGTTTGATCACAGTCTGCTAGCTTGAAGCAGTGGTTACATCTAGGTGTACAAACCGCAGTCATTTCTAGGGCAGCATTGTTCAAGAGTATTGGAAGACCATAATTCACAGTGCCAGATTCGCGGGACATGTCATATTTGCCATCTTGTCCTCACAAGCAAACGCCAAAAGGTATCTCTTAGGATGCCAAGCTACAGTGAGGTGGGCGACTCACACTAACTTCACACAACTTCTAACTATTCCCACAAAAACACAAAAGAAGCATGAATGAGCAAAGAGCAATAAAGGATGTTTTGCAGATATTATAGGGGGGAAAAAAATTGAGTCAACCACCAATTGTGCAAGTTCTCAACTTAAAAAGCATAAGAGGCCTGTTATTGAACTTCTAGGTAGAACCTCAACTATGAGAGACAAAAATGAGAAAACCAACCCGAAAATTACATTGCAAATTATGGGGAAATAAGAATTTGGTCATACAAAAGTTATCTCAATACGTTAGTTTCCTTTCTTGGCAATGACAGATCAAACATTTTCTGTAAGTCTTCACAGGGCGGACACACACGTAGCTGGTATGCTGGCCCTTTCCTCATGCACATCCCCTCTAGGCACTGATGTTTTGGGGCTGTCACGAGCAACACCCCCAAATGTTTCTATGGTTGAGATCTGGAGAATGGCAGACCACTCCAGGACCTTGAAATGCTTCTTGCGAAGCCGCTCCTCTTTGCTTGGTGTGTGCTAGAGATCATTGTCATGCTGAAAGGACCCAGCCATGTTATCTTCAATGCCCTTGTGTGGAAGGAGACAGCTGCACTAAAAATTTCACGATATATAAATTCTTTCAGGTACACAGTACAGTACGTCTTGGTCGCTTTGCAAACAAACAGCCCCATCATGATGTTGCCCCCCCATGCTTCAACGTAGGTATGGTGTTCTTGGATGCAACTCACCATTCTCAACGCAACAAGTTGCGTTTCTATCAACGTTCTACTTTGGGTTTCACCGACCATTTGACATTCTCCCAATATGTTCGTAACCTCCAAATTCTCTCTAGCAAACTTGAGACTGGACCCGGATATGTACGGCTTAAGCTGGGGTCATGTCTGGCCTGCAGGATCTGAGTCCTTAGCATTGTAGTGTGTTACCAACTGTAGCCTTTGATTATTGGTCCCAGCTCCTGCAGGTCATTACCAGATCCCCGCCCGTGTGGTTCTGGGATTTTTGCTCATTTTGACCCAACAGGGTAGATCTTATGTGGGGCCCGGATTGAGGGAGATTCCATTTGCTCCCACAGTTGATTTCTTCACACCAAGCTGTGCTATTGCAGATTCAGTCTCCCTAGCCTGGTGCAAGTCTACAAATTTGTTTTGGTGTCTTCAAAAGCTCTTTGGTCTTCACAGGGTTGGCTCCAGGTTCAGTAGGCCCTGGCAACAGAGCCTGAGTTGGCCCTTCGCATTGAACTCACGTGGCGGCACAAAAAATTCAGAACTAAAACCATCTCCTGTGTCCCTAAAATAGATTCCTAGTTATTGTACCAAACAAGCTTCTCATGGTTAAAGCCCCCTTATAGCAATGGATCATTATGTACAGCCTTATGTGGCCCCACCCCCCCCCAGAGCCCTGGCCTTGGCACTTGCAGTCTTCACCATAGCGGAGTTTGGGTGTGACGGTTTGAGAGTGGACAGGTGTCTTTTAACTGATAAGTTCAAACGGAGCTATTACTACAGGCAATGAGGGGGAGGACAAAAGGAGCCCCTTGAAGTTACAGTCTGTGA
Source organism: Engystomops pustulosus (assembly GCA_019512145.1). Classification (NCBI taxonomy): domain Eukaryota; kingdom Metazoa; phylum Chordata; class Amphibia; order Anura; family Leptodactylidae; genus Engystomops; species Engystomops pustulosus. The sequence goes on from CM033644.1 coordinate 171,306,813, forward strand.
GAGCCAAATCTGGTTGTAGGGTGGCCAAATATATTATTTTCACCATCATGTACAGATGAAGTACTTAAATCAGACAATGGGCCAAATTTTGATGGTAGATTTCCTATAATGTGAAAGGGTTCCCTTAAACATCCCTAGTGCAATGCAATACCTGTTTCCACATGTGCAATGTCAATGAAATGGTCCTCAGATGCGGTGCAGCATCTTACCATCATAGCTGAAGCTCAGTGTCCTCACTGGCAGTCTAACCTGAAAAGAAAAAAAAAAAAAGTTATGAAATAGTCGAGGTAGTGAATGCAGGGGGGGCATCAAGAAAAAAAACGCATCAAATGGTATGCATTAAGAAGAAGAAGAAGGATGATGCGTACAGAATAAATATACATTTTATTGAGCACTAAAATCTTTGTTTAAAAAGACTCGGGTAACGAAAGACGCATTATGTATGGACAGGCAAAAGATCAATCATGACCGAGATGAAACATTAATAAATAAATGCAACATTGTGGCAAAATATACATATAAATTAAAAGTGGATCATACACAGTACAGAGTGATACAGATACAATGTGATTATATATAAAACCAGCCACTCGGTAGTGACAACTGGGTGGGTTGCACCACAAAGGAAACAGGTAAATCCCTAATACATGGAAAAGTATTACCAAAAACCATCCAACAAAACGCCCACATGTATCGCCTAGCACGTGGCTCATCAGTGGTCGCGGTCTTATAGGCCAATACACATTCTCCTGTGTTCTGCGCCTGCAACCCAACTATTCCTGACATTATGTGCAACACAAGAGTGGATGAGCACATAGTTGTACGCTAGGTACAGAAAGCAGCCATCGCCGTCCCGTAGGAGTAGCGCCTCAGTAATTGTCTAGCCTCTCTCTAGACTCATTGGATTTAGAGTTGACCAGTACACAGTGAGGAGATAAGAATGCACAGTCTGCTACTCACTGGACTAATATATATAATAATTCCACACAGATTAGCAGCACACAACATACACGATATCCTGAGATTGGGAAATAAAAAAAGATTAAGCAGATACCGGCGAGTCCTGTTTTATCTTTAGGAAAGATACATTTCAGTAGATGGGAATCCTATGCCAAAACCATCAAATATTACATTGAAGGGAAAAAAAAGGCATCCAAAAAGGCAAATTTCTATCCAAAACACCCCGCAGCTGCTTACCTGGAGAAAACAGCGCACACAGGCAGCTCTTCTATGTCCCACAGGCTGAACAGTGCATCTGCACTGCCGTGGCAAAATATTTTCCAGTAGGGTCAAATTTGATGCATATGGCAATTGGAAGGATGAGCATTAATGGACTGGATAGTGAGCTCAAGGATAACTGGAATACAGGAGGAAATGGCATTGAAAGTGCCAAAGATCACTGAAGTGTAGATCTGCATAAACTATACAAAACCAAAACTAAGAAGAGGGAGCAGACAGTGACTGACATTCCATCTTCATCACATATTATTTTATAATCTATTAAAAATAATGTCGAGGTAGGGCAGTGCCAGTGAGACACAATCTGCATGTACACCCAGTAAGTTGGAAAACTATAAACTTCAGGGGAGCTTCTGTACCTAAGGCCTGGGAACACTTACCCTAGACCAGTGATGGCTAACCTTTTAGCGGCCGAGTGCCCAAACTGCAACCCAAAACCCCCCTTATTTACTGCGAGGTGCCAACCAAAAATAAAAGCAGTAAATTATTGCTGTTCTTCAACAATGTTTGATCATATTGGCCTCCTGAGGACAGATGGAAAATTTGCTACATTTTAGTTTTTTTCCCAGTGTCCCTCATTCTCCCTTTCTACTACTACAAGTAGTAAAGTAAGTATCACTAAATATATGACTGAAAGCATAATCTTTAAGTTGCTTGGAACTGCAGAAAGAGTCTGTCTAGTGTGCTTGGGTGAAGCCTGGGTGCCCACAAAAGGGCTCTGAGTGCCACTCTGGCACCCGTGCCCTAGGTCGCCACCAATGCCCTAGACCCTAGCTCGTGGTCAGACCCCCCGCAATTGTGTTTGCATAGTGGGAACCTCTTTTAGTAGGGCCCGTATATACGTGGCTCTGATAATACAGTAACCTCCGTTACAGATTTCATCACGTGCAAGCAGAAAATAAGAGCCCCTAAAAGGACATCTACCAACATGATGTGCTGTTCTTTAAGCTTCTATGCCTGTTTAAGAAAATAATTGCCTTTAAAAAATTATGCATATGGGCCCCTCAGGCTCATTTAAATATTAAAAGTTTTTTTATTTTATAAAAACCAGGGAATAAGAGATAAAAAGTAGTAGATGGCTGCGAGGGGGCAGACCCTTGCATCCAGAGGTGCTTGTTACAATCCTCATCTTGTGTGGATATGTCCTTTCAGGCTAGAAAGCCATCTGTGAATAGCAGGCGGGCTGCCGTGTCCCATCCTCTACACGTGGTCGCTCCAGCCACTCCTTGCTCATGACAATCTGTTTTGCACTAAAGGAACCAGTCTGGGCGATTTGGGAATTAAACCCACCCCCAGGCCCTATGTGCATATTGGACTGACATCCAGAAGTTTTATTTATTTTTATATTTTTTTTACATATGACTGCCAAAGGAGTCCATAAGGACCTGTAGTTATTTAGGGTCCCAAAATCAACTGACAGGTAGTCATTAGTTGATTTTTTTTTTTAAAAAAATTCAAAAGATGGGCACTGTGGTGGACCTCAAAAGACCCCATTATCAGTACACTAGGGAGCTGTAGCGGATACTTGCTGTTATGCTCGCATACACTGCATACAGGAAAGATCACAGAATCTGCTCCTAAACCCTCACTAAACCCCATATGGATACATTACCAACATGACAGACCTCATACCTTAGAATGGTAATGCAGCCGTTCCCATTGGTGAGAAAGAACATATTGTTATCATTGTTCCAGGAAATTTCATTGACCTCAAAACTTGAACGTTTCCTCTGCTTTGGGTCGATGGGTTTAACATCTATAAAGTGACAACATCGTCCTTGTTTCCAACTGCAATGGTCTGTCGTCGGGGCTCCAGCAGATATTTATATTTTCACCAAAGGGAGAAAGTTATTAAAGATACTACTAGATACACCGAAATAGGAGCTTGCTGCTATAAACAGTATTCTATTCTTTATCAGCTGCTCATAAAAGCTGACCAGTTTTTCCCCACCAATCTGATATAGAGGACCATTTGTAGGTTACCGGTTTCATGTTACATCTATGCATTAGTCCCTATAGACAAAGAAGGAGATGTAGATTTTACCTTTTGTAGTCACAGTTGTAAGGCACCTCTCAGATCTAACATCCCAAATACGTATGTCTTGTCCCGATGCTGTGACAAAGAGAATCTGGGTTGGGGGATGCAGCAAGGTTGATCCACGCCTCATCGCCATGACCCGTAGTTATTCTCCTTTATCTGCAATTGTAAAAATATTATCATACTTTATAAAATTCATAAACCATCATCCTGATGTTCTACAATCTAGTCACCATTGGATCAGGAGCCTAGGTTTCCGAGTTGCTGTCACTTCAATTTCTCCACTGTATACTGTGGCCAACTCCCCCATTCCAGTGGTGATAAAAATATGACACGGGTGCCAGAGCCCTCTCTATGGCAACCAGGCCATCACCCCAGCACAACGAGTTTCACCAGAGGCGCAGGCAGCCCACGATTCCATGTTCTGCACCATTTTAAGGTAAACTGAAACTTCAGCTTGACTATAGGGTGTGGACATAGGTATTTAACGTTTGAGCACCTTCTCTGGCCCTGGCCATAGGACGCCAGAGCTACAACTATGATCCAAATTTCTTCTCCTACCTCTACAAAGGCCAATAAACTGAAACCTGCGAAGAAGCAGGAGGCAATCAGTTTAAAACGGCTTTATTGGCAAAAAATACAGCAATAACAGCTATGTGCTGCAACCTCTCTGATGGAGCTACAACAGTCAAGGGTTGATCCAGTAAACCCAAATTGTAAGTGCAGCTGGCGTCCCATATTGGAGTTTTATAGCGCATTTTTATCGCTCTTTTGTGAGTTATGTTTTTAATCTAAATAAATCCTGAGTGTAAACTGTACTACGCTATCTGCGGGTGAATTTCTTCCAGCGATCTACGCAACATGTTGCATACGGAGGAGGTCGCAAGAAAACGCATATTGGAAGAGAAAGACACACGGAAGCAAGGGAATCGGGAGCTCCGTCAGAATCATTTTCTAGGCTTTATTGGCACTTTGAGAAAAATATGTGGATTTTAGTTGTAGTTTGAATACACAGCCTCTAAAAGGTTCACCATAACTGCCCTAAACCATTATGGGTATTCCTACGTAGATAGGATTCTAGATATACTTAGGATAACAAAACATATTATCTCTAATTCACTGTTATTAACAAAAATACAGCATTTACAGATAAGTTCCATCCTTCTCTTCATCCTGGTGTACACAATTTCATTGCCCCTAGTTCAGACTGAGTCTTATGACTTAGGGTAGGGGAAGACATTTGTTCTCTTGATGCTGCACTGAACTGCTCTCCGCACCATAGCTCCCACAGAGAGACTTCCTCGGGCGGAGAAGAACCACGACAGAGAGGTCTTGTCGGGATACCATGGGAGGGGGACATCAGATCTGAAAGTGCACATTATAGGTAAAATGTAGCAGAACTGAAATGCAATGCTCTATTTTCTTTTTTCTGTGTATCGATACTGTACAATGTTCAGAAGCTAAATGAAAGTGTATATAAACCTGTAACTGGATAATCTAAGCACATTGTCAGCATACAGCATTTCACATCACTAGAGAGACTAATGTGTCTGCCTAGAGAGGCCCAGCCCACACTTCTGGGATTTTACACTGACCATCAGTGAGTATAGAAGCTAAAACCGCAATAAAAACTGAGTAAAGTTGTAAAGTAAGGGGTTAAAATGATCTTTATTGTGTAACATCACCAGGGGATTGAGATTTGAGAATTTTCTGTCAGGGCAAACCCTTTGAATAACTGATGTACCAGACTGACTTCTCTATTGCGCTCATATGTCATCTTGTGGGCGCCTCTGTTGCTGGACAGGGATCAGCAGTAGGTTAAAATGGACCTGTTTTTAAAACCATAACCAGAACACATGTTTATGTGTTACAGTAACTATTCTGTGGAATGAACAATTAATATAACATATAAACTAGACGTACCAAGATGCCCCAGATCTATAACCCAGGACAAGAGCGGAGCCATTGAATGACCCCATTGTTGGAATGAGTAATCATAGGAATGACATTCCTGGATTACTGTAGTATTAGGATTAGTGAAGCCATCCCATCATGCATGTAGAAGTCACAGCTGTACACTGTGTAGTGGCAGAGTCACGTTACTGCAGCATGATTCTACACTATATCTCTCCACTACATCATACTCCTGCTTTCAATGCGGGAAGAAGCCACTTCCCGTGCACTCCATGCCGGTAGGACCGCTACACACAATGCATGCACACCCACCAGCCGGCCTTCTACAGTAAGAAACACGCTGGCCGTTCTATCGAAAGAGCCGGATGCGAGGCGCCGTCCATCACAGCTCCAGGCCACGAGTGCACCTTAGCGCCGTGCGCCGGAACTCCCGCGTCTTACTGTTCGTCCTGAAGTGTTCATAAAGCGCTAAGGCCGACATGGTGACTGGAGGACGCCGGCCGATGCGCATCACCGCACACACCAGCGCCGCGGCACCAAGGCAACAGCAGCTATACTTCCGGTTTATAACTTCTTAGAGATGGGGCGGCAAGGGCTGCAAGATGTACTAAATACTAAATTGGTCTGCACTATATGATATTTATATCATCTACAGTTTATAATAATGTTAACCAGCTCTGCCTCCCACAAGCCTCTATCTCTGCCAGGAGGGAGTGGGTAATGATAAAAAGTTTATGTGCTTCATTAATAAATGTGTCCTTTATGTTTACATATAAGTTGGGAGGGGGGGGGTAGCACCACTTTGGTTTCTCACCTACTTTGTGAGCCTTTTTTGAAGAAAAAAGTCTCCCTGAGACAAAAAAAAGACTCATTTGAGATGAATATGTCCCAAGTGAGATGAAAAGTCTCAACAAGTAATAGAAGAAACCAAAGTGGTGAAAACCAAGATTATGCTTGAAGTCACTGAAACTGAGAACTTCAATGGATGAATTTATCATGGCTGGCTGCATCGTGCATCAGTCTCACCAGACATAAGAACCGACCAAATACAGAGAGGCTACACAGCCCATACCACTTTGTGTGAGGGTGACATAGAGGGAAAAAAGTCAAAGTATACATAAACACCCAATATGTATGAAGAGAGATCAGCCTGTGACCCCTGGGGTGTTTGATGTATTATGCAGGAAACACCCATCACTAGAACCTGTGACCGTTGCTGATGATTGGAGGCGGAGAATACAACAAAGTATATCAGAAACCCAGAAAACAGTAAAAAAGTTAAAGAATAACCACTGGAAAAAAAGACCGCAATACTCCGCTCCTCTTCCATTGATCTAGCGTTCACCTGCAACAAATTAAACCTACACAGGTCCACACACCGCAATACGAAAAAGTTATTGGGATCAGAACATGGCGAAAACATTTTTATTTTTTTTTTGTACAAAAGATTACTTTTTTAATTGTTTATTGGAGGAGCGAAAGACATTGATCACTGGAAGTAGTACTTTTGTATATTTCCTGTTTACAAGTGTTATGTGTCAAGGAGTACAACAAATACAAACAAAAAAAAAATTACAAAAACCAACAGTATACATTGCGCATAAGCATTCGATGCATGTCACTTAATATGCATAATAAGCATTAAAGCACAGTGTAGTATAAGGAGACCAAAAATATATATAAATACAATATATATATATATATATAAGATATATATATATAATATATACACACACACATATATTAAGAGAAAAACCAGCAAAGAGTGTCGATGTGAGTAAAGGGGAAGGGCACAACTTTGCCAAATTTTAAAAAATTTCTTGGGTTGTTTCTATTTTTAAAATAACATTTTCAAATGGAACTATGGCATTAAAGTAAACTACCACTTGGGATAGGGCTTATAGCTGCACATGCCATGCACCAGCTCAGGGTGAGCTGGTGCCGCGCTTATCTCCGTTATGTTTTTAAACTGTTTTAAAGTGTTTTAACAGTTTATTAATGTTTTTATCCTTACTAGCTTCCCTGCTGATGTCCGCGCTCGGCGCACCATGGGCGTGACCTTTCGTGCATCTGAATAGGAAGTGGTATCGCGAATGGTGCCGCGAGCGCGGACCTGTGCGTGGAGGCTAGTAAGGATATAAACATTAATAAACTGTTAAAACACTTTTAAAGAGTTTAAAAACATAACGGAGATAAGCGCCGGCACCAGCTCACCCTGAGCTGGTGCACGGCATGTCCTGCTTATTAGCCCTATCCGAAGTGGTGGGTTTCCTTTAACTATTTTTTTTTCTAGTTAGGTGTATACACCAAATGGCTATGGCCTTACGTGCCATGAACAGTGTCTTACAGAGGAAGATCCTCGCATAATAGGGACACAGATTTTCATCTAGCAGACAGAAAGGCAAATTGCAGGGGTAAAGTTTATAGGGACCTCCACAATATCAGATTATGTGGATAGAACTTCAGACCAAAATGTTTGCATTAGTGAACATTCCCCCATCATATGCCAAAATGTCACAGGGGTGATAGCTAGGATCTGGAACATTGCCCATTTTACGCAGGTGCAGGGGAGTGTGATAACCTTGGTGGATGATGTACAATTGTATGAGTTTACTGTTAACGGCTGGTGACACATATTGATAGGACTCCAGTAAATCAGAAAAATCCTCCTTGCATAGTGATGGAATCAATGTTCTACACTCCTCAAGTGCTTTAGGTACTTGAGAGTTAGATTTGGCCTGAATAAATAATGAGTAGATGAAGTGTAGGCCTCTGGGCAACAGAGCCTCAGTGGGCCCCTTTGCAATGAACTCACGTGACAGCATTAAAAATTCCCTAATATATTCCCTGGTTTATCATACCAAACATCCCCCTCATGGGTATTTTACATCAAGCCCCACTCACACCCTAATTAATATACAGTCCTCCTCACCCCTATGGATTCCTGATGTACAGCCTTATGTGGGCCCCCCAGCAATTCTGGGCCCCGCACTTGCCCGGGTATGCCCAAGGCTGGCGTCAGCCCTGAGTACATGGTAAGAGTCTTGTGAACAAACCACACCTATGAGAGGGAAAGTGGAAAAATAAAGAGGTGTCGCTGGGGAACTGCGACTGCAGCGCATGGTGGACCCGAAGAAACCTGTAGAATCCTTGTTGTAAATATCCAAAACTATAGCTTTGATCAAAGGATAAATAAACCTAAGCATCTCTAACATCTCCCATTGTCTTCACACCATGAGAGGGGATAACAGTGTAGGATATAAGCTTTTTAGCATCTATCCACATCAGATGTAAAAGGAAGTGCAATTGCAAAATGCAAGTTTAGGTTTCACAGATACACTGCCCCATAGACAACAGAGGAGGGTATGTTCAAGATGAATGGTTCTTATTTTAGAATAGTGGAATAAGTGTTTCAAGGACCTACCATCCTCTTCATCAGGTCCAAACAGTACACACTAGAAAACATATTAAAAGGAGAAGAGAAGAAAAAATACAATTAAAAACAGGGGTTTTCTCAAAGAATATACATAGAACCCTATAGGTATATGGTAAAATGGTATGCTAATGAGTAGAAAGGATATAGACATATCTGTATAAATGCAGAGTTCATAAATGATGATTAAAATTCATGTGTTAATTCATAAAATACATTACATTCACAAAAAATTGGTAATTGGAGGTAAGTATAAAATCCGGCCAGTAGGTGGTAGTAGCGTTCTCAGTCTAAACTTGTAGGAACGATGTAGCAACTATATGATACCTTAAAAGGAATTCATGAATAAATAAAAATAAATGAATAAAAAAATACTAATTTGCACTTCCTTTTACATTTACATGTAGTACCGCCAGCCACCTTGTGATGGCTACAGGAAGACACAGAGGCCGTGTTAGACTTCACCTTCACTAAAATGGAAACATCCAAACATCACCCATACCTACTGATCTCTGACCTAAGGGGGAGTCAACACTGGAGGCCAGAAGTAATTCAGGGATAATTCTAGTAAATCAGAAGACAACCAGGAACTAAGAAAAAAGTTTACATCTTTGTAATTGTACTTTTTAATAAAGTGGTGCTGTCATTTGGAGCACGAAGTGAAAGCCGCAGACAAAGGCAGAGCTCACAATGAAATTTGCTTACCTGAGCTCGGCCTAGGAAGAATGCGCTTGCATGCGCAGCTTGGAGCAAGGTGCAGTAAGCAGCCAAACTGCTCACTGCGCATACCTATTGGAATCTGTCACCACTCAAATTCAGCCTTCTGGGGACAGGTTCCCTTTAAGGAAATTACATTTGCCTATGCGTCACCATATTCTAGCAGATGTAATGTTTTTATTTCTTAATCGAAAGAGGATTATTAGGGCTTGTTTATTGCGGGTAAAGGTAACGGTTAGATTGGTACTATCTGGCTTTTTGATCACTTTCTATTATATATTTTTGGAAGGTAGGAAGCACTAAAATTGTGATATGTATCCTCATACAACAAATTGCAGTACTGGAGTTAAATGATGGGTTTAAAAGAAAACATCGCTTTCAATGTATTCTACAAATGACACCTCTACATTATTCTTTGGGTTGGTGTGATCACATTGATACCAAATTAATATAGGTTTTATTAAGTTTGATCAGGTTTTAGAAACAAAAACCTTTGTATGAAAAAAATGCTTAATTTTTCCATATTCTAAAAGAAGTAATTTTTTCTTCAGTGTACAAAGTCGTCTAAGAAGTAATTTTTTGCTACCTTTTCTGGGACTGTACGACCTTCTAATTGAAATCTGTATGTGTTGTGAAACCACAAAAAAGTGGAACAGTGTTAGCTAACATGTTTATATTTACATTTGTTGAGATATTTTTATTTGTGTTCTAGGAGAAGGGTTGAACTTTCAGGTTTTTAAATTTTCTTTAACTTTATTTCTAAGCCCCTTAGGGTACTTGAACCCTAGGGGTTGGATCACTTATGCAATATACTGCAATACAGTTGTATGGCATGGGGCACCTATGCTTTGCATTAATTTAAGTACCGCCTTTGCATTTGATGGCGGCACTTAGGGGCTTGAAGCTTTATGTAGCTTACAGCAGCTATGAATGGAGTGGGCTCAGCCATTGATACAGATATGTGACATACAAACAAATCACATGCCACTAAGGTGTTAAACATACTTTTCTTTACCTGCCCTAGGCACTGTCACAGTCTATGGGGATTAGTCCCTTAGGACTAAGTAGGTGGACTCCCTGGACCACCGCGGGAGATAACAACACTTAGTCTAAGTGGACTCCTATTCTTCGCCAGAACCCGCCGCAAAGCAGGATGGTCTTGCTGCGGCGCTCCGGGGTGCGACTAGGCCCGCGGCGGCAGCCAAGGTAGGGACACGGGGACCACGGATGGCAGGCAGGACCACGGATGGCTGGCAGGAACACGGATGGCTGGCAGGACCACGGTGGCTACTGGATTACCGGACCACCACAGGATACCAGCTCGTCAGACAGCAGGGCACGCCGAGCGGGCCAGAGCCAGGAGCCGGGACATGTAAGTATCGAGCTGGAGGAGCAGGGGCAGCGGCAGATAAAAAGCGGAGCACGGGTGCACGTGCACCTGTGACAGGCACATTTCTCTTGAAGCACATGGTGCATTTTTTTTTTAAATAAAATATTACATTTTTATTTTCCCTTTAGATAATGAGTGCTTATTTTTTGTGGGAGGAGATATATTTTTTACGCTCTTCACTCTATAGCAAATGTATCATGCTAGGTTTATTCTATGTGTCGGATCAAAATTATTTCAGAAATAATAACTTTTTTGCATTACCATCTACTGGTAGATCTAACATTTACACAACTGTGTAATGGCTTGTTTTATTTTATTTTTGGTTTTTGGGGGGGGGGGGGGGTTGCAGGACTGTCAGGAGAATTTTCTTTACCAAGGTAGGGACACAAAATCCTCTGATTTCATGGTTCCAAGGAGGCATATTCTTATATTATATATTCTTTATATATTAACAATAAGGAAAAGTTAAGAACGAGACGTTGTTATATTTATCTTATATATATATTTATCGTTGTTATAAGTCTCGAGGGGATAATGATCTTGGGGTCTCGGACATGTTTATTGCATAGACTATGTCACTGAACTTCCATTATGTGTCTTATAAAATAAGAACAACACAGCAAATTCCAGAAAGCGCGTTAAAAACTACCGGCGGTCCCCGGGTTACATATAAGATAGGGTCCATTGCTTTGTTCTTAAGTTGAATTTGTTTGTAAGTCGAAACTGTATATGTTATAATTGTAGCTCCAGACAATTTTTTTTTTTTTTTGCCCCAGTGACAATTGGAGTTTCAAAATTTTAGCTGCAAGGGGACCAGGGATTATCTATAAAACTTCATTACAGACACTTTACAGCTGATCATTGCAGCCTGGGACTAAAGTAAAACATCAAGTATATCATAACTTATAAAAACTTTCCTAACAAGGACAATCTGTATAATTTATAGGTACCATTGTGTAGTATATATGACTTTTTGATTGTTTTTAGTCATTTTTTGTGTTTTTGTGGTGTAAAATTAAGAAAAATTAAATTTTTTTTTTTTTTTACTGTGTTCATTTTGCTGGTTTCACAATTAAAATAATGAATATGATAAAAACATAGCCCTGTATGCCAAAAAATATTTTATTTCAAAATATAAACACACTTATCCTGCAATATATATATGCAGTATATAAATCCGTCACCCTACTGACCCATAGAATAAATGTGTCAATTAGACTGCACTGTGAGAGGTGGGGAAAAATAGCCCAAAAAGAATGGTACAACTGTGTTCTTTTTTGGTATTTTTTTCCATTTTTCCAGTACATGGATTTGTCCCACTGATAACAAACAAACATATAGGGGCTCATTTACTAAGGGTCTGAACGCCGCACTTTCGGTGGGTTTCCCGAATATTTCCGTTTTGCGCCGAATTGCCCTGGGATTTTGGTGCACCCAATCGGATTTTGGCGCATCAATGCCGGCTTGCACGCGACAGAAATCAGGGGGGCGTGGCGTGTTTTTAAAAAACGTTTTGTATCGCAAGATCAAGCACTCACATGCACCAGTAAGAAGCAGGTGAACTCCGGCAGGCGCAGCAGCGACACAGGAAGGAACTCGGACGCACGATCTTAGTGACTCGCGGCAGACCCGAATCCACGTCAGACCATGCACCGCGGGATTGCAACTGGACCGGGTAAGTAAATCTGCCCCATAGCTTTGTAAATGGAGAAATTAAATGGATATGGCTTGTGGTGGGTGAAAAACTGGGATGCAAAAATCTAGAGAAAAGTGGTTTCTCAAGGGGTTAACCTGCGTATGGAGCACATATTGTAAATTGCATGTTTGGCATGATGTAAATGACACGGTTTCTATTGCAATTTATACCTTCTTATATCTGCCTCCGTTCGCCTTTCATTCCCCATGGGGTTACATGTATAGAGGGAAATCCCTCGTTTCTGTGAATTATAACAGCAGAATGAAGGGGGCTGCAGCACTAAATGTGTGGTTATAAATAATGGAACAGCAGGATTGGTTGTGTTACATGCATCCATGAAAATTTCTGATACTGACACTTTCTGTTTTATTTTGTTAGTATCTTCCTTTCAAGGTTTTCTATTTTAAATATATGTTATAAATGGAAGGTAGATCGGGACAGCAGGGTGTTATATTAAAGAAAATGGAATGGTTTTAAAAATCCATTAAAGTCAGTAGGAATTTTACCAGGACTGTTACATTTCCATTATTTATTTATTTATTTTTTTCTAACAGACAATGAAAATAAAAACACTGATATGACTTTGAATTCATGTTCCCTTACTGCAATCTCCTGCTACATAGCAATGGAGTCCTCCCTATACTCTGGCATAAATTCTTCACCTAAGGCCCGTTCCACACTCGCATCACACTCGCAACGCATGCTGCTCGGAACGCACGGCCCGAATGCTGCACACCGGGAGTGAACTGACAACTGACATGCCGACATCAACCAAAAACAAAAAAGCTCTGTAGCGTGTGACTCCTAGTGTGTACACCGGTCTACAAATGAGGGCTCTCATAACCCATTAACCAAGCGTTTAGAGACATATGACCGGAGTCAGCAATATAAATCAATTTTTCTACCTAGTATCACGCATGTCTGAGGAAGGAGGACACACCTCCGAAACGTCACACTAGACCATACGGGCGTCAGTTGCTCAGTGAAAAGCCATGATCTCCTAGCGTGCTACAATTTTATGGACAATTGACACTGTTTGCCGAAGATATGGTGATGTACTGGTGTTTTATGTCTTTTCACATTTGGATATAAAGAAAAATTGATTTATATTGCCGACTCCAGTCATATGTCTCTAAACAACTGACATGCCGAGCCTAAGGCCTCATTCACACAGACGTGCTCCCATGGAACAGATTCTTGGCGTAGTAAGCGACCTGATGGAGTAGGATGGGGAGTGAGCACTCCTCACCCCTTGCTTCTGCATCGAAAACCAGGTAGCCACACCACAAATACAGGCGGCCTCCTACTTAAGGACACCTGACTTACAGACGACCCCTAGTTACAGACGGACCCCTCTGCCCCCTGTGACCTCTGGTGAAGTCTCTGGATATTACTATAGTCCCAGGCTGCAATGATCAGCTGTAAAATGTCTGTCATGTAGTTTTATTGACAATCTTGGGTCCAATAACAGCATAAAATTTTGAAACTCCCATTGTCACTGGGGCAAAAAAAAATTGTGTCTGGATCTACAATAATAAAATATACAGTTTCGACTTACATACAAATTCAACTTAAGAACAAACCTTTGGAACCTATCTTGTACGGAACTGCCTGTACAACATCATGACCGGGTGCCATAGCCCTCTATTATGGTCGTGATCTGGCCACAATTTGTGTGGCCAGATCACAGCTACAACTACGGCCATGTGAATGGGGCCTAAGTTGAATGCAGAAGTTGGTGTGCAATGTGAGGTTCTGTGGCAGCTGGAGCACGCGCTTAGAGGTTCTGCAGCAGCTGGGGCACGTGCTATGATGTTCTGCAGCAGCTGGGGTACTCGTTATAGGGTTCCGCAGAAGCTGAGGCACGTGTCATGAGGTTCTGCAGCAGATGAGGTGTGTAATATGACGTTCTGCAGCAGCTGGGCATGTGTTATGATGTTCTGCAGTAGCTGGGGCACACGTTATAAGATTCTGCAGCTGATTCTATAGACGTATAGGTGGGCTTCCCATACCCAAAATCTCTGTACTCACTTTCCAGCATCTTCTCCCTGGCCCCCCCGTCTCCGTCTTCTTCTCTTCCAGCCCAAGTGCATCACTATGACATAGCGAGGTCGCGGCCACGTGAAGGTCATAGTGTTGCACTAGAAGAGGAGATGAGTGTTGGCTAGAAGAGGAGATGAGTATAGAGTTTTATTTTTTTCAAGGGGCCCTACTGTGGGCATTTCTTTTATCGGGGGTCCTGCAGTGGACATTTCATTTATGGGGGGCCCTGCTGTGGACATTTCATTTATGGGGAGGTCCTGCAGTGGATATTTCTTTTAGGGGGGGGCCCTGCATTGGACATTACATTAAAGGAGGGAGGACTCGGCAGAGCACATTTCATTAAAGGGGGCTCTACTGTGGCCATTTTATTAAAGGGGGGTCTGCTGTGGCCATTTCATTAAAGGAGGGTTCTCCAGTGGACATTTCAGTAAAATGGGGGCTCTGCTGTGGCCAATTCTATAAAGGGGGGCTCTGCTGTGGACATTTCATTAAAGCCGGGCTCTGCTGTGGCCATTTTATTAAAGGGGGCTATGCTGTGGAAATGTAATTAAAAGGGGGCTCTGCTGTGGCGATTTCTGTAAAGGGGGGCTCTGCTGTGGATATTTCATTAAAGAGGGGCTCTGCTGTGACCATTTTATTAAAGGGGGACTCGGTTGTGGCCATTTCATTAAAGGGTGGCTCTGCTGTGGAAATTTAATTAAAAGGGGGCTCTGCTGTGGGCATTTCTGTAAAGGGGGGCTCTGCTGTGGGCATTTCATTAAAGAGGGGCCAGTATGGGCTGTGGTGGTGTCGTCAGGTGGAAGAAAATTAGGCCACGGGGCACGAGGTTGGCTTGAATGCTAGGGCGGACACTTGATCCCCTGCTGTCGGCAGCAGCAGCTGGGGCATGTGTTATGAGCAGGGCCGGCTCCAGGTTTCAGTGGGCCCCTGGGCGATAGAGCCTCAGTGGGCCCCTTAACAGTGAACTTATGTAGCGACATTAAAAAAACAGAAATTTAAAATACCAAAATACATCGCACAGCTATACAGCATATATACACACACATCCAGTATATACAACACATCCGCACAGATATACAGCATATATACACACACATCCAGTATATACGCACATCCGCACAGATATACAGCATATATACACACACATCCAGTATATACAACACATACGCACAGATATACAGCATATATACACACACATCCAGTATATACAGCATACACACATCTATACAGCATATATACACACGCATCCAGTATATACAACACATACACACAGATATACAGCATATATACACACACATCCAGTATATACAACACATACGCACAGATATACAGCATATATACACACATCCAGTATATACAGCACATACGCACAGATATACAGCATATATACACACACATCCAGTATATACAACACATCCGCACAGATATACAGAATATATACACACACATCCAGTATATACAACACATACGCACAGATATACAGCATATATACACACACACATCCAGTATATACAGCATATAGGCACTGATATACGGCATATATACACACACATCCAGTATATACAGCACATATACACACACATCCAGAATATATACACACACATCCAGTATATACAACACATACACACTGGTATACAGCATATATACACCATACACACACATCCAGTATATACAGCATACATAAACACACATATACATGCATTTACATATGTATCAATTCTACTCACCCCAGCTGGATGTCACTCGGTCGGGACTTGGTGGCAGGTGAAGTGGACCGGGTAGGAGAGGGCGATCGGGTGGGACATCAGGCGTGCAGGCCGGGCCGGACGCGAGGCGCTCTGCCGGGTCGGACATGAGGCGGCAGACGGGGCTGGATGCGAGGTGCTCGGCCGGGTCAGATGGAAGGCGCGGGACGAGGCCGCATGTGAAGCAGGCGGGCCGGGTAGCGCAGGGCGGGCCGGGTAGCGCAGGGCGGGCCATGGAGCGCAGGGCGAGCCGGCAACATGCGAGGTGGGCAGGACGGGGCGGGGCTGCTAAGTTCCTTTAGCAGCAGTCAAGGGAGTTAAAGGGACGTCCCGTCCCACTACCTCCCCGCCCACCTCCTGCAGTCAGCTGCGAACCTGTGCCCCGTAATATGGCACCACATCGTCGTCGTGGGCCCCTTTGGAGGGTGCTGACGCCGGGCCTGGTGAGCCGGATTAGCAGGAGCTAATCAGGAGGACGCTGGCCCTTTAAGGCTTGAGAAGTCCTCGAGCGCGCCCTCTAGTGGTGAAAGCATGCGACTGCAGGCAAGGAGACGTGCGGCCTACACGCCGGGAGCCGGAGCACAGACAGGAGCCAGGAGAGGTAAGTGAGGGCAGGGAGACGGGGACCGGCAGGCAGTGGAGCACGGGTGTACCCGCAATCTGCGACATGGATCGCGGGAGCACCCGTGACACTGTGGCAGACCATGGAGCAATATGTTGCTGATATAATTCCTGTGTCAGCACTTTGTGATACATATATGGTTTTATGGCTGTAATTTGGGCACTGGGCTTTCAAAAGGTTCACCATCACTGCTCTAGAATATATATAAAATAACAACAACAAAAAAACATATTAGGTATCCCTGTTTCTTAAAAAGCCCAAATCTCAAAATTCTCAAAATCTAAAAATAATAATCACATACAGTCAACGTCGTAATGAAAAATAAACACAAAGGGGGATATTTATCAGGACTAGAGATGAGCGAGTATACTCGTCCGAGCTTGATGCTCGTTCGAGTATTAAGGTACTCGAGACGGCTCGTTGCTCGGACGAGTATTTCCCCTGCTCGAGATCGAGCATTTAATTAAAAAAACACAGTGAAGAACAATGAAGAATAGAATAAAAACAGTGAACACAGTGAACACAGGAAACGCACAGATATACAGCATATATACACACACATCCAGTATATACAACACATACACACTGGTATACAGCATATATACACCATACACACACATCCAGTATATACAGCATACATAAACACACATATACATGCATTTACATATGTATCAATTCTACTCACCCCAGCTGGATGTCACTTGGTCGGGACTTGGTGGCAGGAGACGTGGACCGGGTAGGAGAGGGCGATCCGATGGGACATCAGGCGTGCAGGCCGGGCCGGACGCGAGGCGCTCTGCCAGGCCGGCATGATGCGGCAGACGGGGCTGGATGCGAGGTCAGGTCAGATGGAAGGCGCGCGGGACGGGCCGCATGTGAAGCGGGCGGGCCGCATGAGAAGCGGGCGGGCCGGGTAGCGCAGGGCGGGCCAGGGAGCGCAGGGCGAGCCGGCAATATTCGAGGTGGGCAGGACGGGGCGGGGCTGCTAAGTTCCTTTAGCAGCAGTCAAGGGAGTTAAAGGGACGTCCCGTCCCACTACCTCCCCGCCCACCTCCTGCAGTCAGCTGCGAACCTGTGCCCCGTAATATGGCGCCACATCCTCGTCGTGGGCCCCCTTGGAGCTCTGGGGCCCCGGCACTTGCCCGGGTCAGCCGGGTGCTGACGCCGGGCCTGGTTATGAGGTTCTGCTGCAGATGAGGCGTGTAATATGAGGTTCTGCAGCAGCTGAGCTGGAAATTGTGGGTTTCTCCATAGGTTGTGTTTTGGTATAAATATTTATTATTATTATTTATTTTCTGGAATTAATTGGGGGGCCTCTAGATCCCTCTATCCGGCTCTGCCTAATGGTAAAGGTCAGTCTCTATATGTTGAGGTCATGCCATTGTATAGCACAGGACCCTGTTTACACCTGACAGTCGCACACACATAATAACTGTCAGGACTGTCAGCAACAAGTAACACGTGGGGGGCGTGGTATGATCCGTCCAATGACACGACGCCCCGCCCTATATGAGCAGTGCGCGGGGCAGGGCACGGGTTAGTAGGCGGTGTTGATGGAGTTGGGGGTCGGTGAGACTTCCTGCTCGTCCTCATGACGCCCTGTCACGGGGAAGTCCAGCATGGACGATGTCATAGTTATCAGCCCTTCAGAGGAATCGGAAGACGATGAGCGACTACAGAGAGAACTGAGGAGGAAACGGCGGCGCAGCACATCGCTCTCTCAGGTGGGCGTCACGTGACGGGCGGCAGCCTATGTGTAGACGGGCGCAGGTGAGAGGGCGGGGGCTGTGTACATTCCCGCTGTCACACGGAGGACCCCGGTGCAGTCACCAGCTCGTTACGGGGACAGGTTCCGGTTATGGCGCCCGGCTGGAGATCGGTTTCGTTTTCTGTGTAGACGAAAGTGAAAGTTTAGCAGCTCCTACATGCCCGGGTGTGCGCCCTGCGTGCTGCGTCCTCATCCGTATTGTCCTGTACCGTGTGAATATACAGCGCTCGTGTCTGATCTTCTGTCATATTCACTGTAAGTTATTATACAAGTGAAACCCGGAGTTGGATCCCTTTTAAAAGCTTGCGGAGAACCTGAAAGTGGCTCTTTTCTGCTCTTTACTAACGGGACCAGAAGTGGTGAGGACCCAATGGATGCGTGAGCCAGAACCTAGCATCCGTTCTGTCTGAATGATCCAAACCTCAAACTGAATGTAGAAGTGCACCCGGTACAGTTGGGCAATTTTGCCTAATGATAGTCAATGTTTTCAATCCCGTAGTGAATTTTCATATAATTTTCATAATTTAAATGATTTTTGTGACCACATATGGAAGTGCCCCCACCATGTATTGTAGCTCAGTCTCTATGCCCCCACCACCTGCTCTTCTGCCCTATCCTGTGATGTATGCAGCCTCCTTATCTGGCAGGGTCCACCTTTACCCCCTTTTCTATTTTTATAAATGCTGTTTATGAGCTGAAACAGTCAGGTTGATTGTTCAGGCCCTGGAGGACAAGCTGAAGGTCTCAGGGCACCCGCAGGGAGGAGGAACAGTTGTCTCCCAGCTGTTATGTAAGTAATTGCACATCCCTAATACACGCCTGCCTGCTTTCTTCCCAGTCTACTATCAGAATCCATCATGATAAACCAGGGGCACTTACTCATACATCCAGACAACCCCCCCCCCCCCCCAAAAAAAAAAAGAATGCATATTTTTCAAATTACATCTGGTCTAGCCCATGTTTCCCTCTTTCCTTCCATATGTAAATTGGCCATACTAGTCTATTGTGTTCTGTGCTCCACCATGTATGATGAATGGAATCTGCGTCCTCACCTTAAAGGATCTTAAGAAAAACAAGAGAAATTATGTGTTTCCCTCCTACAAAATGTTGTAAATTGAAAACCTCTTTTGTTAGAACTTCTACAAGTGACCATACCAGAAGCAATAAATATTTAGCCCAAATGTTTTAATAATAAATACTGGACAGGCTGCCCTTACCTACCGCTTTCTAAAATCAGATATTAGAAGTATTGAAGGAGAACTGGTCACCAAAGAACTTCCCCACAAACCACACAGTACCTTTTGTAGATTGTTTTATACATGGGATTAATCATAATTCTTCTAATGAAGACTTTTGGCTACCTCTGTTAGTCATGGGGCAGAGAGCTGCAGTGTGCAGTCTGTATACCTCACCTCCGCACTGTCACTGCTAATACATGACTGAGAGACTTGCAACTCTCAACAATTCCTGTGGGCAGCATGAGGTTGATTTCTCTTCATACAGTCCAGCCTCTCTCAGCCCCCACCTTTCTGAGGGAGTTGTTAATGATTTAGCAGTGCTGAGTAACACACAAGCCCTGTCTGTCTCTCAACCAGCTGTGGTTTTATCCAACCAGTATTTTCTTTTAGCCAATAACTTGGCAAACAGGAAATTTGGTTGCCCTCCATCCATTCCCATTGTTGAATGCAGATTGCATCCCTGGCCTAAGCTATGTTACAGGAAGTGGGGGGCGCTTAGTAGCAGGGACCAGTTTTTGTTGAACTGGAATTAAAGGGTGAACCCAGGTCACAGGGGCTTTAGTTCCTGGCCTTTGTTTAGTTTCTCGGTATTTGGTATTATAGCTCACAGCAGCTTGGATTTGTGTGAACTTGGTTATAATAGCAGATGCTGATCAGGTGCTTGGTGTCTGAGCCCTTGTAGAAGAGTCATTGAAGCAATGAATAATGACTTTGGTAAGTCTGTATACCAGTATTTACAACTTGTTTCATTACCTTATAGGACGTTATTGATCTGACTGATTGCGGTGATGTATTTGGCGATGATGATGATGATGATGACGTCATAGACTTGACCAGTCATGAAGACGATGCATTGCATGACTTGTATCAAGGGAATGTAGAATCTGAATCCATCACTTCTCTACCTGACGGCTTGGACACTGAAAATAAAGACGCCCTCAGCTCTCCCATAAGTACAGCATCTTGTAATGGCAATGATGTGCAATCTGATGACCTGTCAAGTGAAAGCAGCTTGACAAGCACAAGCAGCCTGTACTCCGCACGGAGTGTAACAGACTCTAGTCACCCACATGACGGCCTTCCTGGAAGTAAGGATACACTTCTCGCTTCTGAAAACATGAAACTTCCTTGTGTAGATTCTTCGCAATTCAGAGACTGGTCTGATCAAGCCACTTCCAATTCGGACTGTGAAAGTGTGTTCTCTGAAATGGGTACCCAGGATCCACACATCACTAGCTCCACTCCAGCCTTATGTCCAGCAATGCAGAAAGACACCTTCTGCCAAATCAACAGGTCTCTCTTGTACAAGCTGCGATACTTCAAGAAGCCTCCTGTCACTCATTTGTTTCCTCATACCCGAAGACTTGACAAGGTAAGAACAGCTGAGGGATGTGTGTAGTGTTCTGGGGAGACTTATGCCAGTGTCATTTGCACCATGTAAACCTTGCTTCTGCTCCATGACTATCTTGCTAGACGTCCACTAGAAGAGTTGAGAAGTTTAGAGTATGAAGCTGAAACATTTCTTTGCACCTTCTGCTGGTTGACTTTGCTCAGGGTTCATACTTTGCCTTTGTTTCAGAGCGTGCACCCAGTCCCAATGCCGTCAACCCGTGTAAACATAGTAAACCACACAAAGGATGAAAGCTTCCACCAAGGCACATTGTATTTCCTGTCTGAGTTTGTATCTGCAAGTCACTCCCCACCAAAAGACCTTGTCAGTCACGTGATCAATGCGGTTCTCCTGGGAGCAGATGACCAAACCACAAGACACGATGCCTACATGATCCTAATGAAGATTCAGAGGTAGGGGAGAATTGGATTAGAATTGTGTTCTTGGGGTATATTCAGGAATACGTCCTAAGGGTGATGCCACACATTGTGGTTTTGGACTGTTTAAAAGCCTTCGTTTTCAGTCTGTTTAACCCCTTATCGGGTTTTTACGGCGGTCATTAAGGGTACTTCTTCTGACGCGAACGCCTTTCTACGGTGCCGCGTCAGAAGAAGATTTCGGGACATCGGGTCAGTATAGTGCCGGTGTCGGGCTGTGATATCACAGCCCAGACCCGGCACTAACACCCGGGATCGGAAAAACTCTGATCCCGGGTGTTTAACCCCTTACACGCCGTGGTCAAGCATGACCGCAGCGTGCAAGTGTGTAGACTCCCAAAATAAATTATCTATACATTGTATCTCATCCCATAAAAAATAATCCCTCATATGTTCGCATTACCAAAAAAAATAAAAATGTATAGGTTGTACAATGTGATAATACAAATCTGCTGTGAATGGCGCTGCTTTCATTCTATGCCCGGCCGTGCGCCCGTACAGCAGTCACCACCACATATGGGGTATCAGTACACTCCGGAGGAATTGGGCATCAAGCGTTGCAGTGCGTTTCATCATTTAATTTATTCTGAAAATTTCAGTTTTGGCCTAAATGAATGTATTTTCCCAAAAAAAATTCTATAGTTTCTAAATCGCAGGTCCATATTTTTTAACCCATGTGAAACACTTAAAGGGTTAATAGACTTAATAGAAGTTGTTTTAAATATGTTGATGGGTGAACTTTCTATAGTGGGGTAATTTATGGGGTTCTACTATTATTTAGGCCTCTCAGTCACTTGGAAGCTGAGTTGTCCCTCAAAATGTGAGTTTTGGCAATTTTCATGAAAATAAGAAAAATCGCACCTAAAGTGTTCTGCACCTCATAACATCCTAGAAAAATGACCGGAAGCATAAAATATCATCCCAACATTAAGCAGATATTCTGTAAATGTTAATTATCAAACTTTTTGGGTAGTTTTACATCTTGTCTGGAAACCAGAACATTTTAAACTTGGAAAATGAAGAATTTTTACAAACTTTTGCCAAATTTTCACTTTTTTTCAGAACGAATCGCAAAACTTATCACTTAAATGTTATAACTAACATGAAGTACAATGTGTCACGAGAAAACATTCTCAAAATCACCGGGATATGTTAAAGCGTTCCGAAGTTATAACCAATTATCGTGAGACAGGGCAGATTTGAAAAATCGAGTCTGGTTATTGAGCTGAAAACTAGTGTCGGTGATAAGGGGTTAAAAACGCATGCGTATTTGAATGTTTACCCTGCGTTTGGCTGCTTCGAACCTGTTTATCTGCATTTCTAGAAGTGTGGGCAGCTGTGAAACAGATTAAAACCAGCCAGACACATGGTTAAAATTCAAAAAGGCATACGATTTTAAATGGACTGAAAACGCAGGCTTTAAAATGGTCCAAAAACGTGAGGGCATCACACTCAGAGTATTCTCTAGTTGTTATGCATCGTATATGTTATCAGTTGCTTACATGCCATTCCTCCACAATGACAATTGAACTCCATGGGGCACACGAACAATGTTGTTGTGTGGATTTTAATTCAAAGGCTTATGTACTCATATCGCACATCTCATATTGGGGATCTTCTAGGAGAGGCTTGTGGTGTAGATCTAGCGGGTGGAGACTGCCGTGTGGCTTCATTAGATAGTAAAAGAAAAAAAGTGGCCAAAGGTGTATTTGCTGGGCTGCTATAATACTCTTATCTATCTAACGATGTGAACTCTATTCTTCTATTCTTAGGCTACATCCGGCTACCTCCGAGTCGGTGGCATGGGAGTGGAACCTACTTTCAGAAATGATGACAAAACAGGTATGGTAAAATATGTTGCTTCATAATGTACATGACCTGCTTGTTGTAGCACATTTAAATGTGTGCAGACGTGTCTATCATAAAGGAGTTGATAAAGGATACAAAGAGTAATTATCACTGTTACATAGTTAACGGAGCATTCAACACAGCCAGGATTCTTGACTATACTCAGGAAAACAAAATAACACTTTAATTCAATATTAACAAAAATACAGCATTTGGACAGATTCCAACCTGTCTCAGTCCTGGTGTTTATATTTTGGTTGTCACTGGATACGGCCAGATTCCTCTGGCATGAATCGCTTTTATTGTACTTCAGGGGGAGGGGCAGGAGAAGGTGTGCACTACAAACAGGCACTTCCTGTCCTGCAGCAGCTCTACAGACAAGATAGGTTCATGATCTGAGTTGGTGGGGGAGGCATAGCAGTGCTGACTGTATTTTATAGGTGAGGTAGCAGAAGAGCTGAGTGTGTTGTTGTGTGTCAACAACAATAAAACTGAGTAAAGTTGCAAAGTAAGGTGGTTAGACTTTGTGTAAATATCACTATGGGTGTTAAACCTGAGAACCTTTATTACACCAAAAAAATTCAGTGGGTTATATCATTGGATTTTTCTGTTATGTCCTAAATCAGCAGATGCTGATGCTTTATTAGAGTAGTTCTGAATATATTGATGTGATGTGCTGCTCCCTAGTAACTATTAGGAACTTTGAGACAATCCTATAATTGGATTTAATAGAATCCTTGAAGCTGGAACTACTGGACTTTATTTTAGAAAAAGTTAGATTTTAAAGCGGTTGTCCACATTCCGCAAATAGATATGGTTTATGTAAGGAAAAGTTGTATAATTTTCTAATATATGTTCTGTATCAATTCCTCACGGTTTTCTAGATCTCTGCTTGTTGTCCTTCTATAGAAAGCTTCTGTTTACTTCCACTGGAAATCTGTCCATGGTCATGTGATATCACACAGGTGCATGGCTCGTTAGTATCACATAGTAATCAGAGCTGTATAACTTTTCTAAAAGTGGACAATCCCTTTAACATTAATATATGCATCATATAGAGTAGAGGTGCACACTCTTTATTTACCACCAAAGAAGCGCCAAGGGGGCAAAGGTGACATTTGAGACCCTAGAAACTTCCTCAACATAGATATGAGTGTTGTCCGAATACAAATTAAGGCACACGGGGAGATTTATTAAATCTTGTAAAGATGACTGGCTATAACTACTATAATCTGCTGAGAAAACGTCATTGTGATTATTAAAACCTGGTGAATCATTTACTATTGGCTATTTGGCTATTGGCAATATATGGATTTTCCTTTAACCCTTACCTATGTAACGGGTATTAGCATTGCCATACATTTTATAATCCTCTAAAGTACGCATAAATTTTGAGGGGAAGACGGATAAATGGGGCACAGATGCAGACTAAGCTTCTTTTTTTTTTTTTATGAGAAAATTGAGGTTTTAAACTTTGGGGAGGGAGGATAACTAAGGGATAACACTGGTTATTTATCCAATTTCTGTTTAGGTAGACAAGACTTGTTGCCTTTTTCTCCAGTATGTGGTTCAGACATTGGATGATGACTTCCACCTCTGCTTACAGAGAAGAGCTCTACATAGGTGTCTCTGTAAATCAATGCTGTCTTGTGACAAGAGTTTCTGTAATGTCAAGTAAGTGTCGCCTTTACACCCCTGTAAATAAAGGGAAACTAGATCCTATTTACTTGTATACCTGCCAGATGCTGTTTGCTTGCAGTCTATTGACTCTCCCATTAAACACTAGCTTGATCAGAGTTTTGGCACATAGCGATGTCTGCTGTTCTCTACTGTCTGGGGTCTTATTGATGGATGTAATGTGTTGCAGACAAGTCATTCATTGGATAATAGACACTGTGGGACAGATGCCTGAACACATCGCCAATTCCTTTTCACAAAGTGACCAAGAAAGGTAATTCCATTTTATTTCTCTTCTGGAAATAGGGTTTTCTTATGCTCATTGTCAAAAAAATGCAGCCAGATGGAAATGTCAGATCTCTGCGTGCAGTTATGCCAAAGGCACATATGTACTTTTGGCTAGTGTACCTCTTGTGAGTGACATTCCTAGTTGATAGGCTTTGTTAGAGTGCAGGATGATGGTTTATTAAAAACTGTCTATAACGTAGGCTGTTGTGACCTAATAGCTGGGAGCCGTGGGCTCCAGGTGGCTGACCACTAGTGGAGAATATCGCCTTGTCTGTTGACAAGCATGTGTAACTCAGTTTTCGTGGCACACTCAGGACACACCTGATTGGGATTTGATGTCTTGCCATTTGCCATTTGGTGACCCAGAGTAGTGATGGGAGAGACCGTATGGGCGAATGTAAAAATGTTTCCGCAGGATAACACTGACCCACAAACTATGGACAAATGATCCGCAGGATACTATACAGAACCTGCCTCCAGGCCCAGCTGTATCTCCTCTTGCGGCACCTCCAGCCTGGATAAAACTAGGCACTAGTGATGCTGCAATGGCTATGACCAGTTATCTGTGGGTGTGAGAAACAGACCATCCCCGGGAGATGCTGGGAGTAGAGACAAACACAGGTGACACATGTTGCTTAGTGCTCCATCTCATTCCCCCAAGAGCATTCAAATCATGTTTATTATTTACAGTGAAATCCTGGCACTGCCCCTCACAATCTCTAAGAACATGTGACATATCGCATCATGTGTACTCTTATGTCATATAAGTCCTTTATGTAAAGCTGGAATGTGCAACTAATAATAAAGATAGTCTAGTGAGGGGAAAGTGTCCTGCAGAGTCCAGCTACAGCTGTCATGCAGAGCGCTGTACAATGTCTATGCTAAGGCAAAAGGTCAATTCAGACACATGGCAAGAACTGTGTTCAAATATACCATACTACACTCACCGGCCACTTTATTAGGTACACCTGTCCAACTGCTCGTTAACACTTAATTTCTAATCAGCCAATCACATGGCGGCAACTCAGTGCATTTAGGCATGTAGACATGGTCAGACAATCTCCTGCAGTTCAAACCGAGCATCAGTATGGGAAGAAAGGTGATTTGAGTGCCTTTGAACGTGGCATGGTTGTTGGTGCCAGAGGGCTGGTCTGAGTATTTCAGAAACTGCTGATCTACTGGGATTTTCACGCACAACCATCTCTGGGTTTACAGAGAATGGTCCGAAAAGAAAAAACATCCAGTGATCGGCAGTTTCTGTGGGCGGAAATGCCTTGTTGATGCCAGAGGTCAGAGGACAATGGACAGACTGGTTCGAGCTGATAGAAAGGCAACAGTGACAATTGCCAACCGTTACAACCAAGGTAGGCAGAAGAGCATCTCTGAACGCAAGTACGTCGAACTTTGAGGAAGATGGGCTACAGCAGCAGAAGACCACACCGGGTGCCACTCCTTCAGCTAAGAACAGGAAACTGAGGCTACAATTTGCACAAGCTCATCGAAATTGGACAGTAGAAGATTGGAAAACGTTGCCTGGTCTGATGAGTCTCGATTTCGGCTGCAAACATTCGGATGGTAGGGGCAGAATTTGGCGTCAACAACATGAAAGCAGGATCCATCCTGCCTTGTATCAACGGTTCAGGCTGGTGGTGGTGGTGTCATGGTGTGGGGAATATTTTCTTGGCACTCTTTGGGCCCCTTGGTACCAATTGAGCATCATTGCAACGCCACAGCCTACACTGAGTATTGTTGCTGACCATGTCCATCCCTTTATGACCACAATGTACCCAACATCTGATGGCTACTTCAGCAGGATAATGCGCCATGTCATAAAGCTGGAATCATCTCAGACTGGTTTCTTGAACATGACAATGAGTTCACTGTACTCAAATGGCCTCCACAGTCACCACATCTCAATCCAAAGAGCATCTTTGGGATGTGGTGGAACGGGAGTTCGCATCATGGGTGTGCAGCCGACAAATCTGCGGCAACTGTGTGATGCCATCATGTCAATATGGACCAAAATCTCTGATGAATGCTTCCAGCACCTTGTTGAATCTATGCCACGAAGAATTGAGGCAGTTCTGAAGGCAAAAGGGGGTCCAACCCGTTACTAGCATGGTGTACCTAATAAAGTGGCCGGTGAGTGTATATTGAAATACTATATTTCACTTATTAGTCAATTTACATTCAGACTAGTATTTGCCATTTGTGGAGTAAATGCTTACATTCAGCATTACAACACACATATATATCTCTAGCGCTCTATCGGTTTCATATAGTTATAGAATTTTTGGCCGCGAGTGTATAGTATATTGTTCCCACTTTTTGGGGAGAAAATACTAACCCTTGTTTCTGTGGCCCAGGGTTGTTTTCCTCTTGCAGCGTATGCTGTCCATAGCCGTGGAAGTGGATAACTCTCCTACAATGAACTCCAACAAGATAGCGGATTACATATTTCCTTATGCCACAGTCCTAAAGCACGGGAGACAAAGGAGTTACGTTCACCTACCATTTGGATGGGTACAGTTTAAGCTTTCCAGTAAAAAAAATAGTATCCATATGTATAGTATGAAAAATAAAATGTACATATTTTTAAGCTAAACCTAAAAACTGTACTAGTATAAAATAAGATGAATTGAATTTGCATTCTTTTGGGTCAACAAAACTGTTCTCTAATTGGATTTACTAAAAAAATGATCTGCTTACTTCTGCCGCTTGCAGTGGCTCCTTACGGCTGAGCTGTCGGCATGGCGCCTTCTCCTTTCCTGGTGATCTCTTAGGCTCATAATGGCCAGAGGTGACACCATGGAAGGAGGGGGGGGGGGCGGGGGTTGGAGGGTTTAGGGCAGACACTGAGGAAGACTAAAAAGAAGACAAATTTG
The DNA here is from genome assembly GCA_019512145.1 of Engystomops pustulosus. Classification (NCBI taxonomy): domain Eukaryota; kingdom Metazoa; phylum Chordata; class Amphibia; order Anura; family Leptodactylidae; genus Engystomops; species Engystomops pustulosus. The sequence continues at coordinate 171,335,181 of CM033644.1, forward strand.
TGCAGTGTGGAAGCCTAGGAAAATGCAATTGATAGATTTGTTTGTTTGTTTTGGTTTTCTTCTTCTTCTTAGAGAGCGGTTTTTTTAACAGTACGAAAATACTCTGCTTCGAGCAAAGATCCTGGAGGCATCTTCCAGCGTAGTTGTCCATTGCTCCAAACCTCAGACACTTCCCTCACTTTGGCAAATACTGTACTTCATTTCCATTCTTCACCAAGTCTGGAGAGTGAGGTAACTTTTTAATGACTATCGTTGTTACAGTACAAGACCGTGTAAAAAGCATCGGGCTGCAGTTTTGACTAAACAAAGCTGCATACATATTATAGCCCCTGCGATCTGTGTAACCATACCTTTGTGTTGGTACTGAGGAATGAACTTGTATTCCATTTATGTAGCTGGACTTGGATTAAGGAGAGGGGGTTGTCCTGACAATGTTGTGTTTTGATCTCTGCAAACTGACCCTCTACAGACCCTCCTCCTCCTTGCTTGCTATTAATACTGATTTTACGCAGCAGTGCACCTGAGTGCTCAAGTACAGCTACAATTCTGGAATGTAAATGTATTTTTCAGTCTTTCTAAGTAGGCTGCCTTGAAGGCTCACATACTGGGCATTGAAACCTCACACAGCAGACCATCAAAACTAGTGCGTGTGGTGCTATAGTTACCTTTTAAAAACCATGTCTGTACCGACAACAGCATTAAAACACATTTTATTGTAGTATAATAAGGGTTCCAAAATAGTACCGTATTTTTCGGAAATAAGGCGCACTAAAAATCCTTAGATTTCTCAGAAATCAAAGGTGCGCCTTATAGTCCAGGTGCGCCTTATATATGAGCTGTACTTACAGACAACGCTGCCACCTGCTGGTCATCATCCTTATAATCAGGTGCTTGTATATGATCCTAGACGTTTTAGCAGGCATTTATGATGGTGCGCCTTATAGTCCTAAAATACTGTATATCCCATAAGATAAACTTTTAAAATATTTACTAAAACATTTACATGATCAAAAGGTGGTGCGTGTAAATTAAATGATCCCACAAATATGACACACCTGATTGCACACAGACCTACAAACAATTGCAATGTGCAGCCTTTCCTTGGTATATGAAAATATTCTTATCAGATTGTGGTTGACTTTCATTAAAAAAGTGCAATGTCAAATACCTTCCGTGATCTTTGTAATGAAAAAAAAAAAAAATTATTCCTCTTTGTTCACATACATGTACGAGTGTAAACCCCAGATCTTGGCTATATATGATAAATATGAGCGCTTTATTTGCAGGGTCCTGAGTGGGAAAGAGGGATGAAATGCTGCATCACATAATCACCCTGTGCCTGAGTTTACAGACTGTGATAACAGGTGAGGTGTCTGGAGCGATGCAACTCATACAGCCCTTTCATTTGTAGCTGTTTTGACTAGTTTTAGTTCTTGAGTATTATAATATAAAGCGTGCATACACGTGTCCTCCGGTAAATCGCTTTATGGTTTTGGTTTATAACTATTGATGCAGAATACGGGGGTGAAAGCGACTTAAGCTCAAGCTGCAGGAGCATAGGGCGCTGATGACCCTGCCCTCTCCATTGAAAATTGTGTTGTAATGGCCAAAGATAGAGCAAGCTTTTTTTTCTTTGCGGGACCATACCCATCTATGGGAAGGCATTTACATCCCTTAGACAATTGTGTGTATGGGGGCCTAAGGCAGTGGGCAATATGTCTGGCACGTGCTGAGAGGATAACTAATGGGGGATATAAAGGCAGTGCTCAACATAACAACCTGACCTGGAGGCTACCAAAGGTGCCTGTAGAAGCTTTATTGTTAATCTTTGTCACAGAACCCAAACTGTGAAAATCCACTTGCCTCGGGACAAAAAAAATTAATCGGCTTTACATACCAAATATACCTGTTCGACTTGCATACAATTTAGCTTAAGTACAAAACTACAGAATCTCATCTGTAACTCAGGGCATCTAAAAACACTCTTGGCATTGTAAATAGTCCTTTCCTCGGTGTTGTTGACAGAATTGCTGAACTTGGCTCTAATTAAGATAATGGAAGCTGAACTGCAGTTAATAGTGGTACACACCTTTAAAACTTGGTGTTAGGGTTGGGCCCAGAGCAATTAGTGTGGGCCCAGGTAGTCACTCAGACAGAGTTTGCCAACAGGTTGATGACTCGAGGCAGAGCCCTGGATAGCCCAGGATGTGCTGCGATCAGCAGTAACACTTCACGGCCTACCTGAGTACCACAGGGTCGTTTATCTTCAGAGATTAATTTCCATGACCCAAAGTAGTATTAACACCTTCATGCCAATGGCCATTTTCATTTTTGCCGCGGCCCTTTTGCAGTTCCAGTTGTTACTCCACCTTCAAAAATCCATAACTTATTTATTGTTTCCATGTACAGAGCTGTGGATGGCTGTGTTTTATGCATAACAATTGCACTTTGTATTTAATATTCCATGCCGTGCACTGGGAAGCGGGAAAAAAAAAATTCCAAATGCAGTGAAAAAAGCATTTGCAATTTTTCTTGTGGGTTATTTGTGCCCCATTTGACATGTCTTCTACTTCATTCGTGGGTTCGATACAACCAAGGGGAAACCAAATTTTATAACTTGAGTATAAGCCCAGTTTTTCAGCACAAAAAATGTGCTGACAAAATCTCACCTCGGTTATAGTACAGTCAAGAAAAAAAAGTGTGTAAATTTGGGGATTCGGGTCGCTCTAGGGTTTACAGAGAATGGTCCGAAAAAGAAAAAACATCCAGTGATCGGCAGTTCTGTGGGCGGAAATGCCTTGTTGATGCCAGAGGTCAGAGGACAATGGACAGACTGGTTCGAGCTGATAGAAAGGCAACAGTGACTCAAATTGCCACCCGTTACAACCAAGGTAGGCAGAAGAGCATCTCTGAACGCACAGTACGTCGAACTTTGAGGAAGATGGGCTACAGCAGCAGAAGACCACACCGGGTGCCACTCCTTTCAGCTAAGAACAGGAAACTGAGGCTACAATTTGCACAAGCTCATCGAAATTGGACAGTAGAAGATTGGAAAAACGTTGCCTGGTCTGATGAGTCTCGATTTCGGCTGCAAAATTCGGATGGTAGGGGCAGAATTTGGCGTCAAAACATGAAAGCAGGATCCATCCTGCCTTGTATCAACGGTTCAGGCTGGTGGTGGTGGTGTCATGGTGTGGGGAATATTTTCTTGGCACTCTTGGGCCCCTTGGTACCAATTGAGCATCATTGCAACGCCACAGCCTACACTGAGTATTGTTGCTGACCATGTCCATCCCTTTATGACCACAATGTACCCAACATCGATGGCTACTTCAGCAGGATAATGCGCCATGTCATAAAGCTGGAATCATCTCAGACTGGTTTCTTGAACATGACAATGAGTTCACTGTACTCAAATGGCCTCCACAGTCACACATCTCAATCCAAAGAGCATCTTTGGGATGTGGTGGAACGGGAGTTCGCATCATGGGTGTGCAGCCGACAAATCTGCGGCAACTGTGTGATGCCATCATGTCAATATGGACCAAAATCTCTGATGAATGCTTCCAGCACCTTGTTGAATCTATGCCACGAAGAATTGAGGCAGTTCTGAAGGCAAAAGGGGGTCCAACCCGTTACTAGCATGGTGTACCTAATAAAGTGGCCGGTGAGTGTATATTGAAATACTATATTTCACTTATTAGTCAATTTACATTCAGACTAGTATTTGCCATTTGTGGAGTAAATGCTTACATTCAGCATTACATACACACATATATATCTCTAGCGCTCTATCGGTTTCATATAGTTTATAGAATTTTTGGCCGCGAGTGTATAGTATATTGTTCCCACTTTTTGGGGGAGAAAATACTAACCCTTGTTTCTGTGGCCCAGGGTTGTTTTCCTCTTGCAGCGTATGCTGTCCATAGCCGTGGAAGTGGATAACTCTCCTACAATGAACTCCAACAAGATAGCGGATTACATATTTCCTTATGCCACAGTCCTAAAGACGCGGAGACAAAGGTAGTTACGTTCACCTACCATTTGGATGGGTACAGTTTAAGCTTTTCCAGTAAAAAAAATAGTATCCATATGTATAGTATGAAAAATAAAATGTACATATTTTTAAGCTAAACCTAAAAACTGTACTACGTATAAAATAAGATGAATTGAAATTTGCATTCTTTTGGGTCAACAAAACTGTTCTCTAATTGGATTTACTAAAAAAATGATCTGCTTAGCTTCTGCCGCTTGCATGTGTGCTCCTTACTGGCTGAGCTGTCGGCATGGCTGCCTTCTCCTTTCCTGAGTGATCTCTTAGGCTCATAACTGGCCAGAGGTGACACCATGGAAGGAGGGGGGGGGGGCGGGGGTTGGAGGGTTTAGGGCAGACACTGAGGAAGACTAAAAAGAAGACAAATTTGTGCAGTGTGGAAGCCTAGGAAAATGCAATTGATAGATTTGTTTGTTTGTTTTGGTTTTCTTCTTCTTCTTAGAGAGCGGTTTTTTAACAGTACAGAAAATACTCTGCTTCGAGCAAAGATCCTGGAGGCAATCTTCCAGCGTAGTTGTCCATTGCTCCAAACCTCAGACACTTCCCTCACTTTTGGCAAAATACTGTACTTCATTTCCAATTCTTCACCAAGTCTGGAGAGTGAGGTAACTTTTTAATGACTATCGTTGTTACAGTACAAGACCGTGTAAAAAGCAATCGGGCTGCAGTTTTGACTAAACAAAGCTGCATACATTTATTATTTAGCCCCTGCGATCTGTGTAACCATACCTTTGTGTTGGTACTGAAGGAATGAACTTGTATTCCATTTATGTAGCTGGACTTGGATTAATGGAGAGGGGGTTGTCCTGACAATGTTGTGTTTTGATCTCTGCAAACTGACCCTCTACAGACCCTCCTCCCTCCTTGCTGCTCTTACTACTGATTTTACGCAGCAGTGCACCTGAGTGCTCCATGTACAGCTACAATTCTGGAATGTAAATGTATTTTTCAGTCTTTCTAAGTAGGCTGCCTTGAAGGCTCACATACTGGGCATCTGAAACCTCACACAGCAGACCATCAATAACTAGTGCGTGTGGTGCTATAGTTAACCTTTTAAAAACCATGTCTGTACCCGACAACAGCATTAAAACACATTTTATTGTAGTATAATAAGGGTTCCAAAATAAGTACCGTATTTTTCGGACTATAAGGCGCACTAAAAATCCTTAGATTTTCTCAGAAATCAAAGGTGCGCCTTATAGTCCAGTGCGCCTTATATATGAGCTGTACTTACAGACAACAGCTGCCACCTGCTGGTCATTCATCCTTATAATCAGGTGCGCCTTGTATATGATCCTAGACGTTTTAGCAGGCATTTATTGATGGTGCGCCTTATAGTCCTAAAAATACTGTATATCCCATAAGATAAACTTTTAAAATATTTACTAAACATTTACATGATCAAAAGGTGGTGCTGTAAATTAAATGATCCCACAAATATGACACCTGATGCACACAGACCTACAAACAATTGCAATGTGCAGCCTTCTCCTGGTATATGAAAATATTCTTATCAGATTTGTGGTTGACTTTCATTAAAATAAGTGCAATTGTCAAATACCTTCCGTGATCTTTGTAATGAAAAAAAAAAAAAATTTCTATTCCTCCTTTGTTCACATTACATGTACGAGTTGTAAACCCCAGATCTTGGCTATATATGATAAAATAATGAGCGCTTTATTTTGCAGGGTCCTGAGTGGGAAAGATGGGATGAAATGCTGCATCACATAATCACCCTGTGCCTGAGTTTACAGACTGTGATAACAGGTAGATGTGTCCTGGAGCGATGCAACTCATTACAGCCCTTTCATTTGTAGCTGTTTTTGACTAGTTTTAGTTCTTGAGTATTTATAATATAAAGCGTGCATACACGTGTCCTCCGGGTAAATCTGCTTTATGGTTTTGGTTTATAACTATTGATGCAGAATACGGAGGGTGAAAGCGACTTAAGCTCAAGCATGCAGGAGCATAGGGCGCTGATGACCCCTGCCCTCTCCATTGAAAATTGTGTTGTAATGGCCAAAGATAGAGCAAGCTTTTTTTTTCTTTGCGGGGACCATACCCATCTATGGGAAGGCATTTACATCCCTTAGACAATTGTGTGTATGGAGGGCCTAAGGCAGTGGGCAATATGTCTGGCACAGTGCTGAGAGGATAACTAATGGGGGATATACAGGCAGTGCTCAACATAACACCTGACCTGGAGGCTACCAAAGGTGCCTGTAATGAAGCTTTATTGTTAATCTTTGTCACATGACAACCCAAACTTGTGAAAATCCACTTGCCTCGGGGACAAAAAAAAAATTAATCTGGCTTTACATTTACCAAATATACCTGTTCCGACTTGCATACAAATTTAGCTTAAGTACAAAACTACAGAATCTCATCTGTAACTCAGGGCATCTAAAAACACTCTTGGCATTGTAAATAGTCCTTTCCTCGGTGTTGTTGAACAGAATTGCTGCAACTTGGCTCTAATTAAGATAAATGGAAGCTGAACTGCAGTTAATAGCTGGTACAACACCTTTAAAACTTGGTGTTAGGGTTTGGGCCCAGAGCAATTAGTGTGGGCCCAGGTAGTCACTCCAGCACAGAGTTTGCCAGACAGGTTGATGGACTCGAGGCAGCCCTGGATAGCCCAGGATGTGCTGCGATCAGCAGTAACACTTCACGGCCTACCTGAGTACCACAGGGTCGTTTATCTTCAGAGATTACTTTTCCATGACCCCAAAGTAGTATTAACACCTTCATGCCAATGGCCATTTTCATTTTTGCCGCGGCCCTTTTGCAGTTCCATTTTTACTCCCCACCTTCAAAAATCCATAACTTATTTATTTTTCCATGTACAGAGCTGTGTGATGGCTTGTTTTATGCATAACAAATTGCACTTTGTATTTAATATTCCATGCCGTGCACTGGGAAGCGGGAAAAAAAATTCCAAATGCAGTGAAAAAAGCATTTGCAATATTTTCTTGTGGGTTTTATTTTGTGCCCCAATTGACATGTCTACTTCATTCTGTGGGTCGATACAACCAAGGGGAAACCAAATTTATATACTTGAGTATAAGCCAAGTTTTTCAGCACAAAAAATGTGCTGAAAAATCTCACCTCGGCTTATAGTACAGTCAAGAAAAAAAAGTGTGTAAAATTTGGGGATTCGGGTCGCTTATAATCGAGTATATATGGTAGGTTTTATGTTTTCATACATTACAAAAATTAAAACCTCCTGTACAAAAAAATTCTTCATTTTGCTGTCTTCTGGCGCAAATAACTTTTTTCATAATTCGTTGTTTTCAACAATGCTACAGTTTAGAGGACTTTACAGACTTTTGGTCACTTTTTGTTGAAGTTTTTTTTATATTTTTCAAAATGGAAAAAAAAATTTCAACTTTGTTCGCTATTTTCTGTTACGGTGTTATACGCCAGGAATAACAATTATTATATTTTGATCACCGGTATGTGGTTAACCACTAGGAATACGTTTTTAAATTTTGATTGAGACTTCAGGGACGTGGCTATACTTGCAGCGCTTGTACTGTCCAACTGGCTCCACTGACTGGTGAGATCTGTGGACCGAGAAAAGCATGAACATTTGGACTTTTCATGTGGCCGCCTTCACGGGGCAATTTGGTCCCAAATACACCTGACCGGTTCCCTTAACTTTGCTTTTCTGTGCCACAATACCCACTTTACCCTACTGACCCCTCTAAATCTGATTCCCTAGTCCTTCCAAGTGTCCATCTACTTTTTATTCACCACATGTGGCTTAGGCCTCAGTTAGATTTGGGCCATGAGCAGGATACCTGCATCATAGTCGCTCAGTCCTGGCCTCTGGTCAGGACTATGGTCACTGTATGCTGGTAAGATTAATCACTATTTGCTCCTGGTAGAATTGTAATATTGTCCTTTTCATAGTGGTCTGTGTTTATTATCAGTGATGGTGTTTGTTGATGTAATGGTGGTGGTCACCACGTGGCCTTATTATATGTCCTTTCTATAGAGCTATTGTTGGTAATATTGAGCTAAATTGCTGTGTTAGTACTTTGAGATGTATACATGGAGTTTGGTTTGCTATTATGGCACTCCGTCCGCAATAGATTCGCCATCACCACCCTAGGGTATTTTAACTCTGGGGGTGAAAGAGCTCCTGAATTTGCTACTGATCTGTAACGGTGTGCCACAGACAGTGATACTGATGGAATGAAATGACAGTTCTTGGTGTCTTAAGGCCCTGGACTGCAAGAGGACCCCTCGCATGTTGAACCCTCTGGGTGCTCGCTTCACAAATCGCTCACACTAAACCTTCAAATTCTGGCAGTGAGTGAGAGCAAGTATTTTGCCAGGGATTGGCGCTCCTTTATGACATAGAAGGGAGTGACAAACTCTGGCAAATTGGAAGCACTCACTCACTGCTGGCATTTGAAGGGTTAGCCCCTGCGATCTGTGCAGTAACACCCAGGCTTCATTGAGAGGGCTCAGCCTCGATGCCCACCAAATTATTATTTGTACATGTTTTGTGGCAAGGGGTTGAGAACCTAAAATATAAAAGTTGCATACTTGACGTCGGTGCATTGTGAAGTAATCCGCTAGTGGCGTAGGGATTTCTATACATGCCTATCCACTTCTCCTTAGTCCCTCGTGACTCCATCTCCTGCTCTTCAGCATGTGTTCACACTGCACAAACACAGTAGCTTCTCTGACACTGCCTTCTGCTAAATGGATGCTTTCAGAGAAGATTATCTTAACACAGCCCCTTCTCTCTGACACTGAAGAGGTTTACAATGGTCACATACAAATGACTGTAGGGGATAGAAAGAAAATTCAAACTTACTATTTTAGTTTGACTTTTTAATGCTGCAATGTGAGTTCACTGCAAAAGGGCCCACTGAGGCTCTGTCGCCCAGGTGCCTAGTGAAACCTGGTGCTGACCCTGACATTACAGCCAGATAAGGAGTGAAAATGAACTATAAGCATGACACAAATTAAACCCTGCAGGGAAGCCTCCTGTTTGCTATGATTACATTTTTATTTTAAAATCCTGTTTGCCATCAATCCTATGATGGTTCAGCCCAGCATCACAGGTGCAGCTAGAGGGCAGGACACAGTGGCTTAAATGACAGAGCAACAAACAAGGGATCATGGCCACTTGTGTGTAAGTCACAGGGGGACAGTGGTTCTCTATGGTGTGTAACCTATAGGGTGTATGTTACCCAGATTGACACCCACCGGTCTAGAATGCGTCTATAGTAAAAGCCTTGCTGCCTTCTGTAGGATGTCCTCTACTGGAGGAAAAGGGGGGCTGAATCCCAGCAACTCTGTATTTAGCACTGCTTTATTATGAGAAGTATGTTCCTACATGTGTTAACTAATAAGCCATGTCTTGCAGGTCACTTGCGAACGCCTGTTATTGACCGTCCGGATAAAATTCTAAAGAGTCCAGAGAGTCCATTGTGGCAGTCGGAGGATATCCAGAATTCCGACGTAAACATTTCTATCTCCCGCTTCCAGCAGCGGACTTCTCTGGGAGCAGAACCTCCTGCGGCTATTCTACATAGACTGTTCCTCCTGCGCTCTCTGCTACGTATGGCTGTGAAAAGGTAGAATGAGCTCTGTATATCGGCCATAGAAGACAATGCCGAAGGTTCTTGTTTTTAATGAATTTTTAGCAGTGGTAAGTTTTTTAATGTAAGGAGGCTGCAGGATTCAGCACTTTGTTATTGTACATAAAATTTGCTTTGTATATAATGAACTTTTACATAAACTTTAGAGCAAGTATTTTGTAATGAGAGGAGATCATGAATGCTGAGTGCTGACGTGCCTTTCTTAGTGGGCAGACAGTGACGCAACTGTGCCCCATGCAGTGCTGGTGCTACACCCCATTTACAATATGTGATATTTCACTGGTGATGCAAAGCAGAAATGTATATTCACATGCTGCAGATATTTATAGCTCTGTATGCCATCCATTAAAATGAGCTGGTTTGGCCAAGTTTAGATTAAAAACAACTTTAGTCTGGAGCTTAACAATCAAATTTTGGTTGTGAGTAAGGGTAGTCCAATTTTGGACCTCTTCGGGGTGCAGCCAGTAATGCTGTAGTACTAGGAATACCTGCCAGTCAGGTCTAAATAGTAAATGTCCTGTATACTGCTCTAGTTACTGAACTATTCTACTGGCTATTGCCGCTGAAACTAATACAGTAATCCATGATCTGAGTTGTATCCATCATGGACCAGGCATGCAGTTCCTGGGCAGGCGCCATATTGAGAGGGGACGCTATGTCACTTGATGGAATAGACATCAGTTCTCTGTCCCAGCTATTGAGGATTAGTACTGCACATTTATATAATAGTCATCACTATATTATACAGCGCATGCCTATTAACCTGTCCCATTTAAAAGGAGTGTCAGATCTACAGGCAGCATGTTATATAGCAGGAGGAGCCAAGCCGATTGTATGTCCAAGCTGCATGTTACAGAGCAGGAGGAGCTGAGCTATCCAGAAGTTTCTATTGTACAAAGGACACCTGAAAACTCAACTAAGTGTCCCAAATCGGCATTTAGTTTGTCCCTCTGTGCCCGCTATTATAAAACCTTTATACTTGCATTGTTTCAGGGGTGCCTGTACAGTGAATATGGCGTACTACTCCCCAGTACTATTGGGCATACACCGTGGGTACAGCACTTACGCATTAAAGCCAGGGTGTACTGCTCCAGCTTCATTGAATTACTGTGCTTTATTGGACCCATTTCTAGGTAATTAAAAAAAATCTATACTTATAATAGCTGGAACACAAGGCGATTTTTAGCACTGAACAATTGGTAGGTGGTTTAGGGTTTCTAGAAGTCTGTGTTAAGCTCCTCCTTGACTTTATACAACCAATTTACAGCTCACTTTAAAGTTCATTTTCTGGATGAAACTTTGGGCCTTAAAAGAAACAAACTAGATGGTGTTATGCTGCTTGTCAAAATTCTGGTAGCATTAGGCCAATTGCTGATGATGGGTTACCTTTAAACCAATTAAGAACATGACAAAGTGAAAGAAAGTAATGAATATGCAAGAATAGGTTTCTATTTACTAGGATTTGGCCAAGAAGCTGATATCTGGCATGCAGATATCAGAAAAATTGGGGTTAAAACTGGAAATATTAAGTCATTTTATGAACTTCATCTATTTGTCACAATTAAAGGGTTTGTCCAGTTTTGTACTATTTGTCCCTGGTGGTCTAAAGATGCAATTTAAGTTATTTAAAGGGGTTGTCTGAAAAAAAAAAAAAATGTTAAAAATAACAAACTTTTGGTTTCCTCTGAAGTGTGTGGCCCCTTCAGTCACCGCCGGTCTGTTGTTATACAGTGGTGACAACTGCGTTCCTGTTTCTTGTATTCGGCTGTAGCAGGGACGTTTTATTGGTGCAATGTCAAGCTTGAGCCTCTATATACCAGAGGCTAGTGATGTGAGGAGCTGTGCTGGATACTAATAATTGTACTAGTTGCAGTTATCTTGTTAGAGGAGCTGAGTATATTGTATAAACCATCTGTAGGCAGTGTGTTATAGAGCAAGAGGTGCTGAGTCAGTTGTATATTCTAGTGGGTTGTCCTACTCACTGACTACCCCTGAATGCACAGGAGGATGTCAGAGTAGGGCCGTCCATTATACAGTTGTAGAGAAAGATTTGGTACAAAGAAAACCCAGAGCTGCACAGCATAAAGCCAGTGCCATAGGGTGCAGTCACACATTTTTAAATGCAATGGAACAGAGAGGGGCTTGTGCTGGTGGCATCTCCTAGCTACAGACCCCTGTATCTCATGGGAGAAGCAGATAGTCAGCACAAGACCCTCCTCATTCCTGTTATGCGTTTCATAATGTGTGACTGTATCCTTGGTATCTAAATACATTCCAAAAATAAAGTGAATACAACGTTTCAGTGCTAGGACTTCATCAAACCCATGACAATCAATCTTTTATCAGAAATCATGTTTTATGCTAGAAACTAGTGCGAGCCCCAAGTGTAGGTTTAGGTTTTGTGTCTGTGCCACCCACACCCACGTTCTTGAGAAATGGGAGTGTTGGGATGAGATTTACTATATGTGATGCAAATGCTATAGAATCTACTGGTGTGGACTGCAGCTTCAGTTGTAAGGCATGGAACTCTTAAAGGGATTTCTCTGTTTTACACTGTTTGATCCAGTGCTGTACATTGCATGTCTGTTGTGCTGGGCCCAGCCATGTGAGGTGCAGGGCTGCATCATACAGGACAAATGTCTTTAACCATTTGTTTTTACACTGGGGATTGGAGCCCTTTGTGGAGTTGGAATACTCTTTATTCTTAAACTTGTGGGACCTTGGGGCATGATTGTGCTCCTACTGGCTTAGACAACATCATGCCCATTTAGGCAGTAACAAACTTATTGCTACCAGAATCTTTGACCTCCAATCCAACACCTTTTCACTCTTCGGACAGGACCAAGCAGCACAATATGGGTCACTTTAAAATAGCAGGGCACTACTTGGACTGCAGGAAGATGCCATGTCTGCCAAACTCTGTGCCTGGGAGACAGCCTGTGTGCCCACAGAGATACCTCCGAGTGCCATCTCTGGCACCAGTGCCATAGGTTAGCCACCACTGCCTTAAAGGGTCAAGTCACATCAAAAACTGTAAGAGCACATTTTACACACAATGGTTGTTGTATATAACGCAGTGGAGAGATGTTATGTAACCAGCACGGTAATCCTCTCACTGCTTAATTATAGTGTGAACAGGGCCCTGGGGAAATTTGCTTATTTGGCTCAACTCTACTATAGCAATCATACAGCACACAACTGGCTAATGGGGGAGGAGGGAAGCTGTTTTGTAACTGGTATTTTCACCTAAATGCATGGTAACAGACTGGGCTCTGTTCACACTGGAATGTTTAAACAGGATTTATATTACAATGTTGACAGTCAGATGGCTTTGATACAAGGATTCCTTGGCCAGTGCACAATGCTGCAGCATCTGATCGGTACATGGGTCCACATCCATGGGCCTATGCCTGCATCATGGCACTTGCATATATAGGGACCACCAGAGGGTGCAGATGTTCTGAGTGCTGGCTGTTTGTAAAACTTTAGTCTTGCATTGGCATAATCAATGCACACCGGTCTCTACAATGAATTCTATAGAGATCAGAGCCAGTTTCTAGAAGCCATTTTATGAAGTCCCAGCGCACACTTCCCACAGGAAGACTTAGGTGTTCATGCATTAAGTGCAGTCCTATGAATGACTCGAGGGAATTACAGGACCAAACCAAGAGCTTCTGCATTCATCATTTTAAGCTTTGGGCTAGTAAATGTTACATGTTGGGAACCATTATCATTTTCTCCTGCGTTTTGGCTTGATCTACATTAATCATTATTATACAGTACTGTATTCAGAACCAATATCATTTTCCTTGCCAGCCACTGGACAAAAATCAGGGAGCAATCCCATTTCTCAGGCCATCCATCCTATAGATTCATACAAGTTTGGATAGTTTGCTCTAGATTAAGATTTTTAGTTGATGACCCTCTTCCTGTTACACTGCTTTCAGACCTCTGGTATTTGCCATCAACCCCCCCCCCCCCATCTCACATGTGTTTTGGCTTCTTTTGACATGAACCTTGGAGTAGTGACTTTTTGCACAATAGTTTCATTATTTTATCATTTCATTATTATAAGCAGTGCCAAAAAACCTTCCTTAAATTAGGCACCTGTAATGCAATCTCACTTGTGTACAACCAGAATCACATGCTTCTCTAGCCTACATGTCCATCCAGCTTGTGATCTCCCTCTATAAATAAGCAAACAATAGCGCTCTGCCAGAAGCCATATTTCAAGTTTATTTTAAACAAACAAAAAAACAAACCTAGGCACAGGTTACATAAGCACATACACAAGACGCATACAAATAAATTAAATCCATCAGACTTTCCATGTGCAATCACTTTAAATGGAATGCAAAAACCGCTGATAAGTCTGCGTGCGCCAACATTATGGAAAGCGGATAGGATTCTGCGATGCCAGCTACGTCGTGTGCCAAATCGCAATAAGTATTATGGCATAGATTGGTGAAGCCCAGGAATTCCAGTTATACATTAGATCACACTGCAGCTGAGCAACGGGGAGGTGGGCAACATCTAAATTATTATAATTTTTTTTTTTAAGACCATCCAAGGACATAAATGGGATCCTTTCAATACATAGAGAAATCCAAGCAGTTTTGTGAGGTGGTTTGTGGATGCATAGTGGTGCAGGCTTCCATCCTGCCAGTCAGTCTTTTATAAATGAGTAGATGAGGTGAGAAGAACTAAGTGGTTTACTAGTAACCTCCTTTCCCCATAAAGGATCTGCAACATGCATGAAATGAGAAGCCTACAAAGTATGTGCTGGAGTAAGACATAGAAACACACATGTTAGAAGCCAGTGGGTGTAAGGATGTTCATATCCCGCGGCTTCAGGTTGTGGCCTCGGTTCATCTTCTTATTTTCAAATGCAGATGGTGGCATGTCCATCTTAGGGGGCTTGAATGTTATGGGGTCATCTGCTATTCTGTTTGCCTGAGCTTTCATCAGTTCCATAGGAGTCGGTTTCTGCGCACCTTTGTATGACTGGACAGTAAAGCCACCTGTAAAAAAAAAAAAAAAAGTGCACACAGTTATGGGAAGAATTCATTTATATAGTGCACACAGATTATGCAGAGGACACCATCCATCAGGGGTCATGAAACTGCAGCACAACATTTTGAACTTGTGAGGAAAGGAATACGTAGTAGGTGACCAGCAGAGTTGCCGACAATGAAAGAGCGCTGAGCTGGCAATTCCATTTGCATTATTCGAACTTGTGTCCCACTATTCTTACCTGGGTCTGTGGTGGATTTCTGCACAGCACGAGGACCAAATATGCTCCATTTATCGGCATCAGAGCTTTGGAGTTCGCCAGCAGGGAGCGAGGTGGTGGAGCCCTGACTGAACCATGATCTGTGCAAAAACAAAGTCTGGCAAATAAGCAAACGCTTGGGAATGGACAAGTGCTGTGAAGGAGGTCTGGAATTTCTTGTGTACAGTCTCTAGCATTACAAGACAATATAACATGTATTAATCATGTTTTTACCAAATTCCCAAAAGGTTAAATATAGCCCAGTAATATGAAAAAGGAACACATTGTCCCCCAATGAGTTTGTTACACACATCTCCATGTTAACATACACATTGCACCGTGTTAAATTAAGTATCTACCAGCTGCCTGGTACAAATCATCGGCTTTAAACTGCTGCCTTGAGGACACGTGAGCAGAGGAAAATTACAGAATATAGCCAATAGGAACATTTTGCGATGTCTATATAAGGAGACCGATAACATTTTTTGTGTATTATTATTCTCATATAGTAGATAGCAAAGTGTCAATTGTGCTAAAAGCAGTAATTCAGCCCTATCCTGGTAATGGAGTGTGCAGTCTACAATACTCTGCTACCAAGTGGACAATGTGCTGGTAGATGGCCTGAGGCAAGTACTGAAGAGGAAAGTGCCAATAACTGCTCAGCAGCTAGTAACACAGTAGGACACAGCACATACTATATACCTTCCCCCCAGGTCCATTACTTTACCGTCTCATCTGCTTGGGTGAGGAGCTTGGAGTGCTGCAGGGAGTGGACTGGGCCGATGTACTTTGTTTCTCGTCACCAGAATCTCCAGTTTGCATCTTGAGCTTCTGTTTTAGGAAAGAATACAGTAATATTACATATACACCATGTGGATATTCACAAACTAATAAAGGCATCAATTTTATGAAAAGCTAGCCAGGTGCCTAAATACTAATCTGATTTAGCAGGGGTCATGTTCTCTACAAAGGCGCTTCCTTTAGTTATGGCAAGGAGGCAGCCCGAGACCTGGTTCAGCGATACTTGTAGCAGGGAAGCAACAATGATGTGACAGCCATGACCAGGCCAGCAACTACCACAGATCTATTGTTCCTATACTGATAATCTTATCACCTACATGCAACCAGCAAGGGGGGGGCTCTCCTTGGCGTCAGGATATATCAAAATAATTGTACTAAAAGCTCAAGGATATCCCCATTTAAATATAGGGCTAGTCCCTCCAAAAACCTGCTGGGATGGCCAATGCTCCGCACATGAGTCTTTGTCCCTGGGAAGACATTTACTACTGACGAATAAGCTGCTAGTTACAAAAGTCTACAGCCATACTACGGAGGAATGGAAACAATCCCAAAATCTAAATGTACAAGCTGTTCCTTCTTGCATCATCTGCACCATCATAAAGCAGGACATGGCTGCGTCCTATGCCTAGTAGATGGGAGAGCAGATCTTCTGTCAGCATTTTGTAAGTCTTCATCTTGTGATATAACAGGCAGTAGCCACTTTATCATTAGTTGTAGATCACAGACTAATGTCTCCCCCTACTGCAGGAAAATGCAATGTGTGGCATGGTGCATAAGAGGAGTGGTCAGTATAGACGCCCCTGGCCCATGAAAATCCATGAATGTTTAACGAAAAAAAAAAATGTAAATCACCACATAAACACAGCATGCTCCCCAAAAACTCAGGCCCCTATGCAGCGGTGATCATAAAGACACACATGCAGAGAGAGCACAACAAACTGCACGTCACCCAAGGAATAAGAAATCAGCAAAGCGGAAGCACATGAGACAGCAGGCAGGGAGGATAACAGGAGAGGGCGAGCCACAGGTCTTACATGCAGGGCCTCCGCCACGCGATGGTATTTGGTCTCTTCAGCAGTGAGGCCCTTGTGTGGTGTGTAGCCGGCATCCCTGAGACCGGCTTGCTGCTCGAATCGCTGAATGCTCTCTTGTGTATGCTCTGAAATGGGAGACATTTGCACACACAGCTTTCAAGCGGATGCCAAAGCCAGAGACTGGCCGGAGCCTTCCACCCCCATCACAGCAACACAATGCACAGGCATACTGGACAATGGACACGTGCCCTCACAGCCCTGGCCACAACACCCCACATCTCTAACATTTCACACTGCTCAGTTATTATGTGCATTACAGTTATGGGGCATCTTTGTTTAAGTTTGTGCTGCTGCTGCTCTATTATTCCTCCAAGAAACGTATGGGCAAGTATCAATTGGCGTTAAGGGAAATGGCAAACTTCTAGAATTTCCAAGAGGAACAATAGAGTATAAGACACTCCAGAACAGTTATAGTCCATTTGCTTTCCATGTAATCAGTGTCTTATGGAAATGATTTCTGAATGACCCAACTGCTGCAAATGGTGAGGAAGAAACGCCTGGGTCATACATGTATCTGCAGGTCACAGGGCTCAGAATGGGCACTCGATACCAGTATAAGTTAGCTGCCAGGAAGCCAGTATTGCTTTTATACAAGTACAGCTGAGCTGGCAGTCTGACCGGAGTACACAAGGAACAGATGGCAAGAGAACAACCTGCTGACATCCAACCATGCAGCAAATATACTCTACAAGATGCCAGCTATTAAGCTACAATTTCTGTTCCAGTACCTTCCCCTCCATTTCATACTAACTTTAGATAAAGCAGCATAGAAAAAAAAAAGCTGCTAGATTTACTTTAACATTTGGTACTTGTGTCCCAAATCAAAATGTTAAATGACAACTTCATTGTTTATCTGCAATATTATGTCTGGGGTGATCTCTCCTTTATCCTTTTCAAAATGTCATTTGCGTCTCCATCACAGCTTATGGTTAAATAGCATCTTTAAATCTCTGCAGAACTATCAGTCACCAGGGCAACATCATGGTGTAAACGTACCCCAACTCCTGGTGGATATACAGGGCAATGGTAAAAAGATATGATCATCATCCCCCTCAATGACTTGATCCCTATCCTTAATGAGGATAGAGCAATAGATAATGGAATGCTTCCATATATCTGAGATACAGATAAAGGGCTCATTCAGACGGTCGTGTGCTTGGGGAGAGCACACGGTCTGGGAGAAGGGCTCTTCAGCCCTCTATGTGAAGACAAGCGGACGCAAATCTGCCGAAATATAGGCCATACCCTATACTTTGCAGGGCGGTTGCCTGTCACAGTGCGGTGACACACATGTGCTTACCGAACCATGACAGGAGCCATAGGAGTCTATGGAGGCCGTGATCTGGTTGCAAAACATGTAACCAGATCACTGCCCCCATAACGGTCGTCTGAATGTACCCATAGTTAGTGGGTCTGTGGTATCTGGGCCAAGCTTCATTTGCAGCAGTTGGTCTACAAGACAATGTTAGATACCTGGGTTATTTCTGGACTCTTAACAGAGTGCAGGACCATACAGGACATAAGTGATGACCTTCCCTTAGGATAGCTCAACATTGTCACAGCAGAGGTGGTCCAGCTCCCATCACCTTAAATCAGATGACTGAAGGGTATGTGGTGCTCTGGAACAGGCACGGCCTTGTGCATGACTTAGTAGTTGTGAATGGTATAGAAGCTCTATCCCAATACAGAGCTCTGCCAGTTCTGGTGCCTATTGCAGGCCCTAATAACTTCTGTGAGGGTGCTGGGGAGTGGACCCCAAATGGTCAATACCAATCTCCCTATTACAGTTCTGTTACAAAGTATACACAGGTATTTGTATGTGTAACCTGAACGTGACCTCTCATATGTAATTCATAACTTTATCAGAGAAAAGACCACCTTACTTGTGATAAGAGAGTTCATGATGACAGAAGTTGCCTTGGCTTTCACCACAGGGGCCTTCTCAACAGATGCGGATTTGGGCAAAGCAGGTGGGGGCATGCCATTATCCCCATCCTCCACCTGCTCAGAGAGGGTGAACAATGTGTAGGGTCACAGAATGAGAATGGAATTATTGGAAAGAAAGAAATGAGAGAAAGAGAATGTCATAAATAATCTTTGCTAAGCGACTATTACGTTCATTTACAGAGACCAGGATTTGGAAAACAGCACCACATTCATCCACAGGCCATGTGCAGTACTGCAGCTCAGCACTATTCACGTCAATGTAGAAGAGCAGCACTACCAGGCACAACTTTTGGGTGGATGTGGCCTAGTCAATTCCCTACAGTACTACACAGCTTTTCCATTATTGTCACAGCTACCACTTATTATTGGTGTTATATTTAACTTTTGCAACTCTACTTCAGTCCTCACCGACAATATAGAAAGTGATTTCTCTATGACTGGTCTGTATGAAAGGACCCACCCAGGCAGCTCCATCATGATTTTCATAAATACATATACATGAAAAGCATGATAGAGTTACCTGGGTAGGTGGGACACAGATATTGGTGTCCAGAGAGCGAGATAGAGATATAGATATATATTAGTCTGTATGAAAGGTCTATCAATGAAAAGTTTGTGGAAAGGTTGTGGATTTTACCCCAGCGGCAACCAAGAAAATTTCCCATACCTCCTGTGGGAAAGAGGAGGCATGCTACTATAGAAGCACCAGGACTCAAGAGACTAAAAGGTGCTTTCTCCATACTATAGGATCCACAGCGAGAGCCTAGTGCTGGACGCAATACTGAAAAGGATGGGTGAGAAGAGAGAAGTCTTTTTCAGCTGGATATCAGGCCGAGCACCGTGTCCCAGACTCTGGCTACTGGATCTCTTATGGATGCCCATACTAATACCCTACAAGTAAATGGATGCAAGAGTCAGACTCTGAAAACATAGAGGTGTCTTTTCCCAGCATACCTTAGAAAGCTTCTGGTATTTGCGTTCTGGGATTACAGGATTTCTCCACAGGGTGTTACTGCACATATCCGATGGAGGCGGCGTCATGGGTGCTGTATCCTCCAAGGCATCGTCATAGCTGAAAGCACGACGGTGCATCCCAATAGGCAGGGACATTTTTCCTAGGAGCCCACTGGAGCTGTGCTCAATGGCTGGAGACAAACAACCTCTTACTACATACATTTACCCAAAGACACCTTATTAATCATGGTCACCATATAACCAGCACTGCCAAATCCTAATGGACACTCATAAGTGTTTATGTAAGACTACCAGTACCAAACCTCCCCCAAAGAAAACAAAGACTACAATGTCATGATTCACACCAACATCCAAAACAGCAGAAATGCTGCTGTCAACCCCCCACTCCTGAAGAGACACCCTTTCCAAAATTCAGACATGCTGCATGTGTGTGGATGCGAGTGCTGCCGGTATCTCCCTGGTAACCAGAACTGGGCTGACATGCAGAGTTCAGTTCTGGTTTGCAGTGTTCGGGCCGGGAGATCAGCGCATCACACTCGCAAGTGTGGAACGGGCCTAAGGCTAAAAGGGTTTTCCCATAAAACAAGTTGCCTAACAGGCAATGGCTTGGTCACTGCCTGTGTATGGTAAAAAAAAACAAAAAAACCTTTAATGTTTGGGTCATGCAGATGGGTCTCCCCTGCTAAACTTTTAGTACTGGAGTATGACTGAAAAGCTGTCTAACAAGATAGGGAGACGATCAATGTACACAAGCCACTGGCTTAATGTTACAGAAGATTGAAGGATAAACTAAAGTCTATTTTGCAGATACATAAAACAGGTAACTGCTCTAAGAAAAGATGCTGAGAAAAAAAAGATAAAAGATACAGGTTTAAAGGACCACGTTTCTGTGCATGTATGAGGCCCTGTGTCATCACTACAGATAAGCCACAGCCCTTATCTTCAGGGATAAAGCTGGTCACAGACGATGCCAGCTAAGGAGTAATTGTAAGAGTGGGGGAGGGGAGAAAACTGGGCAGGGGCTTATCTCCCCAGTACAAAAAAAGATAATGGGGAGGGTAGATGAAACCCAACCACCAGCTTTTCATCTCTCCGCACATTTGCTGTGGGGGAAGAGGATAGGACACGTCTAATGTATATGGAGTCCAAGACTTGTGTTTGTGATAAAACCTCTTCCATTAAATGTCAAAAAGTGTTGGGGCATTGCACATGACATGGGACTAAAGCGTTCTCTCTGCTTAAAGCCAATCTGCTTTATTACTTTCTAACAGGGAATAAATAAGTTTGCTGTCAGTGAATGAGAACTCGCAGTCAGGCTCCAAACCTGTACAGGGCTGGTCCTGTTCTCAGCTGAGGAGCAGATACAAGTGTATCCAGGCTATACAATGCAGTATGTAGCAGCAGTCAGCGATGCTGTATTTAGCCTGCAGACCCTTCCCAGATGGGGAAACTGCTCGTATTTAGTACTGTGGTTACTATGTTACCATTCCCTAACCCCATAGTAATGTATGATACAACAGCCTGCTCATGGCTCTCACACATATGATGAGTAGGAGGTGTGTTACCAGGTACATCGGGTTGTCTTGATGCCATTACAGAGATTACAGATGCTGCCTTTTCTATGGAATCGCAGAATATACTTGTTACCTGGTAAAAATAAGTATCTATTTATTACTCAGGAATAAGGTTCACAAAAAATACACAGATATTGTATCATCTGAAAGCACAGGGCTAGTTGCATAACATGTTAGGCTACGTTCAGACCCCCATTGTAACCATTCACCGGCAGATTCTCAGGCAGTTACCCCAGTGGTTTCACCATCTTTATATGGACAGATCCACCTTAGCATGAACTCAGCGGAGGTCAGGGGAAGGATACAATTTTCAGCACCCATCCCCAGTACACGAATGGTCTCCACTGAGCATTTACATCGATCAGCAGGATGGAAAGATGTAGCTTGCTGGCTCCTTCCATCCTGTGTTTCCCACAGTATAAAATATATACTGTGCTCAAAGAGACAAATAGGATGCCACTGCCTGCCAGTGTATGTCTATGGACACGTCGAGCGTATACACCAGGGCTTTCCTGGCTTATACAATGAACGTATAAAAACATGGTGTGAATGTAGCCTTAGAAAGGTGACAAGTCAGCAAAGTGCACTGGTCCATGTACTGTCTACACCAGGAGAAGAGCTATTTGGGCTTACCAGGCTGCAGGACTATGAGGATTGTGTGGAATGAAAGGAATCACCCTGGAACATAGTGCAAGTAGCGCAGAATCCCTGAAGAGAGCGGGATGGTGGTCCATGCAGGGTCCCTGGAGACCACAAGATACATGATGCGACATTAAAACATGGAAAACTATGACAGTCACTGAATATGTGCAATAGTAAAAACAATGAAGACTGGCCCTATGGGGGATATCACATACCCCCTGTTATATACATTACCCACCATTTAGCTGCTGGTGCACATCAATAAACCAAGGGACCCTCCTATAATACGTATATTGTGTGTGTGATATACTGTAGCCCAAACACCACACAATAGAAATGCACTGACATCTAATGTGTATGATCATGTAATAAGATGTGCGGACCGTGGACATTATAATGCACTGTACGAGGGGGAAGGGAACACCTTAGGGGCAATAGAGGTCTAGGAGAGAAGCACATCTGAGGCCCAGGTCACAGCCACAATCATCACAAAACCAATAATAATGGAGTCTGGCAGACCCCTTGTAACATATGGTCGATCTCAATGGACATAATGGCTTCCATAAGGATCCACTACATTAGTGCTTACGCTTATGAGGGAAAAACTTGTAGGGAGCTGCAGCGCTATTTGTATGTTTCAAATAACGCAGTTCTGTCAGGTGTGAACTGGGCTATATCGGTATAAGAAGGAAAAAAAAACTCCGAATCAAAGATAATGGCTAAAATACACCAATAAAAACAATATTGTGTGGTGGGGGATGGGAGAAAGCAGCCAGAACACCCGGCAGCCCTGGCGCAGGATTTCACATGAAATAACTATGGACAATGAAAACAATCCTAATCCTGAGCGCAGCCTCCGCTGTATAGATGGAGGCAGAGAGACGGGGAAGGGGCTACATCCACTCACTCACTCACCGGCAGAGCTCCACGTCCACTAGAAGCCGCCTCTCGTCCTCGGCTCCCGTGTTATACACTGACCAAAGAATCTGCTGAGGGAGCGGGCGATAGAAGAAGCCATTATCTACCTCAGAATGGCGACCGGAAATAATACGCACTGCGCCTGCGCGGGCTACCAGGCGACGCTCGTCACAGAACGACGCATGCGCAGTCTACGCCTCTAGCAGTGTTTTACGTCAAGGCGCCGCCCGCCATGATTAGTAAGGGAATCTGAGCAGTGCGCATGAGCGAGTTTTCTTTAGCCAATAGTAGGTGAGACTTGTGTCTCTTAGCAACTGGTGTAAACTATCTTTAGGAGTAGAGTTGTATCCAGGGACCCCGGGATAGTCATGGAGCCCTCCAGCTTCTCTCTACAAGTCAGGTAATTGTGCAGAGGTTGAGGCTCCACAATGAGTTCTCATCAGAACGGGCGTTTTTGACATCAATACGCTATCCGTTTTTTTGCCGATAGCATACTGACCCATTGATTTCTATGGGTCTGTTCACATATATGTTTTTATTCACTGATGAGCAGGAAAAGACATGTTCTCACATGCAGATCACGGACTTCCATAGAAGTCAATGAATATGCAATAAAAACGGACAGCACATGGATGACATCTGTATGCAGTCCGTTATTTCTCAAATGTAGCCAGTCAATAAGCTGGCTGAAAACCGTCTGTGTTTTTGCAGGTGTGAATACAGATGTTGATACAATACAGACTGAACCCCGGTCTGAATGATCCCTAACGCCACGTGCGACTCCACCCATAGGGTTCAAATTGGTAAAAAGTTGCAGGCTGGTGCATAATGTTCCTGCATCTTGTGTGGATCTGCTAGTAGACATGGTGAACACTACAACTCTGTTCACACTGGGTTTTTACAAAGTTAAAATTGGGGGAGTATGAAGCGGGCTCACGGGCTGAGCATCTTCATACTCACCGGGCGTTTGCTTCGCTAACACCTGCCATCGGTGCAAAGCTACGGGCGGCACTAACAAACCGGCGGCGCATGGTGGAGCGGCGATCTGTTTTCATGAAAGCCTTGGGTCACACAAAGATCCAAGGCTATCAGGATCTAGGCTATCTATTACAATGTGAGATTTGCACATTATAGTAGATGGTGTGCAAAATCTCCATATACTGCCATACTGTAGTATGGCAATATATGGAAGGATCAGTGAGACAACCTAGGGTTAAAGTACCCTAGGGAGTCTGAAAAATAGTAAAAAATAAAAAAATGTAAAAAAAAAAATTATATCAAAACAACCTAAAACCCCTCTCTCTAGAAGTCATATAAATATAAATAAACAGTAAAAATCATAAACACATTAGGTATTGCCGCTTCCGAAAATGCCAGATCTATCAAAATATAATATCTGTTTTTCACTGCGTTTAACCCCGTAATGGAAAATAGTGGCCAAAGTCGCAAATGGCATTTTTTTCCAATAAAAAGTGATCAAAAGTTCATACAGTCCTAAAAATGGAAGCATTGAACACGTCATCAAAAGTCACAAAAAATGAAACCACCCACAGCTCTGTACACCAAAGTATGAAAAAGTTATTACACCAGAAAACGGCAAAATGAAGATTTTTTTTTTTGTACTGGAGGATTTAATTTTTGTAAATGTATAAAAACATTATAAAACATATACAAATTTGGTATCTCCTTGATTGTACTGACCCAATGGATGAAGTACACCTGTCATTAGGGGCGCACAGTGAAAGCTGTAAAATCCAAGCCCACAACAAATGTGTTTTATCATCATTTTCACTGCATTCAGAATTTTTTTCCTGCTTCCCAGTATGCGGCATAGAATATTAAATACCACCACTATGAAGTGCAATTTGTTATGCAGAAAACAAGCCATCACACAGCTCTTTACATGGAAAAATAAAAAAGTTATAGATTATTGAAGGTGGGGAGTGAAAAATAAAGATGCAAAAACGAAAAAGGGCCTGGTCCATAAGGGGTTAAAGAACATGCAAAGTCTGACAGAAAACTGGGGCAGGGGCCCTTAGTAAATATGGGCCACAATATTATAGCTCCTGTACTAAGTTAAATATTTTTTTCTTTTCCTTTCACAGATGGGTGCAAGGAATTAACCAAAAACATGTCACATTTATCAATCCGAATACGGTGTGTCACCCTTGTGGAAATTTTATTGTGTTTACTGACATACAAACTAAGCGCCAGTCGCTATTACAGTGCCCGTCTGGAAGTATTGGAGCGTTTGCTGTTAGTACAAGCAATGAAGTGGTGGCATTCAGTGATAAGAAACTGCCTCCAAATATTCACGTGTTCACCTTCCCGGGACTAGTGAGAAGAGCCGAACTGGGAGGTAAATTGATAAATGTACAAGAAAAAAAAATTCTAATCACAATCAAACAATATGGAGGTCAGAAAATACAGCCAGCACTTTCCTGACTGCGATCTATCTATCTATGTATCTATGTATCTATCTATCTATCTATCTATCCATCCATCCATCCATCCATCCATCCATCCATCCATCCATCCATCCATCCATCCACCTACCTAGTGTCAGGAAGTAAGAGCTTTGACAATTAAGGATGCCTTGAAGGCATATGAAGACTGAGATGCTGTCACACAATGGGGCACATTTACTTACCTGGTCCGTTCGCGATCCAGCGGCGCGTTCTCTGCGCTGGATTCGGGTTCCGGCCGGGATTCATCAATGCAGTTCCTCCGCCGTCCACCAGGTGGCGCTGCTGCGCTGAAGTCCGCTGGAATGCCTCGAAATACACCGGCCTACCCAGGATGAAGGTGAGTGAAATTTTCGCGACACAATTTTTTTTTTAAATGCGGCGTTTTTTCCGAATACGTCGGGTTTTCGTTCGGCCACGCCCCCCGATTTCCGTCGCGCGCATGCCGGCGCCGATGCGCCAAATTCCGATCGCGTGCGCCAAAAACCCGGGGCAATTCAGGTACAATCGGCGCAAAAAACTGAAATATTCGGGTAACACGTCGGGAAAACGCGAATCGGGCCCTTAGTAAATGACCTCCAATGCGTTCTTGGAAAGTTCATGGAAAGCTTTTAAACGGACTGAAAAAATGAAAACACATGCATTTTTGTATGTTTATAATGTGTTTGGCTGGTTTGAACCTGTATCTTTATTTCTAGAAGTGTAGGCAGCTGTCAAATGGATTAAAACCAGCGTGGTGCATGGTAAACATACAAAAACACATGCATTTTCAGTCCATTTAAAAACAGTCCAAGAACCCATCGTGTGACAGCACCCTAAGGCCCCTTTCACACTTGTGTTTTTCACGCATGTATTCTGTGCGTGCTTTTGACGTGCAGAACTTGCTTTGAACTCTGGCCCATTGTAATCAATGGGTTTTTTCAGACTTGCTTTTTTTTTCACACACACATTTGCGTTTTTTTTAACGTGTATTTAAATCTCAACATTCTCTACTTTTGCAAGTCACGCGCGTGAAAAACGCATCATACAAGTCTATGGAGATGCATCAAAAACGCAGTGCAATGCGTTTTTCACTGATCCATTGACATAGAAAAGATAGAGCTCAGTCATTAGACTTTTTCACACGAGTTATCTCTGCATGAAAAATGCATTGAAAACACAAAAAAATGTGCGTGAAACACTGAGACACTGAACAAACGCTGACTGAAAACTGATTGAAATCTGATGTTGAACTCTATCTATCTCATATCTATTTATAGACAAGCCAACAATACCAACTAGGAAATAAAAAAAACAGGAGATCTATGTATCCATCAATATTTCTCATCTATCTATCTACCTCTCATATTGATCCATATATCTTTAAACTTATCACCCATTATTCTCAGTTGTATGATGCTATTACATCTGGTGCTGAGTTTGCATTTCCCTTTTCCTAGGTGCAGCACAACTGGACTATTCATTGCTGGCGTTCAGTCACTCCGGCCACTACTTAGCTAGTTATGCCTCAGCTCCAGACCATCTACTGACAATCTGGTAAGAGAGGGCCTGTATACAATATCATGTTACGTTGTATATGTAAGTGTAATGTATTGTAATATAAGCGGCTGTGTACAATAACACATTTGATACATTCATTATTTCATATATAACATTGTCTTTTTTGCATTCTAGGAGCTGGCAGGAAGGCGTCGCTCTATGCAGTGTATCAGAAGGCACATGCAGTTTTACTAGTTTGACCTTCAACCCCATGGATTGGCATCAGTTGTGCCTGTCTAGTGAAGAGACCCTCACTTTATGGAATATTGAAGTCTGTGATACAGTTTACCACCTGAAATCCACGTAAGCTTCTACTGACTCCCACCTGGGCACGGGTTGCAGCTCCATTAACATAAATAGGACTGAGCTGCAATACTCAATTCAAATGAATCAATTTAGGCATGAAGAATAGAACAATCTTTCTCATGGGTGAGATTTTGGGTGCGTTCACATGTTGCAGTTAGAACTCCATCTCAAACACAGATGCAATCGGGCCGAGCCCTGTCCCCAGCCTTGACATTGCGTTTGTTAATGCAGCGTAAACGCAATATATGAACGCACCCTCACAGAAGCACAGCACAACCCCCTAGATTAATTTGCAGTACAGGCAGTCCCCGGGTTACGTACAAGAAAGGGTCCATCGGTTTGTTCTTAAGTTTAATTTGTATGTAAGTCAAAACTGTATATTTTATCATTGTAGCTTCAGACAAAAAACTTTTTTTGCCCCAGTGAGAAGGGAGTTTCAAAATTTTAGCTGCAATGGGACCAAGGATTATCAATAAAACTTCATTACAGACACCTTACAGCTGATCATTGCAGCCCGGAACTAAAGTAAAGTATCCAGAGAGCTTCACCAGAGGTCACAGTGGGCAGAGGAGTCCATCTTTAACTAGGGGTCGTCTGTAAGTCGGGTGTGCTTAAGTAGGGGACCGCCTGTATTTTTCGTCGCAATCAAGGAGCATAGTTTCTCTGGAGATTCTTAATAAAACTAGTCTACAATGAGTAAAGCTGATAGTAGATGGGGCCTTTAACTAAACAGTAATTTTCAATGTTTCTGTAATTTCTTTCTTTCACAGAGCAGTAAGACTTCTCAATGAAGACGGTGTAATGGCTGAAGTGGATGGCCACCTCAGCGCTTATACAGATAGTCTCCACTCCTACATTGAACCTCAGGTGCCCTTAGCCGCCATTGCTGGTTTAGTCGGGGATGAAGCAGAAGGATTTATAGTACGTTACCACACACATCCTATAACAGAGATAAATATAATTGTCTGCAATAACGTAATGTCTCATTACAATGATATAGATGTCAGTTGTCATTCAAAAAAGCATCAAAAGGACAGCAAAATGTAACAAGCCACATTTATTGTAATTTGTTCATCTTCTTTTATTCCATTCTATTTTATGGCACTGTATATATCAATTCAGGATGATTTTTGGTCTTAGAAAACAGTTCCATATGTTCAATCAAAAATAATGTATGGGGATATATAGTATCAAGGATGGCAAATGATGGGGCTGTTTGATCTATTGTTATAGCGCAGGTTATGTGATAGAAAACCTTCACAATATTCCTACTGCACTGACCTCGCTCTTTTTTTTTATGAATTTAAGCCTATAGAGCAAAGAAAACCTGTGGTGAAACCCAACACACATTGCTGGAGCTCAACATCGAATTTGTTTGTTGGATGTAAAGGAGGACAACTACTGTCTGTGAATCCCGAGACACAGAAAGTGACTGTTCTAAGCCTAACAGAGCCACCGGCAGATGGTAATGTGCTGTATAGGTCCTATCAATTATAGATAAAGGTCCAGATATATAAAAACTGGTGCACTGTGCATTGGTTTTCCTTGCACTTTCTTTGTTATTTAATAGTGTCACATGCTCTTGGTTGATCGGGTCAGTTTTCAGGATGTGACACAGTTGTAACATTTTTTTCTTGCTGCACCTTTCTTCATGCTGTTGCCACAGAATTGTTTCACATCTCAGTAATAAATGTAGCACAGACAAGGAACACACACCACCAGGACTCTTTAGGTGCACAGTTTTCAAAGTGATTGACAAAATCCTCCCACGAAACATTTGTGGCGCAAATATATAATAAATACATGTGCAAACTCCACAGACACTTTTTTAAATGCAAACCAGGACAAAAAAACGTGCACAGACACAATCATATACCTGGGCCACTGCGCTCAAACTGCATGTTGGGAAACATTCGCTTTGTAACATTTTCTATACACTTGAAAATATTTTTATCATCATTATGGATAGACAGGGCTAAGGCTGTGTTTGCACAAGGATCGTGGCTTTAGTTCTTAAAAGTATTCTACCATAAAAATCAAGCATGATATATACCAGTGACACTTACTCATATATCCAGGCAATTTTTTTAAAATATGCTAATGAGCTAGAAGGCCTTTGGGGGCGTTACTAGAGCCCATGTTGCACAGGCTGTCTCACCCTCCCCCTGCTCCCTCACCACCTCCCCTTCCCTCTTGTAATCTCATACAGCCTGTGAAGCTACAGGAGAGGATCTGGTAATAATGTCCCCAAATCGCTTCTGGCTCATTAACATAATTTGAAAAGTTGATTTTAGAAGGATGGAGACCGTAGATAACAAATGTCACAAGAATACCAGTCATGGTACCTGATCTATGAGTAAGAGTCCATGGTTTATCCATGCTTGATTTTAATGGTCGATTTCCTTTAAGGGATCCATGATAAATAGTAGAAAATAAAAAAAGTACCGTATATACTCGAGTATAAGCCGACCCGAGTATAAGCCGAGGCCCCTAATTTTACCACAAAATACTGGAAAAACCTATTGACTCGAGTATAAGCCGAGGGTGGGAAATGCATTGGTCACAGCCTACCCAGTATATAGCCAGCCAGCCCCTGCCCCAGTGTATATAGCCAGCCAGCCCCTGCCCCAGTGTATATAGCCAGCCAGACCCTGCCCCAGTGTATATAGCCTGCCAGACCCTGCCCCAGTGTATATAGCCTGCCAGACCCTGCCCCAGTGTGTATAGCCTGCCGCCGCTGCCGGACAGATCGCACAGAAGATATACAGGGGTCGCCGGAAAGGTGAATTTAGATATATTTATTTTTTGACTCGAGTATAAGCTGAGTTTGGGTTTTTCAGCACATTTTTTGTGCTGAAAAACTAGGCTTATACTCGAGTATATAAGGTAATAAAAAGTGAGTAGAAAATAAAGTTTAAAAATCTACCTAGCTGTCCTAAGCTATAGCAACCTGTCATCAGGTAAAACCCCTGTGCCCTCTCTGGCAGGATCCGCTCTTCTTTAAGATTCCTATGTCCTTGTTTTAAGGGAAAAAATGCTTTAAAAATTATGCAAATAGTCTGAGGGACTGCTGGCTCCAAATGTGTTAATGAGTCTTGAAGACCCCTCAAGTTCATTTGCATAATTGTAAAAGCCTTTTTTGGTAAAAACCAGGACATTAGAAGCTTAAAGAAGAGCGGATCCTTTCAGAGGGGTCCCCCACCAACATGTAAGTGTACTTGATTTACAATACTTCATCCTGATGGTAGATGTCCTGTAAAACTCCTACCATCAGGTGCTTACTACTCACCTTCCCATCCTATCCCTATCGGTAGAAAACTTCTTTCAGTATGTTTTTGAACTGCCGCATTTAGTAGAAAAAAAAGCTTTCTTAAATATGCTGAGCACCTCTTGGCTCTGCCGCTAAGTAGTTTATACATGCTCCCCAACCAGACTGGCATGCCTACTCATTGTTCAGAGAGCCCCTCAGTATTTCCCGTGCTTTGTGCAATCATAGCATTCCCTCTCTACATTATGCTATGATCATACATAGCACAAGAATTGCTGAAGGAGAGCCGCTGATGTCACCAGCTCGCTGAACACAGTGTAGGCGGAGCCAGTCGGGCACCTCTGCCTCATTTGCATATTTTTAAATGCTTTTTCCTACTAAACGCACTAGTTCTAAACATACTAAAAGAGGATTACTACCAATAAGGACGGGACAGGGAAGTGAGTAGTAAGCATCAGGGAATCTGATGTAGAGAATTCCCAGAAAAGCAAGTGTATTATTAATCACTATTTACCCTGAAGTAAGGATATGTATAATCCAGTAATAGAAAGATTTATTCTTCCAGGAGAATCACCAAGAGCAGCTGTATATGAGGGAAGCATAAAGACCATGGCGCTCCACAGGGATGGACTATACATAGGCGGAAGTGTAAGCACTTTTATGTCTATAATTAAAGAGAACCTTTCACCATCTTTACCAAATCTAACACTAATTCTGGCATAGTGAAATGTTCTCTGTTACCCCCCCCCCCTCCGTTCCTGAGTAAATGGTGTCATTATTTTTGGATCACTACTGTCAGATGGGCTCTGCTGTCAGGTAGGTGGAGCAGACAGCCTGGCTCCGCCCATATGACAGTTGGAAGTAGAAATCCAAAAAATAACATCTACTAATTAACCTGAAAATTTTCCATGCCTAGCCCCATATATGCGATCTGATCTGTATATATTTCTTAATGACCAAGATTGTATTTCTTATATTTATTCTTACTTATATTCAGGATGGAATTTTATGGTTATGCTCCATTAAAGGTTCAGAGTTTAAGATGAAAGAATGTTGGAACGCAAAAGACCCTATTGAGAGCCTCAGTTTTTCACCAGATTACAAGACCCTTTCCATTGCAACACAAAAGGTGGGAGTCCATCAGCATTTAGTGTTGTCCAGCTCATGGCCTCCATGGACTTGTATATTGTACGGGGCGGAGTGGTGAGGCATGGAGCATACATGCAGTGTCACTGCGCCAAGCAGCCGCGCCATTCTAATGTTCATCTGCTGATTTGGCTGCATACAGGACCTGTTTGAGGCCTGTATAGTACATGTGTAGAAAAACTGTGTTACCAATCTGTAATGTCTGTTTGATTTAGCATTGTTAATAATTATTATTTTATTATTATTTTTACATTATTTATGGTTTAATGATTGTTATTCATGTGTATAATTGATTTAGGGCTCTGTGTACATATACAACTACAAACAGTATGGAGACCCGATACAGATACTGAGTACATGTCATGATGACATTACTGCTGCGGGGTTCTTGACTACTG
This sequence comes from Engystomops pustulosus, assembly GCA_019512145.1. Classification (NCBI taxonomy): domain Eukaryota; kingdom Metazoa; phylum Chordata; class Amphibia; order Anura; family Leptodactylidae; genus Engystomops; species Engystomops pustulosus. The sequence goes on from CM033644.1 coordinate 171,367,201, forward strand.
GAAACAGATACTGTTTGGTGAGTCAATATTCACTATTACAAAGTTTACTTTTATCATCTGCACTATTGATGTATACAATTTGGTGAAAGGTTCAGTTAGACTTCTAATTTAATTATTGCGGACTACAAAACAGAAGAGACATATGTCAGTAAGTTAAAGCAAAAATTCTGCTTTGAGGAACACACTGGGGGAGATTTATCAGAAGAATCTGAAAGCAGAATAGTTATAGTTTCCCAATCAGAGCGCAGCTTTCATATTCCCACAGCTGTTTATAAGATTAAAGCTGACCTCTGATTGGTTTCTGTGGCAACTAGAACAGTTTTACCTCAGAAACAGCACCCAAACACCATTCACATAATGTGGTTAACTTAAAGGAAACCTACCATCTCAGATCTACATATCCGGTAAGTTCCTCTAATAAATGCCATTGGAGCCTTTTTTGTTGCTAATCCTTCAATGCTCGATGAGTTTGTAAATCTTTTTTGAACTAATATGCAAATTAGTGAAAGAGGCTACAGGGGCGTGGAGTAGCTGGAGCTGAGACTACACAGCGCGCCTACGCCAGACCCCAGTAGCTACCACTTTGGAGCTGAGTGCACGCAGCTTCCGGCTCTGCATACATACGCCGTGTAGGGCGAGGACGAGTGTGCGCAGCTACCAGGAGCTGCGCACAGAAGATCTCTATGTAGGAGGATCCAAAGAGGCTACTAGGGCGTGGAATAGCCGCACCGGGTAGCCTCAGCTCTGGCTACTCCAAGCCCCAGCACCCAGTAGCCTCTTTCACTAATTTGCACATTAGGGCAGTTAAAGATTTACAAACTTATCGGGCACTAAAGGATTAGCCCTAAAAAGGGCTCCCTTAGTAGGTAGATCCGAGATGTTAGGTTTCCTTTAAAACCTTGGGAATAAGAGTTATCTGATGTTTATGTGGCAGATCTCATTCCAGTTTTTTAGAGTAACTCATGAGCTCTTTTGTTGTCTTTTGCACATCAAATTTATCAAAGTGGCCTAAACAGCTTAATAAATGTGGCATGTAAAAAAACACAACTTTTTAGTAAAAATACTGCACAAAAGTTGCACATTTGATGCATCTAGTTCCTAAGTCATGCACAGGCCAGGAGGGGACCTGACATAGATGTTGTTGAAAAGTGGCACTTCATAACATAAATCTGTCTGCCACGTCTGGATTTAGAGGAAATTGTATGACAGAAAAGTGGAGTGGGTTTAGAAAAGTTGCAAATTTGGTGCAAATAAGTAGAGACATTTTGACATTACTGCTATGATACATCCGCCTGTGACTGCTATATGTCTGTTTATGTAGTCATCAGTACCCGTGGTTGACTGGTGATACTAGATGCTAGTGTACCAGGATATTACTTTATATTTTCTCTTATAGACAGCTGGACGGTCAGGAGTACTGCAGTTCTGGTCACTGGAGGATGGGGCGAGCCTCAGCTCATTACAGATTGATATTGAGGTATTTGTTCTTTATTTTTCCAAAAAAATGTAGACATGAGCTAAAAAGACTCCAAATGCCGTCCAGTAAGATGGAGATACATCCAACCCACTCCTCCAAATATTACTTCTAGAATAGAGAAGGAGATAACACAACCTGAGTGAAGTTGGCCCCCCCACCTTGTTAAAATCAAGCAAAATTGGTGTCAAAGGTTTGTGCTACGTTTGTGCTGGTTTGTGCAGCAAAAATTTTCGTTTGCGCCGCTATCGTTTTTTAGATTTTAATGAAAGTTTCCAGAGGTCATCAGAGGTTAACCACCCCCCCCCCCCCCCCCCCCACATTGCCCAAACCAAACAAAGCTGGTGCCAATCAATTCTGCTACGTTTGTGCTGGTTTGTGCTGCTCAAATTTTTGTTTGTGCTGCTTTTGTTTTGAATATGTGAACAAAAAATGAAAGGTCAAAAGTTCAAGCAGCCCCCCCACATTAACCGAATCGAACAAAACTGGTGTCAAACGTTAGTGCTACGTTTGTGCTGGTTTGTGCAGCAACAATTTTCGTTTGTGCCGCTATCATTTTTAATATATTCATACTTTTTTCCAGAGGTCATCAGAGTTCATTTCTTCCAAAGTACAATGTGTTTGCTAGCTCACCCTGGTGATCAAACCAGGGAAGTGTCACTAGATTTGTTTTTTACAAGTTCATCCTAAACTCTTTTAACCTATGTAAACACCTAAACATACCTTAAAAATGATAGCGGCACAAATGAAATTTTTTGCTGCACAAACCAGCACAAACGTAGCACTAACATTTGACACCAGTTTTGTTTGATTCGGTTAATGTGGGGGGGCTAGTTGAACTTTTGAACTTTAATTTTTTGTTCATTTATTCAAAACAAAAGCAGCACAAACAAAAAATTGAGCAGCACAAACCAGCACAAACGTAGCAGAATTGTTCGGCACCAGTTTTGTTTGGTTTGGACAATGTGGGGGGGCTGGTTGACCTCTGATGACCTCTGGAAACTTTCATGAATATCTTAAAAACGATAGCGGCACAAACGAAAATTTCTGCTGCACAAACCAGCACAAACGTTTGACACCAATTTTGTTTGATTTGGACAAGGTGGGGGGCCAGCTTCACTCAGGTGATAACACAGACTCTCCACCACAGTTCAGCAGGATTTTCCACACATCGACTTTAGCTTACCAACTTCGCATGATGTTTGGAGTATCCTGCTGAACTGTGGTGGAGGTTCTGTGTTTTCTGGTGTGAACATAGATCAATTGTATCTCCTCTTTTCTCATTGTAAAATTTGAAGCGGTGGGCTGCATGCATCTCTATCTTATTGGATGGTTTCACAAGTCTTTTCAGCACAACCCTGATTTTTCTTGAAAGTTGCTGTTACTTTTGGAGTAGTGTTGACTTGCTCTTGTAGACTGACGCTCCTCCATTTTTTTATTGTTTTTTTTTCCACTAAAGATGTGTTCTTTATATTTCATTTTTCTGCATATCTTTAAGGTAATGACCTCAGCCACTGTCATGGCAACCCACTGCCTTTTCTCTTTCTAGGCCACGTGTTTGGCGTGCTGCCCATCTTCCCATTACGCAGTGGTAGGGAGCAGCAGTGGTCATGTATTTTTTCTTGATGCCGTGAAAGTGAATACTCCTCGAATAATTGCAAGAAAACGTCTTTATCATGTCCCTGTTCTACATCTACAGTAAGTGACACTTATGTTGTGCCACAAGTTCCAGGCAAATCCTTACAGACAATATGTACTGGTATATTGTAAAAAATGGTAGATTGGCTTACTCCTTAGACACATGGAGTAAACTATGAAGCCATAATTACAATAAATATCGAGGGAGACGTCTAGTTGTATCCATGTAGTACTCCTGGGTCTGTCATGTAGCATTGTGTTACAAGAGATGGTAGACTTAGTTCTGCACTTTTTAGTATGTTTTGGGGAAAGGGGGGGTCCAAACATTGGGACCGGATATTTATCTGTTTCCACAGTATAAGTGTCTATAGTTAGAAAATGTAGCTTTGTCCCACTAGAAAAATTAAGTAGGAATTGAGTTTATCACAATTTTCCTGTTTTACTTTAAGTTTTGATCTAAAAGGCAATGTACTTCTGACCGGGGCTGCAGATGGACACATATTCATTCTGGATGCAAGGCCATCAAATTCTTTCCAGGTTCTCGGATACACAGGTAATGGTCAAGAATAGCTTTTACAGTCAAATCTACATCATATTGCAATGTTCAATTTTGGTTTTATGAAATCAAATCTCCCTTACAATGTAAATTCACAAGATTGGTCATCAGAGGGACAGATACTGTACATAACTGTGAGGAAAAATAAATATAATCTCTAGATGACCAGTATCCTTCTTCTCTGGGCCTTCTCAATCATGCTGTGGACATTGCAGCATCTTTACCTCCTGCCTGATGCCAGCTACTTTTATGGGCTTGTATTCCTGGTTGGCCCAGATAAGAGGGACTGAGGTAAAGGCAATGGCCAGTCAGCAGGTTACTGACAGGGCTCCTTGGCCATAACAGTTCAAAGAAAGGGCTGGAAAGTAGGCTATGGGTCAGCTGTTTTTCAAAGATAAGGTGTTATTTGCATGTAGCTGTATGGTGGGGGGCTCCATGATAATATTTCACTGGGGGAGGGGGGCTAGGCACTCCAATCCCAAATTGATTGGTGATGTTAGTAACTGACATGGAATAGCCTTATTCACTTAGGGCCCCAGGTGGTGGATGACTGGAAGGAGAAATATAGACTTCATGATAGTTCTTAGATATTACATGGAGTCCTCTTGTGAGAAAAATATTATTAGTATGTCATTATCATTATTGATATTAAATGATAATAATGCAGACTAACAACAATATATCTATTCTAACAAGAATTTAACAGCATGGAATAAACTATACATCAATAAGAGAGAGCAATATAATTACCTGAGTCCAAACTGAGTCTCTCCTCCAGGGCTACAACCAGAGATCTATCTCTCCTTAATAATCCCTCCAGAGACGTCTCTTAGGATCCTTCAGTGCTGTCTTAGATATTCACAATAGAGATCCCTTAGAGCTTCCTCTTGAGCTTCCTCTCATCAGAGCTGTCCCTCCTCCTTTTATTCCCATTTTGGCACTCCCCCTGGAAAAAATACTCCCTCCAGACTGGAGTCATGGGGGGAGAATTTAATATACCTTGTACCCCAAGGCAGGAAAATGTTGCAATTCCTGGCACACTTCTGGTTTTTCACTCTTCATGACACTTTTTGGAAAGGATGTGACAAAATAGTGGTGCAGGTTATAGCGGTTATAGCAAGTCCGGACCTGGTGTAGATTTCAGTCCAACCCAACATGTACAGTTCTGAATTCTGGCGTTAGGAGCCCCTGGTATAGGTTTTTGTCAAAAAATTGGTTACCCCATCAATATTCCTAAGAAGAAGGAGGACACCATACTACATCCCGTAATTACCATTCCAAGGGACATCCTGATTCTCCTTTGTTTGCTCATTGAACACTAAACATACAGACTGGAGACTTGTTGTCCAGTATGTAACACAACTATTACACCACCATCAATGGACCATCTGTTGTTCTCTCAGCAGCCTTTGTAATGTAAGTTACTCTAAACACACTAGTAGTATCTCTACAACTTCATTAGCCATGCACCTTGTAACCCAATTAGAATAGCTAAGGCTCATGATGACATTACCTGCCCCAGACTTACTGATAACAGGAACCACATACAGACCCTGTATCCTATTACTGATCCTGTATCCTATTGTTGATAAACTCTATGTTGTTAGATATTAATATATACTATATGTTGTTAGATGTTACTATATGTATAAATGTGGGTGTTTTTCACTAGTCAATATCCACAATGTCAAAATTACTGGACATGTATAGATAATTTAGTTTTTCTTTCATACACTTTCCATTGCTAGGTGTTTGCTTCAATCATTTTTATGTGTTTTACATTTTTGTAAATCTTGCTTTCTTTACTGACCCTCCCCCTAGGACCCAAATGGAGATATTGGGGGAGATTTAGCATATAGTGTATGACGGCCCGCCAATCTTGGCCCCGGATGTATTTGATGTGGTACCATCGCTGGCGTACAAGCGTAGAATTGCGCTATAAATTGGTCTACAAGTCCTAATAAATGTCCCCATTGTTGTCATTAATATTATAATAGTATTTCTTACCCTCCTGTTTTCAGTGGTTGGTGGAGACATTCTGTCATTGTCGTTACTAAGCTCCATGGATTCACAGCAAATTAAAGTCCTGACGCTTGTCTGTCCCATGGGGGAGAAGGAGGTGGAGGAGGATGAGGGAGGATCCCAGCTGGAAGGGTTTTCTATTCCTCTGAAAATCCTGCAAAGTAAGAACTCGTGATACCTACAATGATTTGTCATCTCTATTACACTGGTTTTAATGTAGAGCTTGATACAGACGGTCCCCTACTTACACCCGAATTACAGAAGACCCCTAGTTACAAACGGGCCTCTGGATATTGGTAATTTTCTGTACTTTAGCCTTAGGCTACAATAAACAGCTATAACAGTTATTACAGGTGTCTGTAATGAAGCTTTATTATTAATCCTGTTTATTATGACAAGACAACATTTTTAAAATCCAATTGTCACAGAGACCAAAAAAAATTTGACTGGGGTTACAATGATAAAATATACAGTTCCGACTTACATACAAATTAAACTTAAGAACAAACCTATCCTGTAGATAACCCGGGGGCTGCCTCTATATTTAACATTTTTAGCATATTTTTATGTATTATACATAAAGATACATGTATGACACATATTATACATATGTATTTTATCAGTATTATACACAGGATATATGTGAATCTGTATAATAATTATAGTATCAGCTGAATGGTGGAGGTGCCAGCTGTTGACCTAGCACCTTTAATACTGTTGATTTATCTAAAGATTGGTAATCGATATCTTACTTCTGGACAGCCCCATTAAACTCTTTATACAGCCGGTGAATTAAGTGTTAAACACATCATCTGGGTAAATATGTTTTTAAATGCCTCTCAATAACAAACCATCACATCCACATTGGCAGATAAATCACACGATACATGTCCATAAATGATGAGTGAGGCTCCCTGCACATAAACATTGGGGGCTGGGGTATGATAAAGGCCACATCCTTCCCTGTCACGGCAGATACATCAAGATGCATAGAACTGTAACTGTAACTGTTGGGCGGCCAAGCCACCCGCCAAAACAATACCTGGTTCATCCTGCTGTAGTTTTGTGTAAAAACCTACAGGTTTTTAAAAACTATGCAGGGGCAGGATCACCCTGTGTGGGCCCAATCCGCCATAGGCCATGCCCCTTCAACGCCCCCACATGGCATGGAGGATGTGTAACACAATAATAATCACAATTGTTTCTAGGGCGCAAGAAATTGCAATTACCGTATATCAGTAGATCTACGCCAGTGCCCCCCATTGTTTTTCTCTGTGTACTACCTTTTAATTGAACAGATAACACAAGGACAAAGCATTTCTATGGGCTCATATACAGGTATGGTTGGAAGCTTCAAGATGCCTCCTGTATAGAGAAATTGGTCACATGCGTGTCTCAGGGGTAATTATCATCTGTTCTTCCACACAAACACTCTGATGCTGAAGGTTGACTGGGTCAACTGGGTTGATCTTTCTGTAAGGGATCATTCACACGGCCCTTCATGGGGACGTACATGTGGCCGCAAATCTATGCGAGCTGTGATCTGGCCACAAATTTTGCAGCCAGATCACGGCCCCATTTACGTTCATGTGCATGAGTCCTTAAAAATATATTTACTTGGAAAATTGGCAACACATTCAATACACATTTCACCAGCTGTATGCCAATTTATCATAATTTTTTATATGAAATTTTAGAGAATACTAGAAAGAAAATGTATGGGGGTGGTTACGTCCATGTAAGAATACAAATACTCCTTTTTTCCTCAGTATCTCTCTATATTTTGTGATTCCGTAATGATTTTGTTTGCCATAGGTCCTACTGAATACATTGATCAGCGTGGGATGTTTAAAGACTCAATGATCCACAAGTACCAATACAAGTTGGAGCAGCCTTTATTTTCCGCTGTCCTGGGAAGTAACGGCAATGCAGTCTATGGCTACTGCAGGGACTCCCCCTTTATAAACAAGATTTTGTTGCCAAAGGTACATCTCATCTTATAATAATTCATAACCAACACATGTTAACTATACGTATTCACATATTAATATCACCTAAATCCCAAAAGTTTTATCCATCTTTATTTTCTATTGTAGCTTGAAACTATTAGATTTTGTTACAATTTACAACCACATTTTTCTTGTCTGGATCCACCTAAAATCAAATCTGAAGTAACTTTGTAAATAATAATCTTTTTGTTAAACTTTTGATTTGTCACAACTCTAATGAATGACATATTGTGAATATATATAGGAGAGGCAGGGCCCCATACCAGATTTCTGAAAAAATATATATATTTGTATACTCACACATGTGATTTACAATCACACACATTTAAATACTTATATACATGCACGGTTATACAATCTTAAACACATACACACATTTATACATTCATGCACACGCATTTATGCGCAGATACATACTTACATATACTATATTCACATCTTATACACACATACAGTTATATACTTGTTATACACACCCACAGTATATACACATTAAACACACAATATGGACATCAAGTATGCACACATCACATACACACACATACAGTATTATATACAGGCCTAAAGCATATATACACAAACTTATAGACCAAACATAGTAGATGACAGGAAGTACGTCCTGTCCTTCTGCTCTCTCGTCCATCTACCTCAACATTTCTTATCTGAGCTGCCAACTCAGGTGTGTACTGTGGAAGAGGTGCACTGTTATATAATGCATATATCATGATGTACAATGTAGAATATAATATGCATATAATGGTGCACATCCTCAATTCTTTAGTGTGTTGGGCTGGCGGTCAGGGCCCCTTGGCTCTGCGGATCCCATAGCAGCTGCTATGGCTGCTACTGCTGTAGTTACGCCCCTGATATATAGTATACATTACTAGCACCCAATTATTTTGGCATTATGTAAACCTGTACATTTCTCTCTAGGAAACACCCAGTGATATGGTTACAGTTCTAGCTGCAGATAAGAAAGTTCGGGGAAGTCAGTTGGGACCCGGCTACCTCTGGATGTCTCCTCATCACAAGTGGTTGTCGGTGTCAGCAGCAGATGGCATATTGTATCTTCGGGATTCTTTCAATATGGTGAGTTCACTTGCAGCACAATAAATCCATGATATAGCATGACACATATGTAGGCTATGCAGGATGGGCATATACACTTTATTAGGTACACCATGCTAGTTACGGGTTTGACCCCCTTTTGCCTTCAGAACTGCCTCAATTCTTCGTGGCATAGATTCAACAAGGTGCTGGAAGCATTCCTCAGAGATTTTGGTCCATATTGACATGATGGCATCACACAGTTGCCGCAGATTTGTCGGCTGCACATCCATGATGCGAATCTCCCGTTCCACCACATCCCAAAGATGCTCTATGGATTGAGATCTGGTGACTGTGGAGGCCATTTAGTACAGTGAACTCATTGTATGTGCTCAAGAAACCAGTCTGAGATGATTCCAGCTTTATGACATGGCGCTTTATCCTGCTGAAAGTAGCCATCAGATGTTGGGTACATTGTGGTCTTAAAGGATGGACATGGTCAGCAACAATACTCAGGTAGGCTGTGGGGTTGCACCGATGCTCAATTGGTACCAAGGGGCCCAAAGAGTGCCAAGAAAACACACCATGACCCACCCCACCACCAGCCTGAACCGTTGATACAAGGCAGGATGGATCCATGCTTTCATGTTGTTGACGCCAAATTCTGACCCTACCATCGAATGTCGCAGCAGAATCGAGACTCATCAGACCAGGCAACATTTTTCCAATCTTCTACTGTGCAATTTCGATGAGCTTGTGCATATTGTAGCCTCAGTTTCCTGTTCTTAGCTGAAAGGAGTGGCACCCGGTGTGGTCTTCTGCTGCTGTAGCCCATCTGCCTCAAAGTTCGACGCACTGTGCGTTCAGAGATGCTCTTCTGCCTTCCTTGGTTGTAACGGGTGGCGATTTGAGTCACTGTTGCCTTTCTATCAGCTCAAACCAGTCTGCCCATTCTCCTCTGACCTCTGGCATCAACAAGGCATTTCCGCCCACAGAATTGCCGCTCACTGGATGTTTTTTCTTTTTCGGACCATTCTCTGTAAACCCTAGAGATGGTTGTGCGTGAAAATCCCAGTAGATCAGCAGTTTCTGAAATACTCAGCCCAGCCCTCCTGGCACCAACAACCATGCCACGTTCAAAGGCCTCAAATCACCTTTCTTCCCCATACTGATGCTCGGTTTGAACTGCAAGAGATTGTCTTGAGCATGTCTACATGCCTAAATGCACTGAGTTGCCGCCATGTGATTGGTTAATTAGAAATTAAGTGTTAACGAGCAGTTGGACAGGTGTACCTAATAAAGTGGCCGGTGAGTGTATATTGTCCAGCTATAAACAGAATGAAAGCAGAAGTGTTACTTGGGTGAGTGAAGCACAGGGTTCATTACAAGTTATACCCAGCAAAAACACACTGGGGGACATGTATTATTGTATCTGCGCCCAAAAATTTTACAGGTTTTTTTGGCGCAGAATTGTTGCGGATCATTTATAATGAGTTTGCGCCAGAAAAAATAGATGTTTCTGACTATCCCGACTCCTTCGGTTTTTGTTGCCGCAAGTGGCGTGGCCTAACTTTTCCACATTATCCTTAACATTTATGTGTATTTTGTCTGCATTTTGTGGCACAAATTTTGGCGCACAATAGACCAGGAATAAAAAGGTTAAGAGAGCAAAATTAAGGCGCAGTCCATCTAAGATTTTGGCGCAAATTTCATTGATGTCGGCATTTTTATGGCGCACGACTGATTCGTTTCATCTACTCATTAAAGGAAACCTACCACTTTAAAATGACCCCTCTGACCCACAAATACCTTAAGCTAGCTCAGGATGAGCTGATGCCGGACCATATTTTCAATTAAACCAGAACAACCGCTGTATTTGTAGAACATTATTTTCTTGTGGTAGTAAAATCTCTCTTCGGCGCTTCTATAAGCGTCATACAGCGGCACCACCACCCGGACCTGCTCCGCGATCACGCTGTCGTCAGCGCCGCTCCCGTCACTAATTTTGCTGTGCCCGAGAGCCGGTGACGTCACCGAGCTCTCGGGCACACTAGCGCATGCGCACCACCTCCTCCTGGCGCGTCGCGGCCGGATCCCATTGCGCATGGGCGAAGTATAGCGGCGAGCATAGTGGAGGTGGTCTTCCGGTCTTCTCTCCGAAGCCTCGCGATACTACGAGGCTTCGGGACTTCGCCCATGCGCAATGGGATCCGCCGCGACGCGCCAGGAGGAGGTGGTGCGCAGCGCTAGTGTGCCCGAGAGCTCGGTGACGTCACCGGCTCTCGGGCACAGCAAAATTAGTGACGGGAGCGGCGCTGACGACAGCGTGATCGCGGAGCAGGGTCCGGGTTGCGCGCTGTATGACGCTTATAGAAGCGCCGAAGAGAGATTTTACTACCACAGAAATAATGTTTCTACAAATACAGCGGTTTCTGGTTTAATTGAAAATATGGTCCGGCATCAGCTCATCCTGAGCTAGCTTAAGGTATTTGTGGGTCAGAGGGGTCATTTTAAAGTGGTAGGTTTCCTTTAATTACTAACAGCCGTGCCACTTTAATACATCGGGCTGTGCTTTCCGGAGACTGATCTCAGATGCCGACAGTCGTGCTTGCGCCAGAATTAGTAAATCTCCACCCACTGTTCTATTAAATGTCCAGATATGTCTGAATTTTATCTTTATGGTTTCTGTTTTATCACTTTATCTGATCTGCCTCCTGTTTTCTAGGAAACATTTGCTCAGGTTTGTTGCCATTCATACCTCACAGGAGGCATCGGCTCTATGGCATTTTCTTTAGATGGACACACACTCCTTACTACAGGGGTGCAAGATGGTTCCGTTGTTTGTCTGACGTGGAGGTGAGTCTAGACCAACCTGTGATGCTTTGCTATAACCGACTGTATAGATTATATACATCAGTATAGTCTGTGTGTGTGTACACAATTTAGAGTAATAACTGTCTTTTCTTTCTCTGTGTATTGTCATGCAGACATAATGGAAATAATTTAGTGAATGAAGCCTTTGAGTATGGTCGGACTCTGAGCATTTCCCTAAAAGATACTATATTTGCAGAAGATGAGGCTTTACGGAAAATGGCACTATGGAGTAAAGATTCTGCTAGCTCACTCGTGCAAGACAAAGAAGTACATTTTCTAACTAGCTTAATGTGTTTTCTTTAGAACATGAACTATTGTACCAATCTTATTTCACACGAGCCTGTTTAGGCCACGAAACACAGACCATGTGCTGGCTGCATTTCACTGAACAAACCCACGGATGGGAGTCCCTGCATCACAAAAGTGCCCTACTGTAATAATGTTTTCATCCTGGTGCTGTGATACGACAGGCTTGCAGGGACTCCCTATATGTGTAGTCAGTGATGAGTCCATCTAATGTGGCCTGGACATGTTCCATGTTTCGCAAACTGAACATGTCCTTCAGAAACAAGCCTAGGACTGGTTGCACACAACCATGGTCAGTCGATAAAAAAACAGACCATTAGCTTGTCGAGTTTCAAGGACCGCCCACAGTGCAAAGGATGGGACTCCTTGCATCATAGTGATATATGATGCCCATGTTCCCTTCTTCCTCGCTTCTGTTCTTTGAGAATTTTTGTATCATAAATCACTATATGATGTCCAGATGTGGTTGGTCAGTTAAATTCGGAAAGCGCACAATCCGTTTTCCTATGGACACACCACCGGCCTATGACAGAGCAATTTCTTCTTAAAATAATTTCTTTCTTTTTAATTTAAATGTGTAATGTAATAATAATATGCATCCACCATAAAGTAAATATAATCAAAGGTGCACACGATAGATCAAAATATACAACGTTTCAGTCATCTCGATCTTTGTCAGGTTAGATCTGTATTTATCTATTATATATATATTATAGAAGTACAGGGATCAGCTTTCCTTACAGTGACATGCAGAGAAGCGTACACTGGTGGATATAGTATGATTCACTTTTATTAGCAATTCCTAGTAATTTATAATATATTAATATTATAGCATTATTATAGTAACATAGTAATTGATAGGGCTCTCTAGTATGGATTGATTTTTAATACTGTAATCTTGTTTAGGGAAGCCGGCCGAGCGTTGAGGTGACTGAGCAGGATGACACCTACATAAGCAGCTCCAGAACACAGTCTCCAGATCCTACTTGGCTCGATCACAAATTCGATGAAGTAAGTTGACCAAACACTAAACATTTTAGATGACCAAAAATGCCCCTCTTTTTGACCATGAGAAGACAGACATCTGTAAAAGATGCACAGTAGATATTTATACACCCTGCTACAGGTAATGAGGACTAAAGAACATGTAGTACCGCACTGTGCGGAGGAGAGGCGCTACCAGGCTGTAGTCTTAGACCTTCTCCACGTGTCTGATTCAAAGACATTTACCAGTCTTCATATCATGGACTGAATTGCCTAAAAGGATGTGTCCATTCATATTGCATATCTTTTATTAAATTCTATAATATTACTATTATATTATTATTAATTCTATTAATATTACTTTGAAGGCTAGAAAAGAAGAAGAGAAGAAATATGCAGACCAAAAGAAGAGTCTCAAGAATGGCATAAAAGAACTAAGGCAGAAAGTAAGAATAGAAGGGCATCTGTCATATATCTTACATATGTCTTAGGGTACATTCAGACGTGTCCATTGTGTGTCCTTAAAAAATGTGGATGCGTGCGGCCCGTATTTCTTATACTTGCATTGTTTAACATCTGTATGTCATGCATTCTTTTCAGGTCTGAAAAAAAAGCCCAGATGAGTTTTTAATCTACTTTCTGTTTTTTTTTTAAATTGCGGATCCAATGACTTCTATGGAGGTCCATGGTCTGAATGTGAGAATAAAATAGTGATAAGCAGCACATCCATGAAAAAACAGACATGTGAACAGACCCTTAGAAATTATTAACTTTGCAAGAAAAAATGGATAGCATACGAACATCAAAACGCCTGTCTGAATGAGTCCTTATAATGTGTATTAATTGTCCATGTGATGCATCTTTCAGAACATTTTACCATAGATTTTGTCTTCTCATTTGATGATAATGTTGACCAGTTACAATAGTTTTTTTTTTTGCATTTTTAGTCATAACTTTGCTAACAAATAGATACAAGAAGTGCAATAAATATTTAAAAAACAATAAAAAAGCAATATTTTTACATTAATGAAGCAGCTTCTTCAATCTCATATGCGTATATTGGTGATGTGAGCAGATGCCTCATGTGTTACCTAAAATTTTTTCAGATACAAGCAATGATGAGAGAGAACGAATCTTTACCTGACATTGAAAAGTTGGACCAGCAAGAATTTAACCTGGACACTGAAGAGCAGGAAAGGCTCCAGGCTGAAAGTGAGCAAGAAGTGGAAAGAGTAAGCAGTCGCATGTAGTACGTGGTCAGAAGCTGCGATGTGGTCGGTTTTACTTTTAAAGGGAATCTTTATACAGAACTTTAGGTGCATTTGATGACAGGTGCAGTATTTTGCTAAAATGCCCCCTAGTATTGAGTTTTCTCACCCTTTAGCGCACCCTGTATTGATAAACATGCATGCTTTTGCATGAAGGGATCCTAGTTGGAGAGGAAGGGGGTTCTTATTGTCAGAGAAGAATATGGGGACACAGTAGCATCTGCTCTGGGATCATGGTAAGCCAAGGGTGGAGGCAGTGACATGGGGGCACAGAAGAGACCAAACTGATGTTGATCTTGTACATTTTATGATCTCACTTGCTGCTGGTTGTGGCAATGGAAGGGTGTGGCCCCATGTCAAGCTTCCCCATGGGGGCCCATGACAACTTGCCTCTGCTACCTCCAGTTTGAGGATTAATCACTAGGTCCTTTTAATCAGTCTCTTTTTGTGTTTTTCAAAGGTTCGAAGAGAAATCGAGTTGGAAAACTTGTCTAAGCAATATTTACGAGAAATCATTAAACAGGAATGCTGGGATTCAATGTCAGTAAAAGGACGATCAGTCATGGTAAATATTGTTCATGCATAGTCCAGTTCTTCCCAAACCAGCACAGTTTGTTTTTAGTCCTGTGAATGTATCTTTTACAGGAGCATGATACATTTTTACTTATTGCGTGTCAGAATTAATAGGCTTGATTGTATTTTCATCTTAACAATGGCCCAAATTTATCAAAACTAGTGCAAAATTTACTAGGTGCATTTTGCCTGCAGAGTGCTCCAGATTCATCACAACTGTTCCACGGTCTTCATTAATCTGACACCCCCTGCGCTGCTTGAGAAGTGTGCGCCAACTTTTTTTGGTGCAACTTTAACATAGAGCATGCAACACAATTCTGTCGAGTCGCAGTAATAAATGTGAAAAAGGAGCAAAAAACACACACAAGGTGCAGTAATAAATGTGACGTAAAGTCCAGCTGTGCTCCGGAACGCCCGTTTATGTGCAGAATTTTGTGGCGCATTGGACACAGTGCAGCCGTGACACAAAACTAGCACAAACACTTCATGAATACATGTACAAAGTCAGACAGAAAACTGGGACAAAGGGGGAGATTTATCAGAAGTGTCTGAGAGCAGAACTGTTCTAGTTGCCCATGAGCAGTTCTGTTCTTTCCCTCAAAAACCTTAAAAAGTCTGGGCCACTATGTTGCAAAAGCTAGAACTGATTATACCATTACACGGAGTCCATACGATTCTTTTGAGATATTGTAAATTAATCCTTTTGCCTTGAAATAAGTTAAAAGAATTCCCTCTTCAAGGGGTTGTACCAACTTTGATGGTTATCCCCTATCCTGTGCATAGCATTCTGATTGGTAGGGTCTAGTGTGACTGCCAGCGATCATATGAATGGGGGTCCTACTCTCACTAACTGAATGAAGCTTCTGGTCGAGATTGTGTCCTGCTCCTCTACTCTATACTAGAGGAGTGCCAGAAATTGCCAGAAACAGCGCTCAGCTATCTCCACCTTTCACTGCCTGAGCGCTGTGCTCTGCAATTTCCAATGTTCATAAAGTATTGAATAAAGCTGTAAGAGGTATACCTGTGTGAACAGGACCCCCATTCTGGTGAAGTACATTTAAATTATTGGTTGGAGTCCCAGCAGTCGGATCACCATTGATCAGATTGTTAAATTACTTTTTTAGCAAAACCCTTTTAAATACAGACAGGCTAAGGCTACATTCACACCAGGAAAGCTCCTGGTGCATATGCTGAAGTATCCATAGACATATACTGGCAGACAAATGCCTCATTTATGCCTCTTCAAGTATACGTCACATCCAGCAGGAAACACTGAATAGAAAAACGCAGCAGGCTGTGTTTTTACATCCTGCTTTCTGCTGCAGAGCGATAATAATGGCCCATAATGGCCGATGGGGGATGGATACAACTATATTCTATCCATCCCTGGCCTCCACCGAGTGTACGTTCTGCTGAGTGTACTGACTGTACAATCACTGGCACTGCCAATGCCAAAGAAACATCAGATAGAAACAGTTTTCTCTTTTTCAGACAGTTGAAACCCACCATTAAAGGGGTTGTCCGAGACTTCCAAAAAATTAGTAGCTGTGCTTGGGCAGGCTTTTTAAAATAAAATTTACTTTTACTCCCGATGTTTGGCTCTGCGGTCAATCTGATCGGTGCCACTGTTTGTTTACAGGGTGTGCTTGGGGCCCGATGTGCCTGATCACCCCCACTCATCCCTATCTCTCAGCACTGTATGAGGTACTGACGTGACCGGCGAACTGTTAATTGGCAAATCAGTATATCTCATAATAAAATTATGTAAGGTGATTGCTAGTGTAGCAGATCCTAATAGGATCCTGATAGTTACTACAGAGTTGTGCTGTGAGAGTGCCAGTATATAGTGTGGTGTACATGCAGTTACTAGATAATTCTCAGGGCAAGTAACAATTAGCGGTAATTCACATGGAACTGCTGGAGCTAGGCCTCACCATATACAACCCCCCTCAGGTACATTGAGTACATTACTAATGTATCTGCTGTTATGTGAAGTCTTTTCATACAGAACATGAAGTGGCAAACTATCCTTTAAAAGAACGGACTGCAAAAGAAGTGGAGGAAATTGCCAGAGTGTTGAATGTTAAGAAGACAGAATCCATCGATCTCAAAGTAAGGATAAAGATAATAAGGCCCCTTCCACACTTGCGAGTGTGATGCGCTGAACTTGCATCATACTCGCAGCAAGTGCTGCCTGGATTGGCCAAACACGGCAAACCGGAACTCAACTTAGCATGTCAATTCAGTTCCGGTTTGCAGCGTTCGGGCCGGGAGATCCCGGCAGCATGTGTTGCAAGTGCGATGCGAGTTCAGCGCGTCACACCCGCAAGTGTAGAACGGGACTAATATTTGTGGCTTTACAAAATGGACTTTACACTGTCTAGTATCAAGCGCTGATATGAGATCAGTAATCTAATAGAACGTTATTGTCTTTATCTTTAATTCTACAGAGACAGTGAGCGTTGTGCTAAACATCAATGTTTTATTCCGTTTTTAAATTTAGGTTTGCATCAGTCTTGAATCTGTTTTTCTTGGATCATCACAAACTATAGTCTATAAGTGATCCGTGAACTATGGTTCTGACTAGCACATGCTCTACTCTTTATTGGATTGGTTACGCAATCTGATTTAAAAAACACACAGTGGGTTGTGAACTTTTGTTCATGGAATAGAATAAGATATTCCCTTAAAGGAATCCTCCCATGAGGAATATAACAACAAAAGTAGATCTGATGGTAGATTCCTGCCTCTGCCCTAATCTGTGATTCAATAATCCTAAAACCTAACCTAACTTGTTAAATACTTTATTTTAGTAATATGTAAATTAACTGCAGAGGCTTCTGGGGCATGTACAAGCCTGGTCGTGAAATTGGAGCTGAGGCTACTCCCAGTAGCATCTGCAGTTAATTTACATATTTCTAAAATAAAGTTTTTAAAACGTTAAGGTCCACAATTATTAACACCTTAGCGCTCTGCGCCGTAGCTGTACTGCGCTGAGTCCCGCGATTAGCGCTCAGCGCAGTACAGCTACGGCGCAGAGACGATGCCGGTTCAGCGCTGTACAGCAGCCGAACCGGCATCGTTAGCCGCGGGATTTCATCCCCGGCTAACATCCCCGGTCGGAGTGGGCTCCGATCGCGGGTGTTTAACCCGTTAAATGCCGCGGTCAACGCGACCGCGGCATTTAACATGCCTTCTGGGGGTCTTTACCCCACGATCGGCCCCCCCGCACCGTTTTCGGGGGGGGGGGGGATCGCTGTTTTGGCTCCTCTGGGGTCCGATCGGGACCCCAGAGAAGCCTGGAGGGTTTACCTTTAAGATGGCGTCTGTGACGTCATCTTAAAGGCAAAGTGTCAGCCTATGCATCTGCATAGGCTGGCACTGATAATACCCTGCAATACATTAGTATTGCAGAGTATTATCAAGAACAAGCAATCAGATGATTGCTTGCTCATATCCCATGGTGGATCATGTAAAAAATGTACAAAATAATGTTTTTCAATAAAAAATTACTTTATAAATCACTAAAAATGCCCATAAGCCCCAAAACATATAAAGAGACATATAACGCTCAAAAAAGTCTAAATCATAACACAAACCCCACATATATAATATCACCGCGTCCGTAACAATCCATAGAATAAAACTAAATAACTATTGAACCCATATGATGAACGCCGTAAAAAAAAAACCGTCAAAAACCCGCCAAAAATTATGATTTTTTACCTATTATATCCCACTAAAAATGCAATAAAAAGTGATCAACAAAACATATGTACTCCAGAATGATATTGTTGCAAAGAACAACATGTCCTGCAAAAAACAAGCTGCTCTGTAGCCAAAAACGTAACAATGTTTTGCCACTTGGAAGACGGCGATGCAAAAATGATAGATTTTTCCCCACATTAGGGTTTTATTTGGCAAATTTAGTAAAACATAAGAAAAAATATTCATGTCTGGTATCCCCGTAATCGTATCGACCCATAGAATAAAGATAACAGGATTATTAGGATATACGGTGAACACGAAAAAAAAAAAAAAGTAAAAAATCCAGTACAGAATTGATGCTTTTCTACTCATGGCCTCAAAAAAAGTTCCAAAATTTTCAACAATAGGTGATACCAACCCCAAAATGGTAACACTGGAAAAAGCATCTCGTCCCGCAAAAAAAATGCCATCACATGGCCCCAATAACGGAAAAGCGAAAATTTTATAGCCTTCAAAAGGGGGCAACCAGAAAACTAAAATCCTGGCAGCTGCAGGGTGCTCCTTCCCTTCTGCGCCTCGCTGTGCCCCCATAACACAAGTAACGGCCACGTGTGGGGGGTCGCTGCACTCAGGAGAAATTGTAGAACAAATTTTATGGTGAGTTTTCTCTTTTTATCTTTTGGAAATGTGTAAATTTTAGGGCTCAATGAACGTATAACCGACAAAATTTGACCATTCTAAATTTCACCGCCATTTTGATTCAATTACTATGAAGATCTCAAGGGGTTAACAATCTTTGTAAAGGCTGTTTCTGATAGTTTGAGGGGTGCAGATTTGAAAATGGGTTGGTTATATAGGGGGTTTTGTTGCTAAATATGTAAAATTTGATTTCAAACAGTATTTATCCCCAAAATAGTCAATTCCGAAAATACGGAAAATCGCTATTCGATTTGTAGGCCGCGTGACGTCAAAATAAATTATCCAAACATTTCAAAAATTATGAAAATGTAAAGTAGACAAATGGGAAATGTTATTCTGCAAGTTATTTAGGTGGTAAATCGATCTGCCTGAAAACGCGGTGATTTAGAATTTCGAAAATGGCAAATTTTTCTAAAAATTCATAATTTTTTTCTTTTTTTTGTAAATAAACGCAAAACTTATCAGCCAAAATTTACCACTAAAATGAAGTACAACATGTGGGGAAAAAACAATCTCAGAATCGCTTTGATAAGTAACAGTGTTCAAAAGTTATTACCACAGGAAGAGACACTGGTCAAATTAAAAAAAAAAGTTGCGAGCCTTAACCTGCAAACAGGCTGCGTCCTTAAGGGGTTAAATTATAGATTAGGGAAGAGTCAGGGAGGAGGTATCTACCATCAGATCTACTTCTGATAGTAGATTCCTCATGGTAGGTTTCCTTTAAAATAGTTCCTCAACCACTTCTGTACATGGTACTTACTCATCCTTCCCATCTTCACTTGGCACAGGCCCCTCTCCCCAATGGGTCCCTAGGTATCTGCACAGGATATGTGGGCTGTATGTCTGCCCTGGAAGGGCTCTTACAGAGCAAGTCTATTGGTTTTTATTTTCTACTTTACAACTACACAAAAAATGCATAATAAAAAAGAGTTATTATACTATTGAGAAATATATAAGAAAATGGTTCAGGACTCAGAACTTGAGATAATTGATATAACACAAGGAAGGTGGAAGCAAATGTTTTTTTTATAAACCTCCTCTTCTGGAAATCCCAAGAAATATGTAAATTGACTCAGTTCAGTCAGATGTAGCTATTAGATCATTAAGTTATTGTCCATTTAGATCCTAATTACGGTACTATTATGTATAAATCCACTATTATATCTTGCTGTCCATGTACACAAGCCCATAAGCCCAGTACTTTTCTATGGGTCACATTGTAAAGACTCTTTAGCACTCCATAAATTTCTGTGTTAGGCTCCACATCTTCTACAGTGACATTGATGTACATGGACTTTTAGGAACTTAGTATCTGTATTATAAAAAGATTGATCATTTTACTATTTTTATTGTTAGATCAGAAAGGAAATTGTTGAGGTTCAGGCTAAAGTTGGATCAGAAGAAGAGGAAGAAGTGGAGGAAGAGACTGAGAAAAGTCATGATACCACCTCTCTGATCGGGAGCCTCAGTGATCAGTATGGTGGAGATACCTCCAACCTGTACAGCCAGCTGGAGATGCACAGCCGAGAGGAGAAGATCAACCAAATTATACTGCTGAAGGTAAGTGTCATACTATGCATGAGGGCAGTGACTGCATCTACATTTTAAGTAACCCAATTGAGGACTATTAGATCTGATTTTGTGGTAGTAATTTGTGCAGTGTTCAAATGGAGCGGTAATAATATATAGTAGTGATGGCTAATGTTTTAGAGACCGGGTGCCCAAACTACAACCAAAAAACACTTATTTATTGCAAAATGCCAGCACGGCAATTTAAGCAATAATCTATTGCTACCTGTTCTAGCACAACTTTCAATCATATCGGCCTCTTGAGGACAACAAAACAGTTGAAAGAAGAAGGGCAAATTTTGACTAATGTTGTAGCATCTCGCTAAGGTCCCCCTGTACTGGAAGAAATGTGGGGCCTAGAGGAGCTCTAAAGATAATCCTCCATTTTCCGCATATTCTACTTCTTCCTGCAGTGCCAAGCAATCAAGAATGTGTTTCTTTAAAGTAGCACTGAGAGCATCATTTCTCGAGTCTCCTGGGACTGCAGGATGATTCTTTGAGTTCCATGTCCAGTGCTATGTTGATGGCTTGGGTGCTCAAAAAGAGGGCTCCAGGTGCTACCTCTGGCTCCCGTGCCATAGGTCCGCCACTACTGATATATGGTAATGCCCTGATTTTGCTAATGACTGCCCTGAATGTGATGTGTATTTATGTTCTATTTATTTAGTTTTGCCAATATGAATTTTGTAATACCCTGCCCCCCTCACTGTTAGAGGTTTTTAATCAGTGGGGGAGAATTATAGGTTGTAGTAACAAAATAGAAGTGACCTGCATATTTTGCTCAAAAAACATTCAAAAACCTGGTCATAATAGCCGCATACATGCAGATCTGCAGCACTTTAAACTGCAAATCCATAGTAGAGAATCAGGTTCTACTCAATATGGCTTTACTTTCTGTTGTCCGGTTTTACCCACAAAGGATCACCAAAACTGAATAGTGATATTAGATGGATAGATTTTCAGTATCAGTTGGGTGGGGGTCTGATTCACGCTGTCTATTCGTGTGGTGGAGTTGAGCGCAGTTCCTAAGCCTGGCTAATACACAAACTATGACAATGTACTTCCTGGTGTTGTTTTTGGGAATGGAGCTTGGCAGAATCTGCTGACAATTGGAACTCCAACTCTTAACTGATAGTGATAACTGATAACTGATTCTATGGGTAGGTAACCTAGAAACCCTCATTATACCTATCAAAACATTAAAGGAGTTTTCCCATGAAGTTAATTTATTACCTATCCTCAGGACCTGTCTTGCTCTGTGAAATGTTTTGGAAGATCCATCAAAATCTATGGAATGCAGGAAGAAAACTAAGGGCACACTTCACAGGACCAGACAATGATAGAAGTTGGCAATACATGGCAGCTAAGGGGGACTTGTCATCAGACATTAATCTCCCTATCCACATGATGTCCTTAAAGGGGTTTTACAAGGTTTACAAATTATCACCTATCAACAAGAAAGGAAATAATATGGTGATCGCTGAGGATCCAACTGTTGAAACCCCCAGTAATCCGGAACAGGGTCCCTTTCTCACTAATGAGTAGAGCAGAAGGATGAGAATGGGTTCTGCCAATTCATTAATAGTATGGGAGTGTTGAAAAATGACTGAGCACAGTGGGACACATTTACAAATAGTTGTACAAACTGCACTAAAAGTGTGTTTATCTGTGTATAATGCCAGGTGCGCCACAAAGTGTTTCATGCACCAGTAATTTGTCTCAGACACTTCTTAATAAGTTTGGCTATCACTGGCACTCATTTAGACAGGAGATAACCAAGCACTGTGCTCAGCAATTTCCAACAATCCTGCCATTCTTTACTCTTCCCATTTGAACCTGTGTTTGGTCTAAAGGGCCATTACTTTCTTGATAACTTCCCCAATGCAAGATTACGAGAAGTGGGGGGGGATCCATGTTAAACTTCTACATGCAGAAGGAAAGGTTGGAAAATGGTGTTTAGTGTGTTATTAGTGGCAGGTGATGTGGTAAATTGGAAAGTTACATGTTTCAAAATGCACCTAAAATGAGAATGTATAATTCTTTATCATGCAGGATATTATCTTTAATGTAAAAACAGCCTTTAACAAAGAGTTTGACGTGGTCTACAGACAGAAAGAACAAGAGGTGTCTCGGGTGAATGAAAGGAATCAGAGGATCCTGGAGATAATGTCTGAGCTTAATATACAGGAAAAACTAATAGAACCTAAATTCACAGATAATGAAAAGCCGGAGAGAGCCCTGACTGTGGATGATTCTGAGGTAGTAATGGGAAATCTGTGAGCATGCTCAAATGTCTGTGTCTCATCTCACATAGATGAGATTTTTAACATCCCTCTTACATGTCTTATACAGCAATATAATCATCTTTGGATTTTATATATGTAAATAAGAAGGAAAAATCCAGCACAAATCCACTAAAAGAGAATTCTGTGCACTACCCTGACCTGAACATATTAATAGAAGGAAATGGTTGTAATCTCATATTATACATGAGAACATTTCAAGCACAGTCAAACAATAAAAAATGTGAGCTAGGATAGGTTCTCATCACATTTATTTCATACATTGGGAGAATTCCTGACGTGTCCTTACAACTGCGTTCTACAAATATATGCTCCTATGGTGAAATATGTTTCCCCGTTCCCCTTCTCTTCCCCTTAAAGCAGGAGGATTGAACATGTTCAGGGTGTCTCCTGAGTAGCTTAACTGCTCATAGATAGTGATATCAGTAAGGACCTCCCAGATCCCATGCTCAGTGGAGGCCAGAGTGGATGCAGTACTGTTGCATCTGTCCCCCATAGGCTATTATGGCCTCCACTGAGGGTATACGTCACTCTCCAGCAGGAAGGAGGATAGAAAGAAACAGCGGGTGATTTATCAGGAGTGTCTGAGAGCAGACTGTGCTAGTTGCATATGGTAACCAATCAGAGCTCAGCTTTCATTTTCCTACAGCTGTTTATAAAATTTAAGCTGAATTCTGATTGGTTTCCATGGGCTACTACAATAGTTCTGCTCTCAGACACTTCTGATAAATCTCCCCCACGGTCTGGGTTAAGTTTTTCTATACTAAATTCCCTGGTGGATGTGATGTATACTGTGCAGAAGGACTCCCCCTGCCAGTATATGTCTATGCATACACTCATTGTATATTTGCCAGGAGCATTCCTGGCGTACATGCGTGCAATAATCGTAATGTGAACCCAGGCTTATATAGATGTTTATTGTATGACATTATAAGTGATTGTGTCATTAATATCAATGTTACTCTGTTAAGATAAAAGTTGAAAAATATTTAACACCTGAACAAAAAATAAAGGCAGAGCAGCAAGCGAAGCAAGAAGAGGAGAAGCGTCTAGCTGCACAGGTAAGTGGAGACTGGATCATCATTCATTATTATTATTGGGGAGAGTTCTGTAACAGTGATCTGTTGTACAAGAGAGTTATTAAGCATTTACTTATATATTAACAATTTTCAATACAAAAACTCACTGGGGCATATTTATCAGGACCTCTGCGCCATGTCAGTGGAACAGAGGCCCTGAAATAATCGCAAATGCTAGCTTAGTGGTAGCACTTGCGACTATTTGCCCCAATCACCTTCATGTCAGTGGGGTGTGAAGGAGGGGCGCGACCGGTCAAGCGGAGGGCGCGGCCAGCTGGGAGTGGGCAAGCGCTAGGCATTACTGTCCCTGTGCCAGCACACTCACTGCCGCCGGCGACTTTTCACATATGAAAAGTCGCCAACAGCGTTTATTCTGCGTGACAGCCTGCCCTGATACATCAAGAGACTGAAGCCTCTTGATGTATCCCGCTGCGAATATGCAGCCGCGGGCCTATCATGATAAATGCCCCCACTGTTTTAATGAAATCCCCTATAAACAAAAACTCTTGCATAAATGTGTTTTTTTGGAACAACATGTAACTTTCTACCATTTAATAGTTGCCACTTGACCTCTGAAAGTCTGTTGGCTGCATTTGAGGGGGCATAGATGCTTATGGCCAAGCACATTTCTTATGATTGATGCTAGAAACTGGCAGAAACTAGAGCTAAAATCTGTGCCAGCTATTCGATTTACTGGAGAACGAGGGGTAGGAGATTTGCTATGTCACTAAAGCCTGTTTGTGGGTTGTAGCCAGTGCTGGATGTAGTCTACTATGAACCTTGGGCTGTATATGAATTGTGGGCCCCTGATCTTGAGCTTTTGAATACATATGTACAGCCGCCTACACCTAATCCCCTGCTGATTCATGTCTACTAAGGTTATTCAGATGTATATGCCAGTGTTTTCCTTTTTTATTCACCATGGACAACCCCTTTAAATTATTATGCAAATACTAAAAAAAATTGGACAACATTAACAACAACTGACAATACCTCCACCAAACTTGGAAGGCAGAGTTGTCTTACTGACTTGTGACTTACACATGCTGAGAGTTGTCTCATACATTAGAAGGTTAGTCACAGTTGCTGATCAGACCCAGGTCGATCGGCTAGATACAGGATCCCCCATATAATTCAATTGATATATGCCGCTCCCCTTATTTGTTGCAGTACCCCCACAAATATATAGGACCCGCCCCCAGAATAATTGAATTTATATACAGCTTTTTTTTAAAATTTATAGACAATGTCACAGTAATTAATTAACATATACACAAGGAACCAGCCACAATAAAAGAATTTATATATATAACCTCCCAATAATAGAATTTATATATATAACCTCCCAATATTAGAATTTATATACATCAACTAGCAATAATAGAATATATATATATTAGCTCCCAAATATAGAATTTATATACATCACCCCCTCTATCATTGAATTTACATACATCACCTTCACCCTTGTTAATTTTGCACTAACCTATAAGTTTATCTTTCTCAGGAAGACAATGCCAAACAGCGAGCCCTCACTGACATGATGGGAGGTGTCTTAGAGGTGAAGAAGGAAGATATTTTGAGAATGGTGAGAGCATCAGTTATGACAAAACCATTGATACCTCTGAGTATTACAAAAGCGATGTACAAATACATAATATAATGGGAGGGATTTACTAATTGTGCCGCAAGGACAACTGTCGGCATCGGAGATCAGTCTCCGTAAAGCATAGCCCGATGTATTAAAGTGGTGCACGGCTGTTAGTGATTACTGGGTAGACGGAATTAATCAGTCGTGTGCCAGAAAAATGCCGGTAGTAATGAAGTGTGCGCCAAAATTTTACATGTACCGCGCCTTAATTTTCCTCTCAGACCAATTTTTTCCTGGTCTAACGTGCGCCAAAAGTTGCGCCTAAAAATACCGACAAAATACACATAAATGGGGAGGATAGTGAGGAAACGTTAGGCCACGCCCACTTGTGCCAAAAAAAGACTGAGGTGTCGGGATAGTTAGAAACATCTGTTCTTTCTGGCGCAAACTCATTATAAATGATCTGCAACGCAGATGCGATAATACTTGTGCCCCAATATGTTATCAGACCTCCCAACTTTTCGTTGTAGGTCATATATGTATTCCTCACAAAATAATAATTTTGGAGACTCTTTTCACTGTACTCTCTGTTGTGCTGAGTCCTTACTTATTGCTACCAAAACTTTATGAATAAATTACTTACATGGTGGAACCACTTGGGTGGGGTGTTGTTCATGCCCTCTCCGATATGATCAGCAAATCATTCTAGTTCTTCTTCAGCACTTTGGTTGATTCCACTACTAATTCCTAAAGCATTTACCTACAAACCCTGTTTCCCTGAAAATAAGACCTAGTGAAATTTTTTTACGCTAAGGAATATAAGGCCTCCCCTGAAAATAAGACCTAGCGGCAGTCATTACCACAGCTACCCCCACATTATACATTAGTATTAGTGGATCATATATTACAAGAGGTTGTGACATGTGTGTAGAGTTCATAGGATAAAATCACTGTTTGTTGCAAATGCTACGAGCAGCTGCCCAAAAAAAAGTAGGGATCATTGAAGGAAAGTGCTAAACATGAGAGATTGGTGCGAATGATTCCAATAGAAATGGAGTCACAAGAAATTCAGCATCAAATTCAGATTTCAGAGAGTTATAAAGATGTTACAGAAGTTTTTGACATAATGGTCTTGCTTTTTGTGAATAAATACCAGGATTGAAAATGTACCAGAGATTGTTGTACCCGGACAGAGAGTAAGAAGACTTGCATGATGGTATTCAGAATTCAGTCTTATTTTGGGGGAAAAAGGGTATTAGTGTAAAGGGGTCTGTTCCTGGACAGAGTTTCTGTAAAGAGTATGGGGGTCATTTACTAAGGGCCCGATTCGCGTTTTCCCGACGTGTTACCCGAATATTTCCGATTTGCGCCGATTGTACCTGAATTGCCCCGGGTTTTTGGTGCACGCGATCGGAATTTGGCGCATCGCCGCCGGCATGCGCGCGACGGAAATCGGGGGGCGTGGCCGAACGAAAACCCGACGTATTCGGAAAAACCGCCGCATTTAAAAAAAAATTGTGTCGCGAAAATTTCACTCACCTTCATCCTGGGTAGGCCGGTGTATTTCGAGGCATTCCAGCGGACTTCAGCGCAGCCGCGCCACCTGGTGGACGTCGGAGGAACTGCATTGATGAATCCCGGCCGGACCCGAATCCAGCGCAGAGAACGCGCCGCTGGATCGCGAACGGACCGGGTAAGTAAATGTGCCCCATTGTGTATATTAGAGTAAATAAGAGTATATTTTCTTAAAATTAAATTTGTCTACATTTTTGAATGAATAGCAAAAAATAGATATATTTAGTCTTCATATATAACTTATAGGCCCACATTTGTTAAAGTGTTAGAAAGAACGGGCAAACTGCTTGTACATGTATTTATTACGTGTCTGCGCGGTTTTTGATACATGGGGCAGACTTACACCTAAATAATAAATGTTCCTCAGGGATTCTGCCCACTTAAACTGTCCTTCTAGCTGAGATTCAGTGTACAAAACATCCGTAATATTGGTAATAGACAATTGTTTGGTTAAAGTCCATTACCTTATGTATCATGTGTTTCAGGAAGTGCCACAGCCGAGTTTTGTGTCCAAAGCTGAAACTGAATGGACTGAAGACGAAAAAAAGCAGTTCAAGGACTATGATAAAAAATGTAAGGATCTCAGCGAGGAAAAGGAAAAGTACAGGAAGGTAAGAGAGGCAAATGTGAGCCTTTTACTTTTATGTTTCCAAAAAGTAAACTAAAGTTCCTTCAATGGGTTTTCCAACTGCTGGAAAAGTAATAAGGTAAAATAGAGTCAATACACATTTCCCTCTGCCCTTCTTTTTCCCTTACTTTCTTCCTGCTCAGAGATAAACATACGCCACCTCCTGCCACATACGGAGGCTCCGGCTTCCTGTTGTATTTGGCGGGATGGCTGTGCATTTCTTTCCTAAGGGAGGACAGAGGGTAAGGGGAAGTGTCCTGGAACCTGTCAGCACTTATACACCAAGCCCTCCCTGGCATAGAATTACCTGTGAACTTTCATACATGAACTTTCGCTGCCTCGCTGCACCCATCATCACGCCCCTCAAAGCCCACTTGCTGTGGATGTGGCATAAAGGGGGAAATAATCGCAATTACTGGCCTTGTGCAAGAAAAATAGCTTACAAGCCCTGATAAATATCCCTCAATTAACTTGATAAAGTGTCTAATAACTGGGATGTTCCAGGAATAAGCATATTTCATATTCAAATAGATAAATACATTATAAGTAGAGATGAGCGAGTATACTCGTCCGAGTATACTGCTCGGTCGAGTATTAGCATACTCGGACCGGCTCGTTACTCGGACGAGTATCTCGCCGGCTCGAGATCGAGCAGTAAATTAATAAAATAAATTGAATAAAAGTATTTTTATTGTAAAAAAAAAAATATTACACATGTTTCCATATGTTTTACTTGTAAGAACACATTGAAATAACACTATTCTTCACTTTCCAGGTGTTCGCGCGTGTCTCCCGCTAAGTTAGGAGATGTTCAGAACATCTGGAATGTGAAGAATAGTGTTCTTTCAATGTGTTCTGCACTTAAATGGTCCTGTATTCACTGTTTTTAATGTTTTAATTCTATTCTTCACTTTGCAGCTGTGCGCGCGTATCTCCGAACCTATCGGGAGATACGCGCGCACACCTGCAATGTGAAGAATAGAATTAAAACATTAAAAACAGTGAACACAGGAGCATTTAAGTGCAGAACACATTGAAAGAACACTATTCTTCACATTCCAGATGTTCGTGCACATCTCCTAACTTAGCGGGAGACACGCGCGAACACCTGCAAAGTGAAGAATAGTGTTATTTCAATGTGTTCT
The DNA here is from genome assembly GCA_019512145.1 of Engystomops pustulosus. Lineage (NCBI taxonomy): Eukaryota > Metazoa > Chordata > Amphibia > Anura > Leptodactylidae > Engystomops > Engystomops pustulosus. Next base: position 171,396,249 of record CM033644.1, read on the forward strand.
TACAAGTAAAACATCTGCAAACATCTGAAAAATTTTTTTTTTGCACTGTTCTTTTACTGTTCAGTTTTATAAAAAAAATGCTCGGGTCTCCCATTGATTTCAATGGGGCTCGTTATTCGAGACGAGCACTCGAGCATCTGGAAAAGTTCGTCTCGAATAACGAGCACCCGAGCATTTTAGTGCTCGCTCATCTCTAATTATAAGCTAACATGTAATTAGTTGTTATTTTAAATATTAGACATATATTACAATGAAGAATTGCTACTGGCCCTTTAATTAGTCTATTGGTTTTGTCCCTATGACGGAGAGACAGGTGAGCAGATGGCCGCTGGTCACATGTCCACATCACATGTCCTGCACCTGCCTGTTTGGCTGTAGTCGGTTGGTGGCAGTGCTTCCAGTATGTTGTGGTGAGACACATCTCAGTCACATGTGCAGTAATGGCAGTTACACATTATTACTATGCTAACAGATCACGACAGGCTGTTACATCATCACTGGGAGCAGAGCATGAGGTGGAGGAGCTGAAGGATCATGGGACTTGTAGTATTCTTTAGAAGCCATCTTGGAGATAACTGCCTATTTTAGAAAACACATAACATTTAGTGAATCATAAAAGCAAACTATTTACGCTCCATTTTGTGACTAATGACATTGAGGTTTGTTGTAATCATTTATTTATAGCATTATGGGTTTTTGTATCACAATTTCATATTCCCGGAATACCCCTTTAAATGAATCTTCTATTAAAATGAAGCATGATAAACCAGGGACACTTACGCATATATTCAGGCACTGCAACTATGGTAATCCTTTATATCTGTTATCCATGGCCTCCTTCCTTCTAAAATCAACTTTTAAAATTGTGCTTGTGAGAGAGGCTGAAACAGCCTGTAAATCTGTGGCACAAAGGGGCTCTGGTAATGCCCTCAGTACCCTTCTAGCTTAACATAATTGTAATGTTGATTTTAGAAGAAAGGAAATCATGAATAACAAATATCAGAAGAACACTGCAGTCACAGTGCCTGGATCTATGAGTTTATCATGCTTGATATGCATAGTAGTAGTAGTAGTAGTAGATTTCTTATAACTCTTTACAGACAGTTCTGGGGTAGTTTTATCTCCTTATAGAGTCATCATATGAAATATGCTGTATGTATAGGAAGAGTTCATTTTTCCCCTCCTTTTCTTGCTGTGTAGGGAACTTCAAATAGCTCTTCACTACAGGAAAAGTATGGAGCATAATAAAGTATATTGCAACGTTTACTATTATCACCTGCTTTATTCATTTCTTAAATGTAAAAAATTTGCATCAAAGGACTATTTATGCTTTAAGCCTCACTATTTTCTGCTCCGCTCCGGATACGTTCTGCACATAGTTCACTCGGTACTGTAGTAAATCTCTTCCGCTGTGTGTATATTCCGCCTAAAGGGTTAAAATTGCAATGGTAATGTACGGTCTATATGTTCATGATTACGTTTTGTATGGAAATTATGTTTTGAGTGATCTCCTTGGCCATTAACCTCTGTTCATTTTATCTCTAGATACTGGAGGCAGAAATGAAGAAGATTCAGGTGTCTATAATGGAGACCACTGTAGCTTTTGATGAGATTTTGACAAAATTATTTGAAAAAAAGGTGAAATGTGAAATGGTCATCTATCAGGTATTTAACTGTATTTAACTCTTTAAAATGTATGTTTTTTCTAAATATCCCACAACGGGTGCTAATAATGCATGCACTACAACCCTCCAGCCAGAAAACATCCTTTAAGTGAATAGACATAATTTCTGTGTCATCTGCCATGCTCCTTATGCTATGTATGCGGTAGATGTTACATTTTATAATATGTTAATAGATTTTTGTTACCTACTATGGGTATGGAAAGTATTCAGACCCCTTTAAATCTTTCACTCTTTGTTTCTTGGTAAGATCAATACAGTTTTTTTTGCTTATTAATGGACAATCTGCACCCCATCTTAACAGAGGGGAGTCTGCCGTCAGCACACTCTCCCATAAAGCCCCGACTGGTGGAGGCAGCTGTGATAGTTGACTTTGTGTAACTTTCTACCATCTCCCTACTACATCTCTGAAGCTCAGTCACAGTGATATTTGGGTTTTCTTCACCTCTCTCACCAAGGCTCTTCTAGCACGATTTCTTAGTTTGGCGGGACAGCCAGGTTGAGGAAGAGTTGTAGTGCTCCAAAATTTACTCCATTTAATGGAGGCTACTGTGCTCTTAGGAACCTTGAGTGCTGCAGAGATTCTTTTGTAACCTTGGCCAGATCTGTGCCTTGCCACAATTCTGTCTCTGAGCTTCATAAGCAGTTCCTCAGATCTCATGTGCTCTGACATGCACTGTGAGTCATGAGGTCTGAAATAGATGGGTAAGTGTCTTTTCTAAACAAGTCTATTTAATTAAGCACAACTGGACTCCAATGAAGGAGTAGAACGATCTAAAGGAGGATCAGAAGGAAATTGACAGCTGCGAGTTCAATATGAGTGTCAAAGCAAAGAGTCTGCATACTTATGACCATGTGTTATTTCAGTTTTTCTTTAATAAATTATCATAAATATCTAGATTTCAGTTTCTTCTCTGTCAAGATGTGGTGCAGAGTGTACAACCAATTGGTTGCAATGAAACAAAGAGTGAAAAATTGAATGGGTTCTGAATACTTTCCGTATCCACTGTATAAATAGCCTGGCGAAGATTGTAAATAGAGAATTTGGATTGAAAGCTTTGTACAACTTGTCTTGGGATACAATGCCTCTATTGTGTACAGGACAGAAGGTGCTTCAGATTGACATCACTTCTTTTTTAAATCTTTTTTGGATGGTGTCAGTTACATCATGACACTTTATGATGGTTCTCAGCTTCTTGGGGACATTGTATGATGAAGATCCTGCCTGGCGTAGCTTTTTGAAATTAACCAGCGGCTGTAAAGCTGAATGCTTGCTATCTGTAATTGTTTCACTATCCCTACACCAACCCCCTCCAGGGCCAGCTGCACCCCACTTCACACCCTTCCACGCCCCCTTCAATTATAATTGCAATGCCTAGCGGTTCACAAGGCGGTGCGGAGGGTGTGGTCCCATCAGCTTCTAGTTACGCCACTGATTGCGATTATTTCAGGGCTTGTATTATACAAGAAAGCTGCCATACGAGTCATATAAATCTTCCCCTATATGTATATGAGCATCCGTTTCAGGTTTGTTTTAAATGAGTAAACTTTTTTGGCAGGAAGAACTGAAAATAAGCAATCTTCTATTCTCAATTCTTATTGAAGAAGAGATAAATATCAGAGCAGCACAACTGAACCAGGTCATGGACAAGAAGAGGAAGCTGAAGGTGGGGCTACCAATAATGTAGGAAGTACTAAGTTTTACACTTCTCAACTAACAACATCTTCAGGATGGGTAAGAAATCCAGAATCCATCTGTTTTAGGACACCTTGGTGCTTATGTACTAAGGGTCGCGGATCGTACTTTCGTCGGTCTGTTAACCATCCACAGGTCCTTATGGCTTATTTCAGTAAAGTAATTGACAGCTGTATTAAGGGGGATGGTGGCTAGATACAACAACAGAATAGTTCAATGATCTAACTCTTAAAGAGGACCTGATAGGTCAATTTGGGACCCTAAACCAACTATAGGTTCTTATGGACCTGTGGTTTAGTGTCCCAAATCTCCCCTGCGCTGTACATACATTGTGGCTAAAGAAGCTGGTGTAGTACATCCTAGTCATCCAGGGCATTATCAATTGCCTCATCGCAAGAGGAGCCGCTGGTGTGGGATCTTGAAATGTGAGTCCGATGTGCCTCACATTTAGGTAAGTGTATACGTTTTTTTTTTCCATTTTCCCCCACGTACAGGCCTCATACAGGTCATTTTGGGACCCTCAACCACATAAGGACCTTTTAGGACATTTGTTTTGGGGTCCTAAATCGACCTGTCAAGGTTAGAAAATTAAGCTATTCTGATGTTGTATCTAGTCACCGTCCCCCTTAATAGAATTGTCAATGACTTTACTGAGATGCCTATATGGAGATATCTTTGTTCTTTCTGTTGCAGACTACAATGCAAGTCGGGCAAGTTAAAAAAAAAGCTTTGTAAAATTATAAAATAGATTTTTATATTAAATATGTCATTTTGTTACGGTTACAGAATCAAACCGCGGACCTTGTTAAGACTTTCAAAGCTGCAGTGGAGTCTTTCAGAGAGTCTTATGATGACCTTGTGGCGGAAGATAAGGTAAAAACCTAAGCATTAAATACAAATTGTTTTAACATTTTCTAATATCATTAAAACTAATCCACAAAAAAAAAAGAGTGGAAAAAAACCTAGTGTCATGACAACTCTATCATCAGATTCTTTACTGATAATATGGCGTCTGTTTTGGTTTAGTTGTTAGATCGCGGGTTCAAGAAGGAATTTTCTGATGTTCCAGCTCACCTCGTGGATCAGCTTTATAAACTATACAGAAAGAGGCCAAGGTAGGGCTGCCCGGAGATTCTCCTGGATGAGTTGTCACCAGGAATATCTAGTACAAATCACATGTGTTCCTTGTTGTAGAGTTCAGAGACTCAGGACTCAGACTGAAAGTGAGGCGCCATTTGGTGATCGTCCAGGATCAGGGAAGGCTCATAAAGACTCACTTCTTCAGCTAATGAAAGCTATGGATGAACTTGATGCACCAGAGCACATGCCGGAAGGGCTCGATCTACCAGTGTGGGAACGTTTCTGTCTGTCAAGAAGGTCAAAAATGGAATACGAACAGCAAGTATGTGATAGAAAACATTAGATAGCTCTGTCCCCTTTACTGGTGGATTACTGTACAAATTGGGGCACAATTACTAAGTTTTCTGATGGACTTTGCATGTGCTTTTAGATGCAAACTGCTTGCACATGTATTTAAGAATTGTATGCACCACAAATGTGTTGCACGTGACCGCTTTGTGGCGCAGCTGCACTAGCCTCCGAGCCACACAGATTAGGGGGCGTTCCGGCTCTCAGTCGGGACATGCACCTGATTTAACCGGTTCGCGACCGCCCGCCGTGTATTCACGGCGGCGGTCGCGTCGCGCTGCATGGAGAGGGCCCACGGGCTGAGCCCTCTCCATAGCCGGTAAGTCTTTGCTGCATATTGCAGCAAAGGCTTACCGGTAACATCCGCGATCGGTGCTAGCACCGATCGCGGGTGTTTTTACAGCGTGGGCTGCCGGCAAAGCTGCCGGAGCCGCCAAACAGATAGGCGCATGGGCGCCGTCATCTTACCTGGATCGCCGCTCCCCGTGACGTCATCGGGGCGGTGACCGTCTCCATGGTAGCCTGGGTCTTCCGAAGACCGCGGCTATTTCGTTTTAACCCCTTCATTACAATGTGCTGATGCACATTGTAATGAATGAGGAAGAAAATCCCCATATACTGCCATACTGTAGTATGGCAGTATATGATAGGATCGATCTGACAACCTAGGGTAAGTACCCTAGGGAGTCTGAAAAATAGTATAAATAAAAATAAAAAAAAGTTTAAAAAAAAAAATTTAATAAAAAACCTAAAATTTCAAATCACCCCCCTTTCCCTAGAACTGACAAAATATAAAAAACAGTAAAAATCATAAAAACATCAGGTATCGACGCGTCGAAAATGCCCGATCTATCAAAATATGATAAAGGTTTTTCAATGCGTTTAACCCCGTAACGGAAAATAGCGCCCAAAGTCGAAAATGGCACTTTTTTGCCATTTTGAAAAATCTAAAAAAATCTATAAAAAGTGATCAAAGGTCGGACAGTCCTAAAAATGATATCACTGAAAATATATCAAATTCGCAAAAAATACACCATGCACAGCTCCGTACACCAAAGTATAAAAAAGCTTTAGCGCCAGAAGTTGGCAAAATCAAAAAAAATTTTTTTGTACAGGAGGTTTTAATTTTGTTAAATGTATGAAAACATTATAAAACCTATACAATGGTATCCCCTAATCGTACCGACCCCCAAAGAATAAAGTAGACATGTCATTTGGGGCGCTCAGTGAAAGACGTAATATCCAAGCCCACAAGAAAATGGCGCAAATGCGTTTTTTCACCATTTTCATTGCATTTGGAATTTTTTTCCCGCTTCCGAGTACATGGCATGAAATATTTAATACCATCACTATGAAATGCAATTTGTTACGCAGAAAACAAGCCGTCACACAGCTCTTTACGTGTAAAAATAAAAAAGTTATAGATTTTTGAAGGTGGGGAGTGAAAAATGGACATGAAAAAACAGGAAAGGGCCCGGTCCTTAACCGGTTAACATGCAAAGTCTGTCGCACGCCCTATGTTAAAGGTGCACAACAAAAAAGTTGGGGAACTTTGTCGGGCCAGTGCAGGGAAGCGACAAATTAATTATTTCTGATGCACGTTCTTAACGAATATGTCGTACCGAGCATTATACACAGGCTGAGAACTTTTACTGCAGTTTCCTAAATTCTTAGTAAATGTGCCCCATTGTCATGTACTTAACACATAAGCTTAACTCTATGTGAGTGGAAGATGCAGAAAATTTGGTAAATAGGAGCTACAGAAACAACTCATTGCTGTTTCCATAATATCAACTCCTTTCTATAAGAGATAGGAAAGAGTGTAGGACGTCCAGTTGCAGCTAATTTTCAGGGCTTGGCTTTTCTATCCTATTAAGAAAAAAAGGAAGGTTTAAAGCAGTAAATAAATTGTATCCTACATGGCCTAAAGCTGACCATACACATCAGATGTCACTGTTACGCTACATTCACACGACTGTACAGCCCGACAGGCATATGTTCACCGCGATGGAGAGGAGGGATGACCCCTCCCTTCTCCTTAGAGATACATGCCGCATGGTGCCGCAATATGGGGAATGTTAGAACATGTCCAAGCTTGCAGCCGTATGTACGTCCCCCAACGGTCGAGTGTACGTAGCGTTTATTGAAGGCCAACACGTATTTCTCCTGACATCCCCATAAACATATACATGCTGGGGTCAGGGAGTAAGAGCTCTCCTTATGGAGACTTTGCCAATTAAGGCCGCCTCGTAGGCGTGTGGAGACCTATAGCTCCTGGAGGGTTCTGGAAAATATGCAACTATTGAGATGGGACAAGAAAAACTACACCTCTTTTGCTACCTTGTAAGGCAGCTCCCTTACCATCAAGCATGACTGTCAGGAAGCCTAATGACATGATGTGTTTGGAATGGAGTTAGTGACATATAATCCTTAGAACAAAAGACAAGGCATATGTTATAACCCAGCTTTCTAATCCTTCTTCCCTCTGACATCTCACTATACATTAGATGGTTGACTGATCGTGCCAAAATAAGTGGTTTAGACAACCCTTTTTCTACATATAGATCTCGAACACACATTGATGCCACCCAGTATGATTCCATCCATACACTGATCGTTAGGTTGTATGTACAGTATTTATTTACTGTATTGTGCCTATTGCATCTCTTATGTTGTAGGTGAAGCGCAAGGCCCTGGTCCTAGCTGAGATGCAGGAATTCCTCCATAAAAGAATTGAAGAAGATGAAAAAACACGGCAGGACATTGAGGACATCATGCAAGAACTCAATATGTAACTAGTGAATCTTCGCTCCGTTTTAACTGGTTAATTTGGGACATATTTATCAGGGTTTGGTGGTGTTGCAATTCACTCTCTTTCACCAACTCCACGCCAAGTGGGCATGGAGGGACGTGAAGAGGGCCGTTCCTGGCATTGGAGTGGAACGCCCCACAATTCTGCACAAGACAGGACCTGCCGTACAATTGCCCACCAGCATGGCTGCCCACTGAATTTATCAGGGATGGCCGATGGGGCAATTTAATCATACACTGGTGCACAATGCCATCTGATGTCATCTCATATTTGTCTGTGGAAAAAAGACAAATAAAATTACTTTCCAATTGTTACCTCTGTGAAATGTATAGCACATAAATAAAAACAGAGGGGTTGGTCATTTTACCTTGTAATATGTGTGTAAGTGTGGGGGCAGGATATACAGTAATTTACCAATGTACATTTATAAAAAGTTCTGCTCTGCTTTCTTGATATGTAAAGAGAAGCCTCCTGTCTGTTACCTCATCAGCCAGACATTCCTGACCATAAAATGGCCACAGACGGAGGGTCATGTGATCTCTATCTGTCCATGAGCAAACGCCCTGCCAGGACCTTATGATAGTATTCGTGAATATTAGGTCCTGGCAGGGCGATTGCTCATGGACAGATCACATGACCCTCCATCTGTGGCCATTTTATGGTCAGAAATGTCTGACTGATGAGGTAAAAGCAGTGCAGAACTATTTATATATGTATATTGGTAAATTACCTAATATCCTGCCCCCCACACCCATTACAAAATACATGAGGTAAAGCGGCTAACCCTCTAAATAAGCAGACTTCAAGCCAAGAGTTTTGTGTAACATTAGGTAATTCTGTTATGTATTAACCATAACCTTCATATCTCTCTTGATTTTCTTGATTTTAGTTTACGAAATGAGAAAATGAAGTTTCAGCTAGATCTGACTGTGCAGTTCATACTTAAACAAGGTCAGGTGGAAGTGGAGAACACGGACCTGATCCCCAATTATACAGATGCCATACTTCTTCACAGGAGTGTCATAGAAGACCTTAACAACAATATACGGGTATATATATGTATATTATATATGATCAATCGTGAGGAACGGCTCTAAGGCTGGATGTACACATTACATAGCGTTCAGCAAATGTCTGGGTCTTCCAAGTCTCCCAAACAGAAGCATTCTCGGCTTGTGTACAGGAGTTTTCCCAGATGGGGCTATTATGGTACACTAATAAACACTTGTCTACCATTACTACCATACATGTGATGTTTAGCTATGATCATCATCAAGCTTTATGTTTCCAGGGGTTAGGCGAGCAGAAGATAGCTAGCATGATGGAAAGCAAAGATTTCCGGAAAGGAATCTTCCAACTGGAGTGGGAGCATAAAAAGATCCGAATGGAGATGGAAGACCTGAAGAAGAAGTCCAGAGATATCACAATGCTTCGTGTGACTAAAGAAATTCAGACAGTATGATGTTTCTTTAAATTTCATTGAGAACCAAAGCTAAAATAACAGTGGTTGCTGGATTCTCTACAAGACTGACTATGTGGAAGTCTCTTCTGGAGTATCCCTATACCTAGCAAAGAATAATAAAAACTAACCCCATTTGTAACTGTTACAGGAATGATGTAGATTTGTAATGAATGTTCTTTCTGTTATGTAAAAGATGCAGTATATCCTGATACAGAGTTATAGGATGTGATATCACACTATTGTATTAGCTCTTGTGCATTGTTTAGTCTGAAAGCAACCTGTGTCTTTGTGTAGTTCCTCAATGAATCAAACTACGACATGCGAATATCGGAACAGATGCTAATCCTGGAGAAGACAATCAACGTTCAAGAAAAAGTAAGTAAAAAATCATGTACCACTAAAGTAAACATATAGGGGGGCATTCATCAATTTTGGCTCAGGGTCTGTGTTTTTGGAGCACAAATCGTGCAGTAATTTAGACAGTGATGTTACATTTTGGCGAATGAGATGAATTGGTCTGAATGTGACATAGAAGACCAGCTTTTTGCAGTTTTAAAGAAGACCTGTCACCAGAATTTTACCACCCTGACTAACAATGCCTGCTGATAAAGTGTTACAAGTCCTAAAATTAGCTGCCAGTGATGCACTGTACCTTAATTACAGCCATTTTTTGATGCCAATTAGCTTTTCTGACTCATGTCTGCTGGCTCTGACTCTACTCTCTTCTGGGCTGCCACTAAACCACGCCCCATTATTTTGACTGACAGCTCTGCCTTGTGTTACATTCATGTCATATGACCAGAGGTGACATCATCTCAGGTCCTTTACTGTACTGTACTGTATGTGATAGAGGATGGAGAGGAGTACAAGTCCATGAAGGCTGCTGTGATTTCATCAGAAACAAATTTTGCAAATGTAAAGGGTACAAGACCTTTGATGACATCCCTCTAGTCACGTGACATGAACTGCTGAATAGTAAGGAGGCATAAGGCTGGAGGGGGGTAGATGGGGGAGTGGCCGGCCCAACAGGACACGCCTCCTCTGATTCCAGGTAATATAAGATAACATTGATTAATTTTTAGCTAAAAGAAGAATGTCCGTTACTAAATGTGGCTCTAAAGGAACCTGTGTCAAAGCTGTATATGTGAAAATGTGGAGACAGGTTCCCTTTAAATGTATGGCAAAAAAATTTTGGGGAACTAGAAGTGCAAGAAAAGTGTTTCAGAGCTGCGCCCAAAATAAAAAAAGGAGTAACTGTTGGAAAAGTACCAAAATTGTAGAGCATAGGACCCAGGATGACACATTCCCTTCAAATGATAGAACTATATCCATGTATGAATGCCTTGGTATCACATACTACCCTCACATATATAGGAAACTTGGAAGAATCACTTGGCCATTATTAAACATACACCAGCCAGAAAGTAAAGATGTCAAGTGCATATTATACCCAATAGTTTATCAGATACAATAACATCTGCTTTATTACAGCAACATGAGAAGAATGTGAGACAGTACAGACAAGTTATTAAGGACCTGGAAAAACACATTAATAAGAAGAAAGAGGCAAATACACAGCTAGATAAGGAGCTGCAGGGCACACTCATCGCCTTCTCTGAAAGAAAACATGTCTACGATGTTGTTGGTAAGTAGCATATTATTATTGTTGGCGGATGTATAATTGGGATCTCCACACGTATCCACCCATTAAACCTATATTTTGCTTCCTGCATGCCTAGGATAACTGTCCCACTTTAAAGATCACATTAAAGGGGTTTTACCAAATTTGACAAATTTCCCAAGTTATCCTGGTCAGTGAGGGTCCGACTGCTGGGACCTCCATTGATCACGAGAACGGGACCCCCAGAATCCAGAAAAAAAGGGTCCTGTTCTCCAAAATGGCAGAATTGCCGGGATGAGAATTTGCCCTGCTGCTTTGTTCAGCAGTATGGGAATGTCAGACATTGCTCTAAGCTCAACAATTTCCAACACTGCCATATGACTGAATGGAGCAGCAGGACACTTGCTGATCCTGCTGCTCCATCCATTATTGAGAACAGGACCCCCTTCTCTGAATTCCCATAGTACAACCCCTTTAGGGGTCTTATATATGAATAGGGGCTTTAGTCAATTTCTTGCATTTGCTGCAGAAACCATTGTCAGTGTAAATGACATTTATAAATCTGCCTTGGGTGACCTTACCCTTTGACTAATCTAATCTAAACCTTGAGGATGGTGACTTACATTTGTGTTTTAGAGCTTCCAAATACATTCATTCTTTGGTAACACATTCTTTGGGCCTATACGTGTCTATATTACAGTCCTCGATGCCTTGATGCTGCTCCATTATAACATATTAAGAGGCAGCTTTGACAATTGCTTTTACTTATTTGTACTGTTTACACAACTCATTGAGCACCGAGTGCCCCTTACCTGATGGCCTAGATAGGGTATGGTAGGTGTATCCTCTCTGATGGATAGTTAAAGGGGTTGTCCACTTTGAGCACATTCCAGCAAGTAATTGATATTGTTTCTGTATCAATTCTTCATGGTTTACTAGATCATGTCTTGCTGTTATGCAAGAGGAAGCTTCATTATTTACTTCCTCTAGGTAAACACCAGTCCATGGTCATGTGATATCACACAGGTGCACAGTATCAAACAGCTCGGACCTCTGTGATATAATTAGCCATGCACCTGTGTGACATCACATGACCATGGGCCGGTATTTATCTACAGGAAGCAAATAATGAAGCTTTCTGTCACATAACAGAAAGAAAGAGGCAAGCAGAGATCTGGAGAACTGTGAAGAATTGATAGAGAAAGTATATTTAAAAATTGCATAAGCAATTAAATTTTATATTAAATTATTTGCTAGAATTTACTTAAAGTGGTCAACCCCTTTAAGAAGTTCATAAAACCAGTAAGGAGTTAATAAAAGATTACATTTCAATAACTTTCTTCTGCTTATGTCAGGAGTAGAGAAGAATTCTGAGAAGAACGCCAGGGACAGATACACGGACATCGTCCACCGCAGGAAGCTGGTTGATCTTGTAAAAGCTCAAGCACAAGAGATCGCTCTGCTCCGATCTGAACTGGACCGATTGAGGATGAAAACATTCCCTGCATTGGTCCAAATGGATTACTAGGTATATGCACCTGAGGCCTGGCACAAACCAATAAAATAAATATGCAACATACCTGTAGTCCTGGTCATTTTCATCCTTGTACCACCTTTATGTAAAAGACAATGGGGGTCATTTACTAAGGGCCTGATTCGCGTTTTCCCGACGTGTTACCCGAATATTTCTGATTTGCGCCGATTATACCTGAATTGCCCCGGGATTTTGGCGCACGCGATCGGATTGTGGCGCATCGGCGCCGGCATGCACGCGACGGAAATGGGGGTGGAGGCGTGGCCGAACAAAAACCCTACGGATTCGGAAAAACCGCAGCATTTAAAAAAAAAATTGTGTCGCGAAAATTTCACTCACCTTCATCCAGGATAGGCCGGTGTATTTCGAGGCATTCCAGCGGACTTCAGCGCAGCAGCGCCACCTGGTGGACGGCGGAGGAACTACCATCATAAATCCCGGCCGGACCCGAATCCAGCGCAGAGAACGCGCCGCTGGATCGCGAATGGGCCGGGTAAGTAAATCTGCCCCTATGTGTGATATTTGTACCCCTGGTAGTACCCACAACACAGGACATGAGCTGCCGGCCAAGTGAATGTATGTAATGGTGGTCCATGGGAGAGGATCCATGCTCCTTACACGTGTATGACACATTCTTACCTCAGAAGCAGGAATTTGTCAGACACTAGTAAACAATGTTGTGCCCCCTTAGAGTCTGTAGTGTGTGTTCCTGGTAGATAGATGAGGGCGCCCTTGATGGTGATACAGCCTTAGCAGGGACCAGACGGAGGCAATTTTGTGCATAAAAGTAACTTACAGTTCAACCGCAACAAAAGGCCAAACCATTCTGTACAAAGGCAGTACTGGAGTGATCTTGGAGAGGGAACCTCAGGAGTTAGGTCACCAGCCTGAATGCAGGGGCAGGCTGGGATGTAGCTGTGTCCAATGCTGGAAGCCGCAGCTTTGTCCTGTTTGTCCTGTGTCACTCTGTGTGTAGTTGCTGAGGCCTAGGGGCCTGTAGCAAGAGCATGTGCTCTGAGGTGGTGCTCCTCAGACAGAAGCTGAATGCTAAGAGAGCTAACTCCTCCCCTGACTAAGGGTTTAGTTAATCCCTGGTCAGGTGATTTCCTTCTCCAATTACAATCCAGTTCACAATTAAGTGCATTGAGGCATATCATTGGATGATAACATGAAATGACATTTAACCCTTGCCTATACAGGCAGAATCTACCGCTGCACAATTACCTAAGTATATGTGTAGTGTCCTGTAAAGGAGCTGATCAGACTCTCTATTAGAGGAACACACATATTAGGTTTTATTCGCAACAACTCCTCTGCCTTGCATTGGCAGGGATGTTGCACTTGATTTTCATCGTAGCTTTATTTTAAAGGGAATGTCCAAGGTTTAAAGACACGGCCGCTTTCTTCCAAAAACAGCTCCACACATGACAGCAGGTATTGCTTCCGTCTGTAGGTGTTTGTCTCTGGTTGCTGGGCTGCCATCATTGCTGTAGAAACCAGCACCATAGAGATTCTAGAGCACTGGCTGCTGAGCTGCAACCAGAGCACATAATGGCCTAATAATGTGATTTTGAAAAATTTACATATTGGGTCAGATTTAAATAGGCCAGGCCAGAAATCGTGCCTAATGCCCCGGCGATGTATGCTGGCATGGGTCTATAGTCTGCGCCAAATTCAGGCCCAATGCCTGTGTCAACCTGTCTTGTCTATAATAGTGCTACAAATATTTCTTGTCACATTTGCAATAAATTTAATCAACATCGAAAAACCTCTTTAGATCTTGAAATCTGCCCGTACTGTATCGAACAGAAAGACCATCTTACACTACCTATCTTCTGGTGCCTTTCACTTTACCACAATCCCTACTCTTGCAATAAACATGGCGGAAACTATGGCATTTTCATTTTGTCAGATAATTGCTCCTTCCCCTACTACACCCTATCTATCTTCATCTACACTCTTTCTCACCTTCAAGGGCTGTCTTCCACCAAACCCCAGGGCCTACCACTGCCTTTATTGTCCACTTTTAACACCTGGCTTCTTTAAAGAGGACTTGTCATGGCTATTTAGGACACTAGACCAACCACAGGTCCTTATGGATAGGTCCCCTTTAACTACTTTCTTCTGACATCCCCACCATCATCATGGGTGACTATCACATCCCAATTATTAACAAAGATGCATTATTTCAGCTCACCTCTCCAGTCGATTCACTCCAGCGCACGGAACAGCAAACAACCCCATGGACTTCGGGCACAGAACTCCAGACAAAAGAAGGTACCAGCGCTCCAGGAGATTTTTGAATTTTAAAAGTCCTCCTTATTATTATAATCCAGATAAAAACTTGAACATGGCACGGTACATAGGTGAGTGGACCAGCAGCCTATAACCAACGCGTTTCACTCATTTAGAGCTTAATCATGGTTTTGCCAATTGATACAGGTCATTCACCTACCCAAAACAATGGTTCTCCATGGTCACTCACACGTGAGATGTACTTTTCACCCACATGACACTGCTCTTTTATCTGACCACAACTTATCTTTCCTCCCCATCTATCTTCACCCACACCCCAGTCCACAAGAGGGCACACCCAAACATCTGGCATGTGGAGACTCTTATGTCCTATATCTCCATATCTTCATTTAAAAAAGCAGAAACCATTGCTGCATAAAAGGAAAAGAATTGGGCAGAAGGATGACATCAGGCCAACTCCAGGTTGCAGTAGGCCCCTTGGCGACAGAGCCTCAGTAGGCCCCTATGCAGTGAACTAACCTGGCAGCATTAAAAATTCAGAAACTAAAACAGTTGTGTTCCTTAAGATATTTCCCAGATTATCATAAGAAACAGCCCCCTCCTAGTTATTTTATACAAGTCCCTATAGGCTGCTTTATAAGCTGCTTCAAAAACTATAATCTGATTTTTTCATATTTGTCTCAAAATATCCTGAAGTTGCGTTTTTCTTTTAGATGTGTTTTAAATGCAACCCAAGGCACCAACTGTGGGGTAACCTCGCATTTCACGATAGCCTTGGATTATGTTTACAATGCATCAATAAAGTAATGTGTGAACACAGCCTTTAGGTTCAGCTCACACAGAGGATTTTGCGATTTCTCTGGAAAATTTGTTGCCTAATTTCTTCTTTTATATTATCCATGGTCTAGTCAGAATCTGCATCCGAAAACAAGATAGAAGATTGTGATTTGAGAAATACCATGTAACTAAATCCTGATGCCCTTTATCCATGAGGCGAAACAAATTGAACAGACAGTTGTGTGATTGTATCTGGTCTGGTAAATTATCCAACCAATGAGTTTTGCGCCAGTTGTGGGGAACAGACTACAATATGAATATCGCGCCAGAATCAGGAGGCTGAAGGCGGTTTCCTACGTGGCGTTTTTAAACACATCCAAAACGCAAGTGGGAGGGGGTTTGGCCAAAACAGATTTGCGTTTCCAATGAAACGCAATTAAACGCATGAGTTTTATTGGAAGCACATATATAGGTTTTGGCTAAACCCCTTCCCATTTGTATTTTGGACAAACCACAACAAAACGCCAGGTGGGAAACCGCCCTGAGGAGCCCATAAAGTGTACTGTACATTATAGTTGGGAGCCTAGCAGCCTGCAGTTGTGCCCTGGCAGGATGGGCATTGCACTCTTGTGCCCTGAAGTGTCCGTGGTTATCACTGACTGTTGATAGTTCTGTTGTGGAGTCCACAGGACTGACATGACAAGTCACGCATGCGCACATAGCTGGCAGTGGTAGTGTTATAACAAGGCGTGGCAGCAGCAGTGACGTCACGGCCGGGCAGGGATCCCCCGGACAGGCGGCAGCTCCATGGCCGCTCTCAGGAGCCTGTCAATGGTGATCGGGGCGGCAGTGGCGGCGCTGGGCTCGGTGCTATTTATCGCCTGGAGCCGCTATGTGCCGGGCAGGAGGAGGTGGCGGAGGCCGGGCTATGAGCTGCAGTACCGGCAGCTGTATGATCAGGTGAGCGCTGCCGCTGCACGGATTGGACGGAGCCGGGGCAGCAGGTACTGGTGCTGTGTACGGGGGGGCAGCAGGTACTGGTGCTGTGTACGGGGTTCTGGGGTACCACTACCGGGGATCCCATACTGGTTACTAGAGGGCTGTGACCTCCCGTGACCCCCCTGGTACCAGTAGCAGATGACCCGGGGTCCTCCCTGCCCTTCCCCCAGCAGCACAGGACTGGGAGCTCCTACAGTTTGGATGTGGGTGACGAGAGCAGATAGAGCTGGTGAGACTTCCCACAATGTACAACTCTATGTGGAGATTTCCTAGGGCTGCAGAAATGTATTTCTGGCCATTGAGTCCCCCTGCAGTGATGCCCGCCAGAGAATCACCGGTCTCAGGAGTCAGGACCACCTGAATGATTGTGATGTTGTACCTGAACAAGCTCTGCAGCATCTGGGGACTAGTGATGAAATCCTAGACAACCCCTTTAAATGCTGTGACTAGTGATAATAACTGAGTATATAAATATTCTGTATATTACCATAAATGTACATAATTACATATAACGCTGCATTTATACAAATATAAGAACTCTGTATTTTACCATAATTGTAGGGATCTTACAGTTTTATCAGTGACCACTGCGGCCCCCGAAATAACAGGAGGCATAACAGTGACATTGCTATTCAACAAAGAAGTTTACTCCCTTCTGACAAGTGATATGTGTGGTATTTTTTAGATTCCTGACACCAGTGTTCTGACGTTCCAAAGTCACACATTTTTGTAGGTTTTTACTGTTTTCTGCTGCCTTGGCAGCTTTATTTTACAGCATGCAGAGGTTAGTGGGGGAAGGGCGCCTCTAACATCCCCATATATTTGCTAAAATAACACCAGCTGCTGATGTTAGGCTACACTACAGATGTAGGCCAGCGCATAGCTGTCACATTGGAGTTTCTGGTCTATCGGTTGAGCCTCTTGCTTCGGCGCATTTTATAATAAGTCTCACCTAAACAAACCAGGATCAGCAATATATATCCGTTTGTATACAGCTGCGTCACAGCTCGGACTCTGTATACAAACTGCACTGGAGAGGAGTAAATACAGCACAATTGTTATTTTCTAGTCCATTTCCTCCATAGTCTTCAGTAGGATTTGTACCTTACACATTACTGTGGGATACCTGCACAGGTGGTTAGCATGGGCTGCCATAACATAGTTCCATCATCTTGTCTCAGTCTGTGACATTCCCTCTGTAGTTTTTACATATTTGGATAATTTTAGGTTCTCCATCCTAAAACTGAATACATTTGGGGAGGCAGTATGTGGCTACTATGTGCAGATTTTTGGTTGCAGTGTTCCTTATAGACAACACTCTATGGGCCTACCTCGCTCTGGCCCTTATATACTCTGTGTGAATCGCTTCTACTTGTACTTTAACCTTGAATTATAAACATGGAGGAGCAAGGAATGTATGCAGGGCCATAAAACCTGATAGCAGCTCAGGAGAAGCCACTAGCCAGTCCTTAGGGCACATTCAGACGGCTGGAGAGAGAGTATTAGTGAGTGTATGAGTTAAGAAATTTACTAGCTGGGTGTAAGAACAGCATTGTATGAGATTTAAGGAACAGATCATACATGTTGATAGTAGAGTTGAGAGGAACATCCGAAAGCTAAATATTGTATGCATCCAATTTTAGGCCTCATGCACAGAACCTTGTATGCCATACGGGCCTCAAACAGAGCAAAGTATTGACCAGTTTTTAGTCCATTTTGGCCAGGGAGGAAATCTTCCGGTGAGTATCGCTTACTCTGCTACACTGCAAATCGGGGCAGGAATAGGACCTGCTCTGTAATTTTAAATGCTCACCTCACTTATGATGGAGTGAAACATGGGGGGCTGTGGTTTTTGGCCATAGCCGCCCCCCCCCCCCCCAAAAAAAAAAAACAAAAAAAACTTGTGTGTATAAGGGCTTAGGGTGTGACCGTTACCTCAAACAATTGTGTGTGGAAGGAAGTGACTGTCTCTTTATTGTGCAGGACAAAGGATCATTATTTCGGAAGTTAAGATCTTCAGTATTTAGAGTCCACTGAAACCTTCACCGTATCTTTTGTATTTCCTCAGAGCAACTACTTGGACCGGCAGATTTTAGTGCTGGGATTGGATGGAGCAGGTAAAAGCAGTATAATCCATGCTATAAGCACCAACACCACCCGATCCAGCTCACCACCAACCCATGGGTTCAACACAGCCCAGATTCTCAGCCAGGGACTGAGGATTGAACTGTTAGAGGGTAAGTATTCCTATTGTATTATATTGTACATAACTAGTGCTGCGTACATAGCCATTTGTTAATGGAAAAGTTTCCTGTCACTCCCCTCCCCACATCACATGATTAGGCGCATGACCACCAGAACTAACACTCTAAGCAGCTTTGCCTCATTCTTTATTCTATTATAAACTATTGGCCTGGAAGTATAAAACACAATTGTTCAGGCACTTCTAGGAGGGAGGTTTTGCTTTTTGCCAAGTTTTTGTACAACAATGTTAAAATATCTCTAAATGTATCACACCTTTTGTCTTTCCATTTAGTCGGAGGAAGCCAGAATCTTCGGACATATTGGAGCCAGTACCTGAAGAAAACGCACATCATGGTCTTTGTTGTGGACTCCACAGATGATATACGCCTGCAGCTAGCACGACATGAGTTACATAGACTTTTGGAAGAAGCGCCACAATTACCTTTGATGGTGCTGGCAAATAAACAGGTAAGTGTCTAAGTATTAGGATGAATGTTGCATAATAAGAATTGTGGACAAGTCCAGTACCTTTCTTTACACTGTAACTAATAGTAAGGTGTCCGAGGCCATCAGCTCCACTCCTAAACCACGTTACCTATAGTAGAGCTTAACTGGCATATTGGGTGCTGGAACTTATTTCTTAGGATGGATGACTTCTAGAGATTGAGCCCCCTCCTTTTCAGCAATGACAACCTAAGCTATTTTAGGATATCACTTGTGGGGTCACATACTGATGTTAGATTAGAAGGCCTGGTTTGGGCAATTGTTTAAAGGTAATCACTCTGTTTAGACCATCTCACACACCTTATAGTGAAGGATGATTTATCACAGCTTGTATGGCTGATTACCGGTGTACAAGCCAAGACTTGGTTACAATTCCCTCCGCCGAGCAAGTTGGGTCAGCTAAGGCCAATATCAATACATTTGCCACATGTCTCGATTGGCATTGCGTTTTCCTGAATAAAGCCTTCTCTAAACCATTGCTACAAAAGTTAAAAGTGCACACTTGTCTGAAATTACTTTGTATACTGTAGCAATAACAGGATCGTAGGCAAAACCATGATAAACAGCGGCATACCATTATCCCTCCTTCACATGAAATTACAGAAGATACTATTGTATGTGGCATTCTCTGGGCATGTGCCAAACCCAGCTTAATTTATCAGACTGGCCGCCTGTGAAATATGATTTATACCTCTGGGTTGATGCTATGCACCTACAAATACCTTACACCTTTGTTCAGGTGTCCTTTCTATAGGCAGCTCCAGTGAGTGATATATGAACAGAATTATATATTGTACACTTAGTGGGTGAAGGTCCCAGTAGTGTGACCTACTATAGCAGAACAGGATTCTTCTAAACCCCAAACAGCAATTAGGGATCTTCTACTCCGTGGTAGCCTTCTCCATTCACCCACCTGCTTAAAGGAAGGTACATATGCAAAAACATCCAACAATGAATGTAAAAAGTGGAAGCTTTAATTGTGACCTTTTTCCTTAGGATTGTGGGTCTGCACTGAGCATCTCTGACATTCACTCTGAACTATCCTTGCACAGGATTGAAGGGCTAAGAGAAGTGACGTTGCTGGGTACCAGTGCGGTGCATGATGGATATGGGAGCAGCACCTCTTTACAGACTGTACGATCAATGCTAGAGGAAAGATTGCACAAAATAGAAGAACCAGAAGAAAGCACAAATCACATCCAAAGGAACCACTACCAGACCTCTCTATCATGAGGAAAAAGTGCCTGATGGACTGGTAATGAAGGGAGAGGATGGGCAAGCAGTGCGTGTGCGGGGCAGGTCCCTGCTACTCCTCTAGGGTTTTACAAAGATTTAATTTATTTTATAAAGACACTTTTTTTTTTCTAAGAATAAATTCTTTCATTTATGGTTTTTAATATTTAATATTACAGAAACATATAAAATGTATATATTGGAAGTGAAAGTCTGTGTTACTGTCCAAGTCTTTACTAGGATTTTGTATAACCAGAGGCGGATTTTCTGAAAGAGACGAGTACACAATATTCTTTCTACAGCATCTGGGCCCTTTTCCAACCCCCGTGAGTCAGAGCCATCATGTTCTCATTGCTTTGTTCTGGATTCGATCAGGGCTTTGTATTCATTTGGATGATGCCGTCTGTACAGATTTACTTTACGCTGGATCTGTTTTGGGGTGTCCTGGTAGTAATTTTGCTCATCTCGGGCCATTGCCTGTAAAAGAGACGTATAATGACTACCCCTCCACAATTACAGCTTCAATACACAAGTATTGTCCACAAAAGGCTGATCATAGTGGTAAAGATTTAGCAAAACAGAATGGGTGGAGGAAAATCACAGCTGGGATCGGGCCATTTTATATAATAAATGTAAACACTGGTGTAAATCTGATTGTTGGGGCAGATATCCTGCACCCCCAGCCATCTGATCCATAAAGCACCGTCCTGTTTACGGTGGCTGGGAAACTGCAGCTTTGCTCCTAATAAAGTATATTGGAGATTATCTGCATTAACACAACTGCTTCTGGCTCCCCTGTTACTTATGGTGCTATAGGCTACTGACCACACCAGATAGGTCATGAATAACCTAGTAAACCTCTAAAAACAAATTACTCACGTTTCTATAATATGGAAAAAGGACAAGATCGATTGTGAATAAATACATCCATCACATCAACAAAGAAACCGTCACACTAATTCTTCTAGAGTCTGCAGAAACATGAATTCTGCTTTTCCAACACTGGATCAGTTCCCTTTTTGGCAAATAATTGTATAAAGGCCACAGTAACTAAGCAAGCTTATATACAGCTATTTTATATAATACAAATACCTTCTGTCTGCAACCTTCATGTTATTAAAATCAATGCTAATGGAAAAAGTGAAGACTTAAGTTTTCATGCCTGAAAGAAGAATACAAAGGTCTGTGCTTCAGCATGCACGTGGAAGGCTTCACTGTAAATCCGTCACAGGTATTTCTGAAGTTTCCTGGAAGGGTCTACTATAGAACTTTCCCATAAATATCCAGATGATGGTCAATGAGAAATCTGGTTCTTGTCTAAACTAGCTCTGTTCCTCCTATTTGTTGTCTTCGGCTAGGCTCAAGGTTGCACAAAAATTTGGTTTTGAATTTTTTTCCCCACAAACAGCAGGATAACTTGTTAATGTGCCACATTTATTGAAGACTTCAGGCTATTTTTTTCCTGAGACATTGCAGAATGATAAACACCGTCCTACTACTACTATTAGCCATCTCAATCGATAAAGTATTAGCAAGCATTGCATATAAAAAAATATGCCGGTGTATAAATATTTATAAAAAGGTATAAACATTTTTTCAGAACCTTAAAACAAGGCAGCAATTTATTTGAATGTATTATTTAAAAGGGGTTGGATACTTTGTGGATTATATATTATATGATCTTACACACAATATTATATATATATATATTAAAAAAAATCCTTAAATCTTTATTTTCATTCCATTAAAATGTTGTATGCACCAATGTCATTGTTTACTCTCCACTAAGTTCTTTTTAATAGATGAGTTACTGTGATATTGGTGCATAGAACTTTTTAATGGAATAAATATTAAGATTTAAAAGGTGTAGTCCACTTTCAGCAAATATCAATATTGTTGGTGTAGTGAAGTTATTCAATTTTCCAATATACTGTCGCTATCAAATCCTCACAGTTTTCTAGATCTCTGCTTGCTGTCAGTCTATAGAAAGCTTCTCTGTTTACTCCAGTGAATAGAAATCTGTCCATGGTGATGTGATAGACATGCAGGTACATGATCCATTATTACCACAGAGTGTAATAGAAGCTGTGTGATACTAACGGCTTGTGCACCTGCGTAACCATCACATGACCATGGACTGACTTCTATTCACCGGAGTAAACAGAGAAGCTTTCTTTAGAATAACAGCAAGCAGAGATCTAGAAGACCATGAGGAATTGGCAAATTGGATAACTTTTCCTTAAACAAACGATATCAATTAGTTGCTGAAAGTGGACAAACCCTTTAAGGATTTTTTTCATAAAGAGACGCTGGCATCCTATCTTCTATTCCCATTGTTCTACAACAATGGAGACCGATCGTCCAGGCACCACATGCTGAAATAAATGGGAATTGGATGGAACTATTTTTTTTTTTTGGTGTTATAAAAGTTCAGCACCATTTGAACCCACAGCTCTCCTCCAGAATGTCTCACGTGTCTGGATGGAAGACATGGCACTGATTTATCTTTGATAAGCAGTGGAAGGGGTAACAGCCTAAACAGTGAGTGAGGAGAACATCCCATGTCTGAAGGACAGATCAAACCATAAGCTGAAGCAGTGCAGTGTCAGCTCCCTGCACACAGCTTCTCGTACCAGCCCCTGTGACGTGGCAATGAAAGGCTGTGTAACAGGGAAAGAAAATCACTTCATGGATAGCTCACAGGACGCTGTAGAGCAGTGAACTGCCATCTGACTCTGTACTGTGCTACCTTGGAAGTCAGAAGCTTCAAGCCTCAGAAGTCTCAGATCCAAGCCATGCAGCAATGTCAATGTAACCATGTCTGGTTGTGATATTAACCATCCTGGGGCATTGATTTGCGTATACAATATCAGTGCAAGCAGAGATCGCATTAACCCCTCCACAAGCGTCATAGATGCTTCCAAATGCAGTATTACTCTTTGGAAAGCTCCCCATGCGTCTAAACACGCACTGACTTTTCCCTGTGACTGGGGAGACTAAGGAGCTGTGCAGCAGCAGTTGTGCTGTGTCCTGCCGTCCTGACAGCTCGGCCCCCGCACAGCTGCTGCTGTGGAGTTATTGTGGAGGCGACCTGTTCTGTGTGTGACCCCGAGCAGTGCAGCAGCAGGACAAAGCCCCTCCCTGACCTGATGCTGTTTCTCTGTAGCCGGGTCACAGTGGGCGGAGCTACCGAAAGCCACGCCTACTCCCCCATGCCGATGTCTCTGTGTGATAGTTGTGGCAGATATGAAAGGCTGGGGCTGTACCAGAAGTCAAGGTGACAACAGAACAACCAGAGAGCTGACTCCACAGTGAGTAATCACATCAGTGTAACACCTGCAGCAGCCGGATGCCCAGCCATAGTCAGGTCTGTAGGTTGAAATAATTTAAGGAGACAAAAGGAAAGAGCTTTTGCCCCATTATTTAATGCATGATGTGAAATTAATACAATTGTCTCAATTGGCTATTTAAGCACACAAAACACTGGCTGCAATAATATTCATGCATAAATGAATGATTGCAGGCAGTATTTATTTATATGCATTCCTGAAAATGTCATACTCCTCCTTGCCTAAAAATACTCCTCAAAAATAGTGAGAGGAGTATTATTACCCTTCTGGAAAAATGTTAGTGCGACCTCTGAGTGCAAGGTTAATTACAATCTTATCTTACCTTGTAGTCTTCACCATAATTTTCCACCATGTGATGAACATAAAGGGCCATATCAGAAGAAACGCCCATGGTTCTTTTAGATGGCAGGCTAGCTGAGGCTTTTAGTCCTGGAACATAAAAGTGCACGTGAGCTCACACCAAAACACACAGATATATCAGCTGCAGTCATAGTAACAGTAGCTGCAATGGGGTAGCTGTGAGAACCTACTGGGATGTATAATGGCATTATGCTGAAACCCTCAACACAAACTGGTCTCTGCCAAGCGATGCCAATTATAACATGGAGTGTCACTTGACACTTTTCCTTTGTGCAGAGCGGCTGCGATTCCTACAGATGGGCCACAGCATAAACACATAACTTGGGTTTATGGTGTTTTTTTTCCAATTGCGGATTTAAAGGTGCAGGCCTAGCAGAAGTCACCCGAGCCCTCATGTTCCACTACAGGTTTTGGCTTGTATAATCTGATACAGAAAACTGTAAAAGGGCCTTAAACTGTCCCAGAGAGGAGTGTTCCTTACTATACCCAAAGCTTCACTGTATTCCGGGGGTATGACTGTATTAAAGTCATACCCCCGGAATAACAATACTATTCACAAGTGTCAAAATGCCCACAGTATAGCTCTTATTGTAAGATAACCACCACTAAAGGTAACTTACCTTCTACCACATACGGCTTCCGGACAACTTTTTGTTCAGTACTTGTGCCCTAAGAAAAGTCAAGGATACAAAAGTTACCAATATCAAAATCAAAATGTTGTGTAGCACCTGTTTGCAAAAGTTCTTTATATACTGACACAATTCTAGCTCCGCCCCCGCCGCAAACACGAAAAAGATAGAGCATGTTCCTTCTTTACCCCGTGCACAGTATGGTCCCACACATGTGTGCGCACAATATCACCGCCGAGGGCTATAGACATCTATGGGGACGCATACGCCACCGGATATACGTCACCACAACGACCATGTGAAAGGGGCCTTACATTAATGATTAGAAGGATGATAAGCATGATAAACCGGGACACTTACTCATATATCTAGCAGTGTGATTGTGGTAATCTTCCTTTATTTGTTATCCAAGCCCTCCTTCCTTCTAAAAATCAACTTTTACCGTTCTCCTAATGACCCAGAAGGGCTCCTGGGGAAAGCTGTAGCTTCACAGGCAGTTACACTGTCTCATCCTCCCTCTGCCTGATCTCACTGCAGCACAGTGCAACATTGTTTGAAACTGCAGCACAGAGGGGCTCTGGTAATGGCCCCAGGAGCTATTGTGGCCCATTAGCATAATTAAGTTGGTGTTAGATTGAAGGAGGCCATGGATAACAAATACATGAAGATTACAGCAGTCACAGTGCCAGGATCTATGAGCAATTGTCCCTGGTTTACCCATGCTTGATTATGATGGTAGATTCCTTTCAACACCCACACTTTCTTTGTGGACAACTTCATCATGGTCTCTACATGATATAGGCCATTGTCAGTGGTGTGTTTGTGTCCGCTTATAGAGGTATTCACATTTAGCAAATAAATGTCTTTTTTTTTATAATAAAAAATTTGACAATTTTCTAAAATACATTCAGTAAAGATTTATCGTGGTTTTCTAGATCTCTGCTTGCTTCCTTCTATAGAAAGCTTCTATGTTTACTTCCATTAGATAGAAATCTGATCATGTGATGTAACACAGGTGAACCGCTACTAACGTGCCTTGCACCTGTGCGACATTGGTCAGATTCTGTCTGATGTAAGTAAACATAGGAGCTTTCTACAGCAGGACAGAAAGCAGAGATCTAGAAAAACACAAGGAATTGCTACAGAAAGTATATTGGAAAACTGTATAACTTTTTAACCCCTTTTTCAGTTTTGCGTTTCCAATTTTTACACTGCACCTTCAAAAATCTATAACTTATTTTCCATTTATAAAGCTGTATGAGTGCTTGTTTTCTGCGTAACAAATTGCACTTCATAGTGACGGTATTTAATATTCCATGCCGTGTACTGGGAAAAAAATTTCCAGATACAGTGAAAATGGCCAAAAAAATGCATTTGCACTGTATTCTTGTGGGCTTGGCTTTTACTGTGCGCCCCAAACAACGAGTGTACTCCATTATTTGGGTTGGTGCGATCATGGGGATGACAAATTTATATAGGTCTTCTAATGTTTTCATCCATTTACAAAAAACATTTTTAAAAAAAATCTTAATTTTGACGTCTTCTGGCGCTGGTAACGTTTTCATACTTCCGTGTTTGGAGCTGTGGGTGGTGTCAATTTGTGACTTTTGATGACGTTTTCAATGCTACCATTTTTAGCACTTTTTATAGAATTTTTTATATTATTCAAAATGGCAAAAAAAAGTATTTTTGACTTGGGTGCCAATTTCCGTTATGGGGTTAAATGTCGGGAATAACCTATATTATATTTTGATAGAACAGACATTTTGGGATGCAGTCATACCCAACAAGTTTATGATTTTTACTTCCAAAAACTGTTTATTTATATTAGTTCTAAGGAAAAGGGCGAGATTTGAATTTTTTGGTTATTTTTTAGATCCCCCAGGATACCGTATATACCAGAGTATAAGCCGAGACCCCTAAATTTTACCACCAAAAACTGGGAAAACCGATTGACTCGAGTATAAGCCAAGGGTGGGAAATGCATTGGTCACAGACCCAGCCAAGTATATAGCCAGCCTTCCCCCAGTAGTCTACAGCGTGCCCCCCCCAGTAGTTCTACATCGTGCCCCCCCCCCCAGTATCTACAGCTGCGCCCCCCCCCCATAGTCACAGCTGCCCCCCCCCCCCATAGTCTACAGCGGTGCCCCACCCCCCCAGTAGTCCTACAGCGTGGCCCCCCCCCCCAGTATCTACAGCGTGCCCCCCCCCCCAGTAGTCTACAGCGTGCCCCCCCCCCAGTAGTCCCTACACACAGCGTGCCCCCCCCCCCCCAGTAGTCTAGACAGCGTCCCCCCCCCATATCTACAGCGTCCCCCCCCCCCAGTAGTCTACAGCGTGCCCCCCCCCAGTACACACGTGCCCCCCCCCCAGTAGTCTCATACAGCGTGCCCCCCCCCAGTAGTCTACAGCGTGCCCCCCCCCCAGTAGTCTACAGCGTGCCCCCCCCCCCCCAGTATGCTACAGCGTGCCCCCCCCCCCAGTATTCTACAGCTGCCTCGCCCCCCCACCGTATCTACAGCGTGCCCCCCCCCCAGTAGTCTTACAGCGTGCCCCCCCCAGTAGTCTACAGCGTGCCCCCCCCCAGTAGTCTACACGTGCCCCCCCCCCAGTAGTCTACAGCGTGCCCCCCCCCCCCAGTAGTCTACAGCGTGCCCCCCCCCCAGTAGTCTACCGCGTGCCCCCCCCCCAGTATCTACAAGCGTGCCCCCCCCCCAGTAGTCTACAGCGTGCCCCCCCCCCCCCAGTAGTCTACAGCGTGCCCCCCCCCCCAGTATCTACCGTGCCCCCACCCCCAGTAGTCCTACAGCGTGCCCCCCCCCCCCCAGTAGTTCTACAGTCAGGCCCTGCTGAGAACAAGGGCGGCGCCCAGCACGATATTAAAGACGACAGAAGACGCGCGAAGCAAGAAGGTAGCCGGAAGCCAGAAGAGGAGCCGCGATGACATCGGGGGAGCAGCTCTGCGCATTGGGCCACCGTAGGGTGAGTAAATAATTTTTATTTTTTTTTGTCTGCATTTTTAATTATTTTTTACAAGTATTGACTCATGTATAAGCCGAGGGGACGTTTTTCAGCACATTTTTTGTGCTGAAAAACTCGGCTTATACACGAGTATATACGGTACTCTAAGCCTAGGTCTGATTTTTCCTAATATATACTGCTATACTACTGTATAACTTATAACATGTTAAAGGACATCTACCTCCAGGATGATGGATTGTACACTGGTGTGTGCCCCCTTTTGGCAGGATCTGGTCTTTTAACTTCTACCCTGTTTTTTTTCTTAACAAAAAAAAAAAAAGTCTTAATTATGCAAATGAGCCTGAGGGGCTCGAGGTGTTAATGGAGCCCATCACCCTCATTTGCATAAGGTTTTTTTCTGAAAAAAAGGACAAAAACATAGGAAGCTTAACCCCTTAACACTCTGCGCCGTAGCTCTACGGCGCAGAGGTACAGGGAATGTATGAAGAGGGCTCACGGGCTGAGTCCTCTTCATACAAAGGTGGGGGTTGTTGCATATTGCAGCAAACCCCCACCGCTAATAACCGCGGTCGGTGCTTGCACCGATCGCGGCTATTAACCCTTTCGTTGCCGGCGGCATCTAAAAGACGGCGGCGCCCCCGATAAAGTGCCATCTTTATTCCGATCGCCGCGCCCCCAAACGTCACCGGGGGCGGCGATCGGTTGACATGGTAGCCTCGGGTCTTAGTTTGACCCGAGGCTATCTGGCATCTGCAGATTCGTTACAATGAGCCAGTGGCTCATTTTAATGAATGAGATGCAAAAATGCCATATATTGCAATACAGAAGTATTGCAGTATATGGTAGAAGTGATCTGACCATCTAGGGTTAATGTACCCTAGATGGTCTAAGAAATAGAGAAAAAAGTTAAAAAAAAAAAAATTAATAAAATATTAAAAATTCAAATCACCCCCCTTTCGCTAGAACTGATATAAAACATAATAAACAGTAAAAATCAGACACATTAGGTATAGCCACGTCCCAAAATGCCCGATCAATCAAAATATAAAAACGGTTACGGCCGGCGGTGACCTCCGAGACGAGAAATGGCGCCCAAATGTGACTTTTACATCACATAAAAAATGGAATAAAAATGATCAAAATGTCGCACAGACCTCAAAAAATAGTAGCAATGCAAATGTCGGCTCATTTTGCAAAAAAATGACACCTCACACAGCTCCGTGCGCCAAAGTATTTAAAAGTCATTAGCTTCAGAAGATGGCAAATTTTTTTTCTCTTTTTTGTACACATTTGTATAAATTCGGTGCGTTTTTTTTTTCAATTTTTCCACATTTGGAATTTTTTTTCAGCTTCGCAGTACACGGCATGTTAAAATAAATAACATTACGGGAAAGTAAAATTTGTTACGCACAAAATAAGTCCTCACACAGATCTGTACACGTAAAAATGAAAAAGTTATGGATTTTTGAAGGTGGAGAGCGAGAAATGAGGGAGAAAACCCTGCGTCCTTAAGGGGTTAAAGAAGAGCAGATCCTGTCAGAGGGGGCACACACCAGTAAGTCAGTGTACTTGATTTACAATCCTTCATCAACATGTTATAAGTTGGAAATTTGCAACCATTCAATAAAACTTAGCGTTTCTATAAGCATTGTCTTGAAAATAATGTAATATTTCAGCACCCAATTCAAGTAATACTTACTGCCCCCACACTGATAGGGAGAGACTTGTTGGGGTCTGCAGCAAGACCCATTTCTGCCAAATTTGACGCTACAGACTTCTGATCATCCCAAGCCTTTCTGATTTCTCTACTGGAAATGAAACACAACACCATGAGATCCTGCTTGTTTCCATGTGCGCACACACACATTCTGGTAAGTAAGGTATATACAGAGACATACAAAAATAATACACATATATTCACAAGCTTGTGGCTGTACACACGTCTCCCATACAATCGTGTGAATGCGGGCTTATTCTGAACATACCTTATTCTAAGCTCACCTTGAAGTCACGCGTTAAAGTTCAGAGTTTATACATGTACTCTCCTGTGGGTTCCCTGGGATCCTGCCCACCCATCCTCCTGCTCCATGTACATACACAGAAGCCACTGGTTATGGACACTAGTAACATGTCATGTGACCACTGATTGGCTGCAGCATAAACTGGGAAACCAGGCACCAGAGCAGAATCCAAACTCCTCATTTCTTATGTGATTTTAGGTTATAATCAACCTGAACCAAATAGCTCAATGTTATGAATAACTCCGCTCAAAGAGCTCATGTATTACATAGCACCTCCGCCATGGCACAATGGTAGCGGCTAAATCCTATAACTCAGAGGGACCCTGTGACGTCACTGAACCACGTGATGTACTGCAACCACGTGACCACATGGTGGCGCCAAATGTTCCTGAGGAGCTGTCTCTCTCCCTCTCAGCCTTTTTTTTTTTATAGCTGTGTAATGGCTGATCGAGTCTGTGCCTTACAGCAGGTATTTATCCTGAATGCTGAGGTGGGGTTATGCTGGCTGCACATACATATGTGGGGACAGTTCAGTTAGCTATGGTGTGTGGCAGAACGGTAGCAGCGTGTGGGTGATGAGAAGAGTGAAGATGGCTGCGGGGGCTAGGTGAGATGGGGCAGAGATGGCTGCAGGGGCTAGGTGAGGGGGGGGGGGGGGGGGGGGGGAATAAAAGCCATAACCTGATTAAACCAATTGGGGCCTTAGTTCTGTAAGTGCCTACGGTGGCATCAAGTCTAAATACAGCCATGGATACACTGAAACACCCCTTTCATTTTTTTTCCATTTTACAATCTACTTCTATGCCTGCCGGTAATATTGGGTGTGTTTTTATCTCTCCTTTAGATTATGTGCCATATAGGATCCTGGAGGCAGCGCGTTACCGCAAAGGGAGAAAAAGTAATCACAGAAGATCACAGCTACACGGACGTCAGAACAAAAAGTCCTTAAAGAGGACAATCACCATGGTAAACTTGTTTTATTGAACTTCCCACCATGTGGGGGCTTGCTTCATGGCACTTTTGCCTACAGCAAGGGAGTGGTCATGTATTTATGCTAATCTTCTCTTACACTGTGCCATCAGTGGCAGACAGTGTCATTGAAGATACTGAACCCGTGGTGTATGCCGAGTGTGATCTCGCTGTGCTACACAACCACACTGCCTCCTACATGACTGGAATAGTGACAGCTCTGCGCTATCCATCTCTGTACAGCCTAGAATAGTGATAGCTCTGCTCTATCCATCTGTGTACAGCCTAGAATAGTGACAGCTCCGCTCTATCCATCTCTGTACAGTTTAGAATAGTGACTGCTCCGCTCTATCCCTCTATGTACTGACTAGAATAGTGACAGCTCCGCTATATCCCTCTCTGTCCTATACAGCCTAGAATAGTGACAGCTCCGCTCTATCCCTCTCTGTACTGCCTAGAATAGTGACAGCTCCGCTCTATTCCTCTCTGTAGATCCTAGAATAGTGACAGCTCCGCTCTATCCCTCTCTGTACTGCCTAGAAGCCTCCTCCATGTGAGAAGGCTAAATCCTATAACTATCCAGCACCTCACCACTAGGGGGCGAATAGGTCCTTCCAAGTCATGGGAAATAGACAGCTCATACAGAGCCAGCTAAATCCCATGACTGGGGAGGACGGGTACCTCTGAGTCATGGGATTTAGTCACAACCATGGCACAATCATAGGAGATCGCTGGATAACATATGCTTCTCTACGGGACACACTCTCCCGCCCTCCTCTCACCAGTCGATCCGCGGCGCATCCTTCTTCCTGGCTTTCCGCTTCAGATTCTTTCTGTTGACGCTGTAGTTGAACGTGTTCCTCTTCTTCTTCATTTTGCTTCCCCGTTCTCAGCCGAGGCGCAGCACACGTGGTCTAGTCCCCGGGCGCGAGAAACTGACGTCACCCCGGCGGAGCGAGGCATTCTGGGGGATGTAGTTCTGAGAGTGCAGGGCAGTAGTCCCTCCTGCTGTCGTTCTGTGATGCGGTTTTCTCTTACACGCGTTTAAAATCATATTCCCAAGATATGGATTTGAGGAAAAAAAAATCTTATTCTTCAATGGCAACTGTATTGAGGCTGAATTAGAGGGGGGTCCTGTGTCATACCCAGTGACACATAGTATTATTTATGGTACAGTAAGGTATATAGAATACATTTTGACACTGTATCAGCGTCCTCCTTAGATCAAGGAACAGTATTGGATAAGGGAAAAAAAGAACAAGGAACTGTAGAAAAATTGGGTAAATTCCTAAAAAATATTAATTATTAATAATAATCAAAGTACATCTACCAACAGTTTATCGTGCTAGACTGTCCTCTAATGGATGCTCATTACCTATAGGGCAATGGTTGTGCCGAAACTACAACCAAAACCAGCTCATTTATTGCGAAGTTCCAACATGGCAATTTACGTAACTTATTGCTCCCTTCTCTGTCATAGCTTTCAATCATATCAGTATCCTGAGGACACCAATACAGTAGAAAGAAGGAGGACAAATTCAGGTTCCCCTGAACAGGAACAATTGTCAGGTCTGGAGCTACAATGATAATGCAGATCTGTCCACCCCTTCCCATTCCTCCTGTAGTCACAAGCAGCACTGTTGCTTCAAGATAACACTGAGCACAGCAAGTCTTGGGCTGTCTGGGAATCCACAAAGATACTTTGCGTCCTCTTTGGTGATGGCTGGGTGCCCACAGAGAGGGCTCTGAGTGCCACCTGTGACATCGGTTCGCCACCACTGCTCTAGGGGATGATGCAAATAGCACCTGAGCGCCTCATGGCTCCTCTGATCCTTAATTATGCACGCCCCCTGGTTCATTAATATTCACCCCCTCTGTTCGCTCCCTGGAGAACAGACAGCCGGTGACGTCATCCAAGTACCTGGAAATCTTGCACGTGCGCAAGAACTTCTCCATTGCGCAGCCTGCGACTTACCAGTGCAGCTGCGCAAGGGAGAAGTTCTACAACCAGCGGACAGAGGGGGTGAATATTAAAGAACTGAGAGGCGTACATAATTAAAGAATGGAGGAGCCATGTGGCGCTCAGGTGATGTGAGCCTGAGCGCCTCAGGCTAATATACATATTTTTAAAACCATATTTTCCCCGGGCACCCTGGATTACGGTGGAGACGTGTGCATCATCCCTTAGACGTAACGAGCATCCTTTATAGGACAGTCTACCACCCATAATATGGGGGTCCTTTAATAGTGAATGGAAGGAGTGACTTCACCATTGACTATGGAACAACACCTGACACTACATGTTGTCTCCTATCCATAGGATATCAGTGGGGATTACAGTGGTAGGACTAGAGGTAGGTAGGAAACAGATCACGAGAATGGGAAGAAGTTGAATAGCCAAATACAGTAGTGGGGTAGCTCATGTGTCTCATGTGCGAGGAGTAGGCTGCAGAAATCGAGGATAGGTGAGTAAACATTTTCTTCTACAGAGCTGGGCTATCTATATACTGGGGGGATGTGCTAAGCAGGGCGTGTGTTGGGCTGCCTTTATATGGGGGACATGTGCTGGGCTGCCTATATATTGGGGGCATGCACTTTGCAGCCTATATTCTGGGGAGTGTGCTGGGCTATCTATATACTTGGGGCATGTGATGAGCTACAGGCATTACACTACTTAAGAACACTTGACTTACATACGACCCCTTGTTACAAATGGAATATTGGTAATTTATTGTACTTTATTCCTAGGCTACAATGATCAGCTGTAACAGTTATCACAGGTGTCTGTAATGAAGATTTAGTGTTAATATTGATTCTTATGACAACCCAACATTTCTAAAATCCAATTGTCACAGAGACCAAAAAAGTTCTGTCTGGGATTACAATGATAAAATATACAGTTCCGACTTGCATACAAATTCAACTTAAGAACAAACCTACAGACCCTATCTTGTATGTAACCCGGGGACTGCCTGTATTTGTATATTGGGGGAATATGTTTGGTGACCTATATACTGGTGTCATGTGCTGTCTCACATATACACTGGGACATGTGCTGGGCCACCAATATACAGGGGGAAGCATGGGCTTCCATTTGCGCTAGATTTACTGCTGGTAGGCCTAATTGTAGATCATCCCTAGATAATCCAGCCTTTTTTTTAGAGGGGGTAGGGAGCCATTTCATTTTCCCCCTCATGACCAGCCCCAATTCTGCTTGTTTGTTTAGAGCACCAAAATGCTTTGTCCCGGCCCTGCTGCTGTGCTTCCCAAACATTTTAAAATTTACATTTAGAAAAACATAACTGTTTTACTGACAACTTTGATATTACAGTATGACCCTATAAGCTGCTGGCCACTTTCTCTTTACCAGCATAGTGTATCACTAGTGAAATAATGGGTAGCTGCAAACCACAGCATGTAGCTATGTGTCAGACAGATCTGTAGTTCTATCGCCCAATAGAAAGTCTCATCTTTCATCTTACATCTAGGTTGTAAATCTCTTGGTGAGAGATTGATGACTTCTAGTCCTGTCTCTGTGATACACTGGAAGATATTTGAGTTTTGAGCTTTGAGTTTTTTGGACTGGTAGAAGCAGGATGGTTGTTTATAGTGGTGTCTAGAACAACCATGGCCACTATGGACTGGACATCTTTCGAGAAAAATCCAGGTTCTTTTTAGCATCCAAAGATGGTCAGGTCCTCTGTCTTGGGTCAGCAGTTTATTCCTTCCTTTGCTGTATGAATAAACA
The DNA here is from genome assembly GCA_019512145.1 of Engystomops pustulosus. NCBI lineage: Eukaryota > Metazoa > Chordata > Amphibia > Anura > Leptodactylidae > Engystomops > Engystomops pustulosus. Next base: position 171,430,556 of record CM033644.1, read on the forward strand.
CCGTCCTTACAGCTGGTGTGAATATCTTTGGAGCCATTGCATATGACGCTCAACCCCAGTAGTAACAGGAGGGAAATTATCAGTTCGGCTATATGTGTAGGACCTCTGTTTTCCCTTGTGGTAGGGCGTACACCTGCATCTTTTCACTGGATAATGGTCCCATATTCACAGCAATAGTTTCCCAGGAATGCAGAGGCATAACTACAGCCGTAGCAGCCATAGCAACTGCTCTGGGGCCCACAGTGTCAGGGGGCCCCAGCATCCGACCTAACACAATAGAGGATGTGCAGCATTTTATGAATATTATGCTGCACATCTTCCAAACTACACAGCATGAATTGGCGTCTCAGATAAGAAATATTGGGGTAGAGGGAGAAGACAATAGAATGACAGGACTAGGGATCTCTTATCTCTTGCTGCCATCTACTTCCCCTATGTGGTCAGCAGCTTCTGGGTATACTGGGGCTACTAAGTATATATATATTGTGAGACACTGAAGGGGTTAACTGTGGATTTGCGGTATGTTTCCCCTAGGTTTTGCTATTATGCAAGGCCTTAGGGTGAAGACACACATGGCGTTTTTAGGCCGTTTTTGGGCCGTTTTTAGTTAGTGCGTTTTCAGATCGTTAAAAACGCATGCGTTAAAAAACGCATGCGTTTTTTGAAAACGAATGCGTTTTTGACAGGTTTGAGCAATTATCTTAATTCAAACTGGTCAACGCACTAACTAAAAACGGCCCAAAAACGGCCTAAAAACGCCACGTGTGTCTTCACCCTTAGTGCGGAGGTTGTGTTGTCCAGAACCTTGGACACAGGTGGTGGGAGAAGCCTACTCAGCCTGCATAAAGCCGCTGAGCAGAGCTGAGAGTATTGTCTCTCTGACAGGAGGCTGGAGAGCACGCAGCCCTGTCCTCTGTGCTTGAAACAGCAAAAGTGTTTTGTTAAGTGGTGAGTTAGTGAATAACTGTATAGTTAGCACCCTGACGGGTAGGATATTATTTGTTTTTGATGCCTGAATGTGAAGGCTGTTTTATTTTGTTCCTGCTGAAATAAATACAGGCGAGACCTGTTTTGGACTGTACCTTGGTGTCACTTTCTTGAACTGCATGACAGCACCCCGCTACCACGGTCTCTACTGGGCCAAATCCTCCACATATATATTATCTGTGAATAGTGTACAAATAAGTGTATAAATGTGTGAGCATTCAAATATGTAGATTTCTAAAGGGTTGGGGGGGGGGGGGGTAAAGTCGGAAACTCCTCAATGCAGTTTCATTATGGAGCATTACTCCTATTAGATTGCATCCGTCCCGTAGAGACTGATCACCTCTGTGCGCCATCTACTGTCTATATCTGGTTTTGCAGCTGCATAACATCTAGGAAATGTCCCTTGTCTAAGTACGATCCCTGGAAGCCACATAACATTTACCCATCTACCATCTATCCGGAGATTCCCATATACACATACATTGGGAGGGCCCCAGGGAGAATTGTTTCCATCCACCCGTGGCATCTCCCTCTTCTTGTAATCCACCTGTCGGATACCTACCTGGCATGGACGAAGCCTGTTCTGCCTGGACCAAGCGACCGTGACCCAGTGGAGCAATAGGGCACTCTCAAGCCAGCCACTCAGGTACCAGAGAAGGGGTTATTGTAAATGATGTTCTAAATTTATAAGCAAGCATGAACAATTGAGACTTGTGCTACACCTATTATCCTCCTTATGCGCTGTTGTTACTTCTAGGGCAATATGGGTTCTGCTAATATTGGTTTAGTACAGTAGTGAGATGATGTGAGATGATGTGGTCCTGGTATCACCAGGGATTGGTATATGATGTCCTTTGATTTAAATCACAGCTTCTAACATAATTTAACCTGCCAGAACAGGATGCCTTGGTTTCTCATTTTGGCGTAGTCCATGCATAAAAATTACCTACTGTATATAGAATTGTTTTTCTGGGTCTAAACATATGTATAGCGTAGAAAAACCTTTAAAGCTTATTTTTTTTAATTAATTTCAGAAATGAATATAACAGGTGATAATAGTACACTTTTTCATATACATCATTGACTAAAACAGATTCTCTGTGCCCTTTTCCTGCTGCTTCTTTATCCTGTAGTGAGCAGTTGAAGTCACGTACACAGCATAGAAATAAGGAAGGCATACTGTAGATTAACTCTTTACATACCTAGAGAACATTTCACTTGAGTTTTTTTTAATTTTGTCTGTGAACAATTAAGTCATTATAAACAGTATGGGGTTATTTATCATGGGTTTCCTGGGCTTTTGTGGCATTGGGGTATTTTGGGAGTTTTCACTGCTAAAAGGTCTCACATGGCTATTTCCGCCACTTCATGAATCCGGGGTAAACACAGAACAACTGCTAGTGCAACTCCATGCAACACTATGCAAAGTCAGATTCATGACTGGGGACTGTTGTAAGAAGTCCCATAAAAAGTCACCCCCGTCCCCTGCTGGTCTATGTGCTGGGACTTTTTATGCATTTTGAAAAAAAAAAATCCCAGACAGAAAGTAGACCATAGGAACAATTATTCAAGGGCTCCAAAAACAGACACGGTGGCTCCCAAGGAGCTGGTCTAAGGATAAATAACCCCCTATCTCTCAGCTGTCAGTATACAGGACAGAAAGCTGAGTTCCACAAACTGCTTATATAAGGAAAAAGACATTAGGGGTTAAAGAAGGATCGATTTAGGCCTTCATTAAACCAATCCAAATGTATGAGTGACATGGATAAAATATATGTGATACAAGATACAGTAGTCCTGTAGTAGTCACATTTTTATTAGTATGAAAAGTAGCATCACCCTGCATTCATTGTTTCTTCATATAATATTTGATATTGTCAGGTTTTTCATTTTTTCTTTGCAGTGATGTTTTTACAAATCCAATTCATTCCATCCTGGAAACATAGAAAACATTAAGGTTTATTATGTCCATGTTAATTGTAAAAAATTACATTACAGGCGGTCCCCTACTTGAGAACACCCAACTTACATACGACCCCTAGTTACAAACGGACCTCTGGATTTTGGTAATTCACTGTACTTTAGCCCTAGGCTACAATAAGCAGCTGTAGGAGTTATAAAAGGCTCTGCAATTAAGCTTTTTTGTTAATTTTGGTTCTTATGCAATCCAACATTTTTAAAATCCAATTGGAACAGAGACCAATAAAATTCTGCCTGGGGTTACAATTATAAACTATACAGTTCTGACTTACATACAAATTCAACTTAAGAACAAACCTACGGGACCTATCTTGTATGTAACCCGGGGTCCACCTGTATTTGGTTTTTAAAGGAGTTTTTCCAGCTTGTGCATTTTTGGATACTGATGACCTAAAGGTCAACATAGGATATGTTAGCATTATCCTATTATGGGGATTTAACGCCTGATCCTTACATGAGGCACAACAGAGGCACATAGTTGGAAAAGTTTATTGGTGCAAGGTTGGGTGTAATACCCCTTAAGATAAATTATATTTAGTTAATGACTTATCCTATAAATCCATATGATGCTGATGGGCCCCAGTCTTCTGACCCCCTTAGTGAGCCAATGTGAATATTGGTAGAAAAGAAGAGGAAAAGTAGCTACACTTCCAGATAAGCCAATAAGAGTTGTGGTCCCCCTGTTACCTCCTCTGATCACGTTTTTGGACAGGGGTCAGGAAATCCACTCCTGAACAGTTCCCCCAAAACTTTAAATAATCATAATAAAATATAGGGAGGGAATTTATTGTATAGGGTTAAATATGCATGGTAAATTGTAGTCCAGCTACAATTTAGTGTAGATTTGTGCATATTTTACATTCATTTAGGGCCTCCTACAATTAAAAGGATTGTATTGTAGTTGATTTTAGCTAGGTCATCAATGGTAAACTACCCCTTAAAGTCATGGCCAACAGATATGTGCCAACATTTGTGACCTTTATTCCCCTGAAAACCAGGGCAAATCTATTTGATTTTCTATTTTATATCTCGCAACTGATATCTGTTTTATTTTTGTAGGGGAAGCTGAGTGTAAGGCTTCTTTAGTTTCCCGGATAGCACATAATCCCAAGCATTCTGAGCATAGTGATTTCTGATATTTCCATTCTCAGTATTTCACCTGGATCCCTTCTCCTGAGAGCGCAGAACAGGCTTGGATCTGCCACGTACGATTTCGGTAGGTGTGCAGGTTAAGTCCAGCAGCAATGTCTGAAGCAGGAGCAGCAGTCAATAAGTCTTGTTTGTTGGCAAACACCAGGAGAGGGACGCCAAGCAGACTTTCCTCTTCTATCAGTTCTGCCAACTCCTAAATATAAAAATTGGCCGTAGCACAATGAAGTTCACTTTGTGACATGACAACTTATCCTATAGAAGCTACATGCATTAAGCCTACCTGCACACAAGTGCTTTGCACAAGTTCATGGGTTATCTGTGTGTGGGGTCACTCACACAAAGACTTCCCTAATGGGATTAGGGCTTGTTTTGAGCTTCTGTGCTTGAAAACTTAACCCAGAGCTGCCTGTGATTGACAGCTCCCTTTCAGGATCTTTCTGGATGTGAGTTTTTCGTAGCTATGGCTTGAGTGATGTACGGCTGAACCAGTCTGGGGGTAGTGTCCATTACTCCCATTATATTCTACTCAGTTCCTTCAGAGGGTGCTGGTTATTGTAGTCCTTCTCCTTGCCTTTGCTAGTGCTATTGTTATCTTTGCTATTCTGTGTATCCAACTTCAGCTACGTATTATCCACCATTCTATCACATTTACATTATGTACCTTTGCCGCCATCTTGTTTTTGACCTGGTTCTGTCTGACTCCGCTTGTCTGTCTGTCTCTGTTGTATGTGACCCCACTTTCCCTGTTTATGGCTTGACACTTTTCTAGTCTATCTCTGATTTCCTGTTACCTGTCCGTTTTACCATCCAACATCTTGTAGGGTCTTTCAGGGTCCATTTATTAGGTTCCTGATAGCGGGTTTGCCCTTGTCAGGGCGGTTTTATCTGCTGTAGGCAGAGCTGTAGCCCGCAGGATCGTTACAGGGGGAGTTTGTCTCTGCTTACCCAGTCTGACAGCTAGCGCTGTGGTTGTGCTTTTGCGGGACAGGTTTCCGACACAGGCCCATGGAAATTATAGAAATACATGGGGACTTGTGCTAGCTGTAAAAAGAATGACTTTCTCATGACCATGAAAAAAGTTCATGTGCAAGAGGCCAAACTTAAAATATATATTACAAATCTTGAGGTACATTATAGCAGGAGAAAACAGAATGTACATTATGCTGCAAATCTTCCAGAATCCCTGCTGGCTTTACATTTGTACTAGTGATTAACATTTACATAAACAGGACATGTAGAATAATATGTAGAATGTAGAAGGAACTGTCATACTGCCATAAGTTGACAATTAACACAGTTTTATTATAATTCATAAAAAAAATATTTAATGTTTCAAGATAAGTGAAGCTTGGTTGTAAAACCATTGAGTAGAAATACCCTGTTTCTTATGAATTATAGGAAAACTCAGCGCATCAGCATCATGACCACATCACGGTCATACCACATATTTGTACCCTTATAGGTCCACTGAGCTGTTATGTTAACACAGAAAATGGTTGAGAAAGTGTTATTATGAGTCTCCTCTATTCACACTTGTAACTTTTTATATTTTGGTGCACAGAACTGTATAAGGGCTTGTTCACTTATTTTAGCTCCATCCATAAAGGATTATTTTCTGGGTGGAAAAGCTGTCAATTTAATTGGGTTTATCCCAAGTTAATAAACTATCCCCCAAGCTTAGAGACCCCCAACGATCCAGAGAACTGGGATCCCATTTTCACTAAAGGGTGCATCGGCTGGCCGAGCAAGTGCCCTTCCGTTTTATTCTATCATAGTTAGTGAATGGAGCTGCAGAACTTTAAAGTGGAACAAACCCTTTAATGACCAAAAAGCAGTGTTTTGGACATTTTGATTTGTGTTTCTTTTATGGTCTGTAATAGTATGGTATGTATAGTAAGTTGTTAAGAGATTCAGTAATTTCTCGACCCATTGGAAGCATACCTGCCCTGTTTCCTCAAAACGCTTACGATCTGCACTGTCGACCACATAGATCTAGAATAAAAGGAAAAACAACATAGTTATGATGTGTTATTATAGCTGTGCTTAAAGTAATGTGTAAATACTCTCACATAATTCCGATGGAAAGTTATTATGAATGCCCACAGCTCAAACTGCCTAGATACCAGGCCCTATTATTTACCTGCCCAGTGCTCCACCATGTGATGAAAACTGCTAGGCTAATTACTTTATAGTATTGTAGGTACACACAATGCAGAGCTCAGGGGATTTACTTTAATGAAGAAACACAAGATTTAATGGGAAATATGGGCATCCTAAAGTTTACTCCTCTTCAGGACAAAGACAGGAAGAGATTAGTTTCTGCCCATTTTACTGCTACTGAGGAAGATTTATGGCAGGTAGCTTCAGAAAAGATAATGCCATAATGATGGAAAGAAAAGGAGTGAGCAGAAAAATATGGGTTTTGTTCTATTTGGGGGAATCGTATGTGACAATTTGGTTTAAATTATTAAATCGGAATTACGCTTTAACATTTTACAATGCTATTATCTTTGTTTGAAAAAAAACAGACAAACTTGTTCTGTGTGTGTATAGGATTTACTGGAAAGAACCTACAACTGCCAAACTTATCTCAGCAGCTCAGTTCAGTAGTTGTAGTTGCAATCTGGTAAATCCCACAAGTGCACAGCCATACAAACTCTTGCTATCAGTAATAACTATTGTAGTGTCAGCGTTGAAGTTCAGTTGTCAGATGGGAAGTCTTTCTATATGATGCAAGGACTCCTGTCCAGTGGAAGGTGTGCAGTCAGTGGGATTGGACCAACATATGGGCTGCACTTCCTGCTGCTTCTAGAATACACAGGCACAGGGAGGAGGGAGAGCAGGAGAGGGTAAGATACTTTCTGTTCATTGTAACAGCCTGTGAAACTGCAGCACTGGGGGGCCCTGGAAGCACATGCGGGTAATAATAGGGCAGTTGTCATGACAAAAATCGGCTAGGGAATTCACTTTAACCCCTTAATAACTTTGCAATGCTTTAACATATCAAGGGGATTTGGAGATTGTTTTTTTTTAAGACGCATTGTACTTTATGTTTGCTAAAAATTTTAAGCAATATGTTTAGCATTTATTCATGAAAAAAATTAAATCTGGCGAAAATTTTGAAAAAAAATGTTTTTCAAATTAAAAACTTTCTACTTTTTGGAATGTTAGCCACCAACAAAACTTGATACCTAATATTTTCCATATGTCTGCTTTTACTTTCCATTAGCTTTCAAATATCCTTTCTTTTTTTGGATGTAATCAAGGGGTACAGTGAGCATTCGGACCTAACAGTTGTTACAATAATTTCTTTTACTAAAATGAATTTACAACAGTAGTTGGACGTAAATTGTGAATGCGATGTGGAATATACCAGGGGACCACATAAAATGTTATTACTCAGGAGTGATATGGTAAATCCTGAATTTCTCTTTCATGCAGAGGCCAGATTTCTCATGGCAGGTCTCGCCATAGTATATAGTGTCCTTCCTAGTCCCCCCTTTTGAAACAGATTCTGCCTCTCTTGTGAATCTTCTGTTATTAGTAGTCTGGAGGAATTCAACGGGAAAGGTGACATCTAATCCAGAGGTACTGTCAGAGGTACTGGCTAGGAAAGAATGGGCCCCATGTCAAACTTCTGCATGAAGCCCCCCTTCCACTTAGGGCAAATTCACACAAGCGTGCCATAGCACGGCAGGCACACGTCAGTACATAGGAGAGGAGGAGGGGGTGAGCGCTTCCTCGCCCCTCTCCACAGAGATATATGGCGCATGGCGCCATATTACGGAGAGGGAGATAGGACATGTCCTATCTTTTCACTGGGTATATACACACACATATTTGTACACATGTTTATACAATCACACACATTTCTACTTTTTCTTATACATACATTTCTATACTTGTACACACTTACATACATGTATACACTTATACCCACACATTTATTTACACACATACAAACAGCATATACACACATACAGTGTGGGCATACCATGATTAAGCTCCTGTGAGCGAAACGCGTAGGTTTTTTCCCTGGTAATCCTATGTATATCTGTGCACATTGCCGTGATATGTACTTTTAAAAGTTTTGGATAAAGAAATAAAGAAATTTTACTGGATACCTCCCGAAGCGCTGGTCCAATTTTTTTTACATATACAGTATATATAGACATGCTGCATACACATACACAAACATATACACATATGTACAGTATGTACAGCATATACACCTACAGCAAATACACTCACACAGCACATACACTCACACACCATATTCATACACTCACCGGGTACACAAACCATATACACTAACAGCGCACCCACATACACCATACACAAACAACATATACTCTCACACAGCACATACACTCACACACCGTGGCATCGGGCAGCGGATGCAGAGGATTGTTACGCCCCCAGGGTATTGGGGCTCTGTACTTCTTTTCCAAATATTAGTGTCTGAATCATCACCTCTTGAAAATTGAGAAATCATACGGCATGACCTGCATAGTTGAACACCATGTGAGAGTTGTACAGTAAAATCTGTACACGGTCAGCGTTTTTGTACCATATATTTGGGTCCTGTAGGGCACTGTACAGCTTCAACACCTGATCTGACAGATCAAACCCACCCATGTATTTTCTGTAAGCCAGGATGCAGTCTGGCTTGGGGGCCAGTGCACCCCTCATACAGGGGTGAGGGTGCTGGAGTTCCCATGAATTGTGGTCAGAACAAGGACATCCCTTTTGTCCTTATACCTCACCAACACCATGTTCTGATTGCTGAGCGCCTTGATGTCCCCCTTTCTAAGTGGCTTAGATCCAGGCGAACTCTATGGTTTTTGCATACAGTGCTACAGTTTACAGGATTAGTGGTACGACGGAAGAGGTCAGGAAGAGGTTCAAAGGCTATACAATCTTAATTTTTTTGGCCAATTATGACAAATAAGGGCTTATTTTTTGTGAAGTTAGATGCACTATGTCTATAGTTTATTGATGAGATTTAAGTGACTCTAATGTGTGAAGAAAAAGAAAATCATCAATTCTAGTTTCAGATTTTTAGCATTTTTTTTTGTTCACTGTACCATAAAAATAATATATTGAGGCATATTTATCAGGGCTACACCTGGCTGTTGCTGTAGCATGATAGTTGTACAGTATTGACACACTGCTCCCCCTCCCCATTGTACAAGGGGTAAAAACCAAGCCCTTGGCAAATAGTTTAGTCTTCTGTACGTTTCTTACCAGTAAGTCTGTATTTCCAAGGTATTTCTTCCAGTGGGCACGAATTGTTCTTTGACCTCCAATGTCCCAGACTGACAACTTCAAACCTTGAGATTGTACACTTTTAATATTGAATCCCTTCAGAATAGAGAAAAATACAATAAAGGGTTAGACCTCATATCAATAGCAGGTTTTAAGACCACATTTACATGTGGAAAGATCCACCAGTAGCACAAGAACTCAACCTATTCTAAAGGTGTGATCATAAGTAAGAGACCGCACAATGGTATTCCCGTTACGCTGCTGTAAGGGAACAGCTTGGATGGACTGGAAGGACAGACAGATGCTAAGCCCCTTCCCAGCTGTCCCTATCTTATTGCCCAGCCTACCCTTAGCAGTATCTGACAAATTGTTTGGCGTCGCCTTCCTGTGACAAAATGCAAACACAGAGACAAAGACTGGGTAATAAAAACATAGAAGAGTAGTCAACAGATAGGGGTCAAAGACAAGTGGGCAATGCAGTACACTAAATATAAAGGCCTGCTAGCTCCAAATAAGCCTTATAGCAAGCCAGGAGGAAAATGCAGGCACACCTTATATGAGATGTCAGAGCCCCGGTCCAGAAGATAATTGGACCAGTTTCCTGGCATCCAGATAAGGGTAATGGCACACGTGGCCTTTTTAGGATGTTTTGGGGCCGTTTTTAGTTGTGTGGTTTCAGATTGTAAAAACGCATGCGTTTTTGGCAGGGTTTACCAATTATCTTGATTAAAAACGTATGCATTAAATAACGCATGTGTTTTTAATCAAGATAATTGGTAAACCCTGTCAAAAAAGCATTGCATTTTTACAATCTGAAAATGCAAAACTAAAAACGGCCCAAAAACTGCCTAAAAATGCCACGTGTGCCATCACTCTAAAGCAGATGGGCAGGGCAGAAATTTGAGCGGAGGATCCAGATCTCAGCTAACTTGACCGTTTACAACTGAGAGCAAAATTCACAAGATACAGACAGGTGTGTTGGAAATCAATTAAGGCAGGTAGGAAAGAAGTAAACCAGTGTTCAGGGGGACGGGCACAGATGTTACAATTTCACTTTTTATTACCTTTAAAAATGTAACTATAAATATTAAACTTACAATCAGCATAGATACTTGGACAGCTGTGAGCGTAGTAGCTTATGGAAGATACAATCTTATCTAATAAGAGTCCTCGGCCGCACTTTAGTCGGATTTTCAGAAATTTTCGGGAATTGCATGGCTGTGACAGGTATTTGGCAGGGGATTGGGTTGCACGCGACCCTATTTATGGCGGCACTGTGCTGGCTTTCATGCAACAGAAATCGAGGGGACGTGCTGATTCGGACTTAGTGCGGGATTTAACTATCAAATTGTGTTGCAATCCAATACACTTACATGCACCAGGAAGAAGAGGGTGCACGATCTTAGTGAATCGCGGCACAGTGCATTCTCGTCGGACAATGCACTTTCGGTGAACTCCTCCGGATGGGTAAGTAAATGTGCCCCATTATACTCATCTAAAGTCAGACAGCCTTATCATACATCACTAGTAGGGCCTAGAGACAGGCGGTGATAATACAGCTAAATCATTTATATCCTGGAGAACATTATCCATTGTATTCACCACCTAGAGACAGGGATCCACGCAATTCATCACCTAGTTATATAGAGCTTGTTTTTGTCAAATAGTCAAATAGAATTTTTTAATGGCACCAATATGGGGAATATGTCACTTATTACTAAACATTTATTACGTCTTTTTAAGGGGAAAGGAACACAATTCTGCTGTCTTTGTGTTTTACATGTATGGCATTCATGTTCCTCTATAGGCAATATGATATCTGTATTCTCAGGGTTAGTTTGACAGTTTAGTGAGTGCTATCAACCACCAGTGATTTTCAGAGAAAGAAAGTTCTGTGTAAGTTCTCACCATAAAATTCCAAGCTTTATTAAGGCCATGCAGGGTCTTGGACTTGGACTCGGACTTGAGCTAACAGTGAGACATGTTTGGCATGTCGGTGGTAACCTGCATGGCCTGAATAAAACTTGTACTTTTATGGTGAGTATAAAAACACAGTTGTTTGTGGTGCACAGTTTGCCCCTTAAGGAGCTACTCACGGTATAAGACCAGTCCACACAGTCTTTGAAAAAAGTCCACAAAATAGAGAAAAAAATATTTTCACTATGACCGGAGCTGCAAGGATTCTAAAACTTCGATGAACAGCACCAATCTTCAATTTCTCCTGCTGAAAGTATGTCACCATTCAGACTAGCACCATCGCATTCTCATTCTCCTCCTTTATTATATTGTAACTGGAAGAAAACATGCAGGCAGATGGTGTGGTACGTTCCAACAAGGTTAAAATTTATTCCAATTCATTATACTCACAAAAATCCATAAAAAATGCGCATATCACAAATTCACATAACGGGACGCTAGCTTTCTATCCGCGGATAGAAAGCTACCGTCCCGTTATGTGAATTTTTGATATGCGCATTTTTATTGGATTTTTGTGAGTATAATGAACTGGAATAAATTTTAACCTTGTTGGAACGTACCACACCATCTGCCTGCATGTTTTCTTCCAGTTACAATATAATAAAGGAGGAGAATGAGAATGCGATGGTGCTAGTCTGAATGGTGACATACTTTCAGCAGGAGAAATTGAAGATTGGTGCTGTTCATCGAAGTTTTAGAATCCTTGGAGCTCCGGTCATAGTGAAAATATTTTTTTCTCTATTTTGTGGACTTTTATGGTGAGTGTACAGAACTTTCTTTCTATGGAGATTTGGATTGTGCATTTTATCCACAGCACCCCATAGCATGACCCTGTCTATAACCTGTGTTTCACCTCGCCCGTACTCATCGTGTAGACAAAGACTCTTATACAACAAGGGCTAGTGCCAGCCTTACACATTTATTTCCACTATCTGATTTATAGTAGGTAAGTGTCCATTGAAAACCCCTTTAAAGCCAATGCTATACATTGATTATGATGCAGCACCCATGCTACAACCATAGATGTTGTAATAATCCAATCCTGGTTAAATGGAATCATGACAGGGCAAAAATGTATGTTTATAGAAAGTACATTACACGTGTAGGAAAGGGTTCTGCTTTCTTGTACCCTTCTGCTGAGTCACCAAAACAGCACAACATAAAGCATTTTCAGTTTCATGCAATGTCATGACATACCTGTGTTGGAGTTATATTGCTGACTTCCTCCAAAGCAAGTCGGGTCAAGATAGTTGTCTTGCCAGCATTGTCCAACCCTAGTAATACTATTCTAATCACATTTTCCTCCAAATCTTCCACTTTTCGTAATTCTTCAGCTAGTGATAACAAACCCTGGAAACGTGAATCAAAAGTGAATTTGTTTGAAGCAATAATTAAGGCCTACCTTTTGGACAGGTTTTTATGTTATTATCTTGTCATTTTCATTGATATTTGTTGTCTAGCTTTGTGTGTGTTTAACGCATGCGTGAATGGTCCAGACCAGCAAACTGCTATTATACAGGTGGTCACACTTGTTGATGATCAATGCAGGTGTCGCTTAGGTCCGCCAATCAGGTCTGCCGGAGTTCACCTTCTTCTTGGTGCATGTAAATGCATGGCTTACAACAGAAATTTAAATGTTAAATCCTGTGCGTAGTCCGAATCCGTCGAATCGTCCGACGGCCCGCCCCCTGATTTGTGTTGCGTGATTGCGACACAAAACCATTGGGTGCGACACAATCCCTGGTACGATCCCCATAAAGTCGTGAAAACCGACGAAAATGCGGCCGCGGGACCCTTAGTAAATAAGCCCCATTATTTTTCTTTTGGCTGTACACAAAATCTGTTGTAGTACAATAAACAACACTTGCAATATTTTTGGAGGGGTTTGTTTGGATGGATTGTTTGATCACTTACATAATATGCTTCAGTAACATGTAGCTTGTGGGGGGATATAGCTAGCTCTGATCCCGACTGTTGTTACAGTTGTGTAGAACATGTGACACTCTTTTACTGCGTAATACAAGAACAGCAATAAAGGTCATATGAAAATTCTAAGACCAAACCCCATTTATGTAGAATATGGAGTTCTCCACTCAGTAATAACAGAATTTTGGGATCATAATGGAAACCTAGTTTAGATAAGAAAGATGAATTTTTGAATCCAGGGCTACGTCATTATGTGGAGCCATAGTTGGGGCTCGTGCTAATATTGTTATACTTTTACATAGAGCACATCTATGGAGACTATCAGAGATGGTACTTGAAGGTTTATGATAGATTGGATCTCTGAGCAGCTCTGAGAAGCAAAGATTTCCAAATGTTTAATCCCCAACAAGCAATGAGAAATAAACCCAAATAGTGAACTAATATCTACTGATGACTGAAAAAAGTGCAAAATTACAGAGAAACAACCTGAATTAACCTGCAATGTTCTCCACTCCTACAACTATACATTGTAGGTAAACAATCACTTACCTTTTGTACTTCACCCATAATGCAACATTATTTGCAGGCAGTGACGCTGTGAAGAAGGTGGTGGTGGAGACTATGGAAAATCTTCCTGTTCAGAGTGTTTGTTGTATTCCTGATATGGCTAGAGCACTGGACAGGACACGTCTAATGGGAGGGTGGTACAGGGATTAGGAAGCTGTTTTTGTCTCAGCATTAAATAATTACCTGTGTAATCCCACTGCCATCTGCTAGCACTTCAGTGTTGGTTAGCCGTGAACTCTTCTAAGCCTCGGGGCCATACCTGACCTATTGGGTCAGCAAACTATCACTGGCTGATTCCTACAGCTGTAGATATTTTTTTGTACTGTAAAATATTCCGGCAGAACTGACTCTCATTCAGCTGGTGTGAGAGTTTGTTGTTAAAATAACAATAGCCTACTTACTTATAACAATGAACCAAAATACACAAAAACAGCTAACCTGTTTGGTATGGGCAAATAGACAAATTACCATTGGGTAAATAGTACAATACCAAAAAATTTAAAAAACACAAGATAATTTTTATATATAAGTTACACTTTATTTCAATTAATACATAAATTAAAATGACACATAATAGAGCAAAATAGGACGAACTCCAATGGATTAAAACTGTGTGTATAGTAGATTAAAGTTGTAACCAGCCTATGGAACAGTGACACACTGTATACAGAGTGTTGTAATAAAGTCTGAAATAGACAGGAAAACAATACAGTATCTAAGACTAGCAGTCTATCAATATAAACAAAGACATATAAAACAAAGGCTGTAATACTATACCAAGAAAAGGACCACACACAGATAATGCCCCGACATGTGTTTCCCATATGGAGCTTTTTCAAAATCACCAAAATAGCTTAAAAGTAGAGATGGGCGAATGTGTTAAAATTCGTTTCGTTCCGATTCACCGAATTTTTTGAAAAAATTTGATTCGACCCGAATCGAATCAAAACAAATCACGTTAAAAAACAGGTATTTCCTGGCTACAGAGAGCCTGTAGAGTGTTGTAGAACGTTGTGCCATGCTTAAATATGCATAGGGAGCCTGGTTTGGTCTTCAATCAATGCTGTGTTTTAGTATGAAACGCACATGACAGACGCCACTCTTAGAATCGCTTCACTCTTCACTTCCATGTGCACTTACATAGGCCAACTTCCCCAAATAAGCGAAGCGGGAATGCAGCCTGACAAGGCAACGTCTGTGCCAGCTCGAAAGGACCGAGCTGAGGGCCAAGATCCCACTATAAGATCAAAGAGTGCACTCTTTTTATACTGACATCAGATGATTCCATAGATTACATCAGAACCTGTTCTGTTAAATGCGGATACATGTAGAAACCCCCCAAAAGAGTGCAGAGGGTGTCGGCAGTAATTTTGCATTGACGTCACTGATCATTTTGCCCTTCTTTTCACGCGTCAGTGTCCTCTTTCAACCGGTCAATAATCCATCAGTATTGCTAAAGCCAAAAACAAACAGGAGTTGATCCAGAATAGAGATGAGCAGCAAATAGGATACTTGTATGTCCTCTGTGTTCTGTATCCACTCCTGCTTTTGGCTATCAATCCTGAAGCTGACAGATGAAATGAAGGGGAAAACCAAACATAGTGGCAACTATGCTGAAAACAGCATTATGGAAATCACAGGGTGTTCCAGGGAGACAGTGGTCAGTTGGCAGCAGCATGAGTAGAAGGTGGCAGCAACAGGGATAGCCACAGAGTGGCACAATGATTTAGTGTGGAGGTGGCATCAGCAGCAGGATCTCATAGGTGGCAGCAACATGGTGGCAGTAACAGGGAAAGCCACAGAGTGGCACAATTATATAGTGTGGAGGTGGCATCAGCAGCAGCAGCAGCAACAGGAGGCCACAAAGTGGCACAATGATAAGAGTGTGGAGGTGGCGACAGAAGAAGCAGCAGCAGGAGTCAATAGGTGTCAGCAACATGGTGGCAGCAACAGGGATAGCCACAGAGTTGCACAATGATTTAGTGTGAAGGTGGCATCAGAAGCAGCAGGAGCCTGCAGAGTGGCACAATGATATAGTGTGAAGGTGGCATCAGAAGCAGCAGGAGCCCGCAGAGTGGCACAATGATAGTGTTGAGGTGGCAATCAGAAGCAGGCGGAGTCTGCAGAGTGGCACAATGATATAGTTGAGAGGTGGCATCAGAAGTGCAGGAGCCTGCAGAGTGGCACAATGATATAGTGTGAAGGTGGGTGGCATCAAAAGGCAGCAGGAGCCCGCAGAGGGGCACAATGATATATTGCGTTGGTGGCATCAGTAGCAGCGCAGAGCCCGCAGAGTGGCACATGAATAGTGTGAAGGTGGCATCAGTAGCAGCAGCAGGGAGAGCCCACAAGTGACACAATGATATAGTGTTTGGTGGCAGTCAAACAGCAGGAGGCCCCAGAGTGGAAACAATGATATAATGTGAAGGTGGCACAGAAGCAGCGAGCAACAGCAGAGTGGCAAATGATATAGTGTGTTGGTGGCATCAGAAGCAGCAAGCAGCAGGAGCCCGCAGAGTGGCACAATCATATAGTGTGAAGGTGGCATCAGAAGCTACAGTGCAGTGGAGCCCGCAGAGTGGAACAATTATATAGTGTAAGGCGGCATCAGAAGCAGCAGGAGCCCGCAGAGTGGCACAATAATATAGTGTGAAGTGGTATCAGACAGCAGCAGGGAGCCCGCAGAGTGGCACAATGATATAGTGTGAAGGTGGCATCAGAAGCAGCAGGCCTGCAGATTGGGCACAATGACAAATTATGGAGGTGGCGGAAACATGGTAGGCCCACAAAGTGGCACAATGATAAGAGTGTGGAGGTGGCGGCAGCAGAAGCACAGCAGGAGCCCACAGGTGCAGCAACATGGTGGCAGTCAACAGGATAGCCACAGAGTGTCACAATTATTTAGTGTGGGTGTGGCACATCAGCACAGGATCCCATAAGGTGGCAGCAACATGTGGCAGTAACAGGGTAAAGCCACAGAGTGGCAACATGATATTAGTGTGAAGGTGGCATCAGAAGCAGCAGGAGCCTGCAGAGTGGCACCATGATATAGTGTGGAGGTGGCGGACAATTCCGGTCCCTGGTAAAGATGGTAGGAGGCAGATGGTGCAACTAGCAGCAGATGTGTGGCATCAGGCGGGTGGCAGCATCAGAATAGTAGCTGAGGCAGGTAGTTAGAACCCCGACTCATTTCACTGTATAATCTACATGGATTTGACACGTGAATCTGGCTGTAAACTAGAGCCCCCAAAAGGTATTGCAATGTGCGTTATACAGATACACCACAACTGACAGTGTAATTTCAGCAAAAATCACTGTATAAACTATGTGGATTTCACACGTAAATATGGCTGTAAACTAGAGCCACAATAAGGTATGGCAATGTGCGTTATACAGATACCCCACAGCTGACAGTATAATTTCAGCGAAAATCACTGTATAAACTATGTGGATTTCACACGTAAATCTGGCTGTAAATTAGAGCCCCCGAAAGCAATGTGCTTGTGCAATGTGCTTTATACAGATAACCCACAACTGACAGCTCACTACTGCAGATGCATCAATGTCAAACAGATTTCTTCTTATTCGATTTTGTCACTAAATAGAACTGCTATTCGGGGTATACAGATCCCCCTTAGAGAACAGCGAGGGATTGCAGCAAGAATCGCACAGCACAATAGCAGCAGCTGGACGCTACAACATGAAGTGTGAAGTGCTGAGATGTAAAATGGCTGGGTTTTATAGGGCTGTGTGACATCACATAAGCCTGCCGGTCGCTGATTGGCTTACAGGTCTGCAGATGTCATCGGGGGTGTTCCTTTCTCCTTCCCAGAGTTCTCTGCCCCATATAACATGTTGTTCTCGCGCCCATTTAACAGAAACATGAGGGGAAAAAAACCAACTTCGTTCCCGCGAATCAGCAAAAACTTTGGCTTCGTGACGAATCGAATTTTTCCTGAAATTCTAACCAAAGTTAGAATCATTAGAATCAATTCGCCCATCTGTACTTAAAAGTGATCAAAACCTAGACTAGACTAAACCTTGCTTTATTATTTTCTCATTCTGATCCTATAGAAATCTACATATACTGCCCCAACCAGTTACTACAGGACTGGAATTTATTTCCTTTTCAGCCTTGACCTAAAGGCTCATGCACTCATGTTTTTAGATGCATATGGAGATATGGTTGGTCTTTGTAGACACCTAATTGTTCTGTATAATATTCTATTTTTTTAATTATATATTTATCATAGCTTTTTCTATGTTATTTTCTATTGCTATTTTCAGTACTTATTGCTAACTGCAATGTACTGTGCTGTATGAGCAGATTTCCTCTGAACTCTATTATGACCCTATTGTTTGAACATGTAAATGTATATCAAACATGACTTTAGTGTCACTTTACATGTCTTATTTGGTCTCCATTGCATGTGTATAGGTTAATAAACCCTCTGTGATATGGGAATGCAATTAAAAAGGGTGGAAATGGGATAATCTGGAAGAGATAAGTAGAAGAGACGTCACCTTAATATGAGGGATTCCTAGCAGAAAGCTTGTAAGGATTGTAGAGTTTCTAAATGGAAATATCCACAATAAAGGGGTATGCTTCATACACCTATACATACTTACTACATACAGACACACACAGATAAACGAGAACAAAATGCTATAATATAAAATAAATACTAGTAAAAAGAGGTTGGTACAGACTTTGCTCAGCACTATGGACAGCTCAGTGCTATACAACAAGGCGTGGAAAGATACCTAAACCAAAAGCTTGAAACAATTGAAACAAAGGGGTTGTCCACTTTCAGCAAATAATTGATATTGATTGTGTAGTGAGAAGTTACACACCAATATACTTTGTGTATCAATTCCTCATTGTTTCCTAGATCTCTGCTTGCTGTCATTCTATAGAAAGCTTCTATGTTATTTCCAGTGCATAGAAACCGGTCTATGGTCATGTGATGGACAAACACGTGCTTGAGCTGTTATTAAATCATTCTAAACAATGGACCTATTGTCACGGCAGGGATTTATTGACAACTTTTTACATACATACGTCTGCTCTAGGCGGCACAAGGTTACCCATATCCGGACAACTAGTGTGATTCTAAAACGTCACTTTTATTAGTATAATTATTTAAAAATGGTAGTAGTGTGACTACTGACTGCTCAATCTGAGAAAAAGAAAATATTAAAACCACAGGTGCCTCAGGTTAAAGAACAGTGAAGGGGAACCACTAATGTTTGTGGTATCTTAAAGCTGTAGCTATGGGCCCTTACTCCGACGGTCAGTGAGTCAGGAATGCAGGGTATGAGACCTGATGGTTGTCTGATGGGAGATATTCCCAGACAAATAGGTGACCTGATGGGATGTATCAGGTCAGTCACCTATTTGTCTGGGAATATCTCCCATCAGACAACCATCAGGTCTCATACCCTGCATTCCTGACTCACTGACCGTCGGAGTAAGGGCCCATAGCTACAGCTTTAGGATACCACAAACATTAGTGGTTCCCCTTCACTGTTCTTTAACCTGAGGCACCTGTGGTTTTAATATTTTCTTTTTCTCAGATTGAGCAGTCAGTAGTCACACTACTACCATTTTTAAATGATTACACTAATAAAAGTGACGTTTTAGAATCACGCTAGTTGTCCGGATATGGGTAACCTTGCGCCGCCTAGAGCGGACGTATGTATGTAAAAAATGAGCTGTTATTACTCTCCGTGATAATACCAGGTCGTGCACTTGCATGACACCATCACCACCCTGGGCCAAAAGCACTTTTCCTAATGTAAGTATGGCTTATAGTTTACATTATATAGTTTTTGGCTGTTTTAACATTTGCTTTTTAGAAAACCATACAAACAAAAATATAAATCACAGACACGTTTTACAAAAAATGTTTCATAGGTAGATGGACACTAAATACTGACCCATTAACCCCCTCTGTCCCAGCTGGAAAAAAAAGAATCTCTATGGGCTTCTCTCATTTCATTAATTAGTATTATCAAATTTAAATTTTTTAGAATTTTTAAACTGATCGGCGTAACCCGCCATTCCATGATACTCTGAGCTATTTCTGACAACCGTCCCTTGACTATTAATAGTCTAGCAACAATTAAGCCCTTGAGTATAATGCTTTGTTGACCTTTTGAACCCAATATTCCCAATGTATTTCCGTGTAAAACTATTTAAACCCATAGGCCACTTTCACGCACATGTTCTGAGCGTTGCACTCTGACTCACAGGTGTAGCTAGGGGGTTAAGCATGGGAGGGGGGGGCACCCAAGTGGGCCCCCAACCCAGTTGTACCAGTATTCCACCATACTGTGACCATATAGTGGTAGATACTGGTTCTCCTCAGGCCTCCTTATTAATACTTATAGTATATAACAACGCATTGACTTATAGGAGACATCTCTGTACACATTTCATGTCTCTTCCGTATGACCAGCGCCGCTCTGATTTCTAACAGTGAGATCTTGGAATTTTTAAAGAGAATTTGTCAGTTGGATTTGGGAAACTTAACCGCCCAGAGGTCCTTATGGGGTGTTTATACTTATACAGATGTGTAAGGCACAGAGGACTCACATCCGGAGCTCTCGCGTAGTACGGCGGCCATACATCTGCGCCGGGGAGAGGAGGAGGGGATCATCATTTCTCACCCCGCCCCTCTACATAGCGATATAGGGGCGCGGCATGTGTGAGCACCACACCGCTCCCGTAGGGCGACGTGCGACCATTGCCATGAATCGGGGGCATATACACACCGAATATACATCAACCGTATATACGTCCCCCATACGTTTGTGTGAATATAGCCTAATAGCTTGATATAATACTACATTTTCCCTGTAGCTACCGCTCCCAGCTAAAAGTAACTTTCCCTAATTAAAGCACTACATTTCAACATTAATAATAACAAGGCTATACAACAAACACATTCCATTTTTATTAATTGTGAACAGTGATATAAAAAAACAGTGTTTCTATAGAAAAATATGCATTTGTTTATATTTTATATATCTGATTTCGTACCTGTACACAATGTGCATGAAGCACAGGCGTTATGCATTTAAAACAGTAGCAAAAATCACAGAAACTATAAACCTAATTCAATAATCTTCTGACACTTTGTTTTCCCTAGCATCAGGCATAGTTCACCAAATTGTTGTCTTTTCTGTTATACGGCTTATATACATCTCAGCTATCACTCTGGCTAGTAATAATCTACCCTGCTCCAGGATTAAGCCTTACTACTGCTCGGATTGTTTGTCCTCTGGTAAGCCTTCCACAGTCTCACTGTTCTGTCCCAAGAAACTGAAGCATACTGAAAAGACAGAGAGAAGTATTAACATACTGTTCATTTTTCTCTATTTCATTAGTAGCTTAAAGGAAAGCTACCATTTGTTTTTATGTATTGTGGACCAAACATACCTTGATAATGCAGTAGCTACACTGATACAGAAACATAGCTTGTTTAATCCCTGATCCAAGTTGTTTTGCTTAAAAAACAATTATAAACATCAGGGCCCTGGGAAAGCTGGGTTGCATGCAGGCTGCCTACATTAACACATTACACAGAGCTTCCTGAACTGTCCAGACAGGAATAATCAACCTGAGCTGGATGACCCACAGCAGCTGGGGCACAGTGCAGCGAATGATTACTTCTGCCTGTCAGGGACAATACAGTGAATACAGCATTCTCTGGAACAATGCATAATTAGGGTAAGAGGAGAAGTGCTGGGGAGGCCACAGGAGCAACACAGCCTCATTATTATAATTTTATAGTAGTTTTGTCAGCAAAACCACTCAGTTCAGAAATTAAACAATATATGTTTCTGCATCAGGGTAGTCACCGCATTTTCAAGGAATGTTTGGTTCATAATGCATAAAAGCAAATGGTAGATTTCCTCTTCAGGGATGATCCATGTTTTTGTCTCCAATGACACTGGTCCCAATGGATGTCGAACTTATTCTGCATGTAACTTCTTAGCAACATGGTTCCTTCAGACCTGATCCTGAAATGTAAAGATTGGTTCAGTGGTCACATGCAGAGTAAATGTGACATCACAAGGGACCGTAGCACCATAGATAGTCAGATGAAGCTATGGAGAGAAAAACCAGAGGGAAAGGATGGCTTTTTCTGTTTTCATTTCCCTCTAAATTAGCTAAACATAGGAATGGTTTTTTTTTTAACAGTACCTGCTTTATCTCTGGAATGTGAACTATACCACGGATTAGATCATTGTGTCCTTCATTACACTGGACCAAATGAAGAGTGTCTGGGTCATAAACCCTGTAGTAGAAAAGTAGAAATGAGTAGAAAAGTCATAACAACTAACCAAATAACAAACATAATGGAGCACACACTATATATAGACTTTACTGTCTCTTTCTGGGTATTAAAACGTGACACAGTGGATGTGGTAGTGTGTTACAATGTCTGGATCCTGAGGAAGAGCAACAGGACACGGTATTTACCCACTCTAGATGCTTATAAATTGACCCCATAGCAGTCTACTGGGCAATAAATAATTTCACTGCCCATCTGTACCCATAGCCTGAGACTGCTCTGAGCTAGAAATACTAATGGGCAAAACAAATGAGTATATCCTACATATGAAATAACATATCTGCCTGCAGCCTAAACCAGATCCTGAATAACAGCTCCGTTCTCTGTTTTCAAATGTTATTATCAACTGTATTGAAATTGTATACTAGCTATTTAAATGCATTTCCAAAACATCTATGTTTATAGGAAACCTAAAAAATGTTAGAAGGAAGATGAAATATTATCTTACCTTATAGAGTCATGTACCCCTGCCGCAATGCACCCATTGATTTGGTCAATACAAATACACATGACCACTCCCTTGGCGTGCAGGATCCTCTCGCACAGTGCACCCTCTTCACTCTGCAGAAGACATAGTGGTAACAGATAAGCTATAGATGCCTATATGTACATGAGAAACTTTCATTCCTGTTAATGAAGAGAACGTAAGTACAAAGTATTTGTATCACTTAACTTGTACAGTATGTATGCTGTGGACCCACTTACTACAAACAAAGCGGGCGAGTTCATCCTACCACAAATGTCCTGAGTTATCATGCCCAAGCACATGTGTAGCCCTCCCTCTTCTCCTTCAGCTCTTGTAGTAGACCCAGTCCATAATGGAATTCTAGTAGAGCCAACACGTATAGTACAGCACTTTTCTCCACACCAGTTATGAGTGGACCTGTTAAAACTCGGGTTCGGCCACGTTCAGCAGCAATTAAATTACCGCGATTGCACGCATGCCAGCATTTTAGGGAGGTTCGTCGCTCCCAATGAATTATTATACCACACTGCTCTCCAGTAGACCATTAAAGGGGTTTGCCAATGAAAGAAAGTTCTCAAATTTAAATCTCCTAGTAATGTTTACAAAAAAAGATACAATTTAACCCCCTTACTTTACAAGTTTACTCAGTTTTATTTATGTTTTAGATCCTATAACTCAGTGCCGGTCAGTGTAAGATTCCAGATTGTGCACAGGGATTCTGTAAGCAGACACTTCATGAGGGTGCAGGGTTTATCTACACTTTTATTTAGCTTCTGAACATTCTACTAGTATCTAACACATAGAGAAGGAGAGATGAGACAGAGTAGAGATGAGAGATGATGAGATCCATGAGTTGCATATAACACACAATGACACACTTCAGCACTGCTACATCTGATCTATATAACACACACACAGAATTCCCCTTATCTTATCTTAGTTTATCTTAGTCTTCGATGCTGCTTGCCAGCAGGAAGTGCCTGTGTCTGAGCTTGTCTAGTAATAGAGGGGAGGGGCTGTAGGTAGAGAGGAGAAGCTATTCATGAGAAGAATCTACTATGCCCAACCATAGAAGATAGACTTATGGTCGGGTCCCAGGGCAACTGAAATTGTGTACACCGGGACTAATAGAGACAGATTGGAATTATATCTGTGAAATGTTGTATTTTTATTAAAAACTTTGAATTAGAGAATGTGTTATTTTGTTATCCTGAGTATATTTAAGAAACTTTTCTTTGTGGGAATTGCCCTTCAAAGCTGGGAAAAATTAAAGGAAAGTTAAAGTTTACATAGAAAGTAAAAAGGGGAATGAGAAGAGAGCCCGAAGAGACGTTTAGGAAGGCGCTTGGTGCAATCAGCAAACACAGAGTTCCAGGGCTTGAAGGAATCTCTTTTTTATTTCTACTTTAAAAGTAGGCGATAAAATAAAAGTATACAAACGTAATTAAATAAAATGCGACGCGTTTCAGCCCCGATCTGGGGCTTTCATCAGGCATAGAAAGTAAAAAGAAATGTGCTGCTGTGCATAAAATATCTAACACTTCAAAAAGTTGAAATGTGATAATTATATAAAATGGTAGAGACAGGGACCACCCTGCACAAATAAACAACCGAATGAAAACTCTTTTTACTCTTTATCTTTATTGAAAATACATATGCAGATACATACCTTATATACTCAAGTATAAGCCTAGTTTTTCAGCACAAAAAATGTGCTGAAAAACCCAAACTCGGCTTATACTCGAGTCCAAAAAATAAATATATCTAAACTCACCTTTCCGGCGACCCCTGTATATCTTCTGTGCGATCTGTCCGGCAGCGGCGGCAGGCTATATACACTGGGGCAGGGTCTGGCAGGCTATATACACTGGGGCAGGGGCTGGCAGGCTATATACACTGGGGCGGCTGTGACCAATGCATTTCCCACCCTCGGCTTATACTCGAGTCAATAGGTTTTCCCAGTATTTTGTGGTAAAATTAGGGGCCTCGGCTTATACTCGGGTCGGCTTATACTCGAGTATATACGGTATATATACACCGAAACAAGAATTTAAAACCACTTAAAAAGGAGTATTTATATGTATTTTATATAAAGATTTGAGTTTCTTCTAATTGGTTTTGTGTGTTGTCTATAATTGTATAAAATGTGATGTATAAAGTGATGGCAGAGGTGGACAAGTATATTTTGCACAAATGAAAAGATTAGCATTATATTTTTTTAGTAAATTATACCCATATTCTGATAGTTCCATCTTCAGATCCTGTGAGCCACTTGTCCTTCAGATTGTGCCAAGCAACCGAGGTGACTTCAGCCTCATGACCTCTTAGAATATTTACAAGAGTCATCTCAGAACTTTGTGGTCCAAAACGTCTGATGTAAATATTTCCATCACTGGAAGAATAGGCAAACTCCCTCCTAGAATATTTAAGATAAATACTTTAAAAAGTTTTCTAATACATACATGGGCTTAATTATTTTGTGAGAGCCTTCATTATTTTTGTGCCTGAATGTTCACCAGATACTGCTTCTACAACTCAAGCAGTTACTATTCATCTTCATCTTGCTTAGTACTGTGCCGCACAGTTGTTTTCATGG
Organism: Engystomops pustulosus; assembly: GCA_019512145.1. NCBI lineage: Eukaryota > Metazoa > Chordata > Amphibia > Anura > Leptodactylidae > Engystomops > Engystomops pustulosus. The sequence continues at coordinate 171,455,838 of CM033644.1, forward strand.
CGCATAGGCTTTCATTCGGTGCGATTACTAATGTAAGGGACTAAAGCTCTGACGATTCTTTCTCTTTGTGACATTTTCTATTTACAGCTTACAGTCTTTACTACATGGTATAAGATAAAACCGTAATTGTTGTTCATAGACAAAACATTCTCTGCTGATACCGCTCTGTTACTCACAATGGGGCTTATTTAATTAGGGCCGCGCATGCACTTTTGTCTGACTTTCAGGATTTGCCCGGCTGTGGCAGGTATTTAACAGGGGTCTGCATTGTTTACCACAAGGTTGGATTTTGGGGTAGCTGTGACTTTGGTGATTTGGGCTTTCATGCAACAGAAATTGGGGGGCGTGCGGTTGGGCGATCCGTCTGATTCGGATTGAGCGCGGGATTTAACCTTCAAATTGTGTCGCAAGACAATGCACTCACATGCACCAGGAAGTAGAAGGTGAACTCCGCCGGACCTGAGCGGGGAGGAGACATATGCAGGATATCGGGGGCACTATCTTACAATGCACTTTCGGGGATCTTCGTCAGACAGGTAAGTAAATGTGCCCCAATCTGCCACCTGCTGCCCAACACATGAGTAAGAGGCCTCACAGAAGCAGGTAATACATCAGTGGGAATTTATTAAGCTTCTTGCAAAATATCTTACCAATGAAAAATTATTCTTTGCAGTATATTGAGCACTTCCTGTTCCCAGAAGTGCCCAATTGCTTACCATTCTTGGTACAATTCTTGGCTTGTAATTTGGGAGAATTTTACATTTTGGATGCAGTTTAGATGGTAGAAGGGTCACTGTCGGTCCATATAATATAATCAGGAGTATGTTCTATTATCCTACCTCTTAGGACAATAGCATATATCCATTATGACGCCATCACAAGCTGTGTCTCTTTGTTCATGCCAGTGATCTAGCTCTGGTCTATTAAACGTCTCAATGAGAGTAAAGGTGACTAGATCCCATATACATAGTCTTCGGTCCCATCCACCACTCAACTACTGGAAAAAGGAAGATACGGCATCTGCACATAACAACATTTACAGAATACTATTTATTCAAGCTCTTCTCAAATCTTAGCTGCTTCCTACACCCAGTCTACTGTCTGCTACATTCACACTGCAATATAATATTGTGTTATAAAGCTATATTAGAAATGTTTCCTCAGTAAACTGTACCCTGATTGAGAGGGGTTTTACTGAACACACTGGGGCAGATTTATCAAGCAGTCTGAAAGTCAGAATATTTCCAATTGCCCATGGCAACCAATCACAGCTCCCCTTTAAAATATTCATGAGCACTGGTGAAATGAAAGCTGAGCTGTGATTGGTTGCCATGGGCAACTGGAAATATTCTGACTTTCAGACTGCTTGATAAATCTGCCCCACTATGTGGTAAGGCAATTCTATTTTTTATCATGGACTAGAAGCTTCCTATGATTCCATCAGATTTACTCCTGCAGCTTTATATGAGTATAAACTTACATAGTCACTGCATCAATGTGTCTCTCTCTGTCCTGGATGACGTATGGGTAGAGAGAGGGACACAGTTTTTTGACCACCAGAATTTCTGCCACAGTTCTCAAGCAACCCCGCCTTCTGGCAGCCGTTTCCATTGCCTACAATGCCGACATAAGAGATCACAGTCCAAATTGCTGGAACTGTTGCGCAGTGTGCCTGAGATCTTGGCTCCAGCCCTGCGGGTACCCGGCCAGATCACAGGCTCTCTGTGTATGTTCAACATGTTGTATGTGCAACAGCAGCTCGACCACCTGATCCGTGATCCGACCAGATACGCACAGCGCAGTAGCTAAGATATCAGATGTACATCTGCGAGAACTCCGGCAAGCCAGGGATGACGTTGGGTGGAAGAGGCGAGGAGGTAGGAGGGCAGTGAAAAAAGCTGCCAGGAGGTGAGGTTGCTTGACTGCATAAAGAAGAATAAAATGAGGCGACATTTCCCACCTATAATAACATGCTCTGAGGACTTTCAACCTGCTGGACATGGTACTGTTGGTGGATTTGGAGGCGTACAAGTGGTGACAGGTTGCCTTTAAACTACTATCCTCTTCAAGTCGGGTATGAAGTGTCCTTTCTAGAATTCCCTCTTTTACGTAAAATCTCACTCGTTTACCAATAAAAAAAAAATCTGGGATTAACTGATGTCGCAAAAGCCAGATTAATCATCTGTCTAGCAGCCTCTAAATGTATCTTATGATGATATATTTGCATTATATGACACTACCCGTGTCTACTTCAAGGGAAATGGTTTCAGTGGGAATAGCAGTTCTATTGGTTGCTTATTTGATGCCCAGGGTGCACCAGTTACCACAATAGCATATTTATTTAAGTGGGAACATCTCTGAAGTGGCATAACAAATTACAAGGAATTATGGGGGTTAATTTCCACTGAAGATATTTATGAAATATGTATGGATAAAACACTCAATGAGATTTACCCACCAAATATACAGTAGAGAAGCCGTTGTCTTTTCCCACTAATGCCAGAGCTGTGACGGCTTTAAAATGGCCAGCTAATATCTTCTTGCAGACGAAACCTGTCTCATGAAGCGGGTATCAATAAGAGAAGACACATTGGAAATATTCATAGAAATTACAATAATAAACCTGCTGTTTATAAAGAGAAAGCAAGAAGAACGAAACTTGTAGGGAACCCGTCAGTAGAAATTGAGCTAATAAACCACTACCAGTATGTTGTGAAGCAGCTGAACACCTTCCAAAACCATCATCCAGAAAATAAACTTTGGAGTGAGATGTAATTGGATGTATAAAGTTAAGGAGGCAGTTATTTTAACTCTGAAGTCAAGCTTCCCCACCTCATAATACCCCCTCTGAAGTAATTAAGGGTATCAGCAGGTTTCAGGAGAGCCAGATAGTAAGGACCCTGAACGTTAGGGCATCAAATATGACAGTATAAATCCAATTTACATCTCACTATAAAGTAAATTTTTCAGATGATGCCACCACACTGGATCAGTAAAGAATTGTGATACGGAAGGTATTAATCTGCTTGACAATGTACCGAAAGTTTGAAGCGCCGAAATTGATAAACACCCCCCAGACTGTCTTCTCTGCTCTGAAATGAGCTCTGACAGCCTGAGAATATGCAGCGCACCAATGTATAGATATGTATATCTGTTCTACTGTATGTACTTGAGGTTCTATATTCTACTTTACTTACAAATTTTGCTTCTGGATTCAACAGTAAGAATCTGCAGTTTGTTGAAAGTAAATCCACTGTAAGGCTAATAGAGTAGGTAACAGTCTGTACATGGCTTATATGTCAGAACCATGGGATATTTTTGTCCATGTCACCCTCACCTGCGAGATGCTTGTCTATTAACCCCCCATTTTTTTCTGTGTTTAAAGGGTTTTCTGTCACTGGAATCTGTAAAAACATAATTTCACATTATTGTACATTATTGTTGAATACACTTTACCGAATAAACGGCATATTTTCAGAACAAGAGAATACAGTTATACATTACATCAACATATTGTTATTCTATATGTCAGGTTCAGTTCAGATTTTTCGTTTACCTCTTGTCCTTAGTTGCCGTTATGCTTTGCTAGAATGGAGAGTCTAACAGATACCCTGCTGCAGGTGTGAAGTAAGTCTAGTAGCTGTTTATTATTATAACTAGTATCATCTATTGTTATTTGATATTATATTGTTAAGTAAATATATACATTTTATACTAATCTGTTATCAAATGTACAGGCAGTCCCCGGGTTACGTACTGTTACAGCTGATCATTGTAGGCTGGGGCTAAATTACAGTAAATTACCAACATCCAGAGGTCCTAGACTTGCATTTTTTTTCACGTAGACATGCAGGTTTTTTTAAACGCACATTTAAATCTCAGCATGCTCTACTTTTGCAAGTCACACGCGTTAAAAATGCACGTGGAAAACTGAGACACAGAACAAACTCTGACTGAAAACTGATTGAACTCTGATACAAAATGTCAGTTTTTCACTGACCAAACCCTGATCGCACCCTGATCAAACTCTGACGTGATCTGCAACGCAAGTGTGGAAGCTGCCTAAGTCAAGTGTTCTTTATGCATTACTTAGAGTTAGGATTTACAATTTATTTGCCTATATAGCTATTTTACAAATTCTATTGATACATTGTTATTTTATTATATTGAGTTATGCTTTTTATGTTGTACTAATACTGATTACATTGATAAATTGTAAGTTTCTGGTTTTTGTAGGTCAACATTATTTAATTTTTTTATCAAATTGTTCACTTTATTGTCAGAGATCTTTCTGTAGATTCTTACATGTACTTTGTATTAACAGTTTGAGACAAATAAAATCCAGATTGAATTTGGCTCCGGATAGATTGAGAAAGATATCCCTGGGAAATTCCCAACTGATGAGATGAAGCTGTAATATTGCTGAAAATATATAATTTATCTGTACACACAGAAACTAATTGATGGCAAGAAGTATTTGAATTTATATAAAAAATGTGTTTTAAAATAATTCCATTATATCTGGCACTTTCGAATTTTCTTCCAGGATCAGTCCTCTAAAAAATATATAGGTTGTAAAGTGCAGTACAGCTACAGCAGTAGTACAGCAGTAGTTATCCTCTCATTGGAAAACAGACCAAATACCCACATACTGTACACACAAGATATGCAAAGTAAATTAATATGAATCTTATGAAAAGTTTATGGGCAAAAATATGATTATCCAACTCAAGATGTCAAAAGAAAGATGGATGAACATGTATTTTCAAAATAAATTAGGGGTATAAAATCAGTCATATGGGTTGTATATCAGTTATGGCCTTGACATAATGAGTAGACAATTGTATGTCTACTTTTTAGGAAAAATCTGGCACTTTTCCTCACCCCTTTTCTTTTTTCATCAGCCGTGTTTCTGTTTTCTTGTCAATTTTTTAAATTTGTTATGTGTGTTCAACATAAGCCGACAAAACTATGCAATCTGATTTTTTAAATTTCTTTCTTGTTTTACAACCTTTTAATTTGAAAGTCCCTCATACAACAAAGTCATACTTTAATTTTGGATGATTACAAGGTGATTGGTGAAGCTCCGAATGCTGGGAACCTCACCGATCATGAGAATGAGACCCCTAAAGTCAATCTCATTTCCTCTAATGGGTGGAGCAGCAGGACCAGCATGCAGCAATAGTATTTGAATGTCGGAAATTGCTGCACACAGCGTTCACCTGCTAAAACAGACAGTGAATGGCAATGCCGGTTTAGCTGATTGCATTGCTCGGCAATCTCCAACCACTGCAATACAATGGGATGGAATAGTAAGATCCTGCTCCTCCTGCTCGCATGATCAGTTGGGTCGTATCAATCAAACTTTCACAAAAGGATTACCTTGTTATCCACTATCCTGTGGATCCTGTTTATAGGGGATAACATCTGAAGTTGGTACAACCTCTTAAAGTTTTTAATATCTCAAGGAGAAAGTTTACCTTATAATAAACAATCTGCAAATTATGATAACATTCATCATATATGGAATTCCATGATCTGTAGGCAGAAGGGAAGGAGAACCCCAGGATCACCATATAATGAAACCATAATGAAATGAGATTTTGGGCAAGTTCACACTGCCGTTGTCGGTCTGTGAATCACTAAAGAGCCACAGCCACGCTGTAGTTACAGTATCGGTGCTGCTGTTTGAATCAGAAACTCCTGGGATCATAGAATGCTGTCATGTAAGGCGTCCAATCCCCAGCAGTGTTGTTGGTCTGTGGAACTGGAGTGTGAGCTTGCCCGTAGACGGCAATTTTCTAAATTAAACTCAATTTCCATTTAAAATGCTAAACTTTACCTTCATAAGCTGCTGTTCATCATCTAGAGAGAAATGTTCTTCATGAAATGGACCTGAGACAGAATCATCAAATTCCCACAGGTAAATGTCTCCACTTTCTGTAGCCATGACCAGTGTATCAATTTCATCAGCAAACAATGACCTATAAATATGGATAGAATGATTTATGGTTTGATAGTTTGCATATCTTCTGTCATACAGACAAAACTGCCGATAAGGAAGTTTGGGGTCTATCACATTGTAGGATACTAGAGAGCACTGGCCACATTACATTAACAATATTATAATTCCTTTCTCAATTTTTGTTTTTCAGATATCTCAATTAATAGAGAAGTCAGATGTTGTAGTCATATACAGCAATTATGGAGAATAAGATATACCCTAATAGAAGTTGCTTTTCTTTGTCCAAGCAGCATCTACTACTATTTAAACTATTAATCCTGAACAGTTTTTATAACTTGAATGTGTAACGTAAAGCTTCTGTTGTTAAATCTGTACCAGGCTGTGATGGTAAAGGTAGGGAAACATAGACATTTTGAGTAAAGTTAGGTGCCCCTCCCTTGAAATTACTTTTTCCTAAAACCAAGCCAGGAAGCTTGGTCCATAAAACCAGTATCCAAAGGAACTCATTGTACAACCTAGGAACTTCCATGTCTGAGGTCAGTAAAATGTTATGTCCTATGTAACAAAGGTCAACTCTAGAAACCCCCATCTTGCTATACACATCAAAGAAATATGGGCCGGGTGTCCTTTTCCCCTCTCAGAACATCCACCTAACGACATGTGTGCAGTATAATGGGTACAGCATTAGAATAGCAGTTATAACTTCACCATAGCAGGTATCAGAAAGATTGGACAAAAATATAGGCAGTATTTTGAGATGTGTGTGTACTAAACTCTTACTTTGTATATCCACAGAGCTTTTTCTGGGAGGTTGCAGGTCTCTGATTATTTAACATTATTCCCTTCCTCAGTATCCCAGCTGTCCCGGGTCGCTGCATCCTGGACTGAGGCCTCTTGTTCTGCTCCACCCTTTGTTTCTGTAGAAGACATCGTAGTCCTCTCCTTTCTGGCCTTGTGTCTTCCATGTTGTAAGACTCTTTGCTATGGGAAGCAATGTTACAGTACAGGGACATTGCTATAGCATCTAAATCACATAGAGATGAGCTGAACATTCATTCATAGGACACTCTCACTAGTTTTCCTGATTTGACAACACACAATCAACCAGTTGAAATAGTCAGAATTTCAGTGATGATTAGTTAAATGGGAAAATCCAAAATAAAAGTTTAAAGTGATTGAAATATTCCCATCTATTACTTATACCAGGGGCATAACTACAGTGGTAGCTGCCATAGCAGCTGCTATTGGGCTCGCAGTGTCAGGGGGCCGTAGCATCTGACACTAAAGAATAGAGAATGTACACAGTATGAATCAGCAGCTCAGATAAGAAATGTCACAGAAAGGAGAGAACAAAGACAGGACTAGGGATCGCTCATCTCTAATGCCTACCATGTACTTCCCGTATGTGATCAGCAGCTACTGGGACAGATCTGTGTAAGTCTATAAATATAAATATATCAGTGCATCAAAGTGTGTGTAAAAATGTGTGTGTAAAAGAGTGTATAAATGTATGAGTATACTAATATGTATATTTTCTGAGGGGGAAGGGGGCCCATTCAGAAGTCCCTGTCTATCATAGTTATTCCCCTTCCTTATGCTTCATATATCCAATTCTGTTTTAAGTGAAATGTATCATATATGTAACAAATACCATTTAACAGTCCCTGTAACAAATCCATCACTTTATATACACGTATCTAAACTAATGTTATAGGATCTTAATTTCGAAGAATCTTTCTCTTAATCTGGAAGAATTGTGAGATTAAGATTTTATTAAATTCCTATTAGAATTTTTGGAGCACATTTTTCTCTTCAAGTATTTGCACACTCCACTCCACAGGAGGGCACTTTTCTTTAAAACATTCTGTAACAGCCTCTCACAAAGTCATATCCAGGATAGCAGAACTTAGTTTACAGTTCTGTCTTTTCTACCTTGGGCTTGTAGGGATTGGGTTGTGGCCTGGGTGTCACCTGTCCTGTCAGACAAATGATAATGGCGCTGCATATAACAGCGTGGTGCACGGTGCAAGATCCTCACTGTGTCGCCAGCCCGAAGCACAAGCACCCATTTGGTTGTGTTAGTTCCTATGACTTATATGCCAGATGGACCACTGGTCTTCAATCAACAAAAAAATCCAAATATAGAAAATAATGATTGTATTAAGGATCATAGCCAGGTAACAAGGTGCGGTCCAAAATGTACCTGTAAGTAAATGGTGAAAGATCATTCCTTTTCCATTTTTTCACGAGGCCTCTGCTGTCACCGGTAAAAAGGAACAGTAATTTCTTTGCAGCTAGAAAATAAAAAGTTTAGTAAATGTAAATGGGGTATAAACCAATATGACTCTGTTCACATACTGTTTCAGCATTCCCTTAAAGGGAACCTGTCACCAGAAATCAGAATTTTACTGGTGACAGGTCTGAATAGGCCTTGCATAGTACACTATATGACATCCTGATTGACAGCTCTGCTCCCCTCCGTTCCCATAATATCCCCTTATATAGATTACCTGGCTCTCTGTCAGAAGTTCTAGTCAAGTCCTGGGGTGATGCCGCATTTCAAATCTCAACACTCGCCTCCTCATTAGCATAGTTCCCCACTCAGCGCCTACAGCTGATTATTCAATTATTTCCCCATGACAATTCTCATGGTGACGTCGGCTCACCTCACAGAAACCTTGCGTCTGCGTGGTAAGCCATATACCCTGACGCCTACACAGTTCCCTGCTCGGCAGCGATGCAAACTGCGCATGCATGGAGTTTCATCTCCGTGATATTTCTGTTTTTCTTGTTTAATAAATGAGCAAAAATATCTATATTTTTCTTTTATTTTCCTGTCCAGATGGGGGCAGAGTGTATATTAATGAGCAAAAAGACATTTATTTGACCTTACCAATTGGCTGCATTGAAACAGAGAGTGAAAAATTTAAAGGGGTCTGAATACTTTCTGTACGCACTCTACACATGTTGGTCGGGGCAGTGTTATGATCTTGGGAGGGACATAGTATTGCTTTGGTCCATAATACCTCAGGAAGGCAGTTTACCTGAACCCTGTATTCCTAGAGATTGCTTGGTATATGGACATTACGGCTACTTCCTAGATTCCTAATACCCCGACATGTTTTATGACTGGATCCATCACAACATTCCAGTGAGCAAATGTCAGACAGTGGAGTCTACATCGCTCTAGATTCTTCTAGAAACCACAGATTTTTCTGGATACTAGAGGGTGGCCTTCATGATGTGAGATATAAAAAAAGATCATTCGGAATTGTTATTTCATCGGTAATATTATTTACCAAAAAATACATGTCAGGATAGGTGCCAGGTCTTCTCTAAAGCTTGTGAACAAACACATGGACAAGCATGCTCTTGCTATGGATCTCTTGAGCCATAAATGTTGTAAGTCAAGATCACAGACAGGCCCGGCGCCAGCATCTGGCTTACCCAGGGGGCCCACTGGGGCCCCGGGATCAATTGTACCAGTGTCGATTTAAGACACTGGTACAAATGATCACCAACCGGCTTGTATATTTTTCTGCTATAGAGAACTCACCTTTCCTCATTCCCCTGAAGCGGCGCTCCGCACTGTATGCAACTACTCTGAAGCCGGCGCACATGATGATGCTGGAGAGTACAGCAAGTGCATAAGAAAGATGGTGGCTGCAGGCACTGCTTCGGGGAAACGTGACGTTTCTTTTGTTTCCCAGAGTTGGGGGGAAATGTGCCTTATGGGGAAGAAGTGTGCTTTATGGGGAAGTGGGGGGGGGGGGGGCAAGAAGTGAGCCTTAAGGGGAGGGGGAGTGTGCCTTATGGGGAACGGGGGAGAATGTGCCTTATAGGGAAGGGGGGGGGAGTGTGCCATACGGGGAAGGGGCCACGAATTGTGCCACTACCTGGGAAGGGGGCACAGAAAGTGTGCTTACAGTAATGGGGCACGAGTGGCTTATGGGGAAGGGGGATTGCTTTGGGGAAGGCAGGGGAGAGAGGGAGGGAGAAGTGTTCTTATGGGGAAGGGGGGAGAATGTGCCTTATGGGGAAGGGGGCACAGAAGTGTGCCTTACGGGGATGGGGGCACAGAAGTGTTCCTTACGGGGAAGGGGGCACAGAAGTGTGCCTTACGGGGAAGGGGGCACAGAAGTGTGCCTTACGGGGAAGGGGGCACAGAAGTGTGCCTTACGGGGAAGGGGGCACAGAAGTGTGCCTTAACGGGGAAGGGGCACCGAAGTGTGCCTTACATGGAAGGGCACAGAAGTGTGCCGTTAGGGGAAGTGGGGCACAGAAGTGTGCCTTATGGGGAAGGGGGGAGTATGCTGTATGGGGAAGGGCAGGGGAGAGAAGTGTGCCTTATGGGGAAGGGAGGGGTTAGAAGTGTACCTTATGGGGGAGGTGGGAGGCGTGCCTTATGGGGAAGAAGTGTGCTTTATGGGGAAGGGGGGAGAATGTGCCTTATGGGGAAGGGGGGGGGGAGTGTGCCATATGGGGAAGGGGGCACAGAAGTGTGCCTTATGGGGAAGGGGGGAGTATGCTGTATGTGGAAGGGCAGGGGAGAGAAGTGGGCCTTATGGGGAAGGGAGGGGTTAGAAGTGTACCTTATGGGGAAGTGGGGGAGAAGTGTGCCTTAAGGGGGAGGGGGAAGTGTGCCTTATGGGGAAGGTATGCCTTATGGAGAAGGGCAGGGGAGAGAAGTGTGCCTTATGGGGAAGGGAGGGGGAAGAAGTGTGCCTTATGGGGAAGGGGGGAGAGTGTGCCTTATGGGGAAGGGGGGGCAGTGTGCCTTATGGGGGGGGCAGTGTGCCTACGGGGTGGAAAGTGTGGCTACGGAGGGGGCAGTGTAGCTATGGAGGGGGTAATGTGGCTACTGCATTGCAGGGGGAGGGGCAGTGTGGCTACTGCATTGCAGGGGGAGGGACAGTGTGGCTACTGGGGGGAACCAGTGTGGCGCTGGTACATGAGTTTTCTGAAAAGGGGCCCACTAAGGCTCTGCCACCCAGGGGCCTACTTATACCTGGATCCTGATCACAGACCATACTTACTGTATGAGAGACATTCTATGGGGTGCTTGGCCTGCAGAATAGTGACGCAGCCTGCATTGTGGTACTTCCACACAATCACCTGGTTCCTTGTTGAGCCTAAACATGGAAATAAACCACCATTATTACCCATTAGTACTAGGAAACTTACATTCATAGCTATTCTATTTTTCAAAATACAGGTTGTTGTTGTTGCCCTGCTTAAATGCCCTTCCTACAATACAAACAACAGGTCCTTCTTATGGTGGTCCACAAAGTTCAGAAACCTTCAGACTTGGAGAAGATGTAGAACATACAATATATTTCTCAGTAAACAAACTAAATAATTAAAGTATTAATAAGTGTTTTTCTGAAAGCATTATAATGAGGACCTAACCTCAGATGTGAATGTGATTCTTAATAATATATGCACAGATATTATACTTATTTCTGAAAAAATAAATAATGCAAGTGTAGAACTTTCTGTGGATGTCCCATCACTAAATTTGCTGAATTTGGTTATATAAAGGGGTGTATAATTGGTGAGGGGGCAGTGGGTGCAGTCACATCTGGCTACATGAGCGTTACCCAACGGATACATCAAGAGGCCTATGCCACCTGCTGTATGTTACGGGAGGGGGGGGGGGTATGCGATGTGTTTTGCTTTAGTATTTGTAGCATAAAAATAAAAATTGTAGCATAAAACTGCTTTTGCTGTATATGAGGAAAGCAGACCAATTGAGGTTTTTTTCTTGTTACTCTTTTCTTGTACTATTTTTGTAGTAATTTTGCACATGGATATTTTAACCCAGGAAATCTTCAACTTGTGCATCTATTATTTTAATGCTATTGCATGTTAAATGATACTTGTCATTACATTACAAGTTCAATTTAAACACTTCTATCATTTATTTACTACAGCCCTTGTGTGGGCCAGTGGGTCGGAAAAATTAGGCTACACATAGGTATATTACATTTTGTTACACATGAGGTATAGTAAAATCATGATATCACCACAATTCACACAATCATGTTATGAGCACAATTACGCACAAATTTATAAGGTAACACTGTGTTTTTAATCTTAGTCCTAAAAGTATTTCAGGATTTTTTTCATTACCTGTCTTTAGGATAGTTCATCATTATCATTGGTCCAACACCAGTACCCTCACTGATCATCAAAGGGTTGCAGTACTCCACGAGTGACATGACCAATTTGTACTTTAATCCTCTTCATATTATTAGGAATGGTCTGCAATACCAAGCACAGCCACTGTACAATGGACAGAGCTGTACTTAGCAGAATGGGGAAAAATGCTCCGAACACTACAGCTTCCTCTTACAGGAGATGAGAAGGTGAACATGTGTTGGTAGGCTGAAAGAACGCTGGACGATTGTCCCTACACGCTCCCACACAGATGATGTTTGTGGAAATTAAGGAATCATTTTATGTTGGTGAGTTCCACCTTAATTAATGGGGGTCATTTACTAAGGGCACGATTTGCGTTTTCCCAACGTGTTACCCGAATATTTCCGATTAGCAGCGATTTTTCCTGAATTGCCCTGGGATTTTGGCGCACGCGGTCGGATTGTGGCGCATTGGCGCCGTCATGCACGGGGGGCGTGGCCGTAAAAAAACCTGACGGATTCGGAAAAACCGCCGCATTTAAAAAAACTGTTGCTCGACACGCGCTTACCTTCACCCAGGGTAGGACGGTGAACTCCGATGCAATCCGATGGTCTTCAGCGCAGCAGGTGAAGAATCCAAAGATGCAGACATCCTATAAAATGTGATTAGTTTATTCACCAAGATGCAATGTTTCATCCATGAAAATGGCTCTATTGATGAATAAACCAATCACACGTTATCGGAGTGCTGCTTCCTTGGACTCATTTGTGGTTTATACGCACCTAGGAGCTGCATTTGTTTAAGGCGTGCGCCCGACCTCTGGAGAAAGATCCATTGTAGTCATAATGCTTCCCCTTTCCCTATTATTGCTAATTTATCCCAGAAAAAGTTGGGCAATAAAAATCCTAGAATACCATGAATAAAATTCTTGATATTTTTTTTTTTTTAACCTTCAACAAATGTAATTAAGCTCATTTATAAAAGTTAGAAATATAGATCTAAATTGATTGTGTCCAGCTCACCAATCACGTGACTTGTTTCAGGAAGAGATATCAAATGTTTTATGCATGGAGTGTTCTCATGACCTTGGAAAGTGTCTACAAAATTGGAAATCTAAGACAAGAAATAAAAAGTTTAATATTAACAAGCTGAATCTCCATGAAAAACGTCCTCTATGCTATTTACAGGATTCATTGGCTTTACAAGACTCTCTTACTCACAACATCTCCAGATCTGGGGTCCAGGACTAGTGGCTGACTATTACCACTGGTGATCCACACAGTTTTTACAGATGGAACATAAGACATTCCAGTGATTTCTCCGGTAAACTGCTGAAGCCTCTGGATGAGCTGACCGTCCTGTGACCAAACACCAACAGTTTGGTCAAAAGAACCTGTCAAAAATCTGTCAAAAAAAATCTAATGATGTGGATTTGATCTTTAATATACGGATAAACTAAATGCAATTAAAGTTGTTACAGTGCCAAATGTTTGATACTAAAAAAACTCATGTTGTGTGTTCTATAAAGGAACGTTCAATACATTTTCAATACAAAGCAGTAGGTTCAATATGTCTCGTTTACTGCACACTGAGGCTCAGCACTGCATCCAAAACCACTCCGCCAAGGGCACATCACATCCAATCTTCCCTAACCCCAGCATAAAAGTTGGGGTGCACTGGTGCTGGGTATTGTTCGATCAGTTTCTACCAGTGTAGTGACCCTCTGCTGAGCACAGCTTTGCATAAAAAAAAAAGAAATTGTCATTGTGGAATTGTCAAACCTTAATACTAATTAAGATATGATTTTATAGATTTTATGATTTTAATAGTATAGTAAAGCTGGACAGATGCATTAAGTTTAACCATTCTGTGTTTAGAGGGTTTATCCCACAACAACCATTTATCAGCTATCTAGATAGTACTAATGGAACATTGCTAGGGGCTCTACCACTGGCTGCCAGATTCCCCATACACAACAGAGGTCCAGTCTGAAAGCATTAAGAGGAATGACAGCCAAGCTTGTGCTCTGCAGCTCTTTTCAATTGAAACTGTGACATCACATGACCATGGACAGATCTCTTATCCATTGGAAGTAAACATAGAAGCTTTCTATAGAATGACAGCAAGCAGAGATCTAGAAAACAATGAGGAAATGATACAGAGAGTATATTGGAAAACTGTATAAGTGTTCATCTGGGATGTAACTAAGAGAGACAGGGCCCTATAGCAGACGTCCGACTTCCTTCCTTTTCATTACACAAACAATAACAATTATTGGCTGAAGGTGAACAACCTATTTAAACCAGGGCCAAACATTTCTATAAAAAGGATTCTGAAAGTTTATGACAGTCTTATTTGACTGGTCCAGCATAGACTTAGACCATAAAAGAAAGTTATATAGACTGATCTTCATATCATTTATTGTATACTTCCTCCTTAGACACAGAGGGGCTCATTTACTAAGAGTCCACGGACCGTGATTCCGTTGAGTTTCACAAATATTTCCATTTTGCGCTGAATTGCCCTGGATTTTTGGCGCCCGCGATCGGATTGTGGTGCATCGGTGCCGGCTTGCATGCAACAGAAATCAGGGGACGTGCCGTCGGACAACCCGACGGATTCAAACAAACCGTGAAATTTAAAAACGGAATTGTGTCGCAAGATCAAGCACTCACATGCACCAGGAAGAAGAAGGTGAACTTCAGTGGACCTCAGCGCGGAAGCAACACATGCAGGAACTTGGACGCACGACCTTAGTGAATCGTGGCAGGCCCAAATCCTCGTCAGACAACCGTGGGATCGTGACAGGACCGGGTAAGTAAATCTGCCCCAGAGTGCTATACATAAATAGAACACATCAGAGGATTGGTAATGTTCCAATGTCTACTTCATATGAATTGCCGCGTCCAACCAGTCCATATGACAGTGGTTTCATATCACTCCACATCACAAGAAGTATCAATTTCTTTTACTTTAGAAAGCCACAACTAGAAACCACTTTTGCCATTAAAGTCTGCAGGAAATTCCTAGGTCATCTACAGCCTATGACCTATTTTTAATGGTGGCATACTATGGGGAGAGTTCTGCTCTCCTAGGAACCAAAAGAACATCAAGCATATTATATATTGGCTACTTTAAAGGACATCTACCACCAGGATCAAGGATTGTTAACCCAGCACACTGACATACTGGTGTGGACCTCCTCTGGCAAGATCTGGTCTTCCTTTAGCTTCTTATACCATGTTTATTTT
The DNA here is from genome assembly GCA_019512145.1 of Engystomops pustulosus. Classification (NCBI taxonomy): domain Eukaryota; kingdom Metazoa; phylum Chordata; class Amphibia; order Anura; family Leptodactylidae; genus Engystomops; species Engystomops pustulosus. Next base: position 171,471,195 of record CM033644.1, read on the forward strand.
TTAAAGGCTTTTACAATTATGCAAATGAGCCTGAGGGGCTCAGGCTCTATGATTGTTAATGGAGCCTGGAGCTCCTCGGACTCATTTGCATAATTCTTAAAGCCTTTTTTCCTTCTTAAAAACAAGGGCATAGACAGCTAAAAAAGAGTGGCTCCTGACAGAGGGAGCACACAGTAGAATGTCAGTGTGCTTGGTTTACTATCTTTCATCCTGGTGGTAGATGTCCTTTTAACTGGAGATAGCTTGAGAGTCTGATGTTTTCATGAGTAAAACTCATATTAAAAGGCAGAATGAAATTTAGCACTTCTGAATGTAGTAGAATATTACATGTGACACTGTACATATGGCATATGCTAAACAGGATTACTTCTTACATCTTCCTTATCTCACAACCACAGACAATTATTTTATTCCTTTAATTCCCTTCTACGTCCTTTAGCACCCCCAAAAACCTTTCTCATCTCTGCTGAGGACTTTGCCTCACACTTCAAAAACAAAATAGACAGCATCAGGGAAAGTTTCAGCCTTCAATACCTGCAACCCACCCAGAACATCCAATGCCCCTCTCGCTTAACCAACTTCTCTTCCATCACTTATGAGAAAGTTTCTTCCATGCGGTCAAGCTCACATCTCACTACTTGTGCGCTTGCCCAATTCCATCGCATGTTATCCCCAACCTCACTACTGTGCTCATCCCAGCTCTAGCTCATCTCTTTAACCTTTCACTATCCTACTCTGCTGCCCGACTAATCCATATGTCTCCATCGCTTCTCCTCTGCCTCTCCTCTCTGCCTGTCTCTCTACTGGATGCCCATTGCACAACAAATTCAGTTTAAAATCTTCCCTCCCATATAGATTGTGAGCCATATCTTGTTCCAGATCTCTGTAGTTTTTGTATTTGCATTTGTACTTGTCTTTATGTAAAGTATGTTTTCCCCTTATTGATTGTACAGCACCATGGAATTAATGATGCTCTATAAATAATAATAATATGGCCAGAAAATGGCCTCACCCAAAGTACAGAGGCCCTTAGTGTAGATTTTGTAAGTTCTTTTTACATCTAAAAGCATCCACAAGTCTGTTCTACTAGAAGTCACCTATAGGTATTTTCCTTTACTTTATCTGCTTCTAGTTGGGGGCATCTCTGTAAGGATTGTTTACTAGTCTCTAACCATAGGGGCTCCATGTGCCTCCATGCATTTGGCTTTAAACTTTGTCCTATAGCAGTGATGGCTAACCTATGGCACTGGTACCAGAGGTGGCACTCGGGGCCCTTTCTATGGGCACTCAGGCCATCACCAGAGATGACTCCAGGTATCTTCCTGCAGTCCCAGACAGCCCAGGACTTGCTGTGCACAGAGCTATTTTAAAGTGACAGCGCTACCTGGGACTATTTTCTGCTTTATTCGTGTCCTTGGGGTGCTGGTATCAATGATAACTGTGACAGAGAAATTTTAATCACAAATTAAATTTCTGTGTTGGCACTTTGCGATAAATAAGCGGGTCTTTGTTGTAGTTTGGGCACTCGGTCTCTAAAAGGTTCGCCATCACTGTCCTATAGTTTACAATTGTGTAAGTAATAATATAATTAATAAATAATAATGCATATGAATAATTAATCTAATCATTTGTCCAGTGTTCATACCTTGTACTCTCACGTTCACGGACAAGAAGAAGGTGGGTGATTCCAGCATCATGGGCACGAGAGTTACTATGTACAACCTTCAGACATGTCTTGTCTGGAGTTTGATAGGTGTCGAAAATTAAGAGCTTTCTGTCATAGCTGAATAAAAAAAAACAGCAGTGTTTAACCGTAATAACTGTCAACTCTACATGACTTAAAAACATGTCGAGAACCACTCAGTGTTCAAAACAAAAGCCACAGGACTAAAAAAAAAAATTCCCAAGACCCTGAATAGTAGCACACTATGGCTTGCCATTCGTGCAGAGCCTGTAGGCTAATGGGTACCATTCAGCACATCCAGGTACTTAATCACACTCTGTGAGCCTAATAGCATTACTATTATAACAGCTCTCTAGCCCATGTCATAGCTCAGTCTAAAGCGTTGGAAAATATAAATAAAAATAAATGTCTTTTATGGCATAACACCTTTAAAGGAAATCTATCATGAGGTTTTTACACGGCAAATTATTACTACTGCCCTGAAGGTGCTAGCGAATACCTTTATTGAGATATTCTCCATCACTTAATATGCAGTTTTTATTTATGCCAATTAGGTACACATTTTCAGAGCCCCCGCGGGCACACAGGGCTCTGCAGCGCTTCTACCCCACCGGCCTCCGCCACCAATACTTCCTAAATTCATCGCTCTTCAAATCTCATGTGTGCACACTAAATGTTGCTGAGCGCTGCCTCCTTCTCCACATTGTGGCTGTGGCTCCCGGCCTTCCTCTCTGATCCATCCATGCCAGGTGTACCTAGCAGAGCCACTAGCTTCACCGGGAAGCGACATTAGAGAAAAACTTCTCTAATGCTAGTTGATGTTCATGACGGGTCGGAACCCACAAGGGCTCTGGTAACACACCACAAAGCACTTCCAATGAATTATCTTAAATATAAAAACAGCATTAATTAGTGATGGAGCAGAAATCTAATAAGAATATAATATCTAATATATATATATATATATATATATATATATATATATATATCTAGATATATAATCATTTACTGTGAAGAAAAAACAAGGTATATGACATCACTCTGATTGCAATCTTTTTCTAGTTCCTGAAAAATTGTCACAGTAGAAATGTAGTCCATTATCAAATTCTGTCTTTATTAATTAATGTCTTTATTATGTCTGAAATACCTCGACCCAAAGCAGATCTGCTGAACCAAATATAGCTCTCCATAGAACTGTACATTTAATTTAATTTTATGTAATGTTAATATCAGTAAAACCTTAGTGCATGACCTGGGGCATAATATAAACATTACTGCAGATTTACATAGGTATAATACACCTCCTCCTAATAAGTTACCTACTAAGTATTTGTTGATGCCATCTTTTTTATATTCCATACATACCCTACTGTGTATATTTGGCTGTCTAAGGACACAACACATGATACAATGTCGGTATGTTGATAGTCAGAAAAGCTCTTCTTCAGGTTGATAACATGTCCACTGGCCTTATGCTCATCCAGGGGGTAAACACAGAGATGATTCTTGAATCCACACACCAAGAGATGTCGTCTGAGGTTTATTGCAATGCTAAAGATGGGGCTTCCGAGCTGTTGAAAGGAAATATATTTAAGAAATCCATATATCATAGGTATATACCATTTACCATGTACAGTTTCCAATAGTGTAGAATAAGAGGCTTAACAGCTGATACAATAACCCTTTAAGGACCCCGTCCTTTTTCTTTTTTTCATTTTTCTTTTTCACTCCCCTCAATAAAAAAATCTATTTTTTTTACATGTAAAGGGCTCTGTTTGGGCTTGTTTTCTGCGTAACAAATTGCACTTCATAGTGATGGTATTTATTCTTCCATGCCATGTACTGGGAAGCGGGAAAAAAATTCAAAATGTAGTGAAATTGGTGAAAAACCACATTTGCGGCGTTTTCTTGGGGGCTTGGAATTTACGGCTTTCTCTGTGTGCCACAAATGACAGGTCTAATTTATTCTTTGGGTCGGTGCGATCATGGGGATACCAAATTTGTATAGGTTTTATAATGTTTTCATACATTTACAAAAATGCGTGTAGAATTTTTTTTTATTTTGACATCTTTTAGCGCTAATAACTTTTTTATACTTTGGTGTACAGAGCTGTGGGTGGTATCTTTTATTGTGATTTTTGATAAAGTTTTCAATTTTTAGGACTTTAGGATCTTTTGATCACTTTTTATTGATTTTTTTATATTTTTCAAAATGGCCAAAAACTGCGATTTTTGACTATTATTTGTTACCAGGTTAAATGTAATGAAAAACGGTTATTATATTTTGATAGAACTGGCACTTTTGGATGCGGCGATACCTAATGTGTTTGTGATTTTTACTGTTTATTTATATATATATATCAGTTCTAGGGAAAGGGGGTTGATTTGAATTTTTAGTTTTGTGCCATACTCCCATGCTACTGTATTTTCCTCCTCATTCATTACAATGTGCAAATTGCACATTGTAATCAATGGATTGAAACGAGACAGCCCAGGGTCTTCAGAAGACCCGAGGCTGTCATTGCAACAGATCGCCGCTCCCTGATGACGTCACGGGGAGCGACGATCTCCAACAAGATGTTATATGACTGTTTGTACTCTGTAATGTAGCATTTTATTTGTCCCTATGACTTGTAAAGTCCTACATAATATGATGGCGCTATATAAATAAAGATTATTATTCATGCATATGTCAAGTTGGAAGAGTTGGAAGGTGGTCACTAGAAATTTATATGCCACAGCTTCCTACATACACTGATACGTGAGCTAGTTTACATGAAATGTGTTCCCTTCTAGCTTCATTTCTTTAGAAGCATCACTTAAAGTTGTTGTGCTAAAAATAAATGCAAAAAAGGGTCGGAGCATTTTTACCTACCCTGATCTTATCTAACACAACTGCCCCAGAAGTCCAGACAATGAGAGTACCATCATTTGAGGAGGAGAAGACCAGCTTTGTTTCTGTCCAGTATAGGAGGCTGGTGACCATTCCTGAATGCTCTGCTGCGGACTGAGACAAGCGCCCACTGTCCAGGTCCCACCACTTTATCATTCCATCTATAGAGCGAAAAACTAAGGTGATCAGTAAATTCACAAGAAGCAGACACCATTTATGGACTGATATAGAGATTGTGATCACATATTACTGAGGCTCACTCAGAAGTCATCATGTAACACCATAAATATTGTAAAAGGCTCTATTCATCACATCTACTGTTTTAACAACTTCTAATGGAGCTGAGAAAAAATGCATGACTAATTACTGTTCAATTACTAATTAAGAATGTTTATCTTCCTTTATTGAAGAGAACCTAAAAAAACACATTGTTATGGCTAGATGCCCGCAACATTGAAAAATGTCCGAGTGCTGTTCTCAGAAGACACGTGCACTAAATGCAGTATTTTGTAATGGATCAATGCACACATCCATTTTTACCAATCCATTAAAAAGTACTGAAAATGTGGTCTACACCATCTTTCACAGGTGACAGATCACTCATGGACTATAGGTTATGAGGTCCCCGAAAATATGGCTGCAAAAGGGGTGCAAAATGGCAGTGGATTTAACCTAATTTAACCTAATTTTGAAACCTATACTCTGAAGAGGATGACTGATATTTGGGCAAACCTGAATATAGCTGCCACTCAACCTCAAAATGTACTGATTTGAGAATATATGTAAATATTATACCTTGTATTAAATTATGCTAAACTTAACAAAACATTTTTGCAATTTAGAACAAAACACAAAAAACACCAAAGCAAAATATACTTGAAGGTGTTGTCTGGAAGTTCACAAACATAACTGCTTTTTTCCTAAAATAGCTCCTCTCCTGACCATGGGTACTGTATGGAAATGCAACTTTGCAAGTAGTACAAGTTCCATTCATTTATATACAGCTGAGATGCAATATCAGCATAGACCGTGATCAGGTGGGGCACTGATTTTGGAAGAAAGCAGCCATGTTTTACAGCTTCTGGACAACCCCTTTATTGCAATAATCCGTACCTGGATGATGTTACTTACCATCTATTGTGACACAACCCCTTGTGTCTTATTTCTTTTGAATCTCCAATAACTCCAGGTCTGCTGTAGTTATGTTATCTTTCTGCTCGATGATATTTGATTTCATAAGCAGTGGCGTAACTAGAAGCTTTGGGCCCCAGTGCAAAGACTGTGCCAGGCCCCTGACTATAATGTAGGGTTTATAGAAATAGTCTTCTCATATGGGAAAGTGACACCATAAGGGCCCCCTAAACCTCTTGGGCCCGCGTGCGACTGCAACCTCTGCACCCCCTCAAGTTACGCCCCTGTTCATTAGCTCTTATATAAGACACAAATCCACTTTATAAAAATGTTTCTTACCTTCAAAGCCTGTAAGAAACTCCCTTCTTGCCGTGTGGTACCCAAGAGCTGTTATGGACCTTTGGTGACAATCTGGTGACAATGTGAAAGTGTTTCTGCATTGCCATATTGTTCTGAGCGGTGAACTTCAGGATATGAAGTCTTTAGATAAAGTCTCAGCATTGGCTCATTGACACTGTAAAAGTCGTAAGAAACATTCAGTATACGGTAAGTAGATAACTTACAAATTTAGCTTTCTTCTGAAAAATGTCTATAATATTCAGACCCGACTTTATCTTAAAATCTGCAGTACAGTACTTTACAAAGTTTTTTGGTGTATGATTTGCATGTAGTCATGATTCTGGTTTTTAGGTAGGGGTTCCCACTGGGCATACATTCACTGTTCAGCTTTTTGTAGTTGACTCTTACAGGAGACAAAAGTAACATTTCTGCTTATGTTATCTACCACAAGTCTAACAATAAAATGTATATGATGAGATCTCTGAGGTTCTGAAATAACAAGAGACACATTCTACATTGTGTGATGTGGAAAGGATCATAGACCAGAAGGTCCTCATCTGTGGGTCAGTGGGTCAAACTTTTTACACCCAAACATTTAGAAGTTTTTGAACCAGAAGTTTCATGGAACTCTTAGGCTGGATTCACACGACCGGTGCCCGCCGTACCGTAGCATGGCGGGCACACGTCAGCGCGCTCGGAGAAGAGGAGGGGGAGAGCGCTGCTCACCCCCGCCCCTCTCCATAGGGATACATGGCTCCCGTAGGGTGCCACGCGCCCATTGCCGTCTATGGGGGACGTATATCGGCCATATATACGTCGGCCGTATATACGTCCCCCTTGTGGTCGTGTGAATCCAGCCTTACTCAGAAATGGCTGTTTTTGTGCCATATTCCCACCAAGGTCATAGACGTCCATAGAAAATGTTAGGCGTATATTCCATTACGTGCATCTGCCCAACCACATTACAAACAAAAAGTGCATGTATTCCTGTGCATCTGTGCAGTAGTAGACATGAGCCCGGCACAGACATTATTACCTGAATGAGCAGTAATATGGTCCCTGTGTCTCTATCCAGGCCTGTAGATGAAGCTGCAGCGTCCATGCTGCACTCCTGTGTTTGGGATATCTGTATTGCTTCCTGCTGCTGTCACTATAGGAACTGGTTTCTAGGTATTTGTCTTCCTTACAAAAGAAAGTGACTGCTGAGTGATCCTGTCCTCACCCTACAGTCATGTGTCCTGCCCTAAACGTCCCATTGTGAAATGGCTGGGAACCGGCTTATAAACCACCTTTATGTTTCTTGTGCTGTCCTTACTCTTCACCATTCACTATATATACATATATACAACAATGTTATAGAGGCTATATGCATTAAGATAAGAATACGCAGGTGACACTTTTATTGCGGTATCTAAAAATCAGTTCCTTACATGCGAATGGGGGATGTTTCTGCAGTAAATTTGTGGATATCATTAAACATCTGTAGACATTTCTGAGTTCTATAAAAATGCCTATAACAGAATCATACAATGCTAGTTCTGATATACGGTATATATTTCTCCAGAGGTTTGGGCAGAGTTGTGATTTTTGAAGCCCCCAGTATGCTTAAGGGAATCCCACTTAAGCACAACTGTGCTACAAAGGACAGAGCAATGACTCTATTGACCGCACTCTCCCATAACTCTAAGGCTACATTCACACTGCCGCATGGGGGACGTATATACGGCCAACATATATACAGCCGATATACATCCCCCATAGACGGCAATGGGCACCCGGCGCCCTACGGGAGCGGTACGGTGCCGCACACGTGCGGCACTGTACCGCTCCATACCCAGGAAAAAGATAGGACATGTCCTATCTTTCTCCATAGTATGGCGCCGTGTGCCATATGTTCCTATGGAGAGGGGCTGGGGGGGGAGCAGCGCTGCCATGTGCCCGCCGTGCTATGGTACGGCGGGCAACGGCAGTGTGAATCTAACCTAATATGTATTTGTGTCCTTGGGATGCTTTTATAGATTTACTTAGAAGTTGAGAGTCCTCCATTGTTGATACCTTATTTTACCTAAAAAGGATGATAACAATAGTAAGCTTTCCAGACTACTTAGGTCTCTTCATCAAGAATGGTATAAGGCAATATTTGACCACAACACAAATTTATAAACAAATGGACACTGGAAGGCTATGGTTGATGAGACAAGTGATAAGAAAGAGAACAACCAAAGTAAGTTCCAGGTTTCAGTAGGCCCCTGGGCGGCAGAGCCTCAGTGAGCCCCTTTGCAGTAAACTCACGTGGCAGCATTCAAAATTGTTTATTAAATTTATCATACCAAACAGCCCTGTCATGGTTATTTTATATAAAGCCCCACTCAAACCCTATACATTAGATTGGATTCATTAGATACAGCCCCCTCAATCCCATGGATTTCTTATGTACAGCCTTATGTGGACCCCCCAGAAGCTCTGGGCCCGGCACTTGCCCAGGTATGCCCATTGCTTGCGCTGGCCCTGTAAGGAGAGTAGAGTAAACATTATTAGCAGTAGATATTAAATATTTATCATATTTTTATGATTATAAATACTTTTGTGTAAAAACTGCAAAACTTCCTTAAAAGAAATCTACTATTTGTTTTCGTGAATTGTGAACCAATTATACCTTGAGAATGCTGTAACTACAGATGCAGAAACATATCTGTTTAATCCCTGATCCGAGTGGTTTTTCTCAAAAACAATTATAAATATCAGGACCTTGGGAAAGCTGGGTGCAGGCTGGCTGCCATACATAGACGCATTACTTCCGCCTACACAGGAGATGCCTTAACTGTCCAGACAGTACGAATCAAGCTGGACGACTCATATAGACTCATATGGATGACTCATATATAGCAACTGAGGGATGCTGCAGCGATTTATTATTTATGCCTGTCAGGGACAACACAGTGATTACATCATTTGTTCTCTAGAGCAGTGCATAACTAATGTAAGAGGAGAAGTGCCGAGCCAGTCACACGACTGTCAGAGCCTAATTATCATCATTTTATAATTGTTTTTTCAGCAAAACCACTCAGTTCAGGGATTAAACAAGATATGTTTCTGCATCAGTGTAGCTACAGCATTCTCAAGGTATGTGTGGTTCATAATGCATAAAAGCTATTTCCTTTAAGCAGTTTTGTAGTTTTTATACAAAAGTATTTAACATCATAGAAGATTTTTTATTTTTCCTGGCTAACACTTTGACACTTTTCTCAACATACTTAAGCAATAAATATTGTAGCACTTGGCGAATGAGATGGTTTTATTGTCCCTTGATAGCTTAATTGGGATCTAGCCAATGGCATTGATGATCCCACCAGGACTGAAAAGCAGATTCCTTAAGAGTCATAAAAAGACATAAATCCCTGTGACATATTCATCCCTGCTTTGAATGTTTCCAATGTATTCCCAGACCCTCCTTTCTCTCTGAAATTTGAAATTGTGTTTTAATTTAACACTTTCAAATCTTCAATGTTGTGGTCAGGCTGAAGAAGTGTTTTTGGCACAGGAAGATGTGTCCTCTTTTTTTGTTGTGGCTCTCCATGGTATGAGAGTTTATCTTTGTTCTGAGTTGTTGCCCAGTTTCCCCAATGTAGAGGCCTCCAGTAGAACATCTGGACCACATGCATAGACCACATGGTGTGAGGTGCACCAGAAGTTACCTGGGATCTTGTTATCCTTATTGGAGTTTTACATCTTGTCTGATGTTTGTGTTATTGTTGGAGAGGGCAATGAGCTCCTGACAATGATGTTTTTTAGATTGAGGACTTGTCTGTACCATGGAAGAGGGGGGTCTGGAAATAGATCTCAGGTAGTCATAATTCTGTAATGTAGGGTGTAATTTGCGTGTAAGTCCCCTTAGCTCTTCAAGATGTGGGTTTGTGGCTGACCCCATGGTTCGCTCTTTTTGCCTTGTATTGCAGGAGATGACTTCTTAGAAGCTGAAGGCTCTAGCAATTTGATTTCCAATGGTACCTGGATGATAAAAGTTATCAACAACTGAGGACTCTCAACTTTTATCTATTTAACCACTGTTTAACACAATACTAAGAATCTTTTAGCGATAGAGGTCAATAGCATGTAGAGAAGGTATAGCTCAGCACCCAGCTTCTCCTCATTTTCTCTTCTTCTCCCCTTTTCTTTAACCCCTGAACGTCCAGTTGCTTAAGGGGGAGAATGAAGCAGGCTCACAGGATGATCCCTCTTCATACTCACCGGTTGTTTGCTTCACAATGGAACAAACACCCGCAATCGGTGTTAGCAACGATCGCGGTTGTTAACACTTTGATCGCCACTGGCAAAGCTGCCAGCAGCATTAACGAACCGGCTGCGTGTGGGCGCCGCCATTTTAGCTCGGATCCATTGCCATGACAGCCTCAGGTCACACAAAACATTAAAAAACCTGTACAAATATTGTATCTCCATATTCGTACTGACCCAAAGTAAAATCCGTAAAATCCAAACCCACAAGAAAATGTCGCCAATGCATTTTTTAATCATTTTCCCTGCATTCAGAATTTTTTTTCCCGCTTCCCATAATACAGCATGGAATATTAAATACCATCACTATGAATTGCAATATGTTATGCAGAAAACAAGCCGTCACACAGCTCTTTACATGGGAAAATAAAAAAGTTATAGATTTCTGAAAACAAAAAAGGGCCTGGTCCTTAAGGGGGTAAAGACCAATCCAGCGAATTGACTTCGTCCTACCACTGTGTGGATCAACCCTGATTGCAATATGAATAAATCTGCTCATGTCCATAGGAAACTGTAATAAACAAGCAATTAGTAAGTAAATCAATAAAAACAATCCAGTTGAGAAATGAAACTTTACAAAGTGCCTAAAGAAGTAAATGGAGGATACGGCAGGTCCTCCAGAGTGAGAGGGTATATTTCATAGCCGATCTCCAGACCCGTCAAAAGATAAGGATTAGAGATGAGCGAGTATACTCGTCCGAGCTTGATGCTCGTTCGAGTATTAAGGTACTCGAAACGGCTCGTTGCTCGGACGAGTATTTCCCCTGCTCGAGATCGAGCATTTAATTAAACAAAGACAGTGAAGAACAGTGAAGAATAGAATAAAAACAGTGAACACAGGATCATTTAAGTGAAAAACACAGTGAAGAACACAGTGAAGAATAGATTACAGATGTTCGGCACATCTGCTTACTTGTCGGAAGATACACGTGGAACGGGGGAGACATCGCGGGCAGCACAGGGGAGACATCGCTGGCAGCACGGGGGAGACATCGCTGGCAGCACGGGGGAGACATCGCTGCTCGAGACAACCGGGCGGAGTGAGACACCGGGCAGCACGGGGGAGACAACGCGGCACACGGTGGAGGACCACTCGGGCGCACGGGGAACTCCGGATCCCGGGCTGCGGCAGCACGGGGGAGACTCGCTGGCAGCACGTGGGAGACAATCGCTGAAGGCACGTGGAGACATCGCGGGCATACGAGCAACCTAGCACGGGGGATAACCTGCTGGCAGTCAACGGGGAGACATCGCTGCAGCACGGGGGAACCCTGCAAGGGAGACTCGCTGGCAGCAGGAACAACCGCTGCATCAGAGTGAACAATGCAGCACTACGGGAACACGTCACAAGGGGGAGACATCGCTGGCAGCACGGGGGAGACATCGCTGGCAGCACGGGGGAGACAACGCGGGCAGCACGGGGGAGACAAGCGCGGGCGCAGGGGGAGACATCCTGGCAGCCACGGGGGAACATCCTGTCAGCACGGGAGACATCGCTGGCAGCACGGGGCGACACGCGGGCACACGGGGGAGACATCGCTGGCATCACTGGGAGTGGCAAGCACAACGGGGGAAATCGCTGTCAGCACGGGGAGGCATCGCGCGCAGCACGGGGGAGACTCAGCTGGCGCACGGGGGAGACATCGCGGGCAGCACGGGGGAGACATCGCCGGCAGCACGGGGGAGACATCGCCGGCAGCACGGGGGAGACATCGCCGGCAGCACGGGGGAGACAACGCGGGCAGCACGGGGAAGACATCGCCGGCAGCACGGGGGAGACTTCAGTGGAAGAAGAGGAGCGGATCCCGGGACAGCGTATCTCCTCTCCCGACAAGTAAGCAGATGTGCTGAACATCTGCAATCTATTCTTCACTGTGTTTTTCACTTAAATGATCCTGTGGTCACTGTTTTTATTCTATTCTTCACATCTGATAACTTGTCGGGAGATAATATACGCGCGGAACAGTGAAGAATAGATCGCAGATGTTTGCATACATCTGCTAACTTATCAGAAGACATTCTTTTTCAATTAAATAACACATTTTATTCCCGAACCATGGTCCCTTTGAAAAATGCTCGGGTCTCCCATTGACTTCAATGGGGCTCGTTATTCGAGACGAGCACTCGAGCATCTGGAAAAGTTCGTCTCGAATAACGAACACCCGAGCATTTTAGTGCTCGCTCATCTCTAATAAGGATCCTCCAGAGAGGACCAGCTAAAGGGGTTTTCTAGCTTTAGTTTTCAGATCATGGTGGTCCAATTCTTGAGATCACCTCCCACTATCTGAATACAGACGTGTCTGGCACCGGATTGATTATGGGAAATGGAGCAGGAATTACAGCTCCATTCCCTGTGTTGTCCCGGCTCTAAGAACTGTAATTTAGCTCCTATTTAAGCTGGAATCAGCTAATTTTGGTTGTGAGCATTGAATAGGATTGGAGTGATGTGTGTGTATGTTGGAGGGAATTAGATTATATTCTGCTGTAATTGTCAATTCGGGTTTTTGTCCTTTTTTCTCCTGTTCATCTCTTATCTAGGTCCATAATAATATCTTGTGACCAAAGCACAAGCCATAAATAAAATACAACAAAATCCCAAACAATAGAAACATTTGTCCTTTTTTATGTACAGCATAGAAATTCCTTGAACAATAAAAATAATGACGTTATGACCCAGATGCCGAATTATACATTCGCTTGTAATAAGAATAGTGTTAAAGGTTTATTTTTAGCTCCTTCCAAGAACTTGCTATGAGGTTTCATGTTTAAAAAAAGTCAGCTGTCTGGCCTTATTTTTCTGAGTAAATATTTGTATTTCCCACCAAATAATTCTGGAGCTTGTTTTCTTAGAACTCTGCATTGTGCTGTTCCTCTATTATTCCTACTAGAAATGTAAAAACATTGACAATTGGGCGGTACCAGTGAAAGTGTGACACTATCAGACTGCTTAGGAACACACCTCATTGATAATGAGACTAGCCACAACTGCCTGTGAAATTGATCATTTATTTGTAGGAGGGATTACAGAGGAATGGCACAAGCTAAATAGCAAAAGATAGAAAAGTATTGTCAGTTCATGAGAATTGTAAGTATTTTCTGGAAAAGACAGGAAAGCTCTTTAATACATATACATATCATTCCTGTTGTTCCATCTGACCATGATATAACCTTGTATTGTCTTATTTTGTCTGGATATGTTCCCCATGATCCGTAAAGCACTGTGGAATATGTTGGCGGTAATAAAGATTTATAATTACTATTGTTATATCCCATTACCCTTAAAGGAGATCAGCCATCAAAATCAAGTACAGGTGGTCCCCTACTTAAGAACACCCGATTTACATACGACCCCTAGTTACAGACGTCCCTATGGATATTGGCAATTTACTGTACTTTAGCCCTAGGCTACAATAAACAGCCATAACACTTATCTAATGTGTCTGCAATTAAGATTTATTATTAATCCTGATTCTTATGACAACCCAACATTTTTAAAATCCATTTGTCACAGAGACCCAAAAAAATTCTGGCTGGGGTTATAATTATAATGTATACAGATCCGGCTTACATACAAATTCAACTTAAGAACAAACCCACAGACCCTATCCCTACAAACCAGGGACACTTACTCATAGATCCAGGCACTGTGATTGATGGAATTTTCTTATATTTTTTATCCATGTCCTCTTCCTTCTAAAATCAACTTCCAACTATGCTAACGAGCCTGAAGGGCTATGGTGGCGTTACCTGAGCTCCTCCATGTTCTGGATTCACAGACTGCTAAACTGTGCAGAAGCACTTGTCCGCCTCCCTACTCCTTTGGCACTTCCCCCTCCCTCTGCCTGCTGTAATCTTAGAACTGGTAATGACACCCCCAAGCCCCATCCGGTTAACTTGCAGAATTGTAAAAGTTGCTTCATTTTGATGGTAGATTTAACTTTTAGTAGTAGTGTTATTAGTAACAAAATAGGAGACCCTATTCTCTTATCCAAGATAAGAGGAAGTGTTTGGATTCTTCATTATGTATTACAAAGTGTTAACACATGAATCCATTTATTGGCTGAGCTGATAAGTGACAAGTGCTTTCAAGGTACGATGACTCTCTGTCGGGTGTATTTATTACCAGGGTTCAGTCCAGGCTGGGAAGTGTGACATCCGCTGCTTATGTGGAGTAGCTCCATACTGCTGCCTGCCTGCCTGCTGCTTGTTTTGGTCCAATGTACTTTCTTTCCATAATCACAGTGTTGTTTACTTTCCTGACAGAGCAGGAGCTTGCACGCTTCTTACAGACGTCAGCATCTGTGCGGATTTTTTTCCATAGTTCAAAAGTCTCTCCATGTTCGTACTTGAATCAGCTCATGTCCTGATGTTCCTCCGGCTCCTGTAAGGATCATTCCCAGGATGTTCTCAGAACCAGAGAGGAAGGTACAATGTGATTATGATATGTATTCTCTCTCCCCTGATGCTCATCTATCCATTAGGGTTTCCTCATCCAATGTTTGGTTTACTAAGAACTTGAATGCGGTTTGCACATCTGTCCATCATATGGTGGTCAATGGTGTCATTGCATATTCTTTTACTGGATGCCTTGCGTGATGCTTACCATGTAGGGTAGCACAACTTTAACTATGTTTTCTGTGATGATGATGAATTCTTTATTTCTATATTTCGTTACATATATGAGGCAATATTAAATAGATCTATGAAATATAGGGATAACATTTATCAGGACATAACATATATTCCAGATTTCTATAATATTATAATCTATTCGGTTGTGGAGGTGGCAATGCCATAGCTTTAACCATACAACCTTAATATGTAGTGTTCTACGTGCTTGAGAGGGTGGAGACTGACACAGTGAGATTCTGCCCACTGCATTACTACAGACTGGTCACCATCCAATCTGCAACTCCCCCAGAGGTCTCACCCAAAACTGCCCTAAAGGTCAATATTCAATTACTATAAAATGCTTGCTTTTGTTTCTTTAAAGTGTAACTAAATTTTTAATGAAATGATAATACTAAACTTTGTTTCATACTTTATTAAATTAATATGGACATACGTCCTTCTTTTCCTCCTGCCTTTCTTCCTTATTTAAGCAGTTTATGTAAATCAGCTTCTTTTGCCCTTGCTTCACTCACAGCTGATAGATAACCTGATAACAAATCTTCAAGGGAAATATTTACTAGGCATGGAATGAGTAAATCTTATTTCATAGTTCGATATCTCTCTGCTGTTTAGGGGACTGCTCACTTCAGGAGATAGGAGGAGCAGAAAAAAGCCACAAAGTAACTAAATGAAGTATTTTACAAAGTTTAGTATTTATTTTTGAAGCAAAAAGTTATGCTGTAAAATTATTTTTACAAACAACTTTCAGCTTTGCATTGTGGTGTTCTTCTAGTATTTTTTAGGGTGTTATGAATAAATTGACAACCGTGTATTACCAGAAGTGGGGGAAGGTATCCCTGGACAGTCATACAATGTCAAATCAGTGGTTATAGTCTCAAAATTTTTAGTGACAAAACTATTTTGATAAGAGGAATGGTAACACCCATTTTATATTAAACACATTTTATGTGTCCCTTTTACATACATAACTGCTTCAAACTTCTATTTCTTTTTAAAACAGTCCGCCTCTGGCCACACCCTTCCACGCCCCCTTGGCAGATGGTGGTTCGCTATTAATTTTAATTATTTCGGGACTTGTACACCCGAAGACTGATGTACATGCCCTGATAAAACTCCCCTACGAGTGTGTAGAGACATGTCTAATGACAAGAGGATTGGAATGACCATTTGCTAGTTTTGCCGTCCAGTTCCAGAAAAGATAAAATAGGAATGTCACATAAGGAGTGTCATGTACAATAAGCAGAAAAGATTTTGCACCATTTTTATGTACCGCGTTTTCTGGCGTATAAGACGACCTTCTAACCCCTGAAAATCTTCTGTTCCAGAGTCATCTTATACGCCAGGTTATGGGGGCACCTTATTGAAGCAAGATTCAATAAGTTGTCCTGTGAAGCAAACACCCACCCGTAATTCTTTCATTACGTGGGCGGCCATCTTGGCTTAAATCGTCGCTCCCCTTGATGTCATCAGGGAACAACGATCTGTCGCCATTACAACCTCGGGTCTTACAAAGGCTGTAAATCAACTTTATCTCATCTATCTACAACAGCACCATAGTATACCGACAGTATAAAGTATCCCAAAGGGCCTATCTATCCCATAGATATCTAAATATGTACAAGAAAACAGTCAGCACGGAGTCAACAGGCTCCTGAGCCACACTTTGAATAAACATCACCTTTAAAAAGAACTCTGAACTCTGAGTGCTGCCTAGTTTCCTACCTGCATCTAAATATGTATATATCTGATGTGTCACCTTTCATCTATTTTTTAATTTATCTCATCCAATGGTAATTTATCTATGTATGTATTTGTTAGCCTATACTGTAAATGTATAGGCTGTATTTAAATGAGTTCCAAGAATTCTAGAAAACACAAACTTAAAGGGAACCTGTCATCAGGATAATCATTTTTACAAGATGACAGGTTCCAATAACCTTTGGTATGTTGATTTGAAAAATGCCTTTGTGCTGCTATCTATCTATCTATCCTATTTGTCTAATGTAATGTGCATTGATCGTATAAAGAATGTTGGGGTCTGTCCAACCACAGCCACTGTCACAAATGTATTCATCACGTAGGACAACATTCCCACTTTCCTTCAGTGATCTGACAAGGTGGGATGTTGTTAATTAACTCAATGTTATGCCTATGTGTTACTGGTCTGCCTCATGAATTAAAAATAGCAGGCACTTTGTAAAATGTCACAAGATGAAGTAAGGTAGAACAATATATAACTTCTTGTTCTGTAATAATTCACCGAAAATGGTCTGTCCTTGCCAACTGCTTCCACTGTGTAATATGTTGTGTAGTACGTAGTCTTATATAGCAGCCCTCATTCTTTTTTCACTGAATGGTGCCTCAAGTGGGTGACCTTTTCATATGACGTCCATATATCCTTGTGTCGTCCTCACTTCCTCTTTCCTATGTAATGCCTTATTATTAACAGCATTACCCTCTGACTGCAGAGACACTCTGTACCCTGGTCAAATAATATTGGAGAAACTGCATACTGAGATGGAGATGACAAAAACAACTCTTTTTCTTCTTTCTTTAACCTTAAGATAATGGACCACATTTATCAAAATCAGTGCAAACTGCACTATCTCCCTGTGTATAGTGCAGTGTGCGCCAGATTCAGGAAACGTTCTGCATGAATCTGGCGCCCCCTGTGCTGTTCCACCAAAGTGCACCAATGTTTTTTGGTGCACCTTTAACACTGAGCGTGCAACACAATTCTGTCAGACTTTGATAAAAAAGCACAATGTGACTGTGCTCAGGAACGTCCATTTCAGTGCAGAAATTTGTGTTAAATGAAGTTACGACACAAACGTGTCTAATGTAATGTGCATCGATCGTTTGCACTGAAAAGAACGTGCAAAGTCAGACACAAAACTGCTGCAGGGGGTTTGATAAATGTGAGCCAATATTTTAAAATTAGCCATTCACACATTGCACAATTGTTACTTTACGAGTTTGGTTACTTTATATTCTCTATGTTTACTCCATACTTTCCATTTTAAGCTCAAAATTGTTTTTTTCACGCAGATAAAAAACACCTTCCACATGTTTCTTTCATGGCCCAGTGTAGTAGCATCAGACATAAAATTAGCTTTGAAGAGGGATGTAAACTGGTTGTATAAAGAGAGTTTAGTACTGAAGTCAAGCTCTTCCTGTCTCAAAATGTCCCATCTGCCATGACATCATGCATTCTGAAGCAAGGAAAGCTTGACTTCAGTGACCGTATCCAATCATTTAACATCTCACTTCAAAGTTGATTTTCTGAATAATGCACCACCCTGAGCCATGAAAGAAAGATGGTTTCTTGACAAGATACTAACATGGTTGATTATGCCAATTCCTACTGACAGATTACTCTTAACTATCATGCCATTTATAGTATTGTAGTCTCCATATGGGGCAGTTTTGAAGTACAGCAAAGTATAAAAAAAAAGTAAATAAAGAAATAAAATGTTTTTCTCAATGAAAGTTAGAACAGCCAGTGTGGGTAAAAGAAGACATATGCACATATTTAAAAAATTTAGAGAACATTTTTTTTTACTGGTAAACATCCTCTGAACACTTAACTTGTAGATCATAGTATCATAGTATATAAGGCTGGAAAAAGATGCAAGTCCATCAAGTCCAACCTTAAAGAATTAAATAAATGTTTTATCCCCATAACCCATGATATTTTTTCTCTCCAGAAAGGCATCCAGGCTTGAACATGTACATAGAGTCCGCCATTACAACCTCCTGCGGCAGAGCGTTCCATAGTCTCACTGCTCTTACAGTAAAGAACCTTTGTCTATGTTGATGGTAAAATCGCCTCTCCTCTAGGCGTAGAGGATGCCCCCTTGTCCTGGTCACAGGCCTAGGTATAAAAAGATCTTTGGAGAGATCCTTGTACTGTCCGTTCAGGTATTTGTACATTGTAATGAGGTCTCCCCTCAGTCGTCTTTTTTCTAAAGTAAATAATCCCAAATTTTGTAATCTGTCAGTGTATTCTAGTCCCCCCATTCCCCTAATAATCCTGGTTTCTCTCCTCTGCACCCGTTCCAGCTCTACTATGTCCTTTTTATACACTGGTGCCCAAAACTGTAAACAATGGGGCACATTTACTTACAAAGCCACTTGAGTTCACTAAAAGTGCATTGTCTGTCTATAATGCTGCGGCGATTCACTAAGACTGGTTGCCAGAAATCATGAATGTGTCACTTCCCTGCACTGGTCTGACAGAGTTCACCATTTTTTTTGTGGTGCATCTTTAACATAGGGCGTGCGACACAATTTGAAAGTTAAAGAGGATCTGTCAGCCCCAAAGAGGCCCCTATCAGAACATGCCCCCCCATTATCCTCTCCCCAGCCCCTTTCTATCCAGGGCCGGACTATAGGCGGGGCTCCCGGGGCTCGAGCCCCGGGCCCCCACCATCTTGCCCCCCCTAGGGGCCCCCACCAGATCGCACCTCCCGTGCCCCCCCTCATGAGCCGAACGCCGCCCTCCGGGCATAGGTGAGCGCCTCCCCGGCGATCCAGCCCCTGCATAAACTGTTAGAAATAATTTCGTCTGCCTGACTAGAAACATTTAAAATTTAATAATCTTTATTTGATAATATATTAAAATTTGTAAATATCTATCTAATACATTCAGGCCTTGGTCCGTGAATGATTTTACAAAAAAGTATGGTCCATAGACAGGGCAGTGCAATGTAGTGCTTAAACACTGTCCCGGCTGGTGAGCCTATATACTTGTGGTCTGTAGGATCAATATTGTCTGTCACTAGACCAAGAAAAAATACTGATAAGCTCAGCTAATTTTCATAAAAGTCACACCTAACGCGTTTCTGCATCTATAGTAATGTGATTAGATGCGTCCTCAGAGGTGCTTTGATTTGGTTTGTGAAGTGTGACATTGTATCATATCACACCGGCAGCATTTCCCCCCACGGCATTGTTACCGGCCGTAGCTCAGGTAACAAATGACAGGGTATTTAAACCCTTAGTTCCACCCATAGATGGTGTCATGTCCGGGGCCGGGCTGCATTTTCAGGCTCATTGATTGGTTGGGCGGTAAAGGCGTCAATCCATAGTACCGCCCATATGCAGGAGCAATCTCGCTAGTTAGCAATAAGACTGCTATCAGTATCCTGCATAGGAGTGTCACGCCCTCACAAGGCGGGGCTCCGTTATCATGCGCGATCGCCCTGGGAGGATACGTCACGGGGTCACGTGATGTGTCACTTGGTCACATGATCCCCGAGTGTCAACATTCGTTATATAGAGATCAACGTCGCAGGATTAAAGGTAAGGCAGAGATGAACGGAGTGATAGAAGACCATTTGCAGTGGTTTCAAAGTGATTATAGGATAGTGTATCGGACATTAGATGTAAAGTTATCCGCAGTTATCTGCAGTTAAAGTTATCCGCAGAGACTGCCATTAGAAAAGATTGCGGTACCGCTGTATTTGCCAATTGTAAGGAATGTTACCGCGGCAGCTGCAATCTATTTACATCTGTGTTGTGGTGTGAACACCACTAACATTGAATTAAGTTAAATAAAAAAAGCAAATGGGACAAAATCATTGAGGCCCCGGGGTTTGACGGTGTCCAGAGAGAAGATCCATCGTGACTCTCTCTGGCACACCACTTTGTCATAATCGCCGCCTCTTATCAGGGGATCGATAGCTTCGATGCCCTGAAAACTGATCACCTCCGGGTTTCCTTGATGGAATTCCCACACATGCCGGGCGATGGGGGTGTCATGTTCATTGATAATGTCCCTGATATGTTCCCCAATCCTGGTCCTCAGCTCACGAATGGTTTTACCGACGTATTGTGTGGAGCAACAACACGTCAATAAGTACACTACTCCCGCAGTTCTACAGGAGATGTATTTCTTAATTGGATAAACCTTGTTGGTATTAGAACTCCGGAAACTGGCACCTTCTTGGATATATTTGCAATTCTGGCATTTTCTACACTTGTAGGTGCCTTTTGGGGGTTTCGGGAGCCGGGTGGTATTTTGGACTGGGATTAGGTGACTATGAACCAAATTATCATCCAAGTTTCTGCCCCTGCGATAGGTAATGGAGGGGACTTCTCCCACCATTTGGCCTATATCGGGGTCGCGTTGTAGAATACTCCAAAAAGTCTCAAGGGTTTGGCGGACCATGGTGTGTCCGGCATCATAACAGCCTATTATCCGCATTTGGGAGTCGTTTTTCTCCTTGGATTTAGGGTGCAGAAGGGTATTTCTGTTGGAACATAGTGCATGTTGGTATGCTTGTTTCAAAACTTTATTTGGGTATCCCCGTTGGCGGAACCTATGATGTAATTCTGCTGAGGAGGACATAAAATCAGGGAGGAGTGTATTATTCCTCCTGGCTCTTAGGTACTGTCCCTTGGGTATCCCTTTTAGCAGAGGTTTGGGGTGATGACTTTGCCAACGTAGCAAGTTGTTTGTTGCAGTTGGCTTTCTATACATGTGAGTGGTTATCATTCCAGTGCTGGATTTTTTGATGTTGAGGTCAAGAAACTGCCCGCCCACTCATCCTGCTGCATGGGGAGCCGCCCCCCCCCCCTCCCCCCCCCCCCCCCCCCCCCCCCCCCCCCCCCCCCCCCCCCCCGTGGCGAACAAGCACTGGCAAGACCCCCCAACCCGCCCGAGCAAACAGGCACCCGGTCAACCCTAACAGGTAAGTATATACATATGTGTTTTTCTGTGTGTATATATGTATATACAGTGTATATGTGTATATACAGTGTATATGTGTATATACAGTGTATATATATATATACAGTGTAAATGTGTATATATGTATATGCTGTGCATATATGCATCTACTGTGTATATATGTATATACTGTGTATATATGCATCTACTGTGTATATCTTTCTTTCTTTTCTCCCTTCCGGCTCCCCTCCCCCTCTCTCCAAAAAGGAAAAAAAAGAAAAAAAAAAAAAAAGACAAACCCGCCGAAATGCTCCTTATAGCTTCAATATCTTCCAATTCTGTTTTTTAATTGTTGGAAAATGTATCATATATGAACAAATACCATTTAAACAGTCCCTGTATACAAATCCATCACTTTATTTACACTTATCTAACACTAAATGTTGCTAGGGAGGATTTCTTAAATTTCGAAGAATCATTTCCCTTACTTGAAGAATTGGAGATTAAGACTTTTATTAAATTCCTAATAGAATTTTTTGGAGCAACATTTTTCTCTTCAATATTTTCATCACTCTCCACTCCACGGAGGGCACTTCTTCTTAAAACATTCTGTAAACAAACAGCCTGCTCACAAAGTCATATCCCATGAGCAGAACTTAGTTTAACAGTTCTTTCTCTTGTTCTACCTTGGGCTTGTAGGTTGGGTTGTGCCTGGGTGTCACCTGTCTGTCAGACCAATGATAATGGCGCTGCAATATCAACATAAGTGTGCACGGTGCAAGATCCTCACTGTGTCGTCGCCAGCCAAGAAAAAAAAAAGAAAAAAAAAAAAGAAAAAGGGAAGCACAGCACCCATTTGGTTGTGTTATTCCTATGACTTATAGCCAGATGGACCCGGTCTTCAATCAAAAATCCAAATTAGAACATAATGATTGGTCTTAAGGATCATAGCCAGTCACAAGGTGCGTCCAAATGCACCTGTCAGTAAATGGGAAAGATCATTCTTTTCCATTTTTTCATTTTTCACGAGCCTCTGCTTCACCGTACAAAAGAACAGTAATTGTCTTTGCAGCTAGAACTAAAAAAGTTTAGTAAATGTAAATGGGTATAACCATATGACTCTGTTCACATACTGTTTCCAGCTTCCCTTAAAGGAACCTGTCCACCAGAAATCAGATTTTTTACTGGTGACAGGTCTGAATAGGCGTTGCTAGTACACTATATGGACATCCTTATGACAGCTCTGCATCCCCCCTTCCCATAATATCCCCTTATAATAGATTACCTATTCTCTCTGTCAGAGTTCCTAGTCAAGTCCTGGTGTGATGCCGCCGCATTTCAAATCTCAACACTCTCTCGCCTCCTCATTAGCATAGTTCCCCCACTCCGAGCCTCCGCTGATTATTCAATGATTCCCCATGAAACCATTCTCTGGACGTCTGAATCGGCTCACCTCAAAACCTTGCGTCTGCGTGTGTAGCATATCCCTGACGCCTACCCAGTTTCCTGCTCGGCAGCGCACTGCGCATGCATGGAGGTTTCATCTCCGTGATATTTCTGTTTTTCTTGTTTATAAATGAGCAAAAATATCTATATTTTCTTTTATTTTCCTGTCCAGAGGGGGCAGAGTGTATATATGAGCAAAAAGACTTATTTGACCGTAACCAATGGCTGCATTGAAACAGAGAGATGAAAAATTTAAAGGAAAGGGGTTCTGAATACTTTCGGTAACGCCATCTACACATGTTGGTCGGGGCAGTGGTTATGATCTTGGGGGGACATCGTATTGCTTTGGTCCATACATCACCTCAGGAAGGCAGTTTTACCCTTAACCCTGTATGCTATAGATGGGGCTTGGTATATGACATTAACGGCTACTGTTCTAGATTCCTAATACCCCGACAGTGTTTTAATTACGGACTCCCATCACAACATTCCAGGAGTCAAATGTCGACGTGGAGTCTACAAATCGCTCTAGATTCCTTCTCGAACCCCCAGATTTTCTGGACTCTAGGGGTTGCCTTCATGATTTAGATATAAAACAAGATCCATTCGGAATTGTTATTTCATCTGTAATCTTATTTACCAAAAAATACATGTCAGGATAGTGCCAGGTCTTCTCTAAATCTTGTGACAAACACATGGCAAGCTGCGCTGGCTTGGATCTCTTGATCCAAAATAGTTGTAAGTCCGATCAACAGAACAGCCCGGCCGGCGCCAGCTCTGGCTCCCCGGGGCCCACTGGGCCCCGGGATCAATTTTCCCAGTGTCGATTTAAAGACCTGGTACAAATGAGCACCACCCGGCTTGTATATTTTTTCTGCTATAGAGAACTCACCTTTCCTCATTCCCCTGAAGCGGGGCTGCGCTCCGCACTGTATGCACTACTCTGAGAAGCGGCTCACATGATGAATGCCTTAAGTACAGCAAGTGGCATACGAAGATGGGGCTTGCAGGCACTGCGTCGGGGAAACGTGACGTTTCTTTTGTATTCCCCAGGAGTTGGGGGGAAATGTGCCTTACATTGTGAAGAAGTGTGGCTTTATGGTAATGGGGGGGGGGGGGCAAGAAGTGAGCTTTAGGGATGGGGAGTGTTTTGCCTTATGGGGAACGGGGGTCGAGAATGTGCCTATAGGGAAGGGGGGGGGAGTGTGCCATATACGGGGAAGGGGCACAGAAGTGTGCCTTACGGGGAAGGGGGCCAGAAGTGGCCTTAAATATTACAGGTAAGGGGGCACAGAAGTGTGCCTTATGGGAAGGGGATAATGCTTGTTATGGTGAGGGCAGGGGATAGAAGTGTGCTTATGGTGAAAAGTGGCCTTATGGTGAAGGGGGGAGTATTGCCTTTAAAATTAATGGGGAAGGGACGGGGTCACGAAGTGTGCCTTACGGGGATGGGGGCCAGAAGTGTCCTTACAGGGAAGGTTGCACAGGAGTGTGCTTACGGGAAGTGGGCACAGAATGTGCCTTATACGGGGAATGGGGGCACATAAGTGTGCCTTACGGTGGAATGGGGCACGAGAGTTGCCTTACGGGGAAGGGGCACAGAATTGGCCTTACAACAGGGAAGGGGGCACCGAAGTGTGGCTTACACCTTAACGGGGAAGTGGGGCACAGAAGTGGTGCTTAATGGGAAGGGGGTAGTTAATGCTGTATGGGAATGGCAGGGAGAAATTGTGCTTATGTGAAGTGGAGGGGTAGAGTGTTACCTTAATGGGGAGGTGGTGGGCGTTGCCTTATGGGAAGAAAGTGGTGCCTTTATGGGGAAGGGGGTACGAATGTGCTTATGGGAGGGGGGGTGGAGTGTGGCCAATGGGGAGGGGGCACAGAAAGTGTGCGCCTTTATGGGGGAAGGGGGGAGTAATGCCTGTATGGGGAAGGGGCAGGGGAGAGAAGTATGGGCCTATGGGACGGTAGGGGTTAGAAGTGTACCTTATGTTGAAGTGGGGAGAAGTGTGCCTTACAAGGGTGAGGGGACTGTGCCTAATGGGGAGGATGCCTTATGAGAAGGGCCGGGGAGAGAAAGTGTGCTTATGGGGAAGGAGGGGGAGAAGTGTGTCCTTCTGTGGAGGGGGGAGAGTGTAGCCTTATGGGTAAGGGGAGGAATGTGGCTTATGGGGAGGAGGTGGAGAAGTGTGCTTATGGTGCAAAGGGGTGACAGTGTGACTTATGGTGAAGGGAGGGAACTTTGTCGTCCTTATGGGGAAGGGGGGTCAGTGATTCCTATGGTGAGGGGCAGTGTGCATACGGGTGAAAGTGTTGGCTACGAGGGGCGTGTAAGCTATGTGAGGGGGTTACTGTGGCTACGCCTTGCATGGGAGGGGCAGTGGGCTACTGCTTGCAGGGGGAGGGACCAGTGGGTGGCTACTGGGGGGAACCAGTGTGTGTGGCGCTGGTCCATGAGTTTTCTGAAAGGGGCCCACTAGGCTCTGCCACCCCGGTTCCTACCTTATCCCTGGATCCTGATCCAGACCATACTTACTGTTGATATACCTTCTATTGGGTGCTTGGCCGCAGAATAGTGACGGCATCCTGCATTGTTGTACTTCCACACAATCACCTTGTTCCTGTTTGAGCCTAAACTGGAAATAAACCACCCATTATTACCGCATGAGTACTGGACTTACATTCTAGCTATTCTATTTGCAAAATACGGTTGGTTGTGTTGCCCGCCCTGCTTAAATGCCACTTCCCAATACAAACACAGGCTCTGATGGTGGTCCACAAAGTTCAGAAACCTTCAGACTTGAGAAGATGTAGACATACCATATATTTCTCAGTACACAAACTACATAATTAAAGTATTAATACGTGTTTTTCTGAAAGCATTCATATGAGGACCTAACCTCAGAGTGAATGTTATTCTAATATATATTCACAGATATTATACTTATTTCTGAAAAATAATAATCAAGTGTAAACTTTCTGTGGATGTCCCTCCACCTAATTTGCTGAATTTGGTTATAGAAAGGGGTGTATAATTGGTGAGTGGGTCAGTGTGTTGTCAAGTCACATCTGGTACTGAGCGTTACCCAACTGGATACATCAAGAGGCCTATGCCACCTGCTTTGTTCCGGAGGGGGGGGGGGATGCGATGTGTTTTGCTTTAGGATTTGTAGCGATAAAACTAAAAATTGTAGCATAAAACTGCTTTTTGCGTATATGAGGAAAGCGACCATTGAGGGTTTTTTTCTTGTTCCTTTTCTTGTACTATTTTGTAGTAATTTTGCACATGAATATTTAACCCAGGAAATCTTCAACTTGTGCATCTGTTTTTAATGCTATTTCATGTTAAACTGATACTTGTCTTCAACATTACAAGTTTCAATTTAAACCTTCTATCATTTATTTACTACAATTACTACAAGCCCTTGTGTGGGCGCCAGTGGGTCGGAAAACATTAGGGCTACCCATAGGTATTTACTTTTGGTACACATAGGTATGTAAAATCATGAACACCACACTTCACACTCGTTTATTAGCACAATAACGCACAAATTTATAAGGTACCTGTGTTTTTTAATCTAAGGCCTAAAGTTATTCAGGATTTTTTCATTACCTGTTCTTTAGATACGTTCATCATTATCATTGGTCCACCCAGTACCCTCACTGATCATCAAAGGGTTGCAGTACTCCACTAGTGACAGACAATTTGTACTTTAATCCTCTTCATATTTTAGGAATGGTCTGCATACCAAGCACCTCCCCTGTACAAGGGGGACAGAGCTGTACTTAGGCCGAATGGGGAACACTGCTCCGAACACTACAGCTTCTCTTACAGGAGATGATAGGTCAACAGTTTGGTAGGCTGAAAGACGCTGGAACATTGTCCCTACCGCGCCCCACACAGATGAGGTTTTGTGGAAATTACGTAATCATTTTATGTTGGTGAGTTCCACCTTAATTATGGGGGTCATTTACTAAGGGCAACGATTTTATGCGTTTTCCTCCCACTTGTTACCCTAATATTTCCGATAGACCAGCGATGTTTTCCTCCTGAATTGCCTGGGATTTTGGCCGCCGCGGTCCGGATTGTGGCGCATTGTGGCGTCGTCAATGCACGGGGGCGTGGCCGTAAAAAAACTGAACGGATTCGGAAAACCGCCGCATTTAAAAAACGTTGGCTCGCAACCGCTTACCTTCACCCAGGGTCGGACGGTGAACTCCATGCATATCCGAGGTCTTCATCGTAGCAGTGAGGACTCCAAGATGCAGACTCCTATGAGAATGTGCTTAGTTTTGTTATTCCCAAGATGGCAATTTTTCTCCCATAGGAACTGGCTCATTGATGATAACCAATCACACGTTATCGGAGTGCTGCTTCCTTGGACTCATTTGTGGTTTATTACGCACCTAGGGCTGCCATTTTGTTTTAAGGCGTGCGCCTACCCCTCATGGAGGATCCATTGTAGTCATTGCGTCCCCTTTCCATATTTTGCTAATTTTATCCAGAAAAATTTGGGCAATAAAATCCTCGATACCATTAATAAAATTCTTGATATGTTTTTTTTTTTAACCTTCAACAAATGGATTAGCTCATTTATAAAATAGAATTAGATCTAAATTGATTGTGTCCAGCTCACCAATCACGTGACTTTTTTTCATGAAGAGTCTCAAATGTTTTATGCATTGAGTGTTCCATGACCTTGGAAAGTGCTACAAAATTGGAATCTAAGACAAAATAAAGTTTCAATATAACAAGCTTGAATCTCCATGAAAAACGTCCTCTATGCTATTTACCTGTCATTTGCTTTACAGCTCTCTTACTCACAACATCCCAGATCTGGGGTCCAGGGCTTAGTGGCTGACTATTACCCTGGGTCCCCCGTTGTTTACGATGAACCAGAGAATTCCAGTGATTTCTTTCTCCGGTAAACTTCTGAGGCCTCTGGATGCGCTTACCAGTCCTGTGCCAACACCAACGTTTGGTCAAAAGAACCCTGTCAAAAATCTGTCAAAAAAATCTAATGATGTGGATTTGATCTTTATTGCTGCTACACTAATGCAATTAAAGTTCGTTAACAGTGCAATGTTTGATACAAAAAAATCTGTTGTGTGTTCTATAAGGACCGTTCAATCCTTTTCATACGAAGCATAGGTTCATATGTCCTCGTTTTCGGTTTACTGCACACTGAGCTTCAGCACCTTGCATCCAAGACCACTGCCGCCAAGGCACATCAACATCCAATCGCCTAACCCCAAGCATAAAAGTTGGGGTGCCCTGTGCTGGGTATGGTTCGATCAGTTCTACCATGTAGTGACCCTCCTGCTGCACAGCGTTGATAAAAAAAAAAAGAATTGTCATTGTGGAATTGGTCAAATCCTTAATCGAATTTAAAGATAATGATTTATAGATTTATGATTTATTTAATAGTTATTAAAGCTGGGACAGATCATTAAGTTTACCATTCTGTGTTTTAGAAGGTCTTTATCTATCCCACGAACACCATTATCAGCTCTCTAATAGTACTAATGGACATTGCTAGGGGCTCCTACCACTGGCTGCCCAGATTCCCCATACACAACAGGGTCCCGTCTGCAGCATTGAGGAATGACAGCCAAGCTTGTGCTCTGCATCCTTTTCATTGAACTGTGACATCAACATGACCATGGCAGATCTCTGATACCATTGGAAGTACACTAGAAGCTTTCTATAGATACAGCAAGCAAGATCTAGAAACCTGAGGAATGATACATAGAGTATATTGGAAAACTGTTAAGTGGTCTCTGGATTTATAGAGAGACAGGCCCGATATCAGACGGCTTCCGCTTCCTTCCTTTTCATACACACAACCAATAAAATTATTGGCTTAAGTTTAACAAAAACTTTTACAAAACCAGGGGCCAAACATTTCTATAAAAAGATTCTGAAGTTTATGACTCTTATTTGACTGGTCCTCATGACTTAGACCAAAGAAAGTTCTATAGACTGATCTTCATATCATTTATGTTTATACTTCCTCCTTAGACACAGATTGGGCTCATTTACTATAGTCCACGAACCGTGATATCCAGTGAGTTTTACAATATTCCTTTTGCGCTGAAATTGCCCTGATTTTTGGCGCACGGCGATCGATTGTGTTGATCGGTGCCGGCTTGCATGCAACAGAATCAGGGGAATCGTCCCTCGGACACCCGATCGGAATTCAAACAACCGTGAAAAATTTAAAGACGTAATGTGTCGCAAGATCAGCACTCACATGCACCAGGAAGAGAAAGGTGAACTTCTGACCTACAGCGCGGATGCAACCATCAGGAACTGTGTACGCACGACCTTAGTGAATCGGGGCAAGGCAAAATCCTCGTCCGACACCGGGGATCGTGACGTACCGTTAGTAAATATGCCCCAGAGTGCTATCCATAAATAGACACACATCAGATCAGAGGAATTGGTATGTTCCAATTTCACTTCATATGAATTGCCGCGTCCAACCGTCCATATGACAGTGGTTTCTATCACTCCACATCACAATAGTCTCAATTTCTTTTACTTTCCGAATCCACAACTAGAAAACCAACTTTTGGGGGGCCATTAAAGTCTGCATGAATTCTAGTCAATCTACAGCCCTATTACCTATTGTTTAATGGTGGCTACTATGGGGTATAGTTCTGCTCTCCGTGGACCAAATAACATCAAGCATATTAATATATTGGCTAACTTTAAGGACTCTCCACCAGATCAAGGATTGTTAACCCAGCACACATCTGACATACTGGTGTGGACCTCCTCGGCAATCTGTCTTCATTTAGCTTCTATATAACCATGTTTATTTTTTATAAAGGCTTTTACAATTAATCAATGAGCCCCTGAGGGGCTCAGGCTCTATGATTGTTAATGGAGCCTGGAGCTCCTCGCCTCACTTTGCTAATTCTTAAGCTTTTTTTTTCCTTCTTACAAACAAGGGCATAACAGCTAAAAAAGAGTGGCTTCCTGACAGATGGAGCACACAGTGAATGTCAGTTGCTTGGTTTACTATCTTTCATCCTGGTGGTAGAATGTCCTTTTAAACTGGAGATAGCTTGAAGAGTCTGATGTTTTCATGATAACTCATATTAAAAGGCCGAATGATTTAGCCCTTCTGAATGTAGTAGAATATTCATGTGACACTGTACATATGGCACTATGCTAACAGGAATTACTTCTTACATCTATCTTCCTTAATTCACACCACAGACAATTATGATTTTATATCTCCTTAATTCCTTCTACGCTACGGCGCTACGTACGTCCTTGGTTAGGCACCCGCCAAAAACCTTTCTCACTCTCTGCTGAGACTTTGCCTCACACTTCAAAAACAAAATAGACAGCATCATGGAAGTTTCAGCCTTCAATCCGCAACCCACCCAGAACATCCCATGCCCCTCTCTCTTACCAACCTTCTCTCTCCATCACTTAGAAATTTTCTTCCATGCGGTCAAGCTCACATCTCAACTATCTTGGCGCTTGCCAATTCCATCGCATGTTATCCCCACCTCACTACTGGTGACTCATCCCTCTAGCTCATCTCTTTAACCTTTCACTATCCTACTCTGCTGCCCCTACTATCCATATGCTCCAATCGCTTCTTTCTCCCTCTGCACTGCCTCTCCTCTCTGCCCGTCTGGCTCTCTATGGATTCCCATTGCCAACAAATCATTTCAAATCTTCCCCTCCCATATAATGTGAAGCCATATCTTGTTCCGATCTCCTCTGTAATTTTTTGTATTTGCATTTTACTTTCTTTATGTAAAGTATGTTTTCCCTTATTTATTGTACAGCACCATTGAATTAATGAATGCTCTATACTAATAATTATGCCCGAAAATGGCCTCAACCCAAGTCAGAGGCCCTTAGTGAGTTTTGTTAAAGTTCTTTTACATCTAAAAGCGTCCACAATTCTGTTCTCTAGAAGTCACCTATAGGTATTTTCCTTTACTTTATCTGCTTCTAGTTGGGGCAGCTCTGTAGGATTGTTTCACTAGTCTCACCCATATGGGCTCCATGTGCCTCCATGCTTTTGGCTTTAAACTTTGGTCCTATAGCAGTTATGCTAACCTATGGCACTTGTCCAGAGTTGGCACTCGGGGCCCGTTCCCTATGGGCACTCAGGCCATCACCAGCGGATGCCTCCATGTATCTTCTCAAGTCCAACAAGCCTCAGGACTGCTGTGCACAGAGCGATTTTAAAGTGACAGCGCTACCCTGGGACTATGTTCGCTTTATTTTCGTGTCCTTGGGGTCTGGTATCAATGATTAACTGTGACCGAGAATTTTATCACAATTAAATTTCTGTGGTTGGCACTATTGCGAATAAAATACGCGGGTCCTGTGGTGTAGTTTGGGGCATCTCGGTCCATCTAAAAGGTTCGCCATCACTGTCCTATAGTTTAACAATTGTGTTAGTAAAAATAATTTAATATAATATGCATATGAATATTAACTAATCATTTGTCCCGTGTTCATACCTTGTACTCTCACGTTCACGGACAAGAAGACGGTGGTTGATTCCGCATCGTGGGCTAGCGAAGTTTACTATGTACAACCTTCTCATGTCTGTCTGGAGTTTGATAGGTGTCGAAATTCAGAGCTTTCTGTCATCCTGGAATAAAAAAAACCAGCAGTGTTTAAATTTAACCGTAATAACTGTTCACTCTACTGACTTAAAAACCTGTCGAGACCACTCAGTGTTTCAACAAAGCCACAGGACTAAAAAAAAAAAAATTCCCAAGACCCTGAATAGTAAACATCTATGGATTGCCTTCGTGCAGAGCCCTGTAGGCTAATGGTCCCATTCAGCACTCCGGTACTTAATCACACCTGTGGAGCCTCATAGCTTACTATATAACTCTTCTCCTCTAGCCATTTCATAGCTCAGTCTAAAGCGTTGGAAGAAATATAATAAAAATAAATGTCCTTTTGCTAACACCTTTAAAGGAAATCTATATGAGGTTTTTACGGCAATGATTACTACTGCCTGAGTGCTAGCGACTACCTTTATTGAGATATTCTCCATCACTAATAGGCCAGTTTTTATTTATATTCCAATTAGTACGCATTTTCAGAGCCCGCCGCCGGGCACCCGAGGCCTCTGAGCGCGTCTAACACCACCCACCCGCCTCCCGCCACCAATACTTACTTCCTAAATTCATCGCTCTTCAATCTCATGTGTGCAACTAAATGTTGATGAATCGCTTCCCTCCTTCTCCACATTGTGCTGTGGCTTCTCGGCCTTCCTCTCGGGCCATCCATTGCCAGTTACCTTTAGCCAGAGCCCTAGCTTCACCGGGAAGCGACATTAGAGAAAAACTTCTCTATGCTAGTTGATTGTTTCATAGACGGGTCGGACCCCACAATGGGCTCTGTAACACAACACTCACAAGCACGTCCATGAATTATCTTAAGATACAAACAGCATTAATTAGGGATGGAGCATAAAACTCTAATAACATATAATACTCAATATATATATATATATATATAGATATAATAATATATAATATATCGTATAATATAATCATTTACTGTGAAGAAAAACAATGGTTATGGACATCACTCTGATTGCACATCTTTTTCTAGTTCCTGAAAATTGTCACAGTAGAAATGTAGTCCTTATCAATTTTCTGTCTTTATTAATTAATGTCTTTAATTATGTCTGAAATACCTCGACCCAACGCAGATCTCTGAACCAAATATAGCTCTCCAAGAACTGTACATATTAATTTAATTTATTTATTTTAATATCACAGTAAAACCATTTTTTGTGCTAGTGCAGTGAACCTGGGGCAAATATACACATACTGAAGAGTTACATAGGTATAAACCTCCGCCTAATAGTTACCGACTAAGTATTGGTTGATGCCATCTTTTTATAATATTCCATACTACCCTACTGTGATATTTTGGCTGTCTAGGACAAACAATATACAATGTCTGGTATGTTGAGAGTCCGAAAGCTCTTCTTAGGTTGATACATGTCCACTGGGCCTTATCTCATCCGGGGGTAACACAGAGATGATTCTTTATCCACACACCAAGAAGATGGTCGTCTGAGGTTTATATTCTGCAATGCTAAGATGGGGCGTCCGAGCTGTTGAAAGGAATATATTTACGAAATCCATATATCATAGGTTATACCATTACAATGTCCAGTTTTCCAATGATGTATAATAAGATGCTTAACACTGATACAAAACCCTTTAATGACCCCCTTTCCTTTTCTTTTTTCATTTTCTTTTTCACTCCCGCAATAAAAAAATCTATTTTTTTACATGTAGGGCTCTGTTTGGGCTTGTACTTTTTCTGCGTAACAATTGCACTTCATAGTGATGGTATGTTGATTCTTCCATGCCATGTACTGGTAAGCGGGAAAAAAATTCAAATGTAGTGAAATTGGTGAAACCCCACATATTGCGTCTGTTTTTCTCTCTTGGGGCTTGGAATTTAGACGGTCTTTCTCTGGTGTGCCACAATGACAGGTCTCATTTAGTCTTTGGGTCGGTGCGATCATGGGGATACCAACTTTGTATATGTTTTATAATGTTTTTCATCCAATTTACAAAAATGCGTGTAGAATTTTTTTTTTATTTTGACATTCTTTAGCGCTAATAATTTTTTATACTTTGGTGTACAGAGACTTTGGTGGTTATCTTATGTGATTTTTGATAAAGTTTTCAATGTTTAGACTTTAGGATCTTTGATCACTTTTATATTGCTTTTTTTATATTTTTCACTGGCCAAAACTGCGTTTTTGACTATTGTTGTTACCAGGTTAATGTAATGACACACGGTTATTATATTGTGATAGAACTGGCACTTTTGGATGCGGCGATACCTAATGTGTTTGTGATTTTTTCCTTTTTATTTCTATATATATATCATTCTAGGGAAGGGGGTTGATTTGGAATTTAGTTTTGTGCCTACTCCCCTGCTACTGTATTTTCCTCCTCATTCCATTCCAATGTGCACAAATTGCACATTTGTAATCAATGATTGAACGAGAACAGCCCAGGGTCTTTCAGAAGACCCGAGGCTGTCATTGCAACAGATCGCCGCTCCTGATGAGTCACGGGGAGCGACGATCTCCAACAAGATGTTATTATGCCTGTTTGTACTCTGTATGTGCATTTTTATTTGTCCCTATGACTTGTAAAGTCCTACACACATATATGATGGCGCTATATAAATAAAGAATTATTTTCATGCATATGTCAGGTGGCAGAGTTGAGTTGGCCTAGAATTTAATATTCCACTCTTTCCTACATACACTATACGTGAGCTAGTTTACTGAATGTGTTCTTCCTTGTAGCTTCAATTCTTTAGAAGCACACTTAAGTTTTTGTGCTAAAAATAATGCAAAAAAGGGTCGGAGCATTTTTACCCTACCCTGTCGTATCTAACCCCAACTGCCTCCAGAAGTCCAGACCATGCAAGTACCATCATTTGAGGATGAAAGACAGCCTTGTTTCTGTCCAGTATAGAGGAGGGGCTGGGGACGCATACCCTTAAGGCGCTGCTGCGGACTGAGACACGCGCCCACTGTCCAGGTCCCACCCCGTTAATCATTCATCTATAAGAGCGAAAAAACTAAGGTGGTCAGTAAATTCTCAAAAAGCAGACACCATTTATGACTGATATAGAGATTGTGATCACATATTACGATGCTCACTCAGAGTCATCATGTAACACATATAAATAAGTGTAAAGAGCTCTATGGCAATCACATCTACTGTTTTAACACGTCTAATGGCTGAGAACATGCATGACTATTACTTTCATACTAATTAAGAATGCTTTATTCTTCCTTGATGAAGAGAACCTAAAACACACATTGTTTGGCTAGATGCAGCACACTGAAAAATGTCCGGGCTGTTCCAGAATACACGTGCACTATGGTCATTTGTATGGATCATGCACCATCCATTTTTACCAACCAGAAAAGTACTGAAATGTGGCTACAACCATCTTTCACAGGTGACGATCACTCATGGACTATGTTATTGGTCCCCGACTATGGCTGCAACAGTGGTGGCCAAATGCAGTGGATTTCACCTATTTAACCTAATTTTGAACCTATACTCTGAATAGGATGAACGATATTTGGGCACCCCTGAATTAGCTGCACTCCACCTCAAAATGTACTGATTTGAGAAGATATGTAAAATATTAATACCTTGGTATTAAATTATGCTAAAACTTAAACAAAACATTTTTGCAATTTACACAAACACACACACCAAAGCAAAATATCTTGAAGGTGTTGTCTGGAGTTAACAAACCTAACTGCTTTTTTTCCTAAAATAGCTCCTCTCCTGCCATGGGTACTGTATGGAAATTGCACTTGCAGTGAGTACCAGTTCCATTCATTTCTATACACGCTGAGATGCAATTCAGCATAGACCGTGATCAGTGGGCACTGATTTTTGGGAAGACAGCAGCCATGGTTTTTACAGGCTTCTGGCAACCCCTTTATTGAATAATCCGTACCTGGATGATGTTTTTACTTAACCATCTATTGTGACAACAACCCTTTGTCTTATTTCTGCGGGGTGTTTGAAATCTCCAATAACCCATGTCTGCGTAGTTATGTTATCTTCTGCTTTTCGATGATATTTGATTTCATAATCGTGCGTACTAGAACTGTGGGCCCCAGTGCAAAGACTGTCCAGGCCCCTGACTTATGTGTTATAGAAATTAGTCTTCTCATATGGGAAATGACACCATAAGGGCCGCCCTAAAACCTCTGGGCCCGCGTGCGACTGCAACCTCTGCACCCCCTCAGTTACGCCCCCTGTTCATTAGCCTCGTATATAATACACACAAAATCCCTTTATAAAATGTTTCTTACGTAACCTTCAGAGCCTGTACAGAAACCTCCTTCTGCCGTGTGGTACCCAAGCTGTTATGGACTTTGGTGACAATCTGGTGAAATGTGAATGGTCTTTTCTCTTTCTCATTGTGCCATACTTGTTCTGAGCGGTGAACTTCAGGATACTTAATCTTTAGATAAATTCTCAGCATTGGCTCAATTGACACTTGGTAAAAGCCGTCGTAGAAACTTTAGTAAACGTAAGTAGATAACTTACAATCATTTAGCTTTCTTCTGAAAAATGTCTATAATAATTCAGACCGACTTTATCTTAAATCTGCAGTACCGTACTTTCAAAGTTTTTGTGTATGATTTGAATGTAGTCATGATTCTGGTTTTTAAGGTGGGTTTCCCACGGGCAATACTTCACTTTCACAGCTTTTTGTATTGACTCTTACGAGACAAAAGTACCATTTCTGCTTATGTTATCTACCCCAAGTCTAACATAAATGTATATGCATATCTCTTGAGTTTCTGAATACAAAGAACCACATTCTACATTGTGTGATGTGGAAAGGATCATAGACCAGAAGTCCTCATCTGTGGTCAGTGGTCACAACTTTTTACATTTACACCCAACTTTATAAAGTTTTTTGACCATAAGTTTCATGGAACTCTTAGGCTGGATTTCACACGACCGGTGCCCCGCCGTACCGTAGCAGGGCGGGACATACGTCAGCGGCGCTCGTAGAAGAGGAGGGGGAGAGCGCTGCGCACCCCCCGGCCCCTCTCCTAGGTATACATGGCTCCCGTATGGTGGGCACGCCCCATTGCCGTTCTATTATGGGGGACGTATATCGGCATATATACGTCGGCCCGTATATAACGTCCCCCTTGTGGCTCGTGTGAATCCACCTTACTCAGAAATGGCTGTTTTGTGCCATTCTTCCCACCAGGTCAAGAGTCCACTAAAAGGGTTAGGTCGTATATTCCATCTACGTGCATCCTTCTCGTGCCCAACTCATCATTCCAAAAACAAAAAGTGCATGTTTTCCTGTGCCTTCTGTGCAGTAGGCTCGACATGATCCCGCACAGACATATTACCATTACCTCGCTGAAGAGCAGTAATATGGTCCCTGTGTCTCTATCCGCCTGTAGATTAATATGCAGCGTCCATGCTGCACTCCTGTTTGGGATATCTGTATTGCTTCCTGCTTCTGTCACTATAAGAACTGGCTTTCTAGTATTTTGATCTTCCGTACAAAAGAAATGCTGCTGAGTGTCCTGTCCTCACCCTACCTCATGTGTCCTCTCCCTAAACGTCCATTGTGAAATGGCGGGCACCGGCTTATAAACCACCGTTATGTTTCTTGTGCTGTCCTTACTCTTCACCATTCACTATTAGACATATAGTCAACATGTTATGAGGCTATATGCATTAAGATAAGAATACCAGTGACACTTTTATTTTGCGTACTAAACATCAGTTTCGTACATGCGAATGGGGGTGGTTCTGGCGTAACTTTGTGGTACCATTAAACATCTGTAAGACGTTTCTGATTCTATAAAAATGCTATACAGAATCATAACAATGCTAGTTCTGATTAATACGGTATAGTCTTTCTCCAGGGTTGTGGGCAGAGGGTTGTGATTTTTGAAGCCCCCAGTAATGCTTAGGGAATCCACTTAGCACAACTTTGCTACAAAGGACAGAGCAATGACTCATATTGA
Source organism: Engystomops pustulosus (assembly GCA_019512145.1). NCBI lineage: Eukaryota > Metazoa > Chordata > Amphibia > Anura > Leptodactylidae > Engystomops > Engystomops pustulosus. Next base: position 171,508,856 of record CM033644.1, read on the forward strand.
CCGCACTCCTCCCATAACTCTAAGGCTACGTCACCCTGGCCGCATGGGGGAACGTATTACGGCCAACATATATACAGCCGATCTACATCCCCCCATAGACGCAATGGGCAACCCGGCGCGCCTAAACCTGTAGCGTACGGTGCCGTCACACGTGCGGCACTGTACCGCTCCATAACCCAGGAACCAAGATAGGACATGTCCTATCTTTCTCCATAGTAATGGCGCCGTGTGCCATCAATGTTTTCCTATGGAGAGGGGGGGCGGGTGGGGGGGAGCCGCTGCATGTGTGCCCGTCCTGCCGTTGCTAGGGTAAACGGCGTGCAACGCAGTGTGAATCTAACCTAATATGTATTCTTGTGTCCTTGGGTGCTTTACATAGATTTACTTAGAAGTTGCGAGTCCTCCACATTGTTTGATACCTATTGTAACCTAAAACGATGATAACAGATAAGCTTTTTCCAGACTACTTAGGTCGCTTTCATCAAGAATGGTATAAGGCACTAATTTGACCACAACAATTTATAAACAAATGAGACCACTTGGACGGCTATGGTTGATGATACACGTGGACAAGAAAGAGAACAACCACAGTAATTCCAGGTTCAGTAGGCCCCTGGCGCAGAGCCTCATTGAACCCCTTGCATTACCTCAGCACACTTGGCGCAGCATGCAAACTTGTTTATTTAAAATTCTCATAACCAAACAGCCCTTGGGGTTCAATGGTTATTTTATATAAAGCCCCACCAAACCCTATACTTAGATTGGATTCTTAGATACAGCCCCCTCATCCGCATGGATTGCCTTATTACAGAACGCCTTATGTGGCCCCCCGAATCTCTGGCCCGCACTTGCAAGTAATGCCATTGCTTGCGCTGGCCTGTAATGAAGCTAGGTAAACATTCTAGCAGTAGATATGAAATATTTATCATATTTTTATGATTATAAATACTTTTGTGTACAACCTGCAAAACTTCCTTAAAAGAATCTACTATTTGTTTTCGGGAATGTGAACCATTATACCTTAGATGCTGTACGACAGATGCAGACATATCTGTTTAATCCGCTGAATCCGAGTGGTTTTTCGCAAACAATTATAATATCAGGACTTGGAAAGCTGGGTGCAGGGCTGGCTTCCATCATAGAACGCATTACTTCCGCCTACACAGGAGATGCCTTAACTTTCCAAACAGTACGAATCAAGCTGGACTACTCATCTAGACTCATATGGATGACTCATATATGCACTGAGGAGCTGCAGGGCCTATTTATTATTTATGCCTGTCAGGGACAACACAGTGATCACTCAGTTGATTCTCTAGAGCAGTGCAATAAACTACATGTAGATGAGAGTGCCGAGGGCCCCCCCCCCAGTCACACGACTGTCAGAGCCTAATTATCCATCATTTTATATTGTTTTTTTTTTAGCAAACCACTCATTCAGGTATTAAACAAGATATGTTTCTGCTCATGTAGCTACGCAATTCTCAAGGTAAATGATGTGCTTCAAATGCGCATAAATCTCTATTTCCCTTTCAAAGCCAGCTTTTGTAGTTTGTTTATACAAAAGTATTTTACACATCCATAGAACATTTTGTATTTTTTCCTGGCTAACACGTTGACCACACTTTTACTCGACCTACTTAAGCAATAATATTGTAGCACTTGCATGAGATGGTTTCTTATTGTCCCTTGATATGCTTAACCTTGGGATCCTATCAATGTGCATTCGATTCCCTTCCCCCCCCCCTGTGCCTCTGCTCTAACCTCCCGTCCTCCTCCAGGTCCGGGTTGTCCTTAGCATCCGAGTCCCGCCACGCCGCTATGGCAACATGTATATAGATCCTCCAAGGGGGTGGCCCCTCGCCCAAACGACTACGACCGGGTAGGTCACAAGGAGGGGGTAGACCAAGACGGTAAGAGCCCGATGTAATATACCCGGCGTGGTTTGCAGAATGGACAGTACATGAACGAAGAGGGGTACGGGGTAATTAAAAAGATTCTGAACAGACCCCACGACCGCCGGTGGTCGCTGGAGCCAGTAGGTGGAGCTGAGCATTGTGGGACAAATGGGGAAAGAAATTCGAGAGTAAAGGGATATAGAGAGTATTGCATCTCGCATGATATAAGAACTGTGTCTAAAATGGAATAGTTGTCAGAGACAGAGAGAGAATGTTATAGGAGGAGTAACTATATTAGGATGGTAGGAAATAGCACAAGAGAATAAAGAAAGAATGGGAACAGTCCGTGGGGAATAGCGAGAGAGGGGGAGCTGTAGTTAGGATGAAATAATGCAACGATATGTAAAGATATGGAATGATCTTACGAGATGAAGGAAGTAGGAGTTATGGCGTGAAAAGTGGAGGGCTAATTAGTGAATAAGAAGCGAGAGCGTCCTGGAAAAGAAAAAAAGGGCGAAGGGGAATAGGGGGAGAGGTACGTCAAACGGAAAAGAAAGATGGGTCTGAAATGAAAGGAGGGAGGAATTGTGAGATTGGTCGAATTGAAAAGCGGATGGTGTGCAAATGAGTGAAAGGGGCTATATATAGGGTTGAGGGGGGAGTAGAAGGGAGAGGTGGGATTTTGTGAGAGGAGGATGCAATGACATGGAGATAAACGACCTTTGGAGCGGAGTGAATAAGAACAATCAGATAGAGCGGAGTGTAAGCGTTAAAGCAAAACGATGATGGATAGAATATATGGGGTCAAGACGTAAAGGACTGTTCAAAGGGGGCGGAAGTGTACGATGATTTGCGCCCACCAGGACTGAAAGCATAATCTCCTTAGATTCATACAAGACAATAAATCCTGTGACCTTTCCTCCGCTTGAATGTTTCCAATGTATTCCCGACCCTCCCTTTCTCTTGAATTTGTGAAAATTGTCGTTTTAATTTAACACTTTCATCTCAATGTTGTGGTCAGGCTGAAGACAATGTTTTTGGCACAGGAAGTGTGTCCCTTTTTTTGTTGTGGCTCATCCATGTTACTTAGAGTTATCTTTTGTTCTGATTGTTGCCCAGTTTCCCCCAATGTGAGGCCTCAGTAGAACATCTTGGAGACCCATGCATAGACCACATGGTGTGAGGTGCACCATAGTTACCTGGGATCTGTTATCCTTATTGGAGTTTTACATCTTGTCTGATGTTGTGTTCTTGTTGGAGAGGGCAATGAGCTCCTGCCAATGATGTTTTTAGATTGATGGAGGACTTGTCTGTACCATGGAAGTGGGGGGTCTGAAATAGATCTCATAGTCATAATTCTGTAATGTAGTGTGTACTTTGCGTGTAAGTCCCCTTAGCTCTTTCAAGATGTGGGTTTTGGTGGCCTGACCTCCATGGTTCGCTCTTTTTGCCTTGTATGCCGGATGACTTCTTAGAAGCGGAGGCTCTGAGCAATTTGATTTCCAATGGTACCTGGATGAATAAAGTTCTCAACAACTAGGACTCTCACTTTTATCTATTTAACCACTGTTTAACACACAATACACGAATCTTTTAGCGATGAGGTCAATAGCATGTAGAGAATGTAATAGCTCAGCCCCAGCTTCTCCTCATTTTCTCTCTTCTCCCTTTTCGTAACCTGAACGTCCCTTGCTTCAAGGGGAGAGAATGAAGCAGGCTCCAGTGATCCCTCTTCATACTCAACCGGATTGTTTGCTTCCAATGGAACAACACCCGCATCGGTGTTAGCAACGATCGCGGTTGTTACACTTGATTCGCCACTTGGCAAGCTGCCAGCAGCCTAACGACCTGGTCTCGCGTGTGGTCGCCGCCATTTTAGCTCGAACCATTGCCATCTACAGCCTCAGGTCACCCAAAAACATAAAAAACCTGTACAATATTGTATCCTCCATATTCTACTGACCCAAAGTAAAATCCTAACTCCAACCCACAAGACAATGTCTGCAATTCGGGCAGTTTTAAATCATTGTCCCTGCTTCGAATTTTTTTTTTCCCCTTCCCCTAATACCGCATGGGACTCTTAAATACTCACTATGAATTGGCAATATGTTATGCATAAACAGAACCGTCACCCAGCTCCTTACATGGGAACATAAAAAAGTTATAATTTCTGAAAACAAAAAACGGGCCTGGTCCTTAAGGGGGTAAGACCATCCCAGCGAATTGACTCGGTCCTACCACGTGTGGTCGACCTGATGGCATATGAATAATCTGCTCATGTCCATAGGAAACTGTAATAACCACAATTAGTAAGTAAATCATAAAAACAACTCCATTTGAAAATGAACTTTTACAAGTGCCTAAAAAGAGTATGGAGGATACGGCATGTCCTCCAGAGTGTAAGGGTATATTTGCTAGTCCGATCTCCAGACATCCGTCAAAGATAAGGATTAGAGAATGAGCGAGTTACTCGTCGAGCTTGAAATGCTCGTTCGGTTTAAGGTACTCGAAACGGCTCGTTGCTCGGACGAGTATTTCCCCTGCTCGAGATCGAGCATTTAATTAAACAAGACAGTGATATGAACAGTTAAGAATATAATAAACAGTGACATCAAGGATCATTTTAAGTGAAAACCACCGTGAAGAACACAGTGAAGAATAGATTCCAGATGTTTTCGCCACAATCTGCTTACTTGTCGGAAGATCACACTTGGAACGGGGAGACATCGCGGGCACACAGGGAGACGTTGCTGGCCGCACGGGGATACAATCCGCTGCAGCACGGGGGAGCATCCGCTGGCACACGGGTGGCCAGCCGCGGCAGCCCGGGGTATGACAAACTCGGGCAGCACGTGGAAGACAACGCTGGGCATCACGGGGGATACCCACTCGGGCAGCCCGGGGGCAGACATCGCGGGCAGCACGGGGGAAGACATCGCTGGCAGCACGGGAACATCTCTGGCAGCACGGGGGAGACATCGCTGCAGCCTGGAGACATCGCGGCAGCACGGGGGAGACAACTCGGGCACACGGGGGAGACTTGGCTGGCATCACGGTGGATACTCGCTGGCATCAACGGGGGGACTCGCTGGCCGCACGGGTGATACATCCCGCTGGCATCACGGGGTAGACTCGCTGGCTCACTTTGGAGACAGTGCAGCACGGGGGAGAAACGCGGGCAATCACGGGGGACATCGCTGGCAGCAACGTGGAGACATCGCTGGCACACGGGGGAGACATCGCTGCAAGCACGGGGGAGATCGCATCAACGCGGCGCAGACACGGTACGTGGCAGCAGGGGGAAAGACAATCGCTGGTCACACAGGGGGAGACATCGCTTGGCAGCACGGGGGATACATCGCTGGTCAGCACGGTGAGACCGCTGAGCTCGGGGAGACATCGCGGGAACAATCCGCGGGCACCGGGGGAGACATCGCGGCACATCGGGGGGACAATTCGCCGCAGCACGGGGGATCATCGCCGGCAGCACGGGAGTACGCAGACGGGAAATCGCCGCCTGGAGCACGCCAGCCGGGGAGACATCGCTCCGCACAGAAGGGAGCTTCGGGATAGAACGCCCGGGACAGCGTTCTCCTCTCCCTACCAGTAGCGTGTGCTGACCTCTTGCATCTATTCTCACTGTGTTTTTCACTTAAATGATCCTGTGGTCACTGTTTTTATTCTATTCTTCACATCTATAATTGTCGGGAGAATAATATACCGCGTGACACAGTGAAAGATCTAGCAGATTTTGCCATCATCGCTAACTTATCAGAGACATTCTTTTTCCATTAAATAACACATTTATTCTCCGAACCAGGTTCCCCTTTAAAAATGCTCTGGGTCATCCCCATTGCCTTCATGGGGCTCGTTATTCGAACGGCACTCGAGCATCTGTGAAAAGTTCTTCTCGAATAACGAACACCCTAGCATTTTAGTGCTCGCATCATCTCTAAATAGGACCTCCAGAGAGGACCATCTAAAGGGGTTTTCTAGCTTTAGTCAGATCATGGTGGTCCCATCTTGGACCCCTCCCACTACTGAATAACCGACGTGTCTGGCACCGGATTGATTTGGAAATGGAGCAGGAATTACAGCTCCATTCCTGTGTTGTCCCGGCTCTATAAACTGTAATTTACGCTCCTATTTAAGCTGGAATCAGCTAATTTTGGTTGTGGAGCATTGAAGAGTTGATGGTGCATGTGTGTGTATTTTGAGGGAAATTAGATTATATTTTCCCTTTCCTGCCTCCGTAATTGTCCATTCGGGTTTTTGGTCCTTTTTTCTCCTGTTCATCCTTAGCTAGGTCCTCGATAATATCGTTGTGACCAAAAGCACAAGCCATAAAATAAATACAACAAACCCAACATAGAAACATTTGTCCTTTTTTTATGTACAGCATAAAATTCCTTGAACAAATAAAAATATACGTTCATGACCCATATGCCGAATTAATACTTCCTGTAATAAAAATAGTGTTAAAGGTTTCTTTTCGCTCTCCAAAAACTTGCTATGAGTTCATTTTAAAAAAGCAGGCTGTCTGCCTTTATTTTTCTGATAAATATTTTTTTCCCACGCAAATAATTCTCGGAGCTTGTTTTCTTAGAAACTCTGCATTGTGCTGTTCCTCTATTTATTCCTACTAGAAATGTAAAAACATTGGCAATTGGGCGGTACCGTTGAAATGTGACACTATCAGACTGCTTAGAAACACCCTCATTGATAATGAGACTAGCCCAAACTGCCTGTAAATTGATCATTTATTTGTAGGAGGGATTACAGAGAATGGCACAAGCTAAATAGCAAAGATAGAAAAGTATTGTCAGTTCATGAGAATTGTAGTATTTCTGGAAAGACAGGAAGCTCTTAATACATATACATATCATTCCTGTTGTTCCATCTGACCATGGATATAACCTTGTATTGTCTTATTTTGTCTGGATATGTTCCCCCATGATCCGTAAAGCACTGTGGAATTTTTGGCGGTATAAGGATTATAATTACTATTGTTATATCCCTTACCCTTAAAGAGATCAGCCATCAAAATCAAGTACAGGTGGTCCCCCTACTTCAGAACACCCGATTTACCATACGACCCCTAGTTACAGACGTCCTCTTGGATATTGGCAATTTACTGTACTTTAGTTAGCCCTAGGCTACATAACAAGCCATAACACTTATCTAATGTGTCTGCAATTAAGATTATTATTAATCTGATTCGTCTATGACAACCCCAACTTTTTAAAATCCATGTCACAGAGACCCAAAAAATTCTGGCTGGGGTTATAATTATAATGTATACAGATCCGGCTTCATACAAATTCAACTTAAGAACAAACCCACAGACCCTATCCCTACAAACCAGGGACACTTACTCTAGATCCAGGCACTGTGATTGATGATTTTTCTTATATTTTTTATCCATGTCCCCTCCTTCTAAATCACTTCCAACTATGCTAACGAGCCTGAAGGGCTATGGTGGCGTTACCTGAGCTCCTCCATGTTTCTGGATTCACAGACTGCTCACTAGAGCAGAAGTCACTTGTTCCGCTCCTCCCTACTCCTTTGGCACTTCCCCTCCCTCTGCCTGCTGTAATCTAGAACTGGTATGACACCCCCAAGCCCCATCCGGTTAACTTGCAGAATTGGAAAAGTTGCTTCATTTTGATGGTAGATTTAACTTTTAGTAGTAGTGTTATTAGTAACAAATAGGAGACCCTATTCTCTTATCCAAGATAAGAGGAAGTGTTTTGGATTCTTCATTATGTATTACAAGTGTTAACACATGATCCATTTATTGGCTGAGCTGATAAGTGACAAGTGCTTTCAAGGTACGATGACTCTCTGTCGGGTGTATTTATTACCAGGGTTCAGTCCAGGCTGGGAAGTGTGACATCCTCTGCTTATGTGAGTAGCTCCATACTGCTGCCTGCCTCCTGCTGCTTGTTTTGGTCCAATGTACTTTCTTCTTTCCATAATCACAGTGTTGTTTTACTTTCCTGACAGGAGCAGGAGCTTGCACGCTTCTTACAGACGTCAGCATCTGTGCGGATTTTTTTCCATAGTTCAAGTCTCCCTTCTCGGTCGTACTTGAATCGCTCCATGTCCTGATGTTCCTCCGGCTCCTGTAATGGATCATTCCCAGGATGGTTCTCAGAACCAGAGGAAGGTACATTATTTATGATATGTATTCTCTCTCCCCTGATGCTCATCTATCCATTAGGGTTTCCTCATCCAATTGTTTGGTTTACTAAGACTTGAATGCGGTTTGCACATCTGTCCATCATATGGTGGTCAATGGTGTCATTGCATATTCTTTTACTGGATGCCTTGCGTGATGCTTCCATGTAGGGGTAGCACAACGTTAACTATGTTTTCTGTGATGATGATGAATTCTTTATTTCTATATTCGTTACATATATGAGGCAATATTAAATAGATCTATGAAATATAGGGTAACATTTATCGGACATAACATATATTCCAGATTTCTATAATATTATATCTATTCGGTTGTGGAGGTGGCAATGCCATAGCTTTAAACCAATACAACCTTATATGTGTGTTCTACGTGCTTGAGAGGGTGGGAGCTGACACAGTGAGATTCTGCCCCTGCATTAGTACAGACTGGTCACCATCCAGTCTGCAACTCCCCCAGAGGTCTCACCCAAACTGCCCTAGGTCAATATTCAATTACTATAAAATGCTGCTTTTGTTCTTTAAGTGTAACTAAATTTTTAATGAAATGATAATACTAAACTTTGTTTCATACTTTATTAATTAATATGGACATAGTCCTTCTTTTCCCTGCCTTTCTTCCTTATTTAAGCATTTATGTAAATCAGCTTTCTTTTGCCTTGCTTCACTCACAGCTGATAGATAACCAGATACAAATCTTCAAGGGAATTATTTACTAGCATGGAATGAGTAAATCTTATTTCATAGTTCGATATCTCTCTGCTGTTTAGGGGACTGCTCACTTCAGGAGATAGAGGAGCAGAAAGCCACAAAGTACCTAAATGAAGTATTTTACCAAAGTTTAGTATTTATTTTGAAGCAAAAAGTTTATGCTGTAAATATTATTTTACAAACAACTTTCAGCTTTGCATTGTGGTGTTCTTCTAGTATTTTTTAGGGTGTTATGAATAAATTGACAACCGTGTATTACCAGAAGTGGGGGAAGGTTCCCTGGACAGTCACAATGTCAACTCAGTGGTTATAGTCTCAAAATTTTTAGTGACAAAACTATTTTGATAAGAGGATGGTAACACCCATTTTATATAACACATTTTATGTGTCCCTTTTACATACATAACTGCTACAAAATGTTCTATTTTCTTTTGAAAACAGTCCGCCTCTGGCCACACCCTTCCACGCCCCCTTGGCAAGATGGTGGTTCGCTTTAATTTTAATTATTTCGGGCACTTGTAACCCGAAGACTGATGTACATGCCCTGATAAACTCCCCTACGAGTGTTTAGAGACATGTCTAAGACAAAGGATTGAATGACCATTTGCTAGTTTTTTGCCGTCCAGTTCCAGAAAAGATAAAATCGGATGTCACATAAGGGGTGTCATGTACAAAATCAGAAAAGATTTTGCAAACCATTTTTATGTACCACCCCCCGGCTCGTTTTCTGCGGATAAGACACCTTCTAACCCCCTGAAAATCTTCTGTTCCAGAGTCATCTTATACGCCAGGTTTATGGGCACCTTATTGAAAGCAGATTCAATAAGATTGTCCTGGGAAGCAACAACCCACCCGTATCTTTCTTTTTTCATTCCGTTGGCGGCCTCTGGCTTAAATCGTCGCTCCCTTGATGTCATCAGGGAACAACGATCTGTCGCCATTACAACCTCGGGTCTTACAAGGCTGTAAATCAACTTTATCTCATCTATCTCACACGCACCTAGTATATATACCGTACAGTATAAAGTATCCCAAAGCCTATCTATCCCCTCGTATATCTAAATAGGTACAAGAAACAGTTCAGCACGGAGTCCAGGCTCCTGAGCCACACTTTGAATAAACATCACCTTTAAAAGAACTCTGACTCTTGAGTGCTGCCTAGTTTTCCTCCTACTGCATCTAAATATGTATATCTGATGTGTCACCTTCATCTATTTTTAATTTATCTCATCCATGTAATTTATCTATTGTATGTATTTGTTAGCCTATACTGTAAATGTATAGGCTGTATTTAAATGAGTTCCAAGAATTCTAGACACAAACTTAAAGGGAACCTGTCATCAGATAATCACTTTTTACAAGATGACAGGTTTCCAATAACCTTTGGTATGTTGATTTGAAAATGCCTTTGTGCTGCCTATCTATCTATCTATCCTATTTGTCTAATGTAATGTGCATTGATCGTATAAAGAATGTTGGGTCTGTCCAACCACAGCCACTGTCCCAAATGTATTCCATCACTAGGACAACATTCCCACTTTCCTTCAGTGATCTGACAATGGGAGTTTGTTAATTACAATCCTGTTATGCCTATGTGTTACTGTCTGCCTCAGAATTAAAATAGCAGGCACTTTGTAAAATGTCAAGATGAAGTAAGTAGAAACTATATAACTCTTGTTCTGTAATATATCACCGAAAATGGTCTGTCCTTTGCCAACTGCTGCTTCCAACTGTGTAATATGTTTGTAGTACGATAGTCTTATATAGCAAGCCCTCATTCTTTTTTCACTGATGGTGCCTCAAGTGGGTGACCTTTCATATGACGTCCATATATCCTTGTGGTCGTCCTCACTTCCTCTTTCCAGGTTATGCCTTATTATTACAGTCATTTACCCCCTGACTGCAGAGACACTCTGTACCCTGGTCAATAATATTGGAGAAACTGCATACTGAGATGGAGATGACAAAACCTCCTTTTTTCTTCTTTCTTTAACCTTAAGATAATGGACCACATGTTATCAAAATCAGTGCAAACTGCACTATCTCCCTGGTATAGTGCATTGTGCGCCAGATTCAGAAACGTTCTTGCATGAATCTGGCGCCCCCTGTGCTGTTTCCACCAAAGTGCACAATTTTTTTGGTGGCACCTTTACCACTGAGCGTGCAACAAACTTCTGTCAGCACTTTTAAAAAAGCACAATGTGACTGTGCTCAGGAACACTCATTTCAGTGCAGAAATTTTGTGTTAAATGAAGTTACGACACAAACTTGGTCTAAGTAATGTGGCATCGATCGTTTGCACTGAAAGAACGTGCAAAGTCGACAAAACTGCTGCAGGGGGTTTGATAATGTGAGCCATATTTTTAAATTAGCCATTCACACTTGCACATTTGTTAACTTTAACGATTTACGATTTGGTTACTTTATATTCTCTATGTTTCTCCATACTTTCCATTTAAACTCAAAATTGTTTTTTTCACCAGAAAAACACCTTCCTACATGTTTCTTTCATGGCCCAGTTAGTAGCATCAGACATAAAATTAGCTTGAAGAGGGATGTAACTGGTTGTATAAAGATAGTTTAGTACTGAAGTCAAGCTCTTCCCTGTCTCAAAATGTCCCATCTGCCATGACTCATGCTTCTGAAGCAGGAAGCTTGACTTCAGTGACCGTATCCAATCATTTAACATCTCACTTCAAGTTGATTTTCTGATAATGCACCACCCGAGCCATGAAAGAAAGTGGTTTTCTTGACAAGATAAACATGGTTGTTAGTGCCAATTCCTACTGACAATTTACTCTTAACTATCATGCCATTTATAGTATTGTAGTCTCCATATGGGGCAGTTTTTGAAAGTACAGCAAGTATGAAAAAAAGTAACTAAAGAAATAAAATGTTTTTTTCTCAGAAAGTTAGAACAGCCAGTGTGGTAAAGAAGACATATGCACATATGTAAAAATTTAGAGACATTTTTTTTACTGGTAAACATCCTCTGAACACTTACTTGTGATCATGTTCATAGTATAAGGCTGGAAAAAGATGCAAGTCCCATCAAGTCCAACCTTAAAGATTAAAAATGTTTTATCCCCATAACCCATGATATTTTTCTCTCCCAGAAAGGCATCCAGGCTTGACATGTACATAGAGTCCGCCATTACAACCTCCTGCGGCAGGAGCTTCCATAGTCTCACTGCTCTTACAGTAAAGAACCTTGTCTTGTTGATGGTAAAATCGCCTCTTTCCTCTAGGCGTAAGATGCCCCCTTGTCCTGGGTCCAGGCCTAGGTATAAAAGATCTTTGGAGAGATCCTTGTACTGTCCGTTCAGGTATTTGTACATTGTATATGAGGTCTCCCCTCAGTCGTCTTTTTTCTAAAGTAATAATCCCAAATTTTGTAATCTGTCAGTGTATTCTATCCCCCCATTCCCCTAATAATCCTGGTTTCTCTCCTCTGCACCGTTCCAGCTCTACTATGGTCCTTTTTACACTGGTGCCCAAAACTTAACAATGGGGCACATTTACTTACAAAGCCCTTGAGTTCACTAAAAGTGCATTGGTCTGTCTATAATGCTGCGGCGATTCACTAAGACTGGTTGCCAGAAATCATGAATGTCACTTCCCTCACTGGTCTGAAAGAGTTTCACCACTTTTTTTGTGGTGCATCTTTAACATAGGAGCGTGCGACACAATTTGAAAGTTAAAGAGGATCTGTCAGCCCCAAAGAGGCCCCTATCAGAACATGCCCCCCCATTATCCTCTCCCCGCCCTTTCTATCCAGGGCCGGACTATAGGCGGGGCTCCCGGGCTGCGAGCCCCGGGCCCCCACCATCTTGCCCCCCCTAGGGGCCCCCACCAGATGCACCTCCCTGTCCCCCCCTCATGAGCCGAACGCCGCCCTCCTCGGGCATAGGTGAGCGCCTCCCCCGCGATCCAGCCTGCATAACTGTTAGAAATAATTTCGTCTGCCGACTAAAATTAAATTTAATAATCTTATTTATAATATATAAAATTTGTAAATATCTATCTAATCATTCAGGCTTGTGTCCGTGATGATTTTACAAAAGTATGGTCCATAGACAGGGCAGTGCATGTAGTGCTTAAACACTGTCCCGGCTGGTGAGCCTATTACTTGTGGTCTGTAGGATCAATATTCTTAGACCAAGAAAAAATACTGATAAGCTCAGCTAATTTTCATAAAAGTCACACCTAATACGCTTTCTGCATCTATAGTAATGTGATTAGATGCGTCCTCAGAGGTGCTTTGATTGGTTTGTGAAGTGTGACATGTATCATATCACCACCGGCAGCATTTCCCCCCAGGCATTGTTACCAAGCCGTAGCTCAGGTAACAAATGACAGGGTATTTAAAACCCTTAGTTCCCACCCATAGATGGTGTCTGTCCGGGGCCGGGCTGCATTTTCAGGCTCATTGATTGTTGGGCGGTAGCCGTCAATCCAAGTACCGCCCATATGCAGGAGCATCTCGCTAGTTAGCAATAAGACTGCTATCAGTATCCTGCATAGGAGTTCACGCCCCTCACAAGGCGGGGCTCCGTATCATATGCGCGATCGCCCTGGGGGATACGTCACGGGGTCCGTGATGTTTCACTTGGTCAGTGATCCCCGAGTGTCACATTCGTTAGTGAGATCAACGTCGCAGGATTAATGAAGGTAGCAGAGATGAAGGAGTGATAGAAGACCATTTGCAGTGGTTTCAAGTGATTATAGGATAGTTGTATCGGACATTGAATGTAAAGTTATCCGCGTTATCGTAGTTAAAGTTATCCGCAGAGACTGCCATTAGAAAAAGATTCGCGGTACCGCTGTATTTGCCAATTGTAAGGAATGTTACCGCGGCAGCTGCCATCTATTTACATCGTTTTGTGTGTGACCCACCAACATTGATTAGTTAAATAAAAAAAGCAAATGGACACAAAATCATTAGGCCCCGTGGTTTGACGGTGTCCAAGGAATATCCATCGTGAATCTCTCTGGCACACCCCTTTGTCATAATCGCCTCCCGTTATCAGGGGATCGATAGCTTCGATGCCTGAAAACTGATCACCTCCGGGTTTTCCTTTGGAATTCCCACACATGCCGGGCGATGGGGGTGTCATGTTCATTGATAATGTCCCTGTGTGTTTCCCCAATCCTGGTCCTCAGCTCACGATGGTTTTTACCTGACGTAGTGTGTGGATCAACACACGTCAATAGTCACACTACTACTCTCCCCTCAGTTCTACCGGAGATGTATTTCTTATTGGTAAACCTTGTTGGTATTAGAACTCCGGAAACTGGCACCTTCTTGGATATATTTGCAATTCTGGCATTTTTCTACTACACTTGTAGGTGCCTTTTGGGGTTTCGGAGCTCGGGTGGTATTTTGGACTGGGATATAGGTTGACTATGAACCAATTATCATCCAAGTTTTCTGCCCCTGCGGTAAGTAATGGAGGGAACTTCTCCCACCATTTGGCCTATATCGGGGTCGCGTTGTAGAATACTCCAAAATCTCAAGGGTTTGGCGGACCTGGTGTGTCCGTCATCATACAGCCTATTATCCCGCATTTGGAGTCGTTTTTCTCCTTGGATTTAGGGTGACAGAAGGGTATTTCTGTTGGAACATAGTGCATGTTGGTATGCTTGTTTCAAAACTTTATTGGGTATCCCCGTTGCCGGAACCTATGATTAATTCTGGCTGAGGAGGACATAAATCAGGAGGAGTGTATTATTCCTCCTGGCTCTTAGGTACTGTCCCTTGGTTCCCTTTTACAGAGGTTTGGGGTGATGAACTTGTGCCAACGTAGCAATTGTTTGTTGCAGTTGGCTTTCTATACATGTGAGTGTTTACATCAGTGCTGATTTTTTGATTTGAGGTCAAGAAAACTGCCCGCCCATCATCCTGCTGCATGGGGAGCCGCCCCCCGCCACTCCGCCCCCCCCCCCCCCCCTCCCTGCACAGGTGACAGCACAACCCGCTCGTCCCCGATCCCTCAAAGCTAAAGTAGTGGCCAACGCATCCCGGCTCTAACCCGCCCTGCTTCCCCCCCCTGCTCCGCTCAGCTCGCGTCCCTCCCCCTCGCCCCGGCTTAACATCGCCCCTCCCCCCCCCCCCACCCCGCTCAATACACCGCCTTCCTTCCCCCCCCCCCCCCCTCCCACCTCGCTCACCCCACCCCCCCTCCTCTCCTCGCTGCCACCCCCCGCTTCTCTCACCACGTCTCCCCGCTCACTACCTACCCACCCGCTCCTCTCCCTCCGCTCCTTCCCTGCTCCTCTCGCTCACACAACCCCCACCACCCCCTCCCCTCGTCTGCCCTCTCTCACCACCCCCCACCTCCCCCTTCCCCACATCCTGCTCCCCGCGCTCACCCCCACCACTCCCCCGTCCCCCGCACCTGAACCTGCTCCGCCACCCCCCTCCTCTTCCAGGCCGAATAAGCACCGACCGAACTCCCCCCCCCCCCCCCCCGTGCGAACAAGCACTGCAAGACCCCCCAACCCTCCCGAGCAACAGACCCCCGGTCAACCCTAACAGGTAGTATATACATATGTTTTTTCTTTTTTCTTGTATAAGTGTATATATGTAATGTGTATTACATGTTATGTGTATATCCAGTGTATATAATATATATACAGTTGTAATGTGTATAATGTAAATGCTGTGCATATATGCATCTACTGTGTATATGTATATACTGTTAATATATGCCTCTACGTGTCTATGTGTATATTGGTTATATGTGTTAATGCATCTACTGTGTATATGTGTATATATATATCTGTGTAATATGTGTATATAATGTATATACTGTTGATATATTCATCTACTGGTGTATATGTTGTTATACTGTGTATCTATGCATCCTACTGTGTATATATGTATATACTGTGTATTTATATGCATCTACTGTGTATATATGTATATATGTTATACTGTGTATTATTCATCTATCTACTGTTATATGTGTACAATAAAAAATATACTGTGTATTATGCATCTACTGTGTTGTTATAGATCTGTGTATGTATGCTCCTTGTGTATTATGTATTACGGTGTATTTTGCATCTACTGTGTATATTTATATCGTGATTATGCATCTACGTTAATATACTGTGTATAGATCCATATACTGTGTTTTATACACGCATATATTTTATATAAGCATAATGTGTGTACATTTATATATATGTGAATGATGTGGTTTTTGTATATACTGTGTTATTGAATGTATGTATTACTCTTATTAGATATATACATTGTACATACATATATAATATATATATATATATATATATATATATGGTTTTCGTGCTGTCGCCGCTGTGCTACTGGTGATGAGGCAGCTGTATGTAGCTGTGGTTACTGGGGATGAGGCCCTGTGTGTAGCTGTGTTACGGGGATGAGGCAGCTGTATGTAAGCTGTGTTACTGGGGATGAGGCGGCTGTATGTAGCGGTGTTACTGGGTGAGGCGGCTGTATGTACGCGTGTTACTGGGATGAGGCGGCTGTATGTAGCTGTGCTACTGGGGATGAGGCAGCTGTATGTAGCTGTGTTTACTGGGGATGAGGCGGCTGTATGTAGCGTGTTACTGGGGATGAGGCAGCTGTATGTAGCTGTGTTACTGGGGATGAGACGGCTGTATGTAGCTGTGTTACTGGGAGTCGAGGCGGTGATGTATCGTGTTTGACTGGGGATGAAGCGGCTGTATTGCTTTGTTACTGGGGTGAGGCGGCTGTATGTAGTCGGTTTTGCTGGGGACAGCGGCGCTGTATTGTAGCTGTGTTACTGGGAGCGAGGCGCTGTATGATAGCTGTGTCTAGGGAGCGAGGCGGCGTATGTATCTGTGCTACGGGAGCGGGGGTAGTACTGTGTTCTGGGGATGAGGCGGCTGTAGGTAGCTGTGTTACTGGGGTGAGGCGGCTGTATGTACTGTGTTACTGGGAGAGCGAGGCGTTCTGTATGTCGCGGTTTTACTGGGGATGAGCTGCTGTATGTAGCTGTGTTACTGGGGATGAGGCGCTGTATGTAGCTTTGTTACTGGCTTGAGGCGGCTGTATGTAGCTGTTGTTACTGGAATGGAGGCGGCGTATTAGCTTGTTACTGGGATGAGGCGGCTGTATGTAGCTGTGTTACTGGGTATATGCGGCTGTAGTAGCTGTGTTACTGGGGATGAGGCGGCTGTATGTAGCTTTGTTACTGGGGTAGGCGGCTGTATGTAGCGGTGTTACTGGGACGAGGCGGCTGTATGTAGCTGTGTTACTGGGAGCGAGGCGGCTGTATGTAGCTTGTGTTACTGGGGATGAGGCGGCTGTATGTAGCTTTGTTACTGGGGTGAGGCGGCTGTATGTAGCGGTGTTACTGGGGAACGAGGCGGCTGTATGTAGCTGTGTTAACTGGGAGCGAGGCGGCTGTATGTAGCTGTGTTCTGGGGATGAGGCGGCTGTATGTAGTCTGTGTTACTGGGGATGAGGCGGCTGTATGTAGCTTTGTTACTAGGCTTTGAGGCGGCTGTATGTAGCTGTGTTACTGGGAGCGAGGCGGCTGTAGGTAGCATGTGTTTACTGGGGATTGAGGCGTCTGTAACTGTGTTACTGGGTATGAGGCGGCTGTATGTAGCTGTGTACTGGGGTGGGGCGGCTGTATGTAGCTGTGTTAACTGGGTGAGGCGGCTGTATGTAGCCGTGTTACTCTGGGTGAGGGCTGCTGTATGTAGCTCTGTTACTGGGGTGAGGCGGCTGTAATTTAGCTGTGTTACTGGGGGAGGCGGCTGTTGTAGCTGTTACGGGGGAGCACATACAGCCGCCTCACCCCAGTAACACAGCTACATACAGCCGCCTCGTCCCCAGTAACACCGCTACATACAGCCGCCTCACCCCAGTAACAAAGCTACATACAGCCGCCTCATCCCCAGTAACACAGCTACATACAGCCGCCTCGCCCCCAGTAACACAGCTACATACAGCCGCCTCATCCCCAGTAACACAGCTACATACAGCTGCCTCATCCCCAGTAGCACAGCTACATACAGCCGCCTCATCCCCAGTAACACCGCTACATACAGCCGCCTCATCCCCAGTAACACCGCTACATACAGCCGCCTCATCCCCAGTAACACAGCTACATACAGCTGCCTCATCCCCAGTAACACAGCTACACACAGTTGCCTCATCCCCAGTAACACAGCTACATACAGCTGCCTCATCCCCAGTAGCACAGCGGCGACAGCACGAAACATATATATATATATATATATATATGTATGTACATATGTATATATATATATATAGAGTATATACATACATTCCATATACACAGTATATACAAAAACCACATCATTCACATATATATAAATGTACACACATATATGCTTATATAAATATATACGTGTATAAACACAGTATATGCATCTATACACAGTATATACACAGTAGATGCATAAATACACAGTATATACATATATACACCCGTAACCACGGCTACATACAGGGCCTCATCCCCAGTAGCCACAGCGGCGACAGCACGAAACCATATATATATCTATAATATATATGTATGTACATATGTATAGATATATATATAGAGTATATACATACATTCCATATACACAGTATAACAAAAACCACATCATTCACATAATATAATGTACACACATATATGCTTATATAAATATATACGTGTATAACCAGTATAGATCATACAGTATACACAGTAGATGCATTAAATACACAAGTATACATATATACACAGTAGAGCATAATACACAGATATACCAATATACACAATAGATGCAATAAGATCACAGTATATACACATATACAAACGTAGATGCATTATACACCGTATATACACATATACACAGTAGAGAATATATACACAGTATATTACATATATACATATATACACAGTAGATGCATAAATACACAGTATATACATATATACACAGTAGATGCATATATACACAGTATATACACATATACACAGTGATGAATATATACACAGTATAGTACATATATACACAGTAGAGCATATTTCTGGACCTACTGAATGATTGTGGATCTTTGGAATATTGGGGTCATTTACTAGGAGTCGTACTCTGCACTTTAGTTGGACCGATCACGTTCTTCATGGCTAAAACAGCTTGCACAGGTATTTAAGAAGTATCTATGCTGCAATTTTGTCACACTCAAACCTTTTGTGGCACAGCTGCGTGGCATCCATGCCACACAAATTAGGGTGCGTGCAGTCATCACCAGCATCTAGTGCCGCGACGAGGATTAAAACCCGCTGGAGTGGCGGCCAGAGGATAAGGGAGTACTCCTCCTCGTGAATATACCGATGCAAGCACAAAGTTACGTGGATCCAACCTCTTATTGGTAAGAGGTCAGTTCTTCAAGGAAGATTTACCTTAACTTTCTCTACATTGGTATAAATTTAGCATAGATAGAAACAGGGCCGGATTTAAGGTGGGGGGGCCCTTGGGCGCAAAATCTGGTGGAGGCCCCCAATAAGTGTAGCGTACACACACGTCCTCCTGCTTCCTTTCCACTATCCAGCTGTAACACAGCTACATACAACCGCCCACTGCCAGTAAACAAGCTAACACAGCCGCTCACCCGTAACACAGCTACAACAGCCGCCTCACCCCAGTAAAACAGCACATACAGCCGCCTCACCCCAGTAACAGA
This sequence comes from Engystomops pustulosus, assembly GCA_019512145.1. Lineage (NCBI taxonomy): Eukaryota > Metazoa > Chordata > Amphibia > Anura > Leptodactylidae > Engystomops > Engystomops pustulosus. Next base: position 171,528,353 of record CM033644.1, read on the forward strand.
GCTACATACAGGCTGCCTCATCCCCAGTAACACGCTACATTACAGCCGCCTCACCCAGTAACACAGCTACCATACAGCCGCCTCACCCCCAGTAACACAGCTACATACAGCCGCCTCATACCCAGTAACACAGCTACATACAGCCGCCTCATCCCCAGTAACACAGCTACATACAGCCGCCTCGCTCCCAGTAACACAGCTACATACAGCCGCCTCAAGCCAGTAACAAAGCTACATACAGCCGCCTCATCCCCAGTAACACAGCTACATACAGCCGCCTCATCCCCAGTAACACAGCTACATACAGCCGCCTCGCTCCCAGTAACACAGCTACATACAGCCGCCTCGTCCCCAGTAACACCGCTACATACAGCCGCCTCACCCCAGTAACAAAGCTACATACAGCCGCCTCATCCCCAGTAACACAGCTACATACAGCCGCCTCGCTCCCAGTAACACAGCTACATACAGCCGCCTCGTCCCAGTAACACCGCTACATACAGCCGCCTCACCCCAGTAACAAAGCTACATACAGCCGCCTCACCCAGTAACACAGCTACATACAGCCGCAATACCCAGTAACACAGCTACATACAGCCGCCTCATCCCCAGTAACAAGCTACATACAGCCGCCTCGCTTCCCAGTAAACAGCTACATACAGCCGCCTCAAGCCAGTAACAAAGCTACATACAGCGCCTCATCCCCAGTAACACAGCTACATACAGCACGCCTCATCCCCAGTAACACCGCACATACAGACGCCTCGCTCCCAGTAACACAGTACATACAGCCGCCTCACCCCAGTAACACAGCTACATACAGCCGCCTCATCCCCAGTAACACAGCTAAATACAGCCGCCGCCTCGCTCCCAGTCACAGCTACATACAGCCGCCTCGCATCCCAGTAACACAGCTACATTACAGCCGCCTCGCTCCCAGTAACCACGCTACATACAGCCGCTTGCCCAGTAACACCGCTACATACAGCCGCCTCACCCCAGTAACAAAGCTACATACAGCCGCTTCATCCCCAGTAACACGCTACATACAGCCGCCTCGTCCAGTAACACAGCTACATACAGCCGTCTCATCCCCAGTAACACAGCTACATACAGCTGCCTCATCCCCAGTAACACAGCTACATACAGCCGCCTCATCCCCAGTAAACACAGCTACATACAGCTGCCTCATCCCCAGTAGCACAGCTACATACAGCCGCCTCATCCCCAGTAACACGCTACATACAGCCGCCTCAATCCACAGTACACAACCGCTACATACAGCCGCCTCATCCCCTAGTAACACAGTACATTTCTACAAGCTGCTCATAAAGCGTTGGGATTCAGATTTTAGAAAGTATAAATTGCTTGGAGGATTTAAAGCAAAAAAAATCACAGCTTACACTATGCTCCATGTCCATCCGGCGGTGCAGGTGCGTCACTGTTTTTACAGAGCCCAACAGAGGCCCGGTCTTCTTCAGCATAGTTTACAGTGTGACGAGTGCAACGGACATGTATTTTGAAGGCTCCAAAGTAGCACGGAGCAATGATGTTAGGTACCAGGTTGAATGTGAGCACCGGAGAGGTACAGTATAAGATGTTGATTCTTTTGAATACCCCCTTTCGCCTTAAATCATATCTGTAGCTTTATTTTTTTATCCCCTTTCAAAGAACAACTTCTGTAAAAAGTAAAGGATATCTCCAGTGTAGTAATATCGTACACTAACTTAGACTTATTTTTTCATTTCTTCTTTCATGTGGCCACTTATATGTATTACGTTTAGTGCCTTAGTTGTCACATGACCCATCATGAACTTCTAGTACAAATGGCATATAGATGAAATATAGAAAGGATCCCCCCCCCCAAACAAAAACCTAAAAACACAATAAAAAAGTTATTCTAAATAAACCATTACTATGCAGATACAACCATGATGAAACCTATTTTTTCTGTAGCTATATGGCTAATGAAATCATTTCAGTGGAGATGAAGATATAAATCGTATCACTGTTAAAGATTCGGCAAAAGCCATATTTACATTCTAGAAATTTGACAGCAACTTCTTGAGCCTTGCAAGGTGACCTCTACACAGGCTTCTCCATACTTCTCCCTTGTGGGTTCAGCTTTAGAACATACTGCTGAATGGCCGTAGCTGTGACTGCAGTGACTCCACCTTAACAGGAATACGAACCCTCACAGCTCATAATGGTAGTACCAAATTGTTTTCACACAGCACGAAACGCAGAGCCAAGCCATAAACGGACGAAAGCTATCAATTTTCTCTTCTGCCACAGTCGTTACAGTTGCGTGTGATGTATATTATGTACACACATGGATCCTGTCTGTTTTATCTAAGAATGGCCAGTCTAAAATGTTCTATTGCCTAGTCGCACAGTGTTGTATTTGGATAGAGCTAGATGTGACTGCACCCTGGCTACACCAGCCAATCACAGGGGCTATTGAATACTGAATTAAAGGTATCACTGTGCTTGTTCTGTGAAAGGGTGTTGGCCACTAACAGGTATTACTGATACTCATATTAAAACTAATCATTCAAGTTTGGCATTTACCTCCCGGGGCCCCAGGTCAGTGACTCCCAGGCAGCAGGGCTGGGACAAACCTTGTGCTACATCCCACCCTCCAACACACTGATTTGGAGTGGTTATTACATAGGGGCAGAACAGCAGTGACTGCATGGCCCCTCAGTGTTTGGAACCAGCAGACTGGAGGTCACAGGACATTCCGGTTCCTGATGCTACTGAGGGATCATGTGACCTGTGCTGCCAATGGCAAACATTCAAGCTTTAACCAGGGTAAGTATAATATAGGGTACCACGTGTAAGGGTCTTCTACTTACCATGTTAAAGTTGGTATAAGTGGCCAACCCCTTTAAGTCTAGAATTGCAACCTAAACTTGCAGGATCGATTCAGCAAATAGATTTATTAGTGTACAGCTCACCAATCGAAATTTAAGTGCCGAAGCAACTAAGAAACAATGGATTGTTTTTCTCTGCGGGTACTATATATGGAAGACCAAGAGGTGACCTCAAAGCCTTCAAGCTCTAATAAAGCAACACTATGTAGCATCTATAAAGTGGCTAAATGACAGACTGACTTAGCCCTGAAAACTGGTTTGCTGTTTTTCCATGGACTGAGTTTCATCTGTTTGGGCTATACTTTAAGCGATCACAAAGAACACAAAACAAAATATATCTAGGTCTTGCTTAGGAAAACCATATTTTGACATTAAGTTAATTAACTAATGCATTCATTTGCTGTGTCGAAATGTAAATGAAAACGGTACTGCAGAGCCGTGCAACGCCTTTGATATCCTTGTTATTATCCATCTAATCCTGAGCCATGCCAGAAGTAGAGCGCAGGTCCTCCTGCATACAGATAGTGAGTGGATAGAGTTAAAGCAGTTCTCCGCTTAGTGAATTTCAGCACAGGTGCAGAATGACAAGTTCTATAACTGCTATTTATTCTCCTTATTAGTTCCAAGCGTTTGATGGGGGTAGCAGCACTTACGTTCCAGCTTTTGGCTGTGTGGTCTGTTGCAGTTGGAAGCGAACTGAAACATCTGAGAAGCATTAACTGGATTATTCTGCATGACTCTAATCTGTACCTTTTAGGTTCTGCTTCCTTAAATCACCATTGTTATTCGGCCTAGGTTGTGTCTAATTGTGTTTGTGTCCCTTCCAATGTCCATTCTAATATGGGGACCCAGGACAGGGGAAGTTAAGTGACATAAATATTATGAAGAAAAGTTGTTTTATGAGATTTGCTCTGAAAAAAGCAGCTCTCCCGAGCCAAAGTGTTGTGGGATTATCTCGTCCATGGTCTTTTAAAAACCCTTCCTCGCAGACTGAGGAGAGATTATATCTATAATGATAGTAATTCCCGTTATCACAGCGAAGTTTTTGTTTAATAGGAATTGAAGAAAAAGTAGATCACATGTGAAAGCAGTATGAAAAAAAAATATATGGAAGTCAAACTTGTTTCTAAGAAAATAAGACACAGAAACCCTTGTTCAAGGGATACTGTAAGGGGTAATGATGATGGCCATGTGAAAGGATGGTGCCACTTTTATAATAATATCATGAAGGGGTTGGGGCTCTGGATGTATGTTGATGTCCCATGAGAAGGATTGTGTGCTAGGAGTATTAAGCTATAACAGAGGTAAAGGAAACCTACCACTTAAAAGTGGTAGATTCTAAGACACAGATACATGGCCCACCGCAGTAGGGCACGCGCGCACGGCCGTTTCCTGCGGAGACAAATTTTAATATAAATTATAATTCAGCGATAAGGGATTTATTTTATTAATGAAATAAGATCGGCACCAGGCACCCTGAGTGGTGCCATGTATTATGTCTTAGAGACTACCAATTTTAAGTGGTAGGTTTCCTTTAAGGCTTGGTTGATATCATGAAAAAAGTTGGGGGCGTAGGAGTGTTAAAGACATAATATAGTAGGGCCCTAGGTGTAAGATGATGTCATATAAAGGGTCTATATGCCTAATAATAAAACCCTTTAGGGCGAGTCCTGGGGATAGTAATGTAATATTGTGGGGTGACACCATAGATTCACAAAGTGTGCAGGTCTTTTTGTCTAACTAGTGCTCAGTTTGATCATTAAATACATAAAATCTATAATTCCCAAATAATAAGAAAATGTATATTGACCAGAATCCATTAAAAGAAAACCATCAAATCAAGCATGATGAAATCAGGACACTTATATTCTTATAATTGTACTTATATGTTGTTATCCATACCTCCTTACTTCATCAACTTTTAAAATATAATTATAATAAGGGCTCTGTTCTTACCAGAGTCTTGTACTGAAGCTCCACAGGTGTACACTGTGAGAAGCACTCTTTCCACTGTGTGAATCTTCCTTTGCTAGCCTGCTCTGCAGGAGGGGCTCCAGTAATGTCCAGTTCTAAAATGTGAATTTAGAAAGAAGAGGTCATGGGAACAAATAGAAGAAGACTATTTTGGCTTTTTTTTCATATAAAGTACACCAAAGGCAGTAATTTATATTAGAAAAATATGCCAAAAATAGTTCTACTAGCAATTTTCACCATTCAATTTTCACCATGCAAGTATTAGCCCTGGAGATAACTGTAACTTTGTAGTTGAGGTTGTTAGTATCAGCAGGGCTGTGAAAAATGCATTTATACTTCATGACTTCTGTGTGAGATGTTTTCACAGAACACAGGGCCTTCCTCTTTGCTCTAAGTCTAAGTCAGTAGTCAGTCATTTCTAGTTATATATACCCTGAGCAGGGCCGGATTATAGGCGGGGCTCCCGGGGCTCGAGCCCCGGGGCCCCCACCACTTGCCCCCCCTATGGGCCCCCACCAGCTCGCCATCCCGTGCCCCCCTCATGAGCGAACGCCGCCTCCGCCTCCGGGCATAGGTGAGCTCCTCCCCGGCGATCAAGCCCCTACATAAAACTGCCGCCCATCATCCTGGCTGCGTGGGGAAGCCGCCCCCGCCATGGTGACAAGCAACCCGCTCAATCCGATTCCCAGGTTAACATCGCCTCCGGCTCCCCCCCGGCCTCGCTTCCTCTCGCTCACCACACCCCGCTACCGCTCGCTCACCATCCCCGAGCTCACACTCCCTCCCCAATCCACTCGCTCACCACCCCCCGCTCCCCGCTCGCTCGCTCACCACCCCCCGCTCCCCGCTCCGCTCGCTCACCACCCCCCTCTCCGCTCGCTCTCACCACCCCCGCTGACCCACTGCCGCTCCCTCACCACCCCCCGCTGCCCGTCCTCTCGCTCACCACCTCCGTCTCCCGCTCAGCTTCGCTCACACCCGCTCCCCGCTCTCGCTCGCGCCACCCACCCCCCTCCCCGCTCCTTCCTCACCCCCCCTGCCCCGCTCCCGTTCACCACTCTCCAAGCGCCGCTCTCTCGCTCACCCCGCTCAGCCGCCCACACCCCGCTCCCCGCTCACCCCCCCCCGTACGAAACATGCAACCGGCACCCCCTTCCCCTCCCCCCCCTCCCGGCCGAATAAGCAACCGACCGACTCCCTGGCGAACAAGCACAGTCAAGACCCCCCTCCCCCGAACAACAGGCACCCGGTTCAACCCTAACAGGTAAGTAAATACATATGTGTTTTTTGTGTGTGATATAAGTATATACTGTTGTATTACGTGTAATTATACTGTGTATATTACCAGTGTATACTTTGTATATACAGTGTAACTGTGTATATTACTGTATTACTGTGTTATTATAGTGATACTGTGTATCGTACAGTGGATACGGTGTATATACCGTGTATACTGTGTATATACAGGGGTATCGTGTATAGTACAGTGTATAGATATGTGTGTACATTTTTATTATGAATGATGTGGTTTTTGTATACTGTGTTATGGAGATGTATGTAATCTTCTTCTCTCTCTCTCTCTCTATTATATATATATATATCGTATATATTATAATATATTATATATATATATATATATTCTATGTTTTGTGCTGTCGCCACTGTATGTAGGCGTGTTTACTGGGGGCCAGGCGGCTGTATGTAGCTGGTCTTACTGGGGGCCAGGCGGCTGTGATGTAGGCGTGTACGGGGCCAGGCGGCGGCTGTATGTAGCGTGTTACTGGGGCAGGCGGCTGTGTAGCTGTGATGGGCAGGCGGCGGCTGTATGTAGTGTTACTGGGGGCCAGGCGGCTGTATGTAGCTGTGTACTGGGGCCAGCGGCTGTATGTTAGCTGTGTTACTGGGGGCCAGGGGCTGTTGTAGCTTGTCTGGGAGCAGGGGCTGTTAGTGCTGTGTTACTGGGGGCCAGGCGGCTGTATGTAGCTGTGTTACTGGGGGCAGGCGGCGGCTTATGTAGCTGTGTACTGGGGGGCCAGGCGGCTGTATGTAGCTGTGGTTGGGGGCCAGGCGGCTGTATTAGTGTGTTATGGTGGCCAGGCGGCTGTATGTAGCTGTGTTACTGGGGGCCAGGCGGCTGTATGTGATTGTAAGTGGGGGCCAGGCGGCTGTAGTAGCTGTGTTATGGGGGCTCTAACGGGGGGGGCCGGCTGTATGTAGCTGTGTACTGGGGGCCAGCGCTGTATGAGCTGTGTTACTGGTGGGGCCAGGCGGCTGTATGTGCGGGTTACTGGGGGCCAGCGGGTCTGTAGGGTGTACTGGGGCCCAGCGGGCTGTATGTAGCGGTGTTACTGGCCCGGGTGGCCAGGCGGCTGTATGTGCGGTGTTATGGGGGCCAGGCGGCTGTATGTAGCGTGTTTCTGGGGGCCAGGCGGGCTGGGGACGGTGTACTGGGGCAGGCGGCGTAGTAGCGGTGTACTGGGGGCCAGGGGCGTATTAGCGGGTACTGGGGGCCAGGGGCGTATGTAGCGGTGTTTACTGGGGGCCAGGCGGCTGTAGTAGCTGGTGTTACTGGGGGCAGGCGGCTGTATGTAGCGGTGTTACTGGGGGCCAAGGCGGCTGTATGTAGCGGTGTTACTGGGGGCCAGGCGCGGTATGTAAGCTGTTGTTACTGGGGCGGCGGTGTATGTAGCTGTGTTACTGGGGCCAGGCGGTGTATGTAGCTGTGTTAACTGGGGAGGCGGGCTGTATGTGCTGTGTTACTGGGGGCCAGGACGGCTGTATGTAGGTGTTCTGGGGCCAGGGTCTGTTTGTACTTTGTAATGGGGGGCCAGCCTTGGGCTTTACTGGGGGCAAGGGGCTGTTATGTAGCGTGTTATGGGGCCAGGCGGCTGTATGTAAGAACTGTGTTACTGGGGGCCAGGCGTGCTGTATGCAAGACTGTGTTACTGGGGGCCAGGCCGGCTGTAGTAGCTGTGTTACTGTGGGTGGCCAGGCTGGCTGTTTGTAGCTGTGTTACTGGGGGCCAGGCGGTTGTATGTAGCTGTGTTTACTGGGGGGCGGCGGCTGTTGTATGTAGCTGTGTTACTGGCGGGCGCATCCGGTTGGGGCACAGGCGCTGTATGTAGCTGTGTTACTGGGGGCCAGGCGGCTGTATGAGTCTGTGTTACTGGGGGCCAGCGGCGGTGTATGTAGCGTGTTACTGGGGGCCAGGCGGCTGTATGTAGACGTGTTTACGGGGGCCAGTGCGGCTGATATGTAGCTCGTGTTACTGGGGGCCAGGCGGCTGTATGTAGCTGTGTTTTACTGGGGGCCAGGCTGGCGTATATGTAGCGGTGTTACTGGGGGCCAGGCGGCTGTGGCTGTATGAGGCTGTGTGTTGACTGGGGGCCAGGCGGTGTATGTAGCTGTGGTTACTGGGGGCCCAGGCGGCTGTAGTAGCGTGTTATGGGGGAGGCGGCTGTATGTAGCCGGTTGTTCTGGGGCCAGGCGGCTGTATGTAGCGGTGTTACTGGGGGCCAGGCGGCTGTATGTAGCGGTTGTTCTGACTGGGGGCCAGGGGGGCGCTGATGTAGCGTGTTTACTGGGGGGCCAGGGGCTGTATGTAGCGGTGTTACTGGGGCAGGCGGCTGTATGTAGCGGGTTACTGGGGGCCAGCGTGATGTAGCGGTGTTACAATGGGGGCCCAGGCGGGATGTATTGCAGCGGTGTCTGTTACTGGGGGCCAGGCGCTGAGGCTTAGTAGCGGTGTTACTGGGGCCAGGCGCGGTGTATGTAGCGGTTGTTAATGGGGGCGCGGGCGGCTGTAGTGTAGCGGTGTTACTGGGGACAGGCGGGCTGTAGGTAGCGGTGTTGTTACATGCTGGGAAGGTGGAAAGGAAGCAGGAGGACGTGTGTGTACGCTACACTTATTGGGGGCCTCCACCAGATTTTGCCCCCAAGGCCCCACCAACCTAATCCGGCCATGACCCTGAGGGTCTGAGGAGCAGTTTGAATGCAAAGACAAAGAACAAAGCAGTGTGAGGACACTCCCCTAATGCTCCCAATTCCAGCTACCAAGCTGGAATATGAAAAACAAAAACAAACACACACACACAAGAGTATGGTAATACAGATCTCTAGGCAATACTTAACATTATGAAAGTGTTATCCTTCTTTATGTTTAATTTTTTGGACAGACCTCTTTGGAAGAGTAAATATTTCCCTGAGAACACTAATCTCCTGAACTTGATCAGCAGGAAATGATGTATTGAGATATATTAGCACAGAGCATTTCAGCAACGCAGGTGACAAGTGCATTCAGGGTTTATACATTGAAACCTTTTAGTACAAGGTTGTTATGTAGTGATCTTCAGTAACAGAAGACATTTTACTAGATTGCAGTACACATTGCAACTTTGAATGCAGTTCCAGGTGCACATGGGACCTATTGCAATGATTGTATATTCACAGCACTGAATAGCAGTAAAGGAAACCGAAGTCTACAATAGAACAAAATTACCATTCATGTTAATAAAACAAAAACTGTAATTAAAAAGTCTTTAACATTTCAATTTAAGTAGTTGTAAACTATGTCAAGCACAAGCCTGGCGCTTCTTTGAGATATAACATTTAAAAGCATGGGATAAAGACTACAATTAGGTTAGGAATTCAGAAACTATTCATTTTAATTTTGCAAAGTTGGATATTGAAGAGGATTTCAGTAGGTAAAATAATGACTTCCCGCTGATCAGCCGGCTTCAAGCACATCATACATTGTGAGTGCCATGTCCATCAGGCCCAGGATCTGTGAAGAAGGCAGTCCTATTCAGGTGAATATGTGCTGAGTTGTAATACTAGGTACAGACCCGCATTGTGTTTGGTAGAAGAGGTGAAGGAAAGCATTCTTCTTGTACAGAAGCCTTATCAGGTAGAAATGCGTTGTGCATATTTTTAAAAAAATAAAATAAGCTCGTACAGCGCCATGTCCATGGAGTCTTTTCTCCTCTGCACCACTTCCTCACGTTCGAGTGGATACTAATGCTGGTGTTGTGTTCCATGCAATCTGAAATACTGGACACTTTTACACTGTAGGCTACATTTTGAGCCTTCATCCACTTCAAATGCACTGATCTATTGATTGTGTCCACTGCACTTGTCTAGCGCTGTTCTTTCTATTCCCTTGACTTCGCCTCCCTCGGCTGATTTAGCCTTTAAGGTGACATTGCACGCCCACCTATTCTATGTGTTTGGTAGCCAGTTTATGAACTGCAGCCAGATATTGGACCCCACTATATTGATGACTTAGAATACGTCAGTGCGTAGTCCTGGATAAACCATTCAAGGGGCTCATGTATCAAACTTTTGCTTGCCTCTTCATTATTTTGAGACTTTCATGGTGCTTGTGCTTTTGCCCTTTTACTGCACTTAAGAACATCGCCCTTCAAAGTTCGCGATTGTATAGTTGTGAAAGTTGCACCCTGACCGGTGTAGAAATTAACTTAGAACCAATTTCAACATTTGAAGCCTTTTATTTATATTAGCGACTTTTTGTTGGTGCATTTGCAGATTGTGCCAAAACATGTGGCTTTTCACTGGTTAGATGAGCAAGAGTTTTAATGTTGAGTCTGATATATCTGTAAAATACAGATGTTGTTGTATAAAAAAATGCTGCAATTTGGCACAAATCACAATAAAAAAGTCACATCTTAAGCGCAAATATACTCTAGTCCCGAGCGCAGGCATTTTTTTAAAAAAAAAAACAACATGCCTCTAAGATAACTAAATGGTTTAAAATCTTTCTCTATCTTTTCAATGATTGTTTTCATTAAAATACCTTCACTTTATCTGTTTTTATATCGCTATATATGTGCCATGGGAATAAAGCTTTCCTTAGGTGGAACTACGAAATTATGTACAAAATTGTGTGTGAATTTATCAAGTTGGGATGTCGCTATTGACAATACCGAATTTTGTTTGTGCCTTTGTTTCTATGGCAGAGGACAGTTTAAGTGTAATGCAACTAAACTATCTTTACGTGAATCCCTGTTCTCTGTGTAGCCAAGGCAGCACCTCCAGAGCTTTATTCATTTTGCTGAAGATGAGATACATAATGGCTATCATTGAATATTCATCAGTCGATTCCCTGTCTGCCAGTATACCTAATATTCATCCCTGTCTGTTCTTCTTCCAGAGTATGATCTCCTCCATTGTAACAGTACTACTATGCCAATGTGTCAGCTACTAAATGTCATGAATTTGGGAGATGGTATAAGAAGTTCAGAGAGTGAAAGGTAATTTTCTTATCTTTTATTTCCTTTTCCTTAAAACATTCTGCAAAAACATTTGTAGGAACAACTGGAAATTTACCCCATCTATACATGTTTATGCAAAAGGCCAGGCCTTTTATTGTGTGAGGTCATCCATGTCCTTAGTCGTCAAATAGACTGCATCAAGGTACCCAATATAAAAGTTCTAACTTCTAGGCTGATATTGAATGGCATGGATATGTACGTTAATGCGACAATTGTAGTCAAGAGTTGTAATTGATTAAACAACCATAGCAAAGCCTACAATTATCGACATGACATGTGCAGAACATAAAATTGATACAAATGAGGTCAAGGATCTGAGTGGTGTTTTTCAGACATGTCCTTGCCAACAATTTACAAGCGGTCTTATTGGCTTTCTTATTTTGCATTGTTTCCTAAGCCATCTCATGCAGACGAATGCTGGAGAGGGCCTTAGGTGGCGAGTTAGGTAAACAAGATTTGCTATTAGTAGGTTCAAGTGCTTTTGATCTGCATACAATATTAGAATCTTGTAGAAAAATGCATCGGCCATGAGACAGGTAATTAGAATAGTTTCAGGAAATACATCCCGCCCTAATCTCACAGATAGGGAAATAAGGCTGTTTGTAAGCAGAACAAGCCATTGTAGGAAATTGGTATTATCAGGCTACCTGTCTAGCCGCTTTAGGATTCTCCAGCTCAAGCGCCCCTTTCCAGGTTATTTAGCTTTCCCATTGTCAATGAAAGGCAAAGGTTAGGTCTGGACAAATATACGTGTATAAGCTTACCTGTGGTCTTTATCTTTTATCCTTGGACAGCAGAGCTCCTCTGTATCCAGACTAACCATATTTGGACAGTGGTCAGTATGTTGTTCAGACTGGCCAGGATAGAGCAGTGATCCCTAGTTGTGGATGTGTAGTTTGGCTAAACTTAGTTATAAGGAAATCCAGATGGTTCTGTTCTTCCATTCCATTGATAAGGGTCCAATCAGTGGAAAGGTGACTACTACTGTGGGAAACCCCTTAATAACATAGAATATTATTGTGCATCCTCTATAGAAAATCTAATTGTAATCCTACAAAATTGTACATTGAAGAGAACTCTGTTTACCCTATTAAACTACTATTCCCCTCAGGTAGGGTATGAAACATCCTTTCTAGAATTCATTTTATGGGAAACCTCAACTGTTTACCTATAAAAATTCTCCCAAAGTCAGGAAAATATGACTCTTCTTACCTCATTTTGACATGAGTGGTTGCAGGGGTGGTGCCACTTTAGATGCCTCATCTTCTGTTCTATAGCACCTACAAACACATTTAGTGTCAATTAAAAATAAGGATCTCATCTTCCGATCACACCAGGCTTATGGCTTTGTGAACTACAGACGTGGAAATACAGACAGCCAAGACTTGTTTCAATCCAATTTCCAAATTTGTAATGCCTGTATTTCATGTTGTGTAGCTTGATGAGATCTAAAGATGAGATTCTTAACTGTATATGACACAAAAAGCTATTCCTAGGTCATGATGGAGAAACTTTTCGAGATCAAGTGCGCAAAATGTGACCCGAACCCACTAACTTTTTCCCAAAGTGTGAAAACGGCAGTAACTTCCTTACTGCACCAACAACGTTGAAAGAAGGTAGGCCCCCTGAACAGGAAGAAACCGTGGAGTGTGGAGCACGTTCTGTAATAGGTCCAAATTGACCCTGTCCTTTGGACCTCTTATATTCCTACAGTCCTAGGCAGCCCAAAATGGGTCACTTTAAATAGCACGGACCACCTGGATTGCAGGAATATGCCCATGTCTGCAAAACCCGTACCATTGGTTCACCTCTACTGTTCTAGGTGACATTCTAAAATGACTCTACTCAGTGTAAATGGAAAGAAAGTGACTTTTGGGAAGATTTGTTATAGGTAACAGATGAGATTCCACATAGAAGAGGAAATTATAGAAAGACATTTCTTACACTACCTGGGGGGGTATTAATTTAGTGTAGTAAAACCTGTCGACAGGCTCCCTTTAATGTGAGTCTAAACATTTCCGCATCCCACCACAAGTAGAACCAGAGTTGCGTAGAGTTTTTATAATATTTCTGCACATAATTTTATTGTTTCACAGGCATCTGTAACTTCAGATGAAATTCAGTATTTTATCCCTATGCTTCTGGTGCACAAGGGAGGGCAATGCTCTCTGGTGTAGCCATTTTCTTCGATGGTACCTTCTTTCTACAAGAAATGTCTATAACTGTGTAAATTAGTAGGGCAATATTGTGCCGGGAGAGATAGAAGGAGAAAAGGTGCACTAGCAGACATGGCCCTCCCTTAGTGCACCAAGCAGCTAATCGGTATAAAGATAAATAATACTGAAATTTCTCTAAAATGACTGGAAAGCAAGTAGGGTTTGTCTGGAAAGCTCATACCGGCAGTCCTCTACAGAAGACTCCAGTTACAGATGGACCTCTGGATGTTGGAACTTTATCCCCAGGCTGTAATGATGAACTGTAAGAGTTATCAAAAGTTTCTGCAATGAAACTTTATTGTTAGTCCTGGATCTTATGACAACCATCATTCTGAAAATCCACTTGTCATATGAACCAAAAAAAATATGGTTGTTCCAACTTACAACAAATTCAACAAATCATACAAATCTTTTAAGTAACCCTGGAACTTCCTGTAAATTGTTGTACACAATGATGTTTTACTTATGAGCAGGTTGTGGATCAGTTTAAGGCCCCATGCACACAACTGTGACGCCAAAAACGGCCACCGCAAGTTTTTTTTTTGCATCTTAAACATGGCCCCACTGATGTAAATGGGAATACAGCTATGTATCTGATCACTGTATTTCTCACTGCACAGGCACTGGCAGTAAGACCTGAGGTAGGTATAAAATGAACATGAACTATTTTTGTGTGTTTTTGTGGTTTCAGTCTCCTCCCAAGAAGTCTATGGGAGCTTAGAAAGAAGGCTGCATATGGTTTTATGGTTTTGTCTATCATAAGGTCCATTTTGCGGTGAGTACCAGGTACCCACCATATTTTTCAGATACGGCTCATTTACGGTGGCTATGGATACATACGAGTGACAAAAAAAGGGACCGCAAAATGAATACAGTCGTGTGCAAGAGGCCTTACTTCCTTTAATTAAATGTGCATTTATAGAACAACAACAATATGATGTTCTGATATGTGTCAGATAGGACATCAATCTTAATAATTTTCTGTCCGTTGTAGTTGAACGGGATAATCAAACAGATTACTGCGTTTTGGGACAACGACCCACACACCTATCAAAATAAACAGTTGGCCAGCCTTGGAAAAAGCCATGAACAAACTCCTCATAGCCCACTTCATCACGCACACCGATTAGAAGTCAAGTACCAACCCTGCAGCCAATAATGAACCCGGACTCTTGTCTCCTCAGCTCAGTCTTCTTTAGTGCGACAGCGATAGCAATGGACACCTTATAAACCAGCAGTCGTGTCAGCAGACTTTTAGCCCATCAACATCCTCAGGCCATCAACCAGCAGTTCTAAATCATCCACAATTCCCCGACCTGTAAAACCAGTGGAAACACCCAACTCTTCAGTGGAAGTCTCTCCAGACATCTACCACAAAGTCCGGATGAGCTGAAAAGGGCAAGCGCTGTCCAAGCTGTATTTGCAAGAGTGGCCTTCATATTACAGGTATATAAATAAATTACTATTACACCAATTTTAACAAAATGTACATCCTATTAAAAATATCCTAATGCTATCTATTTGATCTTATCTACATAGATGGAAATACCCTAGGGAAATTTCATTTCAAAATGTTTTAGAAAATTCTAATGTAGGTCATAGGATGTGAAGATTCAAGAATTAGGAGTGATTTTAATCAGGCTTTTTGGTGATTTTATGATATGTATTACTTTTCACTCTGATGGGTGAACTAAAATCATAGCCATGTTACTGTGTATAAGCTCATAAATAGACCATATAGATGAATCTTTCATAAGTACAGACATTAACTTAGGGTATGTCACCTATTCATCTGTCACATATGATTTTAGATGTTTCACTTGCTTTAATTAGGCCCTTTGAAGTTTATTTATGCTTTAAAGTAACTTATTTGAGACTATGTAGACAAGGAGCTTAGTTAACATGAGCAACAGGACTTCCGTGTTAGAACATGGAACATAATAGAATCACCATGAGAGAGACTGTAAGACAACAAAAGATCTCTTTGGACTGGGGTTCCTTTGGACCACCATAAAATTACTCGGGGAGTCCCATATTCCCCAACTACACTAATTAGCCTCCAGATTGAGTTTGACTTCTGATGGATTTGTGCTATCCTGTGTTAGGCCCACTGGGAAAACCTATGGTGCTCTGGTAGGACCGTCCAAAACTGTTGGAATCATAGTGAGTCAATTTGGGTGGCAATTTATTTCCATTTTGCCAGATAGGACAGGATAGCTTGCCCATTGTTTTGGGAACATTGGGATATAGCCTCGAGTGAGCCTCTGATGCAGATACAGAATCGAAACAGATCCAATGCTTTTGTACACTTTGTGATTTTATTGGTACATGACAAGATTCAGTTTTTACATGTTAAACCTGACAATCTAATTTTAATTCATGATGTAGATTTCCCCCATAAATGCTATCAAGTGTAATGACCTTAACACTGGTATATATTACTGATATATGTATACGGGACATAACTTAAAGCTGTTGGGACCCAATGCAAATCTTTATCAGGCCCATGGCATAATCTATCATTTATAGTTATGATCTCATACGGACAGAGCTAAGTATGGCCCAAAGTCTGTAGACCAATGTTGCCCACCACCTCATTTATACAAAACGATTAAGGAAATCTACCATCAAAATCCATCATGATAACCCAAGGACACCATGACTGGGGTAATCTTCTTATATTTGTATTATGGCCTCCTCTTCTCAAAATCAACATTTAAAATTATGCTAATGAGTCAGAAGGACCCAGGGGGGAGTGTAACATGAGACCCAAAATTTTGTAGGATCAAATGCTTTTAGAAAAGGAGCTATACGTGCAAGGAGTAGGGAGGTGGGGGGAGGGGGAGTCGAGAAGCTACATCAAAATCTTGTGAAGCTGCGTCATAGTGCAGCATAATTTAAAAAGTTAGACGGAAGCAGGCCATGGCTAACAAATATAAGAAGATTACAGTCACAGGGCCCGGATCTATGAGGAAGTGTTATCAAGCTTGTTTGATGGTTGATTTCCTTTTAGCAGCAACGTATAGCAATGGCCAAGTCTGGGTGTGACTGCACTTTCATATCCCTTAGTATGCCCATGTTTATATTTTTTACACAAATTCCAAAAATATTATATACATTTATTCCTTAATTTACAAATTTATTTATTTGCGTGAATTATTTTGTTTTCAATGTCTTAGTTAAAGACTTGTTTAGTAGTTTACAGAACTTGTGCCAAAGTTAGACATTTCCTTTCTGGCACTTAGATGTGGAATAAGAGCTGTTTTGATGGCTTTCACCTTAGTTTGTGTAACAGTAGGTAGCACAGTGAAATTCCTATGGAGAAACTCTGCAAGAGTTATTTTTCCACTCAGTCAAAATACCGTCAGTGTTCAAGAGGCTAATTTATCATCTCCTAGGACTTCTTAGCTTATTATATGGAGATCTATGGTTTAGGATACCAGACCATGAGAGTAGCGTGTCAATTGGTGAACCATGAACGTGCTTGGAATAGAAAAGCTAATACATGATGAGGAATTGAATTAGGTCACATACAGTATATGTAGAAAATAAGCAGCATTTATTTTTCCTTTTTCTATTGTTGCAGGCCCTCTTGCCAGTGCAACCAGTTTTGTTTTTTTGTGCTGCTTTATAGCTCTCTTTCTCTTCATAATATATATATATATATATATATATATATAATATATTAATACCGTATATATATACAAAAAGTAGAGTTCAAGTCTGCACAGCTTTGTGGAGCCCCTAAGGAGGGGGGGGCAAAGCTTGCCAGGTCCTGGCTGGTCCTATGTAGATATAAAATTGGAAAAAGCGAGCAGCACTCCAGAGGTAGAATTCAAAAGTTGGTGATCTTTACTGAGGCAAGTGACAAGTTTCGGTGGCTTGAAAAAGGTGTCCAACACCGAAACGTTGCCACTTGCCTCAACTTTTGATTCTACCTCTGGAGTGCTGCTTGCTTTTTCCAATTTGTATACCGTATATATATATATATATATTTATATATATTATATATATATATATATAGGAAATCTTCATAGTCTGGGGCTGAACCTTTACCTTTGTTTGTTCTCTAAGGTGTTGCGTGGTCAGGTCTGTTACTGTGTAAGTCAGAGCATGTTCCACAGACACTGCAGAAGAGATGCTGCACAATGATCCCCCCCTCCAAAATGTGTGTTAGTTGCTGCTTCACCCAAGGCACAAATTTTGAGAACTGGAAAGGTTTCCGAACATTTAAAGGATGCCTACAGGAAATTGCTTGAATGTGTAGAAGATAAAATATCCCTAATAAGATATATCACACACCCTCTGTATACTTATATAGTGGGATATGTATGTCTCTTGTTCAGTCTTCTCCTACAAAAGCTGAAGAGGATTGTTCGCACATAGCAGAGCAACATCAGCAGGCAGTGATTTGCACCTGTCAATGTTCAGGTAGAACAGCACGGTGGCTCAGTGGTTAGCACTACAGCCTTGCAGCTGAGGACCTGGGTGCATGTCCCAGGGTCAACATCTGCAAAGAGTCTGTATGTTCTCTCCGTGTTTGTGTGGGTTCCCTCCGGTTTCCTCCCACACTCCAAAACATACCTCTGAACACTTTAACGGGAGATTCATAGTATCATAGTATATAGGCTGGAAAAGATGCAAGTCCCAAAGTCAACCTTAAAATTAAAAATGTTTTATCCCCATAACCATGATATTTTTTCTCTCCAGAAAGCATCCAGGCTTGAACATGTACATAGAGTCCGCCATTACAACCTCCTGCGGCAGAGCGTTCCATAGTCTCACTGCTCTACAGTAAAGAACCTTGTCTATGTTGATGGTAAAATCGCCTCTTCCTCTAGGCGTAGAGGATGCCCCCTTGTCCTGGGTCACAGGCCTAGGTATAAAAAGATCTTTGGAGAGATCCTTGTACTGTCCGTTCAGGTATTTGTACATTGTAATGAGGTCTCCCCTCAGTCGTCTTTTTTCTAATAAATAATCCCAATTTTGTAATCTGTCAGTGTATTCTAGTCCCCCCCATTCCCCTAATAATTCCTGGTTTCTCTCCTCTGCAACCGTCCAGCTCTACTATTCCTTTTTTACACTGGTGCCCAAAACTGTAAACAATGGGGCACATTTACTTACAAAGCACCTTGAGTTCACTAAAAGGCATGGTCTGTCTATAATGCTGCGGCGATTCCACTAAGACTGGTTGCCAGAAATCATGAATGTGTCACTTCCCTGCACTGGTCTGACAGAGTTTCACCACTTTTTTTGTGGTGCACTTTAACATAGGAGCGTTGGCACAATTTGAAAGTTAAAGAGGATCTGTCCAGCCCCAAAGAGGCCCCTATCAGAACATGCCCCCCCATTATCCTTCCCAGCCCTTTCTATCCAGGGCCGGGACTAAGGCGGGCTCCCGGGGCTGAGCCCCGGGCCCCCACCATCTTGCCCCCCCTAGGGCCCCCACCAGATCGCACTCCCGTGCCCCCCCCCCTCATGCAGCCGAACGCGCCGCCGGGCATAGGTGAGCGCCTCCCCGCGATCCAGCCCCTGCATAACTGTTAGAATAATTTCGTTGCCTGACTAGAAACATTAAAATTTAATAATCTTATTGATATATATTAAAATTTGTAAATATCTATCTATACATTCAGGCCTGGTCCGTGAATGATTTTACAAAAAGTATGGTCCATAGACAGGGCAGTGCAATGTAGTGCTTAAACACTGTCCCGGCTGGTGAGGCCTATAATTACTTGTGGTCTGTAGGATCAATCTGTCACTAGACCAAGAAAAATACTGATAAGCTCAGCTAATTTTCATAAAAGTCACACCTAAGCGTTTTCTGCATCTATAGTAATGTGATTAGATGCGTCCTCAGAGGTGCTTTGATTGGTTTGTGAAGTGTGACATTGTATCATATCACACCCGGCAGCATTTCCCCCCGGCATTGTTACCACCGTACGCCAGGTAACAAATGACAGGGTATTTTAAACCCTAGTTCCACCCATAGATGGTGTCATGTCCGGGGCCGGGCTGCATTTTCAGGCTCATTGATTGTTGGGCGGTAAGGCGTCAATCCATAGTACCGCCCATTGCGGAGCAATCTCGCTAGTTAGCAATAAGACTGCGTATCAGTATCCTGCATAGGAGTGTCACGCCCTCACAAGGCGGGGCTCCGTTTATCATGCGCGATCGCCCTGGGAGGATACGTTCACGGGGCCGTGATGTGTCACTTGGTCACATGATCCCCGAGTGTCACATTCGTTATTAGAGATCAACGTCGCAGGATAGAGTAAGGAGAGAGATGAACGGAGTGATAGAAGACCATTTGCAGTGGTTTCAAGTGATATAGGATAGTGTATCGGACATTAGATGTAAAGTTATCCGCGTTATTGCAGTTAAGTTATCCGCGAGACTGCCATTAGAAAAGATTGCGGTACCGCTGTATTTGCCAATTGTAAGGAATGTTACCGCGCAGCTGCATCTATTACATCTGTGTTGTGGTGTGAACACCACTACATTGAATTAGTTAAATAAAAAAGCAAATGGACACAAAAATCATTGAGGCCCTGGGTTTGACGGTGTCCAGAGAGAAGATCCATCGGACTCTCTCTGGCACACCACTTTGTCATAATCGCCGCCTCCTTATCAGGGGATCGATAGCTTCGATGCCCTGAAAACTGATCACCTCCGGGTTTTCCTTGATGGAATTCCACACATGCCGGCGATGGGGGTGTCATGTTCATTGATAATGTCCCTGGTGTTTCCCCAATCCTGGTCCTCAGCTCACGATGTTTTACCGACGTATTGTGTGGATCAACACACGTCAATAGTACACTACTCCCACAGTTCTTACAGGAGATGTATTTCTTAATTGGATAAACCTTGTTGGTATTAGAACTCCGGAAACTGGCACCTTCTTGGATATATTTGCAACTGGCATTTTCTACACTTGTAGGTGCCTTTGGGGTTTCGGGAGCCGGGTGGTATTTGGACTGGGATTAGGTGACTATGAACCAAATATCATCCAAGTTTTCTGCCCCTGCGATAGGTAATGGAGGGGAACTTCTCCCACCATTTGGCCTATATCGGGGTCGCGTTGTAAATACTCCAAAAGTTCTCAAGGGTTTGGGGACCATGGTGTGTCCGTCATACATACAGCCTATTATCCGCATTTGGAGTCGTTTTTCTCCTTGGATTTAGGGGTGCAGAAGGGTATTCTGTTGGAACATAGTGCATGTTGGTATGCTTGTTTCAAAACTTTATTGGGTATCCCCGTTGCGGAACCTATGAGGTAATTCTGGCTGAGGAGGACATAAATCAGGGAGGAGTGTATTATTCCTCCTGGCTCTTAGGTACTGTCCTTGGTATCCCTTTTACAGAGGTTTGGGGTGATGAACTTGCCAACGTGCAATTGTTTGTTGCAGTTGGCTTTCTATACATGTGAGTGGTTATCATCCAGTGCTGATTTTTTGATGTGAGGTCAAGAAACTGCCCGCCCACCATCCTGCTGCATGGGGAGCCGCCCCCCGCCACTCCGCCCCCCCCCCCCCCCCTCCGCACAGGTGACAAGAACCCCGCTCGCTCCCGATCCGCTCAGAATCCCGGACTTAACCGACCCGGTTCCCGCCCCCTGACTCCGCTCACTCGCTCCCCGCTCCGCTCAATCCCGGCTTAAAATGCCTCCGCTCCCCGCCCCGCCCGCACCCCGCTCAATACCGCCTTCCCTTCCCCCCGCTCCCCTCGCTCACCACCCCCCGCTCCGCTCGCTGACCACCCCCCGCTCTCTCACCACGCTCCGCTCGCTCACTACCCCCCGCTCCTCTCCCTCACCGCTCCCCGCTCCTCTCGCTCACCACCCCCGCTCCCCGCTCGGCTCTCGCTCACAACCCCCATTCCCCCCCCCAGCTCGCTCATCCGCGCGTCACCAACCCCACCCCCCCGTCCCCCGCACGAACCCTGTCCGCCACCCACCGCCCTCTTCCAGGCCGAATAGCGACCGACCAACTCCCCCCCCCCCCCCCGTGGCGAACAAGCACTGCAAGACCCCCCAACCCCCCGAGCAAACAGGCACCGGTCAACCCTAACAGGTAGAGTATACATAGTGTTTTTCTTCTGTGTGTATATATGTATATACAGTGTATAGTGTATTACAGTGTATATGTGTATATACAGTGTATATAATATATATACAGTTGTAATGTGTATATATGTAATGCTGTGCATATATGCATCTACTGTGTATATATGTATATACTGTATATATGCTCTATGTGTGTATATGTGTATATATGTTATACTGTGTATATATGCATCTACTGTGTATATGTGTATATATGTATATACTGTTTATGTGTATATATGTATATACTGTGTATATTCATCTAGTGTATATGTTGTATATACTGTGTACTATGCATCTACTGTGTATATATGTATATACGTGTGTATTTATGCATCTACTGTGTATATATGTAATATGTATATACTGTGTATATTCATTACGTGTAGTGTATTCTATATATGATCTATGTGTATATGTGTATATACTGTGTATTTATGCATCTATTGTGTAGTATATGTATATACTGTGTTATTTATGCATCTACTGTGTATATATGTAATACGTGGTATTATGCATCTACTGTGTATATACTGTGTATAGATGCCATATACTGTGTTTATACACGCATATATTTTATATAAGCATTATGTGTGTGTACATTTTATATATGTGAATGATGTGGTTTTTGTATATACGTGATATGAATGTATGTATATACTCTATATATATATATACATATGTACATACATATATATATATATATATATATATATATATATATATATATTTTCGTGCTGTCGCCGCTGTGCTGACTGGGATGAGGCAGCTGTATAGCTGTGTACTGGGATGAGGCACTGTGTTAGCGTGTTACTGGGGATGAGGCAGCTGTATGTAGCTGTGTTACTGGGGATGAGGCGCTGTAATGTAGCGGTGTTACTGGGGATGAGGCGGCTGTATGTACGGTGTTACTGGGATGAGGCGGCTGTATGTAGCTGTGTTACTGGGGATGAGGCAGCTGTATGTAGCTGTGTTACTGGGGATGAGGCGGCTGTATGTAGCTGTGTTACTGGGGATGAGGCAGCTGTATGTAGCTGTGTTACTGGGGATGAGACGGCTGTATGTAGCTGTGTTACTGGGAGTCGAGGGGCTTTATGTAGCTGTGTTACTGGGATGAAGCGGCTGTATGTAGCTTTGTACTGGGGTGAGGCGGCTGTATGTAGCGGTGTTATGGGGACAAGCGGCTGTATGTAGTGTGTTACTGGGAGCGGGCGGCTGTATGTAGCTGTGTACTGGGAGCGAGGCGGCTGTATGTAGCTGTGCTACTGGGAGCGAGGCTGGCTGTATGTAGCTGTGTTACTGGGGTGAGGCGGCTGTATGTAGCTGTGTTACTGGGGTGGGAGGCGGCTGTATGTAACTGGTTACTGGGAGCGAGGGGTGTCTGTAGTGTGTACTGGGGATGAGGCTGCTTGTATGTAGCTGTGTTACTGGGGATGAGGCGGCTGTATGTAGCTTGTTACTGGCTTGAGGCGGCTGTATGTAGCTGTGTTACTGGAGCGAGGCGGCTGTATGTAGCTGTGTTACGGGGATGAGGCGGCTGTATGTAGCTGTGTTACTGGGTATGATGCGGCTGTATGTAGCTGTGTTACGGGGATGAGGCGGCTGTATGTGCTTTGTTACTGGGGTGAGGCGGCTGTATGTAGCGGTGTTACTGGGACGAGGCGGCTGTATGAGCTGTGTTACTGGGAGCGAGGCGGCTGTATGTAGCTGTGTACTGGGGATGAGGCGGCTGTATGTAGCTTTGTTACTGGGGTGAGGCGGCTGTATGTAGCGTGTTTACTGGGGACGAGGCGCTGTATGTAGCTGTGTTAACTGGGAGCGAGGCGGCTGTATGTAGCTGTGTACTGGGGATGAGGCGGCTGTATGTAGCTGTGTTACTGGGGATGAGGCGGCTGTATGTAGCTTTGTATGGCTTGAGGCGGCGTATGTAAGCTGTGTTCTGGGAGCGGGCGGGGGCTGACTGTAGCGTCTTGTACTGGGGATGAGGCGGCCTGTATGTAGCTGTGTACTGGGTATGAGGCGGCTGTAGTAGCTGGTTACTGGGGTGAGGCGGCTGTATTAGCTGTGTTACTGGGGTGAGGGCGCTGTATGTGCGTGTACTGGGGTGAGGCAGCTGTAATGTAGCTCTGTTACTGGGTGAGGCGGCTGTATGTAGCTGTGTTACTGGGTGAGGCGGCTGTATGTAGGTGGTTACTGGGGAGCGGCTGTGTAGCTGTGTTACTGCAGTGAGGCGGGTATGTGCGGGTTACAGTGGATAGTGGAAAGGAAGCAGGAGGACGTGTGTGTACGCTACACTATTGGGGGCCTCCACCAGATTTTGCGCCCAAGGGCCCCACCAACCTTAATCCGGCCCTGTTTCTATCTATGCTAATTTATACCAATGTAGAGAAAGTTAAGGTAAATCTCCTTGAAGAACGACCTCTTACCAAATAAGAGGTTGGATCCACGTAACTTGTGCTTGCAGTCGGTATATTCACGAGGAGGCGAGTACTCCCCTTATCCTCTGGCCGCCACTCCAGCGGGTTTTAATCCTCGTGCGGGCACTAGATGCTGGTGATGACTGCACGCACCCTAATTTGTGTGGCATGGATGCCACGCAGCTGTGCCACAAAAGGTTTGAGTGTGACAAAATTGCAGCCTAGATACTTCAAATAAACTGTGCAAGCTGTTTTAGCCATGAAGAACGTGATCGGTCCAACTAAAGTGCAGAGTACGACTCCTAGTAAATGAGCCCCAATATTCCAAAGATCCACAATCATTCAGTAGGTCCAGAAAATATGCATCTACTGTGTATATATGTATATACTGTGTATATATTCATCTACTGTGTATATGTGTATATACTGTGTATATATGCATCTACTGTGTATATATGTATATACTGTGTATTTATGCATCTACTGTGTATATATGTATATATGATATACTTGGATATATTCATCTCTACTGTGTATATGTGTATATACTGTGGTATATGCTCTACTGTGTATATGTGTATATACTGTTATTTATGCATCTATTGTGTATATATGTATATACTGTGTATTTAGCATCTACTGTGTATATATGTATATACTGTGGTATTTATGCATCTACTGTGTATATACTGTGTATAGATGATATACTGTGTTTATACACGTATATATTATATAAGCATATCTGTGTGACATTTATAGTATATGTGAATGATGTGGTTTTTTTGTATATATGTGTATATGGAATGTATGTAATACCTATATATATATATACAATTACCATACATATATAATATATATATATATAGTTTCGTGCTGTCGCCGCTGTGTACTGGGGATGAGGCAGCTGTATGTAGCGTGTTGGGGATTAGGCAACTGTGTGTAGCTGTGTACTGGGGATGAGGCGAGTGTATGTAGCGTGCTTTGGGATGAGGGCTGTATAGTAGCGGTGTGAGCGGTGTTACTGGGGATGAGGCGGCTGTATGTAGCGGTGTTACGACTGGGATGAGGAGCTGTATGAAGCGTGCTATGGGGAGAGGCAGCTGTTATGTAGCTTGTTACTGGGGATGAGGCGGCGTATAGATTGTACTGGATGAGGCACTGTATGTAGCTGTGTTACTGGGGATGAGAGGCTGTATGTAGCTGTGTTACTGAGGAGCGAGGCGGCTGTATGTACCTGTGTTACTGGGATGAAGCGGCTGTATGTAGCTTTGTTTACTGGGGTGAGGGGCTGATGTAGCGGTGTTACTGGGGACGAGGCGGCTGTAGTAGCTGTGTTACTGGGAGCGAGGCGGCTGTATGTAGCTGTGTTTACTGGGGATCGAGGCGGCTGTATGTAGCTGTTACTGGGGAGGCGCTTGTAGAGCTGTGTACTGGGATGAGCGGCTGTATGTACTGTTGTTACTGGGGTGAGGCGGCTGTATGTAGCTGTGTTTACTGGGAGCGAGGCGGCTGTATGTAGCTGTGTTACTGGGGATAGGCGGCGCTGTATGTGCTGTGTTTACTGGGTATGAGGCGGCTGTATGTAGCTGTGTTACTGGGGGATGCGGTGTATGTAGCTGTGTACTGGGGATGAGACGGCTGTATGTAGCGGTGTTACGTGGGGAGAGGCGGGCTTATGTAGCTGTGTTGCTGGGTATGATGGGCTGTTATGTAGCTGTGTTACTGGGATGAGGCGGCGGCGTATGAGCTTGTTACTGGGTGAGGGCTGTAGTAGCGGGGCTACTGGGGACGAGGCGGGTATGTAGCGTGTTACTGGGAGCGAGCGGCTGTATGTAGCTGTGTTACTGGGATGAGGGGCTGTATGTAGCTTTGTTACTGGGGTGAGGCGGCTGTATTAGAGGTGTTACTGGGGACGAGGCGGCTTTATGTAGCTGTGTTACTGGGAGCCGAGGCGGCTGTATGTAGCATAGCTGTGTTACTGGGAGTGATGAGCGGCTGTATGTAGCTGTGTTACGGGATGAGGCGGCGTATGTGCTTGTACTGGGGTGAGGCGGCTGTATGTAGTGTGTTACGGGAGCGAGGGCTGTTATGTAGCTGTGTTACTGGGTGAGGCGGCTGTAGTAGCTGTGTTACTGGTATGAGCGGCTGTATGTAGCTGGTTATGGGGGTGAGGCGGCTGTATGTAGCTGTGTTACTGGGGTGAGGCGGCTGTATGTAGTGTGTTACTGGGGATGAGGCAGCTGTATGTAGCCTCGTTACTGGGGTGAGGCGTGCTGTATGTCGCTGTGATTACGGGGGTTGAGGCGGCTGGCTGTGTATGTAGCTGTGTTACGGGGATGAGGCGGCTGTGTATAGCTGTGTTACTGGCAGTGAGGCGGTTGTATGTAGCTGTGTTACAGCTGGGATAGTGGAAAGGAAGCAGGAGGACGTGTGTGTACGCTACACTTATTGGGGGCCTCCACCAGATTTTGCGCCCAAGGGCCCCCACCAACCTTAATCCGGCCCTGTTTCTATCTATGCTAAATTTATACCAATGTAGAGAAAGTTAAGGTAAATCTTCCTTGAAGAACTGACCTCTTACCAAATAAGAGGTTGGATCCACGTAACTTTGTGCTTGCAGTCGGGTATATTCACGAGGAGGCGAGTACTCCCCTTATCCTCTGGCCGCCACTCCAGCGGGTTTTAATCCTCGTGCGCGCACTAGATGCTGGTGATGACGGCACGCACCCTAATTTGTGTGGCATGGATGCCAGCGCAGCTGTGCCACAAAAGGTTTGAGTGTGACACAATTGCAGCATAGATACTTCTTAAATACCTGTGCAAGCTGTTTTAGCCATGAAGAACGTGATCGGTCCAACTAAAGTGCAGAGTACGACTCCTAGTAAATGAGCCCCAATATTCCAAAGATCCACAATCATTCAGTAGGTCCAGAAAATAAAAGAAGTAATGTTGATCTGAGCTAATAACAGTGCAAACATGGGCATAACTAGGAGATGCAGGGTCCCATAGCAGGCTTCTGAATGGGGCCCCCCTTACCACACAAAAAATATAAATATTTATATACTCATACATGTGATTTACAAACACACACAGTATATATACCCCATATATACGTACATACAGCATATACATACAGTACCATATACACTCATGCATCTTATACACAGACATACAGTATATATACATCACATACAGTATTTACACACCACTCACACATAAAGCATATACACACCCAATACACACTTACTATCCCAGATGCCGGGGCCCCGTGACACTGTGGGCCTCATAGCAGCTGCTATGACTACTACCCCTGTAGTTACGCCCCTGAGTGCAAACCGATCCTCCTCAGATAAACATCTTATCATTTGTTTTCTAATATAAAGATTTACTTCTGCTTTAATAAGAAATCAATGATGGTCATCATACTTTAACAGCTAAACAATTGTGGACAGTTCACACAACAGATTTTGGCATTATTTTTTACCCATTAAAGTTAATGAGAGGCCGTCATGTCATATGTTCCCAGAAGAATCTCTTACGAGATTCTACTTCAAATATAATAATTTATGTTCGAAATTATGCAGTGTGAACATCCCCTTTGGGAATCTTTGTAGGCTTTTTTTTTTTTTGCAAAGTAGGTGGTTATGGTATTGTTGAGTAATTTAATAACTATGTTTTTTGGCACATGTTAATACATGTAGTTTGGAGCATGGAGGGGATACCACGGTGTCTTTGAGAAGTTACATCCCATTTAGGCATTGATCCATAATTGTAGACACTGAAGAGATTCCTGAGATTACATACATGTTTTGCGATCCATGTCCAGGACATTTGTAGACACAACCTGCCACGTTCTCCTTGTAGTGTAGCTATGTCCTGTCAATGTAGGTTGGTTTCCATGAGCACAGATGATCAAGGACCGTCACTAGGATATGACTAGGGGCCTTGGTGTCATGCACTGACGTGAGATATGGAAGAGGGGTTGTTATGGCAACTTTCCTGAACAAATATTGGACAATCTGCCTGCACTTTGTTTACCTATCACATGAAGTAAGAAATGTTCAGCTGGATGTGTGCTGCTAAAAATATTTGATTAAATATATTATATCCCTTAGTCAGGAAATAGACCGTTAAATATAGTTCATATCAGAAGTTGTCCCTGCTCCTATGTCTTTGTAGATGTACATTCATCTATGTCGTTGAGTCACTGGTAAAATATTCTAGAAAATAATCAATGTAATGTAAACATAGTTAAGTATGTTGGTTCGTGACCAGAAGGATATTTCACTTACTAGAAATTCCTCAAATGACTTTCATATACAGCAAGATCTTGTTAGCGGCACCAGATACTCTTAGAGATGACAGGCCACCACATGTCTGTTACATGAAATACTACATTTTCTGGTGAACTGACAATTGTGGCTCTTCTGTTCTTCGAACTTTGTTATAACATCAGATCATTTGTGAATAAACTGACAACTGGGTGTTACCAATGGGCAGGGTTTATCCATTCACACGTGGACACTGTTCAATCAGTGCTTAGCATTACTAATATTAGTATTAATAAGGCCTCATGCACACGACCGTGTGTGCAATACAGGCTGCAACAAGGGGAAATTGATCCTCAGTTTGTGGCCCTTATTAACCAGGGGGACATGGGCACACGAGCGCCATTCTCCCCATCCATGTCTATAGGAAATGAGGAGCCATATGACCGCAATATTGACAGAAAAAGGACTACCCCTATTATCTGAGGCGCAGTTGTGGAAATTGAACCAGTACTAAACTTATTGGTGTGATGACACAAAACTCTTTTTACGTATTTTCATCTTAACCCTTTAATGACATGTAACATCACATGCATATGTGATATAGCAAAATGTGTTTGGTATTGTTTGTGATTAACATTAATGTGAAAGGCAAAATGTATGCTACTACTTACAAAATGCAAATACGTTATGTTTCTCCAATGTAGTTGCAGCCTCAGGGAAGCTGAACATATCCACCATCCCTATGTCACTAACCCTAAGCCAACTTACACTAGCCTCACTTACCCTAAGATACTACACCTAGATCTCTATACTTAAGATCCATGACCAATAACTCTAGACCACTAATTTGAAGCAACAAACCCTAGAGAGACCACTAACCCTAAGCTACTCACCATAGACCATTAACATATATAGGGCCTTTCATAATTAATCATGAATGCACTTTAGATATATATTAAGACGTATACAGTGCCCCATAACTATTGGACGTATATAAAGCTTCCACCTTTTACAAAAATGAGTCCACTTTCCTTTCCCGCTCTCCAACAGCGTTTTCATTCTCTTCCTTCTCGTTTGTTGATGACTGCCAGCTCCTGCTATAGATACAGGAAGAGCGATGATGAGGATGTCATAGAAAGGTGCCATACGGGAGCTCACAGCAGCGGTCCTATGGGCGATCTCGTGATCTATATCAAACCAGTCCTTAAGATCTAAATACTATTACTATACCTGTCTTTTTAGTTCACATATGAATCCCAAATAAGTCTATGCTGTCTGGCTCTCTCCATCAGCTGGCCGCCCTAGGCACTGTGTCTGCAGTGCCTAGTGGTAAATGTGGCCCTGCTGGCAGCAGAATCCTACTGTCTTTAATCTATACCTTATACCAGTGATTTTCAACCTGTGTGCCACGGCACACTAGTGTGCCGCGACACAAGGTTGAGTGTGCCGCGGGGAAAGTTCCCCAAACTAAGCTGCCCCTGTGTCGAGCTGCCGCTGCGCCCCCGTATTTCTGCGCCCCTTCCTTACCTCCAAGCTCTGCGTCGGCGATCCGCCCATCTTCTGTAGCTCCTGTACCGCGCGGCCCATGTCACGTGACTGACGCGACCTGACGTCAGGTCGCGTAAGTCACGTGACCAGAGGCGCGCGGTGCAGGAGCTCTAGAAGGTGAGCGGATCTCCATTAGGAGTGAAGGTACGTGGAAGAAGACATCAAGGGTAAGTATATAGGGTTATTATTTGTATAGGGAAGGCAGCTAGGGTCTTTTTTTTTTATTAGTAAAGGTAGGCTGGGGCTTTTTATTTGTTAACGGAGGCCTTTCGGGCCTTTTAATTAGTAAAGGGGGGCCTCTAGGGCCTTTTAATTAGAAAAAAAAATGGGGGCCTTAGGGCCTTTTAATTAGTTAAAGGGGGGCCTCTAGGGCCTTTTAATTAGTAAGTGGGGCTTAGGGCCTTTAATTAGTAAAGGGGGGCCTCTAGGGCCTTTTAATTAGTTAAAAGGGGGCATCTAGGGGCTCTTAATAGTAAAGGGGACTCAAGGGGTTTTAATAGTAAAGGGAGACCGCTAGGGCCTTTTAATTGTAAAGGGGGGGGTCTCTAGGGGCTCTTAATTAGTAAAGGGAGGCCGCTTAGGAGGTTTTTATTAGTAAGGGAGGCCTCAGGGGTTTTTTAGTAAAGGGAGGCCGCTAGGGTTTTTTATTAGTAAAGGGGGGCCTCTATGGGTTTTTATTAGTAAAGGGAGGCCTCTAGGGGCTTTAAATAGTAAGGGAGGCCGCTAGGGGTTAATTAGTAAAGGGAGGCCGCTAGGGGCTCTTATTAGTAAAGGGAGGCCGCTAGGGGCTCTTAATTAGTAAAGGGAGGCCGCTAGGGGCTCTTAATATTGTAAAGGGAGCCGTAGGGGCTCTTAATTAGTAAAGGGAGGCTGCTAGGGGCTCTTAATTAGTAAAGGGAGGCCTCTAGGGCTCTAATTAGTAAAGGGGGGCCGCTAGGGGCTCTTAATTAGTAAAGGGGGGCCGCTAGGGGCTCTAAATTAGTAAAGGGGGGCCGCTAGGGGCTCTAAATTAGTAAAGGGGGGCCGCTAGGGGCTCTAATTAGTAAAGGGAGGCCGCTAGGGGCTCTTAATAGTAAAGGGAGGCCGCTAGGGGCTCTTATTAGTAAAGGGAGGCGGAGCTAGAGGTTTTTAGTAAAGGGGGTCCTCTAGGGGCTCTAATAGTAAAGGAGGCCGCTAGAGGTTTTTATTAGTAAAGGAGGCCTCTAGGGGTTTTTTATTAGTAAAGGGAGGGCCGCTAGGGTTTTTATTAGTAAAGGGGGCCTCTATGGGTTTTTATTAGTAAAGGGAGGCTCTAGGGGCTTAAATTAGTAAAGGGAGGCCGCTAGGGGCTTTAATTAGTAAAGGGAGGCCGCTAGGGGCTCTTAATTAGTAAAGGGAGGCCGCTAGGGGCTCTTAATTAGTAAAGGGAGGCCGTAGGGGCTTTTAATTAGTAAAGGGGGGCCTCTAGGGCCTTTTAATTAGTAAAAGGGGGCATCTAGGGGCTCTTAATTAGTAAAGGGAGGCCTCAAGGGGCTTTTAATTAGTAAAGGGAGACCGCTAGGGCCTTTTAATTAGTAAAGGGGGTCCTCTAGGGGCTCTTAATTAGTAAAGGGAGGCCGCTAGAGGTTTTTATTAGTAAAGGGAGGCCTCTAGGGGTTTTTATTAGTAAAGGTGAGGCCGCTAGGGTTTTTTATTAGTTAAAGGGGGGCCTCTATGGGTTTTTATTAGTAAAGGGAGGCCTCTAGGGGCTTTAATATAAGGGAGGCCCTAGGGGTTAATTAGTAAAGGGAGGCCGCTAGGGGCTCTTATTAGTAAAGGGAGGCCGCTAGGGGCTCTTAATTAGTAAAGGGAGGCCGCTAGGGGCTCTTAATATTGTAAAGGAGCCGCTAGGGGCTCTTAATTAGTAAAGGGAGGCTGCTAGGGGCTCTTAATTAGTAAAGGGAGGCCTCTAGGGGCTCTTAATTAGTAAAGGGAGGCCGCTAGGGGCTCTTAATTAGTAAAGGGGGGCCGCTAGGGGCTCTTAATTAGTAAAGGGAGGCCGCTAGGGGCTCTTAATTAGTAAAGGGAGGCCGCTAGGGGCTCTTAATTAGTAAAGGAGGCCGCTAGGGGCTCTTAATTAGTAAAGGGAGGCCGCTAGGGGCTCTTATTAGTAAAGGGAGGCCGAGCTAGAGGTTTTTAAGTTAAAGGGGGTCCTCTAGGGGCTCTAATAGTAAAGGAGGCCGCTAGAGGTTTTTATTAGTAAAGGAGGCCTCTAGGGGTTTTTATTAGTAAAGGGAGGGCCGCTAGGGTTTTTATTAGTAAAGGGGGGCCTCTATGGGTTTTTATT
The DNA here is from genome assembly GCA_019512145.1 of Engystomops pustulosus. NCBI lineage: Eukaryota > Metazoa > Chordata > Amphibia > Anura > Leptodactylidae > Engystomops > Engystomops pustulosus. The sequence continues at coordinate 171,560,354 of CM033644.1, forward strand.
AGTAAAGGGAGGCCTCTAGGGGCTTTAAATTAGTAAAGGGAGGCCGCTAGGGGCTCTTAATTAGTAAAGGGAGGCCGCTAGGGGCTCTTAATTAGTAAAGGGAGGCCGCTAGGGGCTCTTAATTAGTAAAGGGAGGCCGCTAGGGGCTCTTAATTAGTAAAGGGAGGCCGTAGGGTCTTAATTAGTAAGGGAGGCTGCTAGGGGCTCTCTAATAGTTAAGGGAGGCCCTCTGGGGCTCTTAATTAGTAAAGGGAGGCTGCTAGGGGCTCTTAATAGTAAAGGGGGGCCGCTAGGGGCTCTTAATTAGTAAGGGAGGCCGCTAGGGGCTCTTAATTAGTAAAGGGAGGCCGCTAGGGGCTCTTAATTAGTAAAGGGAGGCCGCTAGGGGCTCTTAATTAGTAAAGGGAGGCCGCTAGAGGTTTTTTATTAGTAAAGGGAGACCGCTAGGGTTTTTTTTATTAGTAAAGGGAGACCGCTAGGGTTTTTTTATTAGTAAAGGGAGGCCTTTTATGACTGTTTTAGTGTCATTTTGTGCTATTTTGGTTGGTGGTGTGCCCCAGGATTTTCTAAGTATAAAAAGTGTGCCGCGGCTCAAAAAAGGTTGAAAATCACTGCCTTATACTCACTGAGCATTCGGTATATAAGACAAATGATGTCAAAGTGGTGAAAACCACTTCTGTTTTGTCTCCAGCATCCCCAGAAGACTTTGGCAGCAAAGAACCCATGATTCATCTTCTATAATGCTAAAGCCTGCACCATGTACATATTATTGTGCAATTTGGAAATGTTTAAATGGAACATGCCACCAGAACTTGGCCTAATAACCTATTACCAGAATGTTGTCTAGCGGCTTAACAGCTTCAAGATCATGTTTCATTCATGGCCCAGTATGGTGGCATCATTCATGGCCCAACTTTGAAATGAGATGTAAATTGGTTGCATAGTTAAGGAGGCGGAGAGTTTAGCACCGAAGTTCTTCCTAACTCTTCCCTGTGATCGATATCATGCACTGGACTTCAGGAGATCTGGTTAGTGATGTCTCCAGATCAATACCATCAATTACTGTGAAGGAGGAGTTCTGAGGCAGGGAAAGCTTGACTTCAGTGACAATTAATTTAAATTTTACTTCAAAGTTAATTTTCTGGATGATTCCATTACACTATGCCATGAAATGAAAATGTTCTAGGTGGTTTTAAGCTGTTGGCAACAAACTGATATTGGTTTATTAGGTCAATGTGCTTTATTACGAAACAAGGGTACATACTATACATTCTAGATGGCCACAACCAAGGGAGTCTGGATCTGGATCTGTGATGGATATCATGCTAGATTTTGTGATACCAAAGGGTCACATTACATTGCATTTTATATATGACTTAAAGCTAAATTGAAAGTACCGTATTTTTCGGACTATAAGGCGCACAAAAAATCCTTTGATTCTCTCAGAAATCAAAGGTGCGCCTTATACTCCAGTGCGCCTTGTATATGAACCTACTTATAGACAACAGCTGCATTGAACTGTGCACAGGTCTGCCACCTGCTGGTCATTCATCCTTATAATCAGGTGCACCTTATAAGCCAGTGCGCCTTATATATGATCCTAGACGTTTTAGCAGGCATTTATTGATGGTGCGCCTTATACTCCGAAAAATACTGTAGTATCATCTATCAGTATCATCTGATGTGACTTCAGTGTCATAATATAGGCAGCAGACAACGGTGGCATAATTGATATCAGCACATGGAAAATGTAAGCTTTGAGTGTACTCCTTTAATAGAGCAACAGGATCTAAGGGTATTCATGTAGATGGAACAGTCTTACAATCATTTGTCATTATGCATTTGCACTGAGGGGCTGTATATTCTGATACTAACTTCTATTACTGCTAAGTCTCATAGCTCTGTGTCTACTATGGATATATTTAGAAGTTTTTCTCCGATTTTTTAGCATTTTTTTTTTTCACGACATGTAAAGCTTTTTGGAAAAGCCAAACTTCACTTGAAGTTATAAGCAGTTGTTTATAAGCTGTAGATAAGTGATGGAATTATTTCCCACTGCTCTCATTAATAATGATATATCTCTAAACATGTCCTTCTCTCTTCATTCTTAGCGTTCCCTCCAGTTTTTGGATTTCTCTTTCTGGGAGGTCAGAAACACAAAAAGTCGGCTTTCTACGCTGAGGAATAAATTCAGAGCTTCCAAGTCTTTCTACATAAACCGCTCGCTGGAAAAGAGGGAGGTGAGAAACACATTAATAGTCTTGACTGAATGCCAAGATGTGACAGCTCTACTCTCCACAAAGTCAGAGGGTTGAAGGCGTCAGTTTGAAATATTTGACTTCTGACATCAAGTTTTGAGATTCTTGGTCCTAACATCTTATCTAACACTTACTAGATGTGACAGTGAGCGAGACAGTGACTTCAAATATCCTAGGGAATGACATTCTCTGTGACATGTTTTAGCTTCATATCTTCATGGGTGACAATCCTTATTTACCTAGACTGAAATGATCACTAACTTTGTAAAAAATCAATAGAACAGCAAATATAAACAACTCCTCCCCCTTCGTATATAGCCAGTGCCTGCACACCCCATATATAGGCAGTGCCTGCATCCACCAGTATATAGCCAGTGCCTGCCCCCTAGTATAAAGCCAGTGCCTGCCCCCAGTATATAGCCAGTGCATGCCCCCAGTGTATATACAGTGCTTGCCCCCCAGTATATAGTCAGTGCCTGCACCCAGTATATAGCCAGTGCCTGCACCCAGTATATAGCCAGTGCCTGAATCCCCCGTATATAGCCAGTGCCTGCATCCCCTGTATATAGCCAGTGCCTGCATCCCCTGTATATAGCCAGTGCCTTCATCCCTTGGATATAGCCAGTGCCTTCATCCTCTGTATATAAACAGTGCTTGCCCCCCCATATATAGCCAGTGCCTGCCCCCAGTTTATAGCCAGTGTCTGCCCCCAGTATGTAGCCAGTGCCTGCCCCAAGTATATAGCCAGTGCTTGCCCCCAGTATATAGCCAGTGCCTGCCCTCCGTATAAAGCATGTGCCTGTACCCCCTGTATATAGCCAGTGCCTGCATCCCCGTATATAGCCAGTGCCTGCATCCCTGAATATAGCCAGTGCCTGCATCCACCAGTATATAGCCAGTGCCTGCCCCCCAGTATAATGCCAGTGCCTGCCCCCAGTATAAAGCCAGTGCCTGCCCACAGTGTATAGCCAGTGCCTGCACCCCAGTATATAGCCAAAGCTTGCCCCCGTATATATATAAAGTGCCTGCCCCCCAGTATATAGCCAGTGCCTGCCCCCATATATGGCAAGTGCCTGCCCCCATATATGGCCAGTGCCTGCATCCCCCATATATAGCCAGTGCCTGCCTCTCGCCTCCCCCATATATATCCAGTGCCTAAACCCCCCCAAAATACTCTGTACTCACCTTTCCGATGCCCCCCGCAGGTCCTCTTCTGTCTTTAGCTCCAGCTCCGTCTTCAGCTTCACTGCGCGGTCTCATTGCATACACCATGACATAAGCCACTTGCTGACATCATAGTGTGTGCCAATGGTGGTGCACACACCATGATGTCGGCAAGCAGATGTCCTCTATGGTTTGACATATCACATTTGTGTGTGTTTTATTTTGCTTTTTCTGGTATTTGGACTTTAATAATTTAGAGTTTCATTTATCTTAGAGGGTGAAATGTCAGGCATGTGTGTCTGTTCTTTCTTTGCGCCTTTTTTTTTAAATCACACAAAAGTTGCAAATTCTTCTGCGACCCCCTAGTAAATTTTTGCCTAGGCCTGCTCAGGACTGGAGTTTATTTGCGCCAAAATAGCAACATTTTACCATGATTTATATACATCCACATCTGGATTGGAAAAGCTGTAAATATAAATGCAAATACAAATAAGTAGAACAATAAAATGAAAGCCTAAGATAAATGACCCCTAAGTGTTGCACCACTCAGTTCCTGCTTTGTAAAGGGAAGTTAAGAAAACTCAATTGTTAGAGTTCACATTAAAGGGATATTTAATTTTTTTTTAAACATATGGATGAACCTCAACATATTTCACAGAACAAGAAAACCAAAACGTTACCATGCCTGTAGATATGATATATAATAAATAGGTCATACCAGCCCCTATATTCTACTACCAGGACAAACCTAGACCTCTTGAATATTCAACAGAATACCAAACAAACCAAAATAGAGAATACTCTAATGTAAAGACACCAATGAATATAAAATATATATACTGTATGTTATTTAGATTCACTTAAAACATCAATAAAAAGGGAATCAAAGTAAACGGACATAGCAGACAGGAGTCTATAGTAACACAATCATATTTAGCCGATAAGAATAGTAATTTATACAAATAGTAATTGTGACTTCTATAAGATATACATATCAGCACATATGCTGTCATATAGTGACCAAATAAACCAATAAATAAATTCTAACTAGAAATAACTCTCTATACAAGAGACATAATAGTAAGTAACAGAATTCAAATGCATTGTTACACCTACACAGTGAGGCAGAGTGGGGCTTATCTACTAAGGGTCGCGGATCGCACTTTCGTCGGACTGTTTGGCGGTTTCGGGATTTGCTGAGCTTTGACGGGTATTTAATAGGGGTTTGTGCTGGCATTGTGTCGCACGCGATCAGATTGTGGTGCAGCTGCGCTGGCTTTCATGCAACAGAAATTGGGAGGGCGGCCAATCCAACTGATTCGGACTCAGTTCGGGATTTAAGATTCAAATTGTGTCACAAGACAATGCAATTACATACACCAGGAAGAAGAAGGTGAACTCCGGCGGACCTGATCCAGTAAGCGACACGATCCGGGAAGCAGGTTTTCAGGCGCACGATCTTAGAGAATTGAAGCAGAGTGCATTATCGTCAGACAATGCGCTTTCTGTGAACTCCAAGGAATGGGTAAGTAAATGTGCCCCAGTGGCTCCTAAAACACCTGTCTGGTAGTCTACCCCGAAGTATGTTTCAAACTGATCTTCCTCAAAGGGTCACCCTCCTTACATTATATATAATATTAAATGGGTTTTCTGGGATAAAAGATTGCTAAATTATTCCTAAGACAGGTCCTCAATGTTGGTAGAGGCTCATTAGCCAGCACCCGCACATTTCAGCTGTACACATTGGGGCACATTTATCAAAACTAGTGCAGTTTGGCTGTGCAGTGTGCAGAGGGTGCCAGATTCATCAGAACTGGTGCACAGTCTTCATTAATCTGGCGCCCCCTGCACTGCTCAGGAAGTGTGCACCATTTTTTTGGTGCACTTTGCTGCAGAATTGTGGTGCAGACAGAATTGTGGCGCACGTCAATAATAAAAGTGACACATACTCCGACTAAGCACGAACACGTCCCTTTAGGTGCACATTTTTTTTGTATTGTTGGACACAAAACTGGCACAGACACTTTATAAATACATGTACAAGCAGTTTGCACGTTCTTTTTCGGAGCACAGGCAGACAGAAAACTCATGGCAACTAAATGTGGCCCAGTCTGTGTAGTGGTCAGTGCAGGTTTACGGCAAATCAACACCCATGCATTTGACTGACAGCAGATTTGCGGCACGCCTGCTTGTCTTCCTATATAGGGAGGAGGGGGGAAGAGTGCTTACTTACAGAAATAATGAAATCTGTTGGGTCACAGATCCACAGGATAGGGGATAGCAGGCTGATCAGTGAAGGACCCCAACCCTGGCTTGATCTGACCCACAGGTGAATAGGTGTATCTACCGTTGGGCCCCTGGGTTAGTTGGGCCCCTAGGTCCTGCATTAGTAGTAACTTCTCTGTAATTTATACATATATTTCGCATCGAGCATCTCAACTATCCTATGAATTTACATGATTATATTAATAGGTTATGTAACAAACTTGTAGCTGTACAGTGGTGGCCCCGGTGGGCCCTAAGTATCCCAGTCCAACACTGCCCCCACCTATCATGAGAAGGGGACCCACAGCAATCCTATACTATAGAATAAATTGGCAGGGTGCATGCCCATCCTGCCGTACCACCCAGGAGTCAGGCCCCCACCTACCACACACTAGCATTTATCATAAATCCAGTAAGTAGGGATTCATACCAAAATCCCCTTTACTTTTGTAGCTTTTATGTAATCCCCTTTTCATTATATAACTATCATGTAACTTTATATCATGTAAGGTTTAGAAGCCATGTCATGTCTACATGTAAGTCATGTAAGGGATTGCATGAATTGTGGTCACCTCAGAGAGCCATGACACGGTTTGGGGACCCCCACGCTTTCTTGATGACAATTGAATACATGGTAATGAGAATAACTTTTTCTTCATCTGAGAACACAGCTTCCGCCTGTGGTTTAGTTTCTGCAGCAACGTTTCCTGTGGCTTTGGTGAAAGAGGTAGTATGGCTTTTAAGGATGCTTGGGGTTGATAGGACTGGGTGGTGCTGTTTTCATCCAGTCTCATCATCTCTTCAGAAATGACAAACAGTGTGAAGAGCGTGTGAGAAGATGCCAGGGAAAATGAAATTTCTGGAGGTTCCTAATGGCAGATTGGTAAGTACTGGATAGCTGGAGAAGTTGTCTTTGCCTGGGTCCCGCTCCTAGCATACTGGAATACATTATTTAGGAGAAGTGGGTTAAAGTGAAATGCTGCACTTTGTAGCCAGTTAGATATTTGTAATAAATAATCCCTGCTTGTTGCTCTCGCCGTATTCACTGTTTATGCTATTCATTCTGCTGGGATTATCTCCCAGTAAATATTACAGCCCAGTATAAATAGGCTGAAGTACAGATGTGCACAGGACAGGGCCGCCATCCACCCGCAGGCTTCCTAGGCATCTGTACTGCTCTCCTGCTACATTATCTCATTGGGTGTGCAGGTTTTAGGGAACTGCAGCCTCAGTTTTCTGTGTTTGTAAATCGTATTAGTAAAACAATGTTGCATGTCATAGTGATGTAAGAGAGGTATGAAATCCATGAAAGTTAAGATATATACTGGAAGGGGTATACACCACCTATGTACAGGGCAGGTAACATAGAAGAGATTGTATAGAGAGGTGTCACTGCAGATGAATCAGAAGGATCGCTTTTTATAACTCTATGGCAGATATGAAAATGCTCTCAGATATACTTGATCCTATTCCTTCCAAATTCCTAAATCCAGATTTACTTATTGTAGAGAAAAACCTCATATTTTCCCTCCCTGTGGTAAAATTGTGACTGTTCCTACTTGAAGAGAACCGGCCACCTCATTAACCCCTACCCCCCTCAATCCTACATATAGTACCTTGTCCTGCAATTTGGAAGTGTACAAGAAGTCTTTTTATATATTTTCAATGCTAATCCATGCCTAAAAAATACTCATATTCCTACCTAAAATGTGAAGCACACTTCCAAATGTCAGACAAGGTACTGTTTGTGGGATTGGGGTGTTAATGAGGTGACGGGTTCCCTTTAAAGTTTATTGTTATCCTGTTTGCAGTAATTTTGCATTTGGGCTAGTTGTTTCCAATGGTCTGTTAATTGGACTCTGACTATTTAACAAACTTTTTATGAATCAATAGCACAGGAGAATCCAAGAAACTCTTATTCCAGGAAAAAGCTTCTTTCTTTGCTCCATTCATGCTTCCACCCTTCCTGATTTAATAAGTATCACTTTAAAATTGGAATAGATAGAAATAGATAAAAACTCTTATATTTGATGGAATAAGAGGGAATAAGAGGGGATGGTGTGAACAGGAGCTGGGTTTCTACGCAATATATTAGGGAGAAGATTAATTTAGTACTAGAATCTGTAGAGGGAAAGCAGCTAGACAGCGAAGATTACACATAGGCCCACATTTATCAAAAACAGTGCAAACTGCACCAGGTGTAGCTCTTGCCTGTGTAGTTTGCAGAGGGCGCCAGATTCATGAATTGTGGCGCTTGTTCTTCATAAATCTGCCCCCCCCCCCTGCACTGCTCCGACATAGTGCACCTACTTTTTTTTTGTGCACCTTTAACATAGGACATGCAACACAATTCTGTCAGACTGCATGAAAAATGTGGCGCACTGCCCCTTTCAGTGCAGAATTTTGTGTCGCATTGGGTATAGTGCAGCCGCGACACAAATGTGTGCTATGCGACACATTTGTGTCTTGGGCACGTTTTAAAAACATGTGCAAGCAGTTTACACATACAAGAACATGCAAAGTCCGAGAGAAAACGGGCAAAGGGGCTTTAATAAATCTGGGCCATAATGTCCAGAAACAGTTTTGTCCATATTCAGTTTTCAAGGTTCTTCAAAGTGTCGTCCGCACCACAGACTAAAATCGTGTATGTTATAATTTTGCTCACAAGGACCCTCTGTCTGACACTGATCAGACATATTCCTTTATTAACTGACAAAGTGACGACAACACTGATGCTGAGCATCACATGAGGAAAATGTGAGACTTGAGTTTTGTTGCCTTGGTAATGACTGTTATAAGTTCCTCTTCTTCACACATGTTGTGACCGAGTCACTTCCTTCTGTCACACACAGCTGAATGTCCCCATTGCAGGCTTGGAGTGTTTCATATCATGTCACTGACCCCTGAATAGAAGAGACAGAGATGAGACCTTCCCCTGCCTTTATGTACATCTTATTGTATCTGCAATTAAATTAATGTCATCTTTCGACTGTCCGGGAATGTTTAACTCTTTCATGTCTACTACTGTTTTTTTTAAGCCTTTCAAGAGCTTCACTTACAAAGACAATGGGCAATAATTTTTATGGTAAAGAGGTGTCATGCCTAGGCTGCATAGTTTTTATTTTAATATAATTCATGGATAATCGTGGTCTGCCAAAGAATAAGGGCAATTTATATAGGTGTCCATCAATCTGCTACAAAGAAGAGGAACATTTAAGGAAATTGGTTACAATGGTTCGTTCGCTGGTTATGGTTCTTTTGTTCACTGGTTTTTACACAGAACGTAGTTTTGCCGGTCAGATGTAGTGCTTGCCGGATATATTAAGGTGCTTAAGCCTCTTCATGTGTCAGCCATGACAAGAGCGGCATGGCCGCAGTCATATATATATATAATTAATCTACCCCATTAGGTTCATAGACACAAATATAGAGTCACATGAAACTATCAAAAAACTCGGAAACAGGAAAATCTAGTCAATAAATGCATGTTTGTAAAGGGACAGTAAGAAACCCATAGGGGGAGACTTATTAAGCTGTTTCACAAAACAACTGTCTGAAATGCCTTGCATTAATCAATGGTTTGTAGACACTTTTCCAACTAGATCGACAAAAGAAGTATGTTTTTGAAAAAGTGGGTTTGGCTTTTCAACAAATATTCCCATTCACCATTTATTAGGGGTTCTAGATTTTAGACAATTGTTCAACCAGTGTGTCAAACAAGGCTTCAAAAAGTGGGTGTGGCTTAGCGGTAAATGGTCTGTGCTCCAAAATTTTGGGGCAGTTTTCTGGTGTAAAGTAGACTATCTAATGTAAATGTTTGATGGTAAATCTGAATATTTGGCAGAAAGATGCACAAGTTAAATAATTCCTCACATAGTAACTGATAACTTACAGAGCCTTTCACAAAAAGGGCATATAGTCAATAGAAAAACTTCTCCAACCATCTGTGTTATGCACCAGACCTATCCAGGATGGGATAAGGAAAACCACACCACTTTTAGCTACCTTGTAAGGCAGCTCCCTTGACATCAAGCGTAACCTACAAGAAGCCTTATGACATGATGCGAGATTAAAACCAAACCAGTATCTTTTTGACTTCTGGACAACAGACTGTTAGTCAGACCCTTGATGATATCATCAGAACTATAAGCTTTCAGATCTATCTGCATCAGAACAGATTGAATGGATGACAGCACAGCAAAGACTGACATAAATCTAAAAGAAGTGGAGCTGAAATGGTTAAAAAGCTATTTTATTTGCATATCTTAGTGAGGAAATTTATCATATTATTTGCAATATGTATTATCTACCATCAGCGCTGTATACAAAAAGGACAATTTTATGGCATACATAAAGTACACATGGCTCCAAGTTGGCAGTATACTCCCAATGTATTGTACATCTGCAATGTGTACAAACAAGATATGAACACATAATTAAATACACTTTTATCCATTTAGAGATTGCCAGTATGGCCAGTAATTTTTTTCTCAGACAACAGCTCTCATTTTTAATAATTATTGTCTTAAAAAGATGAAATTGGGCAACAATCAATCTGTTGCGCATTGCCAGCTTTAACATAATGGTAACCGAGGTTGAAAGACTGTAAATGTAATCCTATAACGAATGTATAGTGTGTGTACAATGGCAATTACAACTCTATTATTCCCTTTTAGGTCTTGGCTGTATCAGATGGAGGTGAGTGAAATAAAGCAATAAGGAAATAGACTTGTTCCAGAACACCACAACACCGCCATGACCCTGTATTCTGAAGGCATGTGTTATTGTGGAAGGCTCATTGAGAGACAATTATATGGGCTTCAGGGTGTAAAAACCCTGAAATAATTGCAATTCCTAGGGCACAGCTAGACATTATTACCGCCTTATGCCGGCTACACATCATGGGGGCGTGGTTGAGCGTGTAGAGGGCACAGCTGGTGGCACAGGGGCTGGCGTTGAGCATTCCTGTACCACCCCTACATACTACCTAGACCATGCGAATGATTTTTGTACAAAATTGCCATCCTTAGTAAGTCAATTGCCCCCCCTCTCTTTGTATCTTCCCTCCTCCTTGTATGTCCCCCCCCCAGGGCAACTAAGGTTGTGTGATAAAATGCTGTAAAACTATTTTGATATTAAGGCCTCATGTTTTAACTGCATTACTATACACGCTTTCTCACTTGCCTTGTATTCCTGTCTGTTGAGCAAAAATAATAAAAAACATTTATAAAAAAAAAAAAGTAATGCCAGCTAGCATCTGCTGTAGTTTGGGCCGCTGGTGCAGGCACCCGCCAGATACTTATCCAGCAAGTATCTGATTATAGCACAACACTAATGCCTGCAATATACTGGTACTTGGCAACTAAAAGTAAATTGTGATTGCTTGCAACATCCTTGTTTGCATCAAAATTTGTGTACTGAATGTATGCACATGAACACATTTGTTTTTGGTACTGTATTCCTGGCTTGTTTTCGGATGTAAATACAGGCAGAGTGACTCCCGTTTGAGCACATATGTATCCTATCACTTTTTTCTTCTAAATGCTTAAAAATCCCTGGCTGCTTGGTCCTTTCACATGTGCTGGTCTCCTGGGAAACCCAACCCAAAAACGGGTCATACGGAGTACCTCAGTAAGTGTCACATTCTTTTTTCAGTTCCCATATTCTATGGAGTGGATTTGCCGGAAATACATTGCTGGAAGACATGTTCTATATTTTACGAATAGGGTCTCATGGGCCGGTCATGGTGCGGTGGGAAATACGCTCATTAGATGGATGACCAAATTTCCCATTAAAGTCAATGTAAAGCCATGGTCTACCAGTAATAAAAACTTTGCAGTACGGCTACCACACGGCCAAAAAATACTTTAGTAAGCAAGAGGCCCGAATTCTGTTTAAGCATTGTACCAGCCTATGTGTGGCAGCATTACTCTATATTGTCAGATGGCAGAGTAGCACTACAGAAACCTTTAGCATTTTTCCAAATGTCTTAGCCAATGATAACTATTTTGCTTATGGGCAAATTCTTTTTAGCTATCTCACAGCAACTTCTACCTCCAAACACAGAAACAATAGTACAGGAACTTGTCCGGACAGTGTTTTGGAGACACAAGGAGGTAAACAGGGCTCTTGTCAGATTTCAGACATGTCTCTACCCTTTTCCTTCTGCTTCAATGGCACAAACGTAGACTGGAACATATACTTGCTCCCATGATATCTGACAATTCATATGTGGGCATTTGATCAGCAGTAGGACCATGCTTACATCATCTGTCATGTGTGTTGTGAGATTTTGGAAGCACGTTCTACTGCATAGTCATCATGTCCATCAAAGAGGTAAGTGGGCCCTCCATGTGAGTGTCATAGCATTATAAGTTGTATCAGAAATAATAGAAGTTGTGTTCTGATCAATTTCTATCCTTTTCTAGAGTTAAACAACACTGATTTAAATGGCCGGGGCAGTGACCAGAGTCTCAACAGTCTGCCCAGCGTCCAGACGGCGGGACTCGAACAATCAGTCGCCAGCTGGGCGGTATCCTTTGAAAGGCTTCTTCAAGACCCACTTGGGGTTGAATATTTTACAGTAAGTAAAGCACTTAATAAATTTATCAAATACAAGGATTTTATTATTATTCTTTATAACTAAAGCCACAATAAAATCTCAGATGTTTATAGAATTAATGGAAGAATTTCATATTACATTTACAGCACCCAAAATATCCCATTAAATCAGCATGTCATCAGGATATTATGACATATCTGTAACCCCCATGACCTGCCTTTTAGGGAGGAGGCTGATGTTATGGCACTTAAATTCTGACAATTTTAAAAAGCAAACATCTAGAATATCAGGATAGAAACTTATCAAAGAGAAACCTCAGGTTAATTGGTCATTGTCTACTATTACTTCTGTAACAAGTAGGAGTGACCACTGTCATAATGTATAGGTAAACCTTGTGAGAGACAAGATGAAGTCAAAATGACCCTTTTATAGCCACTTTCTATTAGTGAAAAAGACTTGTGAGAATAGATGTGATGGTCAGCTTCTACAGACAGCAGCAGGTAACAGACTGCTATGTCTATTATTGACTGAATGAATGGGTGGATGATTGTTGGATGATTGTGGAATATGGAGAAATTGTAGGGTCCCAATGTGTTAAGGCTACCAGAAGACCATTGCTTACAATCCAGCAATTCAGTGGGAGATTTTTTCATCTGAAACTTTTTAATCATGTATTTTTCTTATCCCTGATTTTGGTTTTTGCTCTGGTTTTTGGCTGCTTTTATTTCAGAATGATGAAAGTTTATTGATACATTAATTCAATTCATATAGGCACAGCGAAGCATTTATCATTTGTTCCTCTTTTTGTTGTGTTGCTGATTTTTGGTCTCTGTTATTTTCTATCCACTTATTGATAACAGTTTCTGCACATTATTTGTGCAACTCTGCTGAATAGGAGAAAGAAACATAAACCTGTTAGGGAACATGTTTCATTGTATATTTAGAATAGAAAAAGACAAAAACCACTGGTGTCCTCAATTTGTTCAAAATGTTATTACCGGTAGTCATAAATAAGATGCACCCTGACAAGAGGACAGGAGGGTATCAATGGCTTTTATATGCAAGTTCCATTATTCTTTAGTGTGTTATAATACATCTCTAACATCCTTTCGGCAGGAATTTCTAAAGAAAGAATACAGCGCTGAAAATATAGATTTTTGGAAATCATGTGAAAAGTACCAGACCATTCCTGCAGATGACACTGAACAGGTATTACTGTGGATAGTTTCTTTTCATATTTTCATGAATCCAGACATACACTCACCGGCCACTTTATTAGGTACACCTGTCCAACTGCTAGTTAACACTTAATTTCTAATCAGCCAATCACATGGGGGCAACTCAGTGCATTTAGGCATGTAGACATGGTCAAGACAATCTCCTGCAGTTCAAACCGAGCATCAGTATGGGGAAGAAAGGTGATTTGAGGCCTTTGAACGTGGCATGGTTGTTGGTGCCAGAAGGGCTGGTCTGAGTATTTCAGAAACTGCTGATCTACTGGGATTTTCACGCACAACCATCTCTAGGGTTTACAGAGAATGGTCCGAAAAAAAAAAAACATCCAGTGAGCGGCTGTTCTGTGGGCGGAAATGCCTTGTTGATGCCAGAGGTCAGAGGAGAATGGGCAGACTGTTTCGAGCTGATAGAAAAGCAACAGTGACTCAAATCGCCACCCGTTACAACCAAGGTAGGCAGAAGAGCATCTCTGAACGCACAGTACGTCGAACTTTGAGGCAGTTGGGCTACAGCAGCAGAAGACCACACCGGGTGCCTTTTTTTTTAGCTAAGAACAGGAAACTGAGGCTACAATTTGCACAAGCACATCGAAATTGGACAGTAGAAGATTGGAAAAACGTTGCCTGGTCTGATGAGTCTCGATTTCTGCTGCGTCATTCGGATGGTAGGGTCAGAATTTGGCGTCAACAACATGAAAGCATGGATCCATCCTGCCTTTTATCAACGGTTCAGGCTGGTGGTGGTGGTGTCATGGTGTGGGGAATATGGGCAGACTGGTTCGAGCTGATAGAAAGGCAACAGTGACTCAAATCGCCACCCGTTACACCCAAGGTAGGCAGAAGAGCATCTCTGAACGCACAGTACGTTGAACTTTGAGGCAGATGGGCTACAGCAGCAGAAGACCACACCGGGTGCCACTCCTTTCAGCTAAGTACAGGAAACTGAGGCTACAATTTGCACAAGCTCATCGAAATTGGACAGTAGAAGATTGGAAAAACGTTGCCTGGTCTGATGAGTCTCGATTTCTGCTGCGACATTCGGATGGTAGGGTCAGAATTTGGCGTCAACAACATGAAAGCATGGATCCATCCTGCCTTGTATCAACGGTTCAGGCTGGTGGTGGTGGTGTCATGGTGTGGGGAATATTTTCTTGGCACTCTTTGGGCCCCTTGGTACCAATTGAGCATCGTTGCAACGCCACAGCCTACCTGAGTATTGTTGCTGACCATGTCCATCCCTTTATGACCACAATGTACCCAACATCTGATGGCTACTTTCAGCAGGATAATGCCACTCTTTGGGCCCCTTGGTACCAATTGAGCATCGTTGCAACGCCACAGCCTACCTGAGTATTGTTGCTGACCATGTCCATCCCTTTATGACCACAATGTACCCAACATCTGATGGCTACTTTCAGCAGGATAATGCGCCATGTCATAAAGCTGGAATCATCTCAGTATGGTTTCTTGAACATGACAATGAGTTCACTGTACTCAAATGGCCTCCACAGTCACCAGATCTCAATCCAATAGAGCATCTTTGGGATGTGGTGGAACGGGAGATTCGCATCATGGATGTGCTGCCGACAAATCTGCGGCAACTGTGTGATGCCATCATGTCAATATGGACCAAAATCTCTGAGGAATGCTTCCAGCACCTTGTTGAATCTATGCCACGAAGAATTGAGGCAGTTCTGAAGGCAAAAGGGGATCCAACCCGTTACTAGCATGGTGTACCTAATAATGTGGCCGGTGAGTGTATATCCTTTTTATACACTGGTACCCAAAACTGTACACCATATTCCATGTGTGGTCTGACCAGGGATTTTTATAAGGGCAAAACTAGGTCTTTATCATGAGAATCTATTCCTCTCTTGATACATCCCATAATTTTATTTGCTTTAGCTGCAGTCGCCTGGCTATGGTCACTAAAATTAAGTTTACCATCCACCAATACCCCTAAGTCTTTTTCAGCTCCAGTTTTACCAAGTAATTGACAGTTTAAAACATAATTATTCTTTTTGTTTCCATGGCCCAAGGGCACGAACTGAGTGCAAGCATCGATTGTGGGTGTTATCACAGCGATGGCTGCCGGCAAAGCTGATAGCAGCCGCCATCTTGCCTAGGATCGTCGCTCCCCGGTGAATCTATGCCACGAAGAATTGAGGCAGTTCTGAAGGCAAAAGGGGATCCAACCCGTTACTAGCATGGTGTACCTAATAATGTGGCCGGTGAGTGTAATTGTCAGTGGCTAAGCATGTGACTATATCTAAGTCACTGAGTATGGTGTCTAATGTAGTCATGTTTGACAAAGGTTTATTTCAGAACAATTATTAAAGGGAATGTGCTAGAGTTTTTTGTACTGGTGTTTTAAAGGAAACCTACCACCACGTATCTACCTATTAAGGTAGATCCGGTGGCTGGTTTATCTAATCTATAGTAGGATTGCCATTTTTTGGGCTAATCCTTAAGTCCCCCATATCTTTTATAATTTTTAATTTCCTTTATATGCATACTTATCAAAGAGGCTACTATATGGCGCGGTTACTCCATGCTTCAGAAACCTCTTGCGATCCGCATACTAAGCCATTTTCAGCGTGCAGCTCCTCGTTGCTGTGCATACACGTCTGCGAAGCTGGGTTCTGCACATGCGCAGAGCGCTGGCCGGGGGGGTTGCTAGGCGGATCGCAAGAGTCTTCTGGGGCATGTAGTAGCTGGTGCTGAGGCTACTCCACGCCCCAGTAGCCTCTTTGGTATATTTGCATTTTAGGGCTATTAAAAATGATAAAAGGGGCTATCCTATTATAGCTTACATGAACCTGCCACTGGATCTACCTTAATAGGTGGTTCTTAATAGCCCTCAAATATTCTTTGTACCGTGTAAGCCAGTGGTTGAATAGATAAGAACCCCAGTAGTCTTCAAAACTTGTAATTGTCATCAGTCCTTGTGTTGGTGACAATTCCAAAATCTGGTTTCAACTTCAGTCATACGTTGCTGAATGTGAAAGTTATGGTTCTTGTGGTAGTCAGGATATCTTGTAAAGAAAATTATGGACGTCTTTCAGACACTAAAAGAAAATGGTAATGGCTGGATAAAACAATAATTGAAGAAAATTGGTTATGTCATTGATTCTCAGAATGACAACCACAAGAAGCTTTCCATAGCATTTTTACTAATGTATTGTTTATTGCGTTTCTACTATTAGGTGTTTCTTAAGTGCTGTATTATATCCTTTTGTGGCTACCTATGTGGTTACTCTATGTGAATGAACCTGATACTGTATAAAAGATTTCCTGGGTGTGTGTCAGTGCTGACTATTTAACCACAGTTCACATTAACAGATCATAGCCGTGACTTACTGAAAATGTACATTTTACATTATTTAAAATGTATTGATAATGGCATTTTAAATAATTTAAAAAATACTAATGAAAATAAAAAGTGCAGCAGTTGCTTATGGTAGTTTGAAGGAAATGATGATTTCTCTATATGCATTTCTATAAAACCAGATCCAGTTGATAATCTTAATGTGTTGATGTATTTCAATCTTTAGTGGGACCAGGGTCGGCTCCAGGTTTGAGTTGGTCCCTGAGTGACACAGCCTCAGGGGGCCCCTTTGTAGCAAACTAACATGGCGGCATTAAACATTCAGAAACTAAAACTGTCCCCTGTTCCCTAGTTTATCATACCAAACAGCACCCTCATGGTTATTTTATATAAGCCTCTCTCATACCCTATGGATTTATTAGATACAGCCCACTTCACACCCATGGGTTCCTTATGTACAGCCTTATGTGGGCCCCCCAGCAGCCCTGGGCCCCGGCACTTGCCCAGGAATGCTCAGTTCTGGCGCCGGCCCTGAGTGGGAAAGTAGCTTTAATACATAACCGTATCTTTTCTCACTGCTTAAGCCTAATAAAGTCCTCAGCAGCAGGCTGTAGCAGGTATGCACTGTTATCGCAGTGTCGCTGTTGTGTCTCTGTATACAAAAGAGGTCAGTAGTAACGGGAGATGAAACTGGTTGAAAAGAGGGCAATAAAAATGCTAAATATTATAGATGGCCTACAGAAAGATCATCAGAACTTGAGTTATTATTTTTTTTTTTAGATAATGTCTTCCTAATAACCATGGAGTAATATATCAAAGTTAAGTATCAAGATCTATAACATGGCCTATTCTGACCCAGGACTGTACCTGCAGCCTTCAGGCAGGCATTCAGGAAGACAATAAAAAATGTCAATTACAGCTAGACGAAAATGATTCCAGTGAAGAGACATAACATAGTAAAATCGTGAAAATGAATCTAACCCCTGAGGCTAATTTGCATATTCCTACAAATATAATTATCTTTGCATTCCTATATCGGTTTGTATGTTTCTGATCCTGGTAAAGGTCTCCTACTGAGCACTAATATTGGTTTGGTAGGTATTTAGTACATCTACTATCCGTTTACAGATGGTAGATCGGTCCTAATAAGAAGTTTCAGAGGAACCATGATTACGGTAATATAGAGTTATAAAAGTTATGCAAATTACCTTGGGGGCCTCAGAGAGCCTCGTATTTTAATTTATGCACACCCCTCATAGCGCTAGCGGGCCCGCCCGTTCCCACAGCGCATAGATAGGTGACGGGTGGGACTGCTAGCGCTACGGGTCATTGATGCGGCATTGATTTAGGGGTTCATTCTAATCACCATAGTTGGATTTAGAATTTCTTACCTAAATTGCTGAGAATTAGTTTCTACCTCATGAGAGGTCTTGCAGTATTCTGCTGTACTTCTCAAAACTTTGAACTCTACAGCAGTTATTCAGGGGAGGGGCTGTGATTGGTTAGTGAACCAGAGTGTTCTAGGTCCAGCTTCAATCCTGAAATATGAATGTATTTTTCCAGTCCTGCTGCTACTAACACACACAAGGTATGGTTACACAGGTCTCCATGGCCATTACCTGACATTGTCTGTGCTTCGTAAACTCAAAACTGCTGATAGATTCCCTTTAATTTTGTGGTAATAACGAAAACTTTTGTCTTCACGTTACAAATTACACACTTTATAAAGTGTTGATTAAGCCAGTAATTTTTACCTGTTGGGTTTTAGCTTAAGGAAGAGTCCCGTCGGATATATAATGAATTTCTCTCAAGTACCTCCTTATGTCCGGTCAATGTGGATCAGCAAGCACTTATCACAGAGGAGATGCTGGAGAAACCAACACCCGAACTCTTCAAAGTTCAACAGCTGCAGGTAACAGCAACATTTTTCTATCTCCAGAACAGTTTTTCTCCATGTTCGACCACTGGGATCTCTGTGTGAACAGTGTAATGCAGCTTCTTTGTCACTTCTCTGAGGCCCATGGGGAGGGCCGAGGACAGTGCTCTACTGGTCCCATGAAAGCTGCTGGAGTTGTAGCAATGCATGTGCACAGTGTGGGTCCCAATGGTCAGACCCCAAGCAATTATTTATCACCTGTGCTGTGGACAGGTAATAATAAAGGCCCAGATTCTTTAACAAATAATGGACATAGGTTAAATAAATACCTTAATGGAAAGCGCAAACATTGACACAAGGGGGAAATTCCAGCTCAGCAACAAATCAATTTATTAACACATGTAAGGGGTATATCCAGTTTGGCAGTAATTGTGCAGTCTTAACATGTAGGAACACAGGAATGTAGGACACCATCGTGACATATAGGAAGCATTTGGTGGTAAATACAGCTGCTAAAAGGGAAGCACAAGGTTTGCAGTTGAGTGCACTTGGGGGCACACGTTTTCTATGAAAATCCTGAACTGAAAAAACCCAAAATGATATAAAAATATAATTTTGGTATACAGGTTTAACAAAACTGGGGCACATTTACTTAACCGTTTGCTCGAGTTCCTCGAAAGTGCATTGTCCGACGATAATGCACTGTGCCGCCATTCACTAAGATTGTGTGCCCGATATCCTGCATGTTTCGCATGCCCAATCAGGTCCGCCGGAGTTCACCTTCTTCTTCCCGGTGTATGTAAGTGCATTGGATGTGACACAATTTGAAAGTTAAATCCAGCGCTCAGTCTGAATGAGTCGGATCGCTCGACGGCACTCCTCCCGATTTCTGTTGCATGAAAACCGACGCAGCCGCGCCACAATCCAATCACGAGCTACACAATCCACAGTTTTACAAAACCAGTTTCCCTTCACAATAGGAGGGAGTTATCCAATTGGACCCTAAACTTAGTACTGACCCATGGTGGATAGGATACACAATTATATATTTTCAAACTCCAAAAGTCGCACGGCTTACGACCACAAATACCCTATTTCCACCAGGGTTAAAGTTAAAATATAACCTTTATTGATTAAGTTTTCAAAGAACCGAAAAAAGGAAGACACATTAAAAAGTGTGCAGACAGGCCAGCATATGGGGGAATGCTGAAGCTAAGGGGCTTGTGAATTCAACAATCAGATTGTTGGAATATTATAAATGCTCCAAAGGGAGTTTGATCAGTTCTCCCTTGGGCTTATCAGTATGTGAACTGATTAGTAGGGGTTTGTTGATACCGGCCTCCTAGCTATTCTCAGCAGATTATGTCCTTAGTGTCAGGATTTCTACCAGGCTACTATTTCATATTTCCCTGTGTACATAGTATCATACTATATTTCCCTAAGCTAGACCTGTTGCTATTAAAAAACACGCACACACACACACACACACTTGCTCAACCTAGCCCACCCGACATGTTTCGCCGCTCACTGCATCATCAGGGGTTTTGGGCTGAATGCAGCGTGATTGGTATACATCTGTGCTTATATAAACTATTAACCCTACAATCATCATTGTACGCCTCACAACGGTAAGGGGAAGCCCTATAAGGATGAGTCTAAAAGAAGGCACGCAGTGCCATTCAGTTACAAGTATTGGGATAGGCTAATAAGCCCCATCCCAACATACCTTGGGGCAGGATATTGACAGGAATTTCGTCATTTTACATGCAAAGTCTGTTACACGCCTTATGTTAAAGGTGCACCACAAAATAGTTGGTGAACTCTGTCGGGCCAGTGCAAGGAAGCAACCGATTCATCATTTCCAGTGCACCCAGCATTATACACAGGCACTGCACATTTAGTGCAGTTTCCCACATTATTAGTAAATGTGAGACACAATTCTTTCACTATATGAAATGTGCTGCACAGTTCAACTCTGCACCTGAACGCCCCTTTAATTATGTGGTGCATAGGACACAGTGCAGCCGTAATACAAAACCGGCGCAAACACTTTATAAATACATGTGCAAGCAGTTTGCTTCTTTCTAGTGCAAAGTCAGACAGAAAGCTGGTGCAAACTCTTGAATAAATGTGAGCCAAAGTAATTTCTGACAATAATAGAAACTTATTGCTAAATGCTCTTGGTGTCCTGAGGATGTTAATACTGTCAAAAGAAAGAGAAATTCAGATTATCATTGTATCTTCCCTCCAGATATCCCCCCCCAGACCAGGAAAAATTGTAAGCCCCAAGCAGGAACTTAAATGATCCAGCGCTTTCCATATCTACTCTTTTCAGCTGCAGCCCATAATGTTTCAGTTTAAATTAGCACTGAGTGTGGCAAGTCCTGGGCATTCTGGGATTACAAGAGTATGCCTTTACCACCACTGCTTTAGAAAAACTCTGTATTTAGTTGACATATGGTGACTAATAACTGTGTTACTGAGCACCATCTTATAGAGCAAGTGCTTTCCATGAGGCACATCTTGCTTTGAATTATAGAGGCTCCACTAGTAATGAGCACAAGCTCTTCAATTTTGGTGTTTTGTCCTAGTTCTTCTGAATTGAGCACTGATCCATGGATGAGGCCCTGACTGCTGGGACCCTCACAACCAGGGGCTACAATAATTTATTGGGCCCCATAGCAAAATTTTGTCAGGGGCCCCCAAAGTCAACATTGTGGTTTGCAAATACATCAGCCAAAGCAATGTACAGTTACGCCTCTATTAAAATTATTTTATTTAATTAACCCCTTACCCTAAGTGGTCCCCACATAATATAATGCTCCCTTCCTTCAGCAAATGTTATTGTTTCTATTAATTTGCTAACAAAAACTTTCTGTATCATTTATTTCTGAAATTTTTTTGATGTCTGCTTGCTGGGATTCATTTTTTACTCCCAGTAAATAAAATACCAGTGGGAGCTATGGTAGACCCCAGCTGCTCTGGTAGACAAATATCTGACGCACTCAGCCTCTTCACTACTCCTGTAAATACTCTTTCTGTCTGGACCCAGAGAGAGCTGGCAGCTTCTCAAGCCCCTCTCATTGTTTGGCCCCTTAGCAGCTGCTATTATGGGAGTTCCGCCTCTGCCCACAATCACAATGTTTCTTAGTAAAGTTCTTGATCTACTTTTACCAAAGTTTTCTCCTTGCCCTGGTCTTAGCATTACATCACTAAATCACAGTGAGAACAACCACTGGAAATCCTTTTTTTCATATGACAGATTTTTACACATGAAGAAAGAAATTTGCTTTCGACTTTTGTTAAATGTTTTTGTCATCGTAAAAATTAATTTCTTTGATTCTTTTTTTTTTTTAACAACAGATCTTCAATTTGATGAAGTTTGACAGCTATGCTCGTTTTGTAAAATCCCCGCTGTATCAAGAGTGCATGGTATCAGAGGTGGAAGGACGCCCCTTACCAAATCTTAACTTGTCACCATCCAGTGTAAGCTCAGGCTGCACGGCTCTTACCTCTGGGGCAGTAAAGGTAAAATACTGAGCAATAAAAATGTATTATTGTAATTCCAGAGTATATGTATGAATGTAGTTTAATGGTTTTATTAAACCCAGAAATATTTGCCAAAATGTATATTGCTACTGAGAACCTTAGACTGTTGGGCGAAAAAAACACTGAGATAAAACAGCACACTTGCCTTAAGTTGCTGCAGCAGTATAGGGCTAATGCTGGTATTGAGCCATAGTAGAAACTTCTGAAGATCTGCCTTGAAATCTCCCATGCCAAAAAATTTCTTGTTGTATATTCATACTCAGCCAAAGGCTAGAAGCACAGGGCCATGGTCATGGTGAATCTGGACAGATTTAATGGACCGACCACAGCGCAAAGGAAGGGAGTCCCTTCTTCCCCACAAAACAGCACAAACTGTGTTCATGATCTCCATATATCAATATGATGCTCCAAGTTCCTTCCTCTGCACTGTGGTTGGTCTGTGAGATCCGGTAACTGCATGGATTTATACCCGAAAGATGATATTTTAACTATTCTTGCATGTATATTTTAGGAAATATTTGCATCCCCCATATAATAAATCCACTCACCTTTAGGTTCTCTTCAAAAACACCTGATTTGCTCTTTATTTGTAATTTTTCCTTATTTTAAGAAAAAGAATCTGAGACCTGGGAAGTCATTGCCCCTTGGTGTTGAGGTATCTGGACTAGACAATTTAACAGATGGACAAAGAGTAGCTAACAGTAGGTCCTTCAAGAGAAATATTCGAAGAGGAAATGTTAGAGGTGAGATTAAGGTTTTCTTGCATTTTATCTCTGACAATAACAAACACTGAATTATAAATGTAAATGGTGGTCTGTCTGGGTCTGTTTGACGTGTGTACGTTCTCCTTATACAACACACAGCTTCTAAGGGATAGGTCAGGATGGCCTAGATGGCATCCGGTTGGTAAAAATAACTGTTCAGTATCTCTCAGTCCATTAATGCCCCCCCTTTCAATTACCTTTCACAAAAAAATGTGCATTATAGAGCCCTTTCGAGCATTCTCCAATTCCTCACTAAGACGTACATCAAAGGAGCCTCTGAAAGCCTTTTACACAACACCATTTGATAGAATTGGCACATTACCATGTTAGACATTCATCAATGATTGCAGCACCTATTGGTGCAGGAGGCCAAGCTGCAGCGAGCACATAAGACAAGTGCTCACCACTTCTGGTAGCTCTGACCTGGCTATTGACGCTAGCTATATGCCGGCTGTACTCACCACTTGGGTCCTCTCCTGCACCGGGCACTGCACTGCCTTGGGTCCTAAGTCAGAAGCCAGAGCAGCAGGAAGGAGAAGAGGAGCCTGATGAGGTGAGTAGGTTTTTTTTTTTTACTTCCCTCCCCCTTTTCTATAAACGACGTCCATTGCCCCACCCACAAGCATAGACCTTAATGGCCTCCACCATGTATTATGCCCCCTTCCTGTAGCCAACCCCCCATAGAACCATATAATGCCTCCTAATGCAACTTGGCAACATATAAAACTCCTCTTTATCCTCCTTTTACATTTAGTTTTCTACTTTTATTTATCTGTCCAAACTTATACATAATGCTATCTGTACTCCTGCACCCTCCTCACATGGTGCGGCCTCCTGTCCTCCATCCTCCTCATACTGTAGCCCCTGTCCTCCAATCTGCTCATACTGTGCCCTCCTGTCCTCCATCCTTCTCTTACTGTGGCCCCTGTTCTCCAATCTCCTCATATTCTGGCCTCCTGTTATCCAACCTCCTCTACCTGCGGCCTCCTGTCCCCTAGGCTCCTCCTCCTGCGTCCTCCTGTCCTCCATCCTCCTAATACTGTGCCCTCCTGTCCTCCAGCCTTCTTCTCCCAGGCTCAGACTAACTCGGGGAGAGGGGGCGGGATGATCGAGGGGCGGAGCTACTCCTCACATGACTCGTTCCGACATCATGTGAGAAGGTAGCAGGGGCTGATCCCACCTGCGCCTTGCTCTGATGCGTCGGCTGCTCTGCAGCTCTAATGTATAGGACCAGCAGGAGGCTGGACATATCGGGGGAGTGAGGAGCAGCCCGGGAGAATCTCCCAGCCGTCCGTGACAGTGTGTTCTACAGCCACCGAACATCCTCTACCTGGCTGTAACATTATTGGTCTGATGAAGGGTTATCCCGAAACGCGTTACCAATGATCTAAAACGTTTTTAATCATTTATAATAAATACAAATCAGTCTTATACCAAACCGTGCTTTGGTAATTTACTCTTGGTTACAAGCGCACCCATTCGCAGCACCATATTCTTTCTTCCATCTATACCTTGTCCGTGACGGCAGGACAGTGCTGAAAAACCGGGACTGCCCTCCGAATCTAGGCCGAGAGTATCTAGGTATGGAGAGTTTCTCGAGTGTTATTGTCATCTGGTTTGTGCACTGTATTTGTAATCTTATATGTGGTCTGTATTAGTTATACTATATGCAATATTTGATTTCTGAGGTGGCATTTGTGCTGTACTGCGGTATTTGGCACATCTAGGGTGCTGGTTACTAGTGCAGCCTGTTGGGTGGTATGACAGTGGTTGTGCATCCCTGCTATAGACCAATGTTATGGTGCAAAGTGGTCCAGATTTGTAATCCATACCCCCTTTTCTCTGAGCCGCACCTTTTTATACAGAATTTAGTAAGGTGCATAAAAGTGATGAAAAACACATAATAAATGTGCCTCAAAGCTTGTACACTAGTATGAGCAAGGATTCTGGTGCATTTGGCAAGGTAAATCTATGGTAATGACCATCACAGTTACTAATTACTTAATCTTTGAGTCATTCTGCCAAGAGCAGCTTAAAAATAGCCTTTCTTTGGACTGTTCTCCAATAACTTGTAGAACCAGTTTACCTACTCCGTATAAACATTAGACCTTCTCTACTGGAGATTTGATACTAATAGAAAGAATTGCCCTGAAAAAAGCTATGTTATCCCTGACACAGTGCCACATGGATTATCATGTCAGGTATGGCAGGTAATCTCTATACATTTGGATTAAATAAGATCTTATTATTTGAGCACTCTGTAGGTGTGTAGTCCTGACACCCTACCAAAATGATGTAAGGAAAGACAATGGGGGCATTCACTATGTGTCGTACATGTGTTTCCTGGTGCCTGAATCCTTTCTTGTTCTTTTTGCGTTGTGTGCGACAGATTTATTATGTGTCGGTGCCACAAAAACCTTGTTTCCTGACACTCAAGTCGTTTTTATTTGTTGATGAATTTGGGTGCAACTTTTGAATCCCAACTCTTCCCCTGCAATTTTAGTTTCCTGGCACTTTTTTGGTGCACAGTTAGACTAATGAAAACCCCTGACTGGAGGGAATTCCCCGCCCCTACTGATATTCATCACTTTACAGTAGTAATGTTATCCCACCATAGTATGAGCTATGCCAAACTTGTTATAACGCACAATAACTTACTCAAACAACAAAGCCAGGTTTTGCATGGACCCGTATCTAGCAAGTGGGGATGGCTGCTGAACATTTCATTATGGGGGAAATTGTGAACAATGCATTTCCAACCTTCGGCTTATATTTAAGTCGATACATATTTCCATTTTTGTGGTAAAATTAGGTTGATTTATGATTTATACTCAATTTGGGCACATAGCTAAATATAAATATATATTCCCTCTAAGTATACTAATAATACGTATATGTCATTTTACAAATAGAATGGCAAATTAATGGCTGCTTTGCACTGTTATTATCCTAGATTGCAGATTTTGTAGGGGAGTTATCTTATGTATGAGGGTATCTTTACTTTGACCAATATTTTTTATTTTCATTCGATGCCTCAGACAGCAATGGTCTCTCATCAAGACGTGAATCCGAAGGCTCTCTAACCTCTGCAACCAGCCTGGATCTGAGTATCATCTCCTCCTTTTCTGGCAGATCTGAGGTACCTAACATGAAATAGTCACTCCTTCCCCATTTATCAATTGTTGTATAAGAAATAATTTGTTAAGGGGGTTGAAATTGGATCCAGTCTTTTTACTTTTTTGTGTGTCTTCTTCAAACTTGTAACTTTAAGTAAACATTGAACTATTGATTTCTGCAACATTTCTTGAAATTTAAGGGTCAATGTTTAGCAGCTTTAGGATCACAGGATTTTCCATGTTAAAAGTGTTGTACTAGCTAATAAGCTAATTGGTCAGGGTTAGGTGCTGAGACCTATACCAATCCCAAGAATGGGACCCCCAGCAATCCGGAAATGGGTGAAGTGACTTGTGGATGGGGGATCACTTGAAAACTCGGTTTAACCCCTTTAACTTGTCCCGTAATAGTACGGCACGGTGGGAAGGTACTTCCTAACCAGCCCTATGCTATTACGCCAAGTGTTTTGGTGCTTTGGTTTTGGTGTTTTGGTTTTGGCTCACAAGCAGAGATGACACCATACAGAATGGGTGTCAGCTGCATATCACAGAGGACATCTTGCTGTAACACCTGTGATCGACATTTCTTTACCATTGAAGGACGGGAGGGAGGTGGTCCAATCCTTCAATGGCAGCCCTGGGGTCTAACGGGTACCCCAGAGCTGCGAAATTTGCCTCTGGGCTAGATCCAACTGTAACTCACTGAGCATAGCAGTTGTATTACAGTGTTGAAGCGTGTTAGCTCAATATGAGCTTGAATCAGAGGACAAAAAACACTAAATCACAATAACACTTTGTACAATAAATCAGAAATATTATTGGACACGCTCAGTGTTAGCTGTAAAAAAACCCTAAAAACTTGCCAATCCTTTCACAAAAAATCTTCTGAAAAGTGATGAAAAAAAGTTATGAGCACCAAAATGATACCACTGAAAACAACAACTTGTTACACAAAAAAATAGGCCCTCATTCAGCTCCATCAACCAAAAAATACTAAACCTGAGAAGGTTCCCCAAAAGTATGATTTTGTGTTTTGAACAAAAATGCACAAAATCCCATCTAAAGTTCGAAGCCTCAAAACATCCTACAAAAATGAGTGGACACTTGAAAATCCATCCCTGCATAAAGCAGACATTCGGTAAATGCAATTATCAAGTTATTTTGCTGTTATGACTTTGGAAATTTTCCACATTTTTGCCAAATATACATTTTTTAATAATAAGCACAAAACATACAGGCCAAATTTTACAACTAACACAAAGTGCAATGTGTCACAAGAAAACAATATCAAAATAACCTGGATATGTCAAAGTGTCCCAAAGTTATAACTACTTATAGTGACACAGGGCAGATTTGAAAGAAGGGCCGTGTCAGGAAGGTACAAAATGGCCGTTAATAATGGGGTTAATAACCAATACAGTATTTATAACTAGCAGTAGAATTCATAGAATTAACTCCCATAACTTTTTTTTTACATGTTACCCATATATTTCATCCATTTTTGTGCGTTTTATTAGCTGCTGAGAGCGTTTTATCCATTAAGTCATTGGTTGTTGGATCATGACTAATCTGATGTTGATGACCTGTGTTTAGGATAAAACACAGGACCAGGGGCATAACTACAGCAGTAGCAGTCAAAGCAGCTGCTATGGGGCCCATGGTGTCAGGGGGTCCTGTCATCCGACCTGACATACCATGGGTATGTTCATAGGGTCAGTTTCTCAGATGCAGTTTGGATGTCCAAACCAGGAGTGAAGGTTAAAAAAGAGGAGAAGCAGCTTCTCTCCATGGTAGGTGCTCACTAAGGTGCCCATTATGATCCACATTGGCTTTAGGCTTCAAAAACTGCATCTGAAAAACTAAATGTTGGAGGATGTGCACCATTATATTCATAAAATGCTGCTCATAATATGTACTTAATATATATGTGATGAATATATGCCATATATGTATATGTTGTATGGTGTGTATATACTGTATGTGTATATATTTGCTGTAGAATTGTATATGGCACAGTATATGTGTGTATATGCTCTAAATGCATCTGCATCTTGCAGGTGAGTATACAAATATGTATATTTTTTAATTGGAAAGGGCCCCATTCAGAAGCCTGCATGTTACGCCCCTGGTCAGAACAGGACGGAAAAATGTTCCTGCCTAATTGGCGATTGCCTTAAATTATGGCCCCCAACTTCGTGACATTCTCTTTACTAAATAATGTGCAGGGAATGAGGAAATGAATATTGCAATATTCAGTACCTGGATTTTACATCCATAACACAATCACTAAAAAGAGACAAACCAGATCTATGCTGAAAGTCACAACAAGAAGAATGTGTCCGAATCGGAAGTTCAAAATAATAGAA
Source organism: Engystomops pustulosus (assembly GCA_019512145.1). Classification (NCBI taxonomy): domain Eukaryota; kingdom Metazoa; phylum Chordata; class Amphibia; order Anura; family Leptodactylidae; genus Engystomops; species Engystomops pustulosus. The sequence goes on from CM033644.1 coordinate 171,588,834, forward strand.
AAAAAGGTCCAAACTGAGATCAAATACACACAGCACAGACTCACACCCAGGGAACCTAAGAGAAAGGAAATTTACCAGCACCTTGGAACAACGAGGAAGGGAATTTATGTGGCCTGTAATCAGCTGTTTTAATTCATGTCTGCCTCTAAGCCTCATAGTGCCAGCATGACACATGGCAATAGTTGATCAATGTTATTAGCCCAGAGAACGGCTTTAAAGATTCATGCCTTATCTTATTGACAGGGTCGGCTCCAGCTTTCAGTAGGCCCCTGGGCGACAGAGCCTCAGTAAGCCTCTTTGCATTGAACTCTCGTGGCAGCATTCAAAAGGAAAACAGTCTCCTGTTACTTATAATATTCCCTAGTTTATCATCCCAAACAGCTCCTTCATTGGTATTTTATATAAAGCCCCCCTATGGATTCATTAGATACAGTCCCCTAACCCCCTATGGATTCATTAGATACAGCCCTCCTCATCACAATGGACTCCTTATGTGGGCCCCCAGCAGCTCTGGACCCTGGCCCTGTTTATTGATATAAAGTAATTTGAAGTATATGGAGTAATTTGTGTCATAAAGAAATGTTTATGTTTTTAAAATTGTCTTTGTTGTAAAATTTTTCCCATCACGTTTGGGGGTTTTCAGGGTGTATATCTTTATAGTCCATCTACCTATATTTAAGTATCCAGATTACCTTAAAGGGTCTGCTTTTCCTCCATGAGGTCATTCAACCCCTTTCTTGGCAACAGCTGAAGTTAGGGATAGAATAGCATGCTCCGGATTACACGTCTGAAGAGGTTTTACTCTGCTTTTCAATTCTTTTTCTTTTCAGCATGACAGTGGCAGCCAAGGCAGCTCAGAACGTGACGCAGACAGCAAACCTATCAAATACTGCTGTGTCTACCTCCCGGATGGTACGGCCTCGCTGACTGCTATCAAACCGGGACTTACTATACGGGAAATGCTGGCTGGAGTCTGCGAGAAGCGGGGGTATAATTCTTCAGATGTTAAAGTCTACCTGGCTGGAAATGAGCAGGTATTAATACAGGGGAGTGCACAGAATACACACACATACATACATACATACAAACATATATATAAATATATATATATATATATATTGCTCTTACATTATATCTGTGAAGATAAATAGATGTGCCCACCTTTTTTCTTAAAAAAAATCTGTATTCTGGTGTTGATATGCCAACATGGGAATTTAAGTAGTAATTTATTGCTCCCTGCTCTGTCATAGCTTTCAATTGTATCAGCATCTTGAGGACACCAATACAGTAGAAAGCAGGAGAAAATTAGGATGATCTTTGTAGTTTTCCTCCAGGGTCTGCTGAACAAGAAGAATTGTCAGGGCTGGAGCAGAAGCTACAATGATAATCCACATGGACATGGAATGTGCAAAATTTTAAACATTTAAAGCATGTGAAATAATTCCAATTTACATGTTAAAACAGGGTCCATGAAAAAAATCCTTCCTTTGCATCTGTCCTGGACCAAGTGCAGATTTGCGCCTAAAGAGTTGCAATAAGCAAAAAAAGTGATACATAAGTGAAAAGTCGCATAGAACATCTGGAAAATAAAGATACATAGGGCACTGCACAAGCTGCAGACCAGGGTGTACTTGAAAAAAGGCAGCAAAAGTCGCAGTGAAAAGGCGCAAAATGACAAAAGGCGCAAAATGACAAAAGGCGCAAAAATTAGACAATTTAACTAGCAGAAATAAAGATACATGTCCCCCCTTGAGTCCTATCTGGTGATGGCCTTGCTGCCCACAGAGAGGGCTCTGAGTGTTACCTCTGGCAATTGTATGCCAGCACTGCCCTAGACAAAGAATCATTCAAAAATCATTCAAAATGAATTTGAGTTTCATCCATATGAATACATATACACTAATTTTTAACGTGAAATTTCTTAATATAAAAGGTTTATATATATGCTATATGAATATATATTGCTATAGCAACTTGTACTTGACTCTATAAAATGGAATTTGCATACACATATCCAGTTCCCTGTTTGTTTAAGCATGTTGACTGTATGTAGAATCTGCCATATATAAGCTGACCACTAGATGGCGCATTTGATCTTTGAATCACATAAAAAATAAAGCTGGTGAGTGTAAATGCTGTAAATTGTATGTAGCATTCAAAAAACAAATGCGCCATAATGTAGCACAAAATATCACAGGGAAAGAATTCATCAACAAACTTTACATAAGATAGTTGGAATCTAAAAATATTATAATCATTTATATACATATATACATACACATACAGTTTTTGACTCATACGCACACATTTATACACTCATGCGCATGCATATAGAACATATACACACACAATCACACACATTTATACACTCTTGCGCACACTTATAGAGCATATACACACACATACACAAACAGTGCCACATACAGACGAACAGCATACTGTACATATACACATACTGTACAGTATATACACATACACACCATATACACATATACTGTATAGTGTCAGAATCCTGGTGTACTTTTATTATTGACCACTAGTGACTGCTTTTTTTACTCTGTCTTAATGTGTTGCCCTATATATATACGGGAGGTATATACACATCACATATATAAATGCACATATTGAGCATATACACATCACATAGATGTTTTGTATAAATTGTCCAATGTGAAGTAAAATATGGATATAATCGTGGACATCCTCCATTCTTTCGTGTGTCTGGTTGGATTGGTTGGATAATGAGGCCCACTGACCCTGCGGGCCCCAAAGCAGCCGCTGTGGCTGCTACCGCAGTAGTTACTTCCCTATCCAGTATAAAATAAAAAGTTAAATTTGCCATACACAAGCAAGAATAGCAACTTATCTCTAAGCTGCCTGTGTATTCGCAGCTCTCTAATGTATCTCAGTACCAGAGGATGTTCTGTTGCCATTTCCAATATGTGCTTTCCTGGGCAGCTTTGCACTTTTATATATGCAGGAAAAAGCTTTTTTTATATGAACCATCAAAATTGTGAAATTGGTCTTCTAAAGGAAGATGACAGGTGAGCATAGTAAATGGTGATGGACTCACCAGTGGTTTATATGCTTTACTGGACTGTATCTCCCACCTCTTCTGCTATGTAGGATCGCAGCGTCCATTTTACACTGCAATATGTGGCTTGTTCTTACAGAAGGCCCTGGCCCTTGATCAGGAGTGCATTGTTCTTACTGACCAAGAAGTGAAGCTGGAGAACAGGATCAGTTTCGAGTGAGTTGGGTCTTCTTTTTGCCCAGTTTTGGATAATAAAAGTAATAAATAAAAGTGCAATAAGACTTATAGCAGGAGCCTGGTTCTGATCACAGGCCGATAGTTCTTTATGTTGTTACTGAGCAATGTAAGATTAATTAATAAAACTAAAAGTTCATTTAAATAATTTAGGGTTTTTTTTATATCTTTTTACAATTGGATTAAAGTAACAATAGTCTGAACTTTTGTTACCTAGTGAATTATACTTCTATAGATAAATGTGTAGCGGCAAATTCCGTCATTTGTGGTAAAATCTAACGGCAAACTATTGCCTATAGATGCTATATTGTTGTTATATAGTAACCTTTATGGAAGAATATGGATCCACATATCTAATATTGATGCCTGAAGTGACTGAAGTGTTACAGTGTCAACATACATTATACTAAAACTAATAAAAAAATGTAACTATAATGAATTTACATTGGGTGAAATATACCAACACATAGCCGCTTTGGACAACCGATAACAATATAGACTTATATGTAAAAGAAATGGCAGTCAAGCGCCATAACAATGCGCCTGTAACTCCAAAACAATTGCCTAGCCAACGATCCTTCGTTCAATGCTTGTTTAGCCATTATTTAACCCCTGTCCAATGCACATCATCACCCAGTTGTCATAAGAACCCAAGAACAGGATGTGTTCTTCTTTTTGCTTAGTTTTTGAGAAAACCGTCTTTTAAAAATTTGGAAGAGAGCCTCAGAGGCGTCTACGACACAGAAGCCCCTTCTGGCTCGGTCGTCTGCTAATTATTTACACCTCCAATCAGCTCTCTGACTGGGAAGGATCAGGCATAAATGGTGGATGGAGGTGTGAATAATTAGCAGACAAAGCTAGGAGCCCCTGAGGCTAATTTAGATCATTTTAAAAGATGTTTTTTTCAAAAACTAAGCTATTAGAAGAAGAAAAGCTTTTTCCAGGAGGCACACCTTAGCATGTAAGCATGTTTGGTTTAGAAGCAGTGCATCCATATGGTATGCTTTAATATTGTATTGTGCTTGTAATTGACAATATTTGCAGTTTGCAGATAGAGCCAATGAATAAAAGTTTGCGCATTGTGTCGAAGCCCACCAAGACCATTCATGAGGCTTTACAGTCAGCTCTGAAGAAGTATGGACTAGGTAACCAACATGCGGTTTTGAATAAGGTAAGAAAATAATTTAGATTTCCTTAAATGTCCTCATATTGAATTGTTCCTTTTAGGAACTAGATGTGTGATAAAAGCACATGCTGCATAGTACATTTCTCATAGCAGAAGAATACAGACTGTATAGGGACCCATAGTAAGACTAAGGTGATCCCCTCTTCTCTTTACACAGCTATGTACCCACTTCTCTCAACTCTACATAGCAGTACATAGGTTCTGAACACAGGTCCAAGAGCTGGCGTATGATAGTGACTACACCCCTCCATGTTGCTTTGTTAGCCTCATGATGTATTTATCAGGTGGCCCATAATTTTGCATAAAAACCTACAAAGGAAAGCCTGCATGTTTTTGAAAACTGTGCAAGCAAGGGGGTCAGGAAGGTCCCGTACCAGCCCACTCCGCCGGTGGCGGTGCCCCTCTAGGTGGTGTAATTACATACTAATCACAAATTCTTGAATTTCAAATATTTAGATATTGAATTTTATTTTACTGAATTTTACAATTTAAAATTTTATAATTGAGGATTCCCCCCACAATGTGTGTGGTCAGCTTTAGTGTAGACTTACCCTTTCTTCTGTGATTTATCCATGGCAGGTCTATCTATGAGTTATGGTTTTCTGACATACAAGGGGCTCTATAAAACCCTAATGGCTTAGCCTGGGACCAATGTTTTTTTTATAAAAAAAATTTCCGCATCACATTTGAGGAACCGTAATGTGACCTTACACATTACCTAAAAAACATAATAAGATTGCTTGCGCACATGCAGAACTATATAGAAGCCGGCAGCACATCTGGTTACTTGTGCGCAGGGGTGAGCATGAAAACAAGCACGCCAAGGATGTAGAAAGAAGGCCGCACCGCAGAGGCAGCTGGGGGCGTGGAGTAGCTTTAGCGTCCAGTACTCGATCAGGCTAGTACACACCCCACTAGTGCCTCTATACAGGCGGTCCCCTACTTAAGGACACCCGACTTACAGACAACCCATAGTTACAGACAGACACCTCTGACCTCTGGTGAAGCTCTCTGGATGCTTTACTATAGTTCCAGATTGCAATAATCAGCTTTAAGGTGTCTGTAATGAAGCTTTATTGATAATCCTTGGTCCCATTAAAGCAAAAAATGTTTAAACTCCAATTGTCACTGGGGCCAAAATTTTTTTTGTCTGGATCTACAATTATAAAATATACAGTTTCGACTTACATACAAATTCAACTTAAGAACAAACCTCCAGACCCTATCTTGTACGTAACCCGGGGACTGCCTGTATATTACATAGATAAAGCTTTTAAACTGTTAGATTAGGTCCCAGGGCTAGTAAATTACAAATTAGGGCAGGAGAGTTCTACCATCAGGTAGGTGGGATTCAAACACCTGATTCTCATGACCTTTAAGGTTTGAATCCCATGACACATTCCCCGTAGAGGCGTATAGACTATAAATTGTGTCTTACTTCTGGTGAACCTGGCTCATCCATGTATTACTTGGAAATTTTACGGTCAATAGGTAATTGTTAGAGGCAAGAGAGATGTATAGCATTTGTTCTTCAGCCTGCTCCTGTAGATTCATGATTTTTATGAAAAAGTGAGAAGTCGTTAATTATAATTGGATCTTTTAGGATATGAAAAAAGTGTGAAATTGATTTATAAAAAATAAAGTCGTATTTCCTATTAGTACAATGCGTAATGGCAGTCAATAATAACAGCACGTAGAGAGAACTATCTGTATCTCATTAGGTATTATAATTTCCCTTTCCTTGTCAGATACTTTAGAAATGTTGTTATGTGGCATTAGTGGATTACACAATAGGAAATGTAACCAGCTTCGTGTCACACACATTGCATGAGTCGGAAATGAGTCAGGGTTTCATTATCTTGTTAGATCCCTCATTTTCCGATGAAGGTCGTTCCATGTCTTAGCATTACTCGGTGCTAATATCCTGATAAATGCTTCCTCCTCACTAAATGTGCTGTGACCAAAGTAATGTGGTGGTTTTAATAAATGAAGAACACATTCAGATTGTACATATCAAAAGTTAGTGGTATACCCTTGGAGTTAGCCTGTCATTTCAGGGCCTTTTGTTTATTGTTCCCTACCTTCGAAAATCCATAACGTTTTTTTTGTGTGTGTGTACGGTGCGTTATGGGCATATTTTCTGTAGAACAAATTGCAGTGGATGCATTTTATATTCCATGCCGTCGACTGGAAAGCTATAAAATGTAAAATATTTACTTTATTCTCGTTATAACACACAGTTCTGATTACTATGTGTGATACTAACAATTTGTGCACCTATGTGACATCACACGACCAAGGACAGATTAGTCTCCAGTGGAAGTAAACATAGAAGCTTTCTACAGAATGACAGCAAGCAGAGATCTAGAAAACCGAGATGAAATGATACAGAAAGTATATTGGAAAAATGTATAACTTTCCATTACACAAACGGTATTAATTTTCTCCTGAAAGTGGAAAACCCCTTTAAAGTGTGCATTTTAGGACAATCTGAGAAAGAGTCTCCCCCGTAATAGCTATGGCCAAGGGATGGTTCAGGAGGGCATGGACCTGTATGTTACAATATATAAACTTATTGTAAAGTAGCGGTCTATGCACATAACAGTACTGACATGGATGAGATCTCTCATAATATGAAGTGTACAGCATCGATATACCAGAACCAGTGCCCATTCCTGATTATTCATGCATGTTATATAGATGATTGAAGCATGGACTGATGACCAGAAGACTTCCACTGATTTCTTCTGGTTGGCTCTCAGACCATACTTGGCTTTCATGTGGGTTTGTACCATGTAATTATAAGAAGTACAAAATGGGCCGTGCCCAAATTGATTGCAGAGACAGGACTGGATCACATTTATGTAAAACAATCCATGGCCATTGCGGAGATGAATACGATAAGATGGTTACAATCACCAGTATATATTGGGTGGGTCTTTCTTTTCAGCTTTACTATATATGGTAAGGTTTAGGTCATTAGACGTTACTTGTAAATCTTACTACATTTACTGTCAATATAAAAGGAAAATACAGTATTTACACCTATAGCAGAGACTAGACAAAGGTGTTGGACAAAATAAAGCACCATGTCACTTAGTCAGTGGTATACGTCATATGCTGTTGTTGGCTACAGGGCCGTATGTTTGACAGAAAAGACTTGATGAAATTTACCCCATCATTTCCGGCAATCCAGCGCTGCATCTCCTGTGGTGCTCCAGATAATAGTTGGTTGCTCATGACCTCTAAAGCCATCCAGCGCCTGAGCAGTAACGATGCTCTTGTCTGATGGTTCACATGAGAATGGCAATCACTGATTGGCTGTAATGGTCACATGTCTTGTAACCTAACACAGACAGGGACAACGAGACTGTATTCACACGATCGCTATAGGTCCGTAAGCTTGTATATAAGTTCCCCAAAGGCTGGCAATGGCCACACTGAGTGATATGGTGCCGCGAACGTGTGGCACCGTACCTCTCCATACACGGGGTAAATATGTCCTATCTTTCCCAGTGTCACGGCGCCATGCACCATGCATCGCTATTGAGGGGGGAGGGGTCAACCCTCCTTCCCTCCATCGAGGTGACCATATAGATGAATGTCCGGTTCAGTGTGCATATTTATTATTCCAGATATTAATATTGATATAATATATTAATAATGTCTTGTGAAGGTAAATATGCACTTTTGTCCAGGAGCCCTATATGATGAGACCAGTACCAATAACAAAATAATGGGGCACATTTACTTACCCGGTCCAAGGAGTTCACAGAAAGTGCATTGTCCGATGATAATTCACTCTGCTGCGATTCACTACGTTTGCACGCCCAATATCCTGCATGTGCCGCTTCCCCGCTCAGGTCTGACAGAGTTCACTTTCCTCTTCCCGGTGTATGTAAGTGCATTGTCTTGCATGCAATTTGAAAGTTAAATCCCGTGCTCAGTCCGAATCAGTCAGATGGTCCGACGCCCCCCCCCCCCCTGATTTCTGTCACATGAAAGCCAGCGCAATCCCAGTGCAAACCCCTGTTAAATACCTGTCAAAGCTGCGCAAATCACGAAAACAGGGAACAAACCGACGAAAGTGCATCCGCGACCCTTATTAAATAAGCCCTATTATATTTGTGGGCCTGGTACAGATTATGCATTAGGTATCAGAATCATCACTTAGACCTCACCAATACCCTTTGCGGAATCTGCACATATTTATTTAATACATCAATATATATTGTAATCTAATTTTTTTTTAATGTTCAACGTCTTTAGACTAATATGCATGGCCTTTTTATAGGATTACTAGCTGCCAATAACATTGGCATGAGTAAGTGTGGGAATTGTGTATGAATTATAATGAAAGCCTTATTACAGGAACCGATACAATTGATGGTGTCCAATGCTGCACAATTGTGGGTGCTACATAAATAACTACTGTATCTTTCTTGGGAAATGTATCATTCTCATTTATCTCTCTCACTACTTTGTTCACAGTATGAATTCAGCTTGGAAAACTTTAAAATTCACAATATCCTCTGATGCGTATCAATAACTGATTCCTTTCTGTTTCCTTTATACAGATGGGTGAGTCCCAAGCTTTAGACCAAGCAGCTTCTGTATGTCAGGTGGCAGGACTAACTCTTGTTTTGCAAGTTCATACAGGTAAGAACCTTTGCTTCTGCTATGAGAAGTCATGAGTGGACCCAAACTTGCAATGTTTGGAGCGTTACTGAGGTTTGGTGTTTGGATCACTCGCTCGCAGTTAACACATGCAATTGGTGCTGTCACCAATTGTGGGTGTTAACTATTTAATGGTGGTGGTGCACACACCACAATTTAAATGTCCCCGTCATGTACCAAGATCGAGGAGTGATCGAAAACGTGCCAAGTTTGCGGCATTTAAAGGGAACCTACCACCACGATTCTACCTATAAAGGGATGTGAGGATAGCCCTTTTTTGGGCTAATTCTCACGTCCCGGCTATCTTTTAGTAAACTTTAATCCGCAGATATGTAAATTTTTTCAATCGGCTACTGGGGCGTGGAGTAGCTGGACATGAGGCTACACAACGCGGCTACTCCACGCCCCAGTAGCCTCTTTTCTCCACCTACCATATCATCTTCGGCGCATAGCTCTTCATAGCTGCGCGCCCTCGTCCGAGCCCCTGGCGTTCTGCGAATGCGAAACACTTTTTTAACACACATTCCCCAGAGAAGTCAATATGGTAAGCCACAAAAATCACGTGGAACTAAAAACATTGCATGTTCTGAAAAGTAAAGGGTTTGGAGCAATTTTTTGTGAATTATAGTTTTGAATCCTATATTTAGAAACAGAAAGCTCAATTTGTATGTGTGTTCCATTTTTTCATGTATATTATATAGATTTACCCTATTCAATTAATAGCTGCTGGAATATATTATGGGGGATATCTGGCTTCTTATGCTACTTTTGGAGAGTTTTTGTCCTTATAGTAGTACAAGCACTTGTTTATGTGTTTTTGTATAACACACAGATAAGAAGGACGTCACAAGCCTTCGAGGGAATACAACAGATGCACAGACTAAGGTGATCTCATGAACCTTCGCAAGTTGAAGTTTGCAAAAACTTGGTCTCCTGTTACAATACAGCAAAACTATTAGCTAAAATTTCATGAACTGCATTTTCTGTTGGGGGAAGTCAGTTTGAACGATTAGTTATTTTAATAATTGAAAGACTTTGGAAGAGACAGTCTTTAATTTTTGTTATGTTATCTTGGTTATAAATACCACAGCTACAGTATGTATTTACATCATCCTATTCACATTTTCACCTAATTACAGGCTCCCATAGCCTTTTTAATACTGTTTCTCAATTTGTGTTTACAATTAAAATGACTGCTTCTACTTACTTTTAAAACTATAGAAAAGTATACCTGGCTCCCTGCCAGAAAACTGCATTGAGTTACATTGAGTCACCATCAATATCTGCTCACTGCTCTTACCACACTACTTGCTGCTCCTTCCTTCCCATCCATTCATGCAGCTGTGAGCTGACAGAGATTTGCTTGCAGCACAGGTACAGCTTATATCCGCATGAGGAGAGGAGGAAGCTGGAAGTAGAGTTGTAAGAGCAGTGTGCAGATAATGATGATGAATCTGTGACTTGATCAAGGTTGCTAAAATATTCTGGAAATCACTGCAGAATATGATGGCACTATAAAGGTTAATATTATAATTCCTTTTATTAAGTAAATAAAAACCTATAATGTTAATTATAAAAGCTGATTCGAAATCAGTATTAAACAGGCTATGGGAACCTGTCATTAGGTGAAATAGGTGAAGATATGATATCCTGTTGGCAGGTTACTTAAATCACTACACATCATATTCTTTTCCAAATTCTGGCTTTTCATTTGATATCTTGAGTCCATATTAATGAGTGTTTTTGAGGGATAAGGGGGTTTACTACAATTATGCAGTTTACTAAAATAGATTCAGTACTAAAGAAACAGTACTAATGAAAATGTCATGACTTATAGAAAGAACCTGTTAAGGAAAAACATGTTGAAATGCGGGTGCCAAGGTTGGACCTTCATCATTTGACTCATAAAGAAGCGAGCAATGATCATCATACAGCGCTTTCGCACAGACGTAGTGGGATCCGGCCAGACAAACAGATGATTTATCAGCAAAACCAGGATATTGAAGGTATTGCTATATGTATTATGTGCCTCTTTGCAAAACAGTCTGCTGTGGTAGGTGTCTATGGTTAGAGTTCTATACCGGTTTTATAACATTGACAGAAAGCTTTGTATTCATTTTATTTGTCATCTTTAAGGGAACCTGTCATCAGAAATTGGCATAATAACCCACTGCCAGTTGTCAAGCAGCTGAGAAGCTTCTAGATGATGTTTCTTCCATGACCTGGTGTGGTGGTATCATCCAGAAAATCAACTTTGAAGTGAGATGTAAATAGGTTTTATGAAGTTAAGGAGGCAGAGAGTTTTAAACTAAAGTCAAGCTCTCCCTGCCTTAGAGTGCCCTCTTTACTGTAGTTGATGGCCCTGCATCCAGGGACATCATTTATCAGATCTCCTGAAGTCCGTTGCATGATGTCAAACACATGAGATTTGCTGTTCAGAGGCAGGGAGAGCTTGACTTCAATATTAAACGTTCCCTGACTTTATACATCTAACTTATATCTCACTCTAAAGATGATTTTCTGCATGATGCCAACAAGCTTTTTTTTTTAAAAAAAAAAAAGCCATTAACAGTTAAATGAAGAATGAGTCCTGTTTCAGGGGGCTTATGCCATTGTGTAAGTATGCTTAGGCTAAAACCACTAATTCCACATGGTTGATTTCCTTTTAGAGAGATCCTTAGGTCTGAAAAACACACAACTAAATATAGAGTCACAGGAAGAAAAAAAAAAGTGATTGCAATCTGATGTCGCCCTGTGGTCTGGAATATTCAGAATTGAAATGTAGAAATACAATACAATAAGAGCAGCGGACAGGCACAGCAGCGGGGAGTGTTGTACTAGTGGGGTGAAATTCAATTCATTTCACATCTATTTATCCTCATAATCCAACACTTCTTTCCAGCACAGTTCTGTTGCGTTATGCAGAGTTTCACAAAAATAGATAGGGAACAAAAATGAAACCACTCAAATTAAATTAAAAAAACATAGAATCATTTTGAGTTCTCATTCTGAAACATCCCTACTCTTCTTAGTCTCATATACATCTCTGTGACCACCCAATGCCTACTCTAACACTCTCATCCTGATACTGAATCTCCTGGAATAGGAAAACCTAAGATCTATCATGATTGCATTTTATCCTCCTTTATGAGAAATATTTTACCAGTGTTATTGTTAAATCCCTGGGTCATCCGTCACCAGTTTTTATCATAATAACCTGCACACAGTGCTAGGCACATAACCACACTTTTATGTGGAGTAAGTAGCAGGAGGACTGTAAAAAGTGAATTTTTAATCCAGGTTTTCAGCTCCTGCAAGTTCAGGACCTTCTGTCTGTAGAGCCTTCTGCTCTTTGCAATGAATTGTTTCATAGCCCCCTCCCATTAGCTCTGAGTGACTGCTGTATGTATGCAATCAAAAGCAGGGTAGAGGCAATATGGAGCAGGACAGTGCAGAGAGCAGAAAGCTCTTCAGGCTAAAAGACCCATACAGAACCTTGGTGAATTACAACTTCATATTTCATAGTCCTGTCTTTTTTTTCTAAATGGTCGATGCAAATGACTCTCAGTGTAAGAAATGTCATGACTCAGTAGAGTATAAATCACATTTTATTGAACAAACATCCCAATAATGACAGTAAATTCTTCAAAATAAAAAAAACCTCAGAATGCACAGTTCCAAATTATTAGCCACAGCAGAGTTTCCAAATATTTTATAGGTTGTAAAGAACTGAAAATGGTCATTTATTGAATTTGCAGCATTAGGAGGTCTCATTCACTGAAATCAAAAGCTATTTCAATCCAAAACATCCTAACAGGTCAAATAACATATTAACATAGGATCCCTTCTCTGAAATCACCTTCACAATTCTTGCATCCATTGAACTTGTGAATTTTTGGAGAGTTTCTGCTTCAATTTCTGTGCATGGTGTCACAATCGCCTCCCAGAGTTGCTGTTTTTATGTGAACGGCCTCCCACCCTCAAAGATCTTGCTTTATGATACTCCAGAGGTTCTCAATAGGGTTGAAATCAGGGGAAGACGGTGGCCACACCATGAGATTCTCTCCTTTATGCCCATAGCAGCCAATTACACAGAGGTACCTGTGCAGTATGAGATGGTGCAGTCATGCATGAAGGTAATTTTGCTCTCGAAGGAACGATTCTTCTTGTTTTGCTATGGGAGAAAGTGGTCAGTCAGATACTGTAGGTACTTTGCCGAGGTGCTTTGCCCAAAGGGCTCTCTCAGCATGATTCCAGCCCAAAACATGACTACACCACCTCCTTGCTGATGTTGTAGCCATGTTGGGACCTGGTGGACATCCACCAACTACTCCATCCGTCTGGACCATCCAGGATTGCATGACACTGATCAGTAAGCAAGATTGTTTAAAAATTAGTCTTCATGTATATCTGGGCCCACTGCAACCATTTCTGCTTGTGAGCACTGGTTAAGGGTGGCCGAATAGTAGGTTTATGCACCACAGCAAGTCTTTGAAGGATCCTACACCTTCAGCTACATGGGACTCCAGTGGCACCAGCAGCTTGAAATATGTGTTAGCTGGTTTGTAATGGCATTTTAGCAGCTGCGCTCTTAATCCGATGAACTTGCCTGAAAGAAACCTTTCTCATTCTACCTGCACAAACCCATCTGTGTTTTGAATCAGTTACAAATCTCTTCACAGTACGATGATCATGCTTAATTTTTCATGAAATATCTAATGTTTCCATACCTTGTCAAAGACATTGCACTATTTGATGCTTTTTGGCAGCAGAGAGATCCGTTTTCTTCCCCATATTACTTGAAACTTGTGGCCTGCTTAATAATGTGGAACATCCTTCTTAAGTAGTTTTCCTTTATTTGTGCTCTCCTGGCAAACTAATAATTACAGGCATCTGAGATACTTGAGACAAAAATTTTTATATTTACGACACTTAACTCCAATACTGCTACCTAACACTGTCTACAGGTTTGTATGGTCAAGACTGGTGGCAAATTCCCATTAAGTGGGGACTGCCTGTTTTAATTTATTGAATGTCTTTATATAAAAAATGTAAAGCTATTTTCTTTTATTAGGATTGGTAGAAATGCTGAACCGAGTCCAGAATACCCGGGCAGATGATCAACGAGGACTTCTCTGCAAAGAGGACCTTGTTTTACCTGAGTTTCTGAAACTCCCAACAGATGAAGAATGTGACACTGCCACAGTGATGGAGACTGTTCCAGCTGATACAGATATTGCTACTGAGAACTGTGACGATAAAAACACTTCATCAGAAAGTACAATGCCCCCTCCGGAAGCTATGTGCTGCACCGAAAATACCAATGCCTCCACTGGTATTCCCATGGATGGCCATGACGGTGCTGCAGCAGCAATGGCTGACAAGGAAACTGCTCCACAAAAAACATGTACAGAGGAGAAGAACACTGCACTTTAATCATTTCCCATCCTTTCTATTTATTTATCCCTGGCACAAAGGTTTGACTATAGAGGGTGCAGAGGTAGCCCCCAAAGTCTTGAAGGGGCCTAAAGAACCTTATACTGCATGAAAGGGCTATTAAATGGCATTTAGTTGGTCCGGGCCCTGTTACAGGTTTTGGATTTGGGTCCAGGAGTCATAGTTACGCGTCTGGGTCAACAAAAGAGCAGCAGGACTACATTGCCATCCACGACATTTATGTAAATGGCTTATGTTGTAATATTGTGTACAATGGCAGCTACTCCTGGCATGGCTTAATTCCTAACGGCTAATGTCACAGCATTATTATGAAGAACCCTGTGCCAATGCAGTTATTTATCTGATGGTATTTATTTATGGCTTTGTGACTACTTTATTGGTTCATTTCCAAATATTGATAGCGCTACTAGTTTATTCATTACATTTTAGGCTTAAAAATAGACAATTTATGGGAGATCCACTCCTGTTTGCTTTATGCATCTTTGTAGTAACTTTAAATAATAGTTATGTTATTATAATTAAATAAATACAGATGCAGGGCTTTAGGAAACATCAAAGCAAATCTGTGGTAATCTACTTTGTTATCCATGGCTTTTTGGAAGCTGCAGATTCACAGGCTGTTACACTGTGCAGGAACACTTCCTCTTTCCCTTTATGTGCTGAAACTTATTCTACTGTACTGAGATTATATCAGGCAGAGGGAGGTGCAGTGCCGAGCAGGAGCAGAGGGTGAGACAGTATAATAACCTCTGAATCTGCAGCTTGGGAACAGCCCCAGTAGCCCTTCAGACTCAATTTTAGAAGAAAGGAGGCCATGGATAACAAATATAAGAAGATTACCACAGTCACAGTGCCTGGATTTATGAGTAAGTGTCCCTGGTTTATCATGCTGGATTCTGAAGCATAGATTTCCTTGAAATGGCTTATGATTTCCCTGCATTTGTCTTAGGATACTTGCTGCTTTGGGACACCCTATAATTCCTAAATCCCACTATAGATTAGTGCAACATTTATTATTTTTTAGGGTTGAATTAAAATGCACATTTCTTGTTTTCCTTTTTACAACCCCTTGAACTGTGGCCAGGGCAGAGGGTGGCTGAAAAGAATGCAACCACTATGACTGTGTGGAGCCTTGGTTTTCAGGGCAGTTCACACGGTAATGTTATGATGGTCATTAAAAGCAGACTCCTTGCTCTGCTATTTAGAGGAGAGCTGTGCATTTGGGGGACACCAAGACATATCTTTGTCTGGGATCTGTGTAATGCCCGACCTGCTGCACACCAAAAGAGTGGTGAGTTTTGACTATATGCACTGTAAGGTCACATAACAGACAAACTGTATACCTAACACCAAACAGTACGATTTACAAAGGTATCATTTTGTTGTAAACTTTGACATCAAAATGTAAGAAAGAAAATTCATTAATGTCTTAAAACCATGAAACATGGGCATCATTGTTAATGACACACAATGAATATCTGCCCAGAGAGGAAAACAAATACAGTGCATGTGCGGTACAGTAGGAATATCCCACTACCACCCGAAACAACCACTTACCAAATGGGAGATGAGATACAGCTCCTGTAGACATTGGGGAAGTAGTCATTGCTTATCTGCTGCAGCACACCTCTGGTGTTCCAAAATGGATCATGTCAATCTTTTGTAGAATTTGTGGCAAAGCTGGGTGTTCAGAATCGCTCCTCCATTTTAGGCATTAACTGTATATACTCGTGTATAAATTGAGTTTTTCAGCACAAAAAAACAAAAACTTACACACTCACCTTCCGAGGCATTTCAATACTGGGGGAGTTTGCATAGGGTATTTAATTACTGGGGGAGGCTACTGGGCATTGCAATACTGGAAGAGACTGCGGATACCACTGGGTCATAGAGTGTATGCGGGCAGATTACATGGTCACATCTCTGCCTGCTCTGTTACGAGTGAAGAGGGGAAGGAAGAGGAGTCGTGAGGAGCATCAGAAGGTATGTACCGTATATACTCGAGTATAAGCCGACCCGAGTATAAGCCGAGACCCCTAATTTTACCACCAAAAACTGGGGAAAACTACTGACTCGAGTATAAGCCGAGGGTGGGAAATGCATTGGTCAAACCCCCCCAGTAGTATACAGCCTGCCAGCCCCCAGAAGAATACAGCAGCCCCTAGTAGTATACAGCAGCCCCTAGTAGTATACAGCAGCCCCCAGTAGTATACAGCAGCCCCTAAGTATACCGCAGCCCCTAGTAGTATACAGCAAGCCCCTAGTAGTATATACAGCAAGCCCCTAGTAGTAACGCAGCCCCTATAGTATAGCAGCCCCTAGTAGTATACAGCAGCCTCCCCTGTAGTATAACAGCAGTCCCCCCTGTAGTATACAGCAAGCCTTAGTAGATACAACCCCCTAGTAGTTACACAGCAGCCCCTATTATACGCAGCTCCTGTAGTATACCAGCCCCCCTGTAGTATACACAAGCCCTTAGTAGTACATACAACAGCCCCTAGTATATACAGCGCCCCTAGTAGTATACACAGCCCCAGTAGTATACAGCAGCCCCCCAGTAGTATACAGCAGCCCCCCAGTAGTATACAGCAGCCCCAGTGGTATACAGCAGCCCCCAGTGGTATACAGCAGCCCCCAGTGGTATACAGCCTGTCCCTAGTAGTATACAGCCTGTCCCTAGTAGTATACAGCCTGCCCCCACGGCCCTTAAAAAAATAAACTTAAATACTCACCCTCCGATTTCGGCACGACTTACCGATGTCCCCGATGTCAGCGCGTCCCGTCTTCTTTCTTCTCCGCGGCTCCTCTTCACTCTTCTCGCGCCCATGTTTTCTTCTAGCAGGCGCATACTATGACGCGGCCGCTGCTGACGTCATAGTATGCGCGGCCATGAAGAAAACATGGCCGCGTCGATGATAGAAGAAAGAAGAAAGAAGAGGAGCCGCGGAGAAGAAAGAAGACGGGACGCGCTGACATCGGGGACATCGGTAAGTCGCGCCGACATCGGGGAGCCGCGCTGACATCGGAGGGTGAGTATTTAATTTTATTTTTTTAAGTGGGTAATTTTTTTGGGTAATACACTCGTGTATAAGCCGAGGGGACGTTTTTCAGCACATTTTTTGTGCTGAAAAACTCGGCTTATACACGAGTATATACGGTAAGTTTTTTTATACAATGAGGGGCTGCTTTAGCCAATTTCATAATGGGGGGCACTACTGCATGGGGCATTTCCTTACTAGGTGGAAGGTGCTATGCATTTCAATGCTGGGGGAATTTGCATGGGGCATTTCATTACTGGGGGGGGGGGGGCTTCATGAGGGCATTTTATTGCTGGGGAAGACTACTAGGCATTACATTACTGGGAGAGGCTGCCTGGGCATTTTATTACTGGGGAAGGCTGCTGGGCATTACATAACTAGGGAAGGCTGGTGGCAATGACATTACTAGGGGGAGACTGCTGGGTATTTAATTACTGCGGTAGGCTAATGGGCATTACATTACTGGGGAAGGCTGCTGGGCATTACATAACTTGGGAAGGCTGGTGGCAATGACATTACTGGGGGGAGAACGCTGGGTATTTAATTACTGCGGTAGGCTAATGGGCATTACATTACTGGGGAAGGCTGCTAGGCATTACATTACTGGGGGAGGCTGTCTGGGCGTTTTATTAGTGAGGGAAGGCTGCTGGGCATTTTAATACCTGGGGCGGCTGTGACCAATTGTCAGGATCGGAGGTAGTGGATCATCTGGACCACCACAGACGATGACGTAAGCTGACACCTGGTACCGGAATCTAAATGGTGCCCAATTTTCACTAGAGCCCGCCGCAAAGCGAGTTGGACTTGCTACGCCATGGTACCACCAGGTCGTTCCACAGACGCGACTGTCCGCTGTGGCAGCCAAAGCGTAGTACAGATTTGTCAGGCAAACTCGTGGGTGGGAACAGGCAGGAGGTCGAGACAGGCAGCAAGGAATCAGAGTCAGGGATGTAGCAGAAGGTCAGGACAGGCAGCACAGGAGCGAGGTCAGGAACGGAATCGAAGTCAGAACAGGAAATCCGGATAATCGCACAGGGCATCGGGAAAGCTTTCTCTAAGGCTTTGAAGCACAAAGGTCTAGCAGGGAACACAGGAAGAGGCAGGAATTATCTAGGCAGGCAGACAGCCAGCGCCAATTATCTGCGCGCTGGCCCTTTAAATCTTAAAGAGCTGGTGTGCGCTCACCCTAGGAGACGGGAACGCCGCCGCTGGAGCCGGGAGAGGTAAGTTAGCAAGCAGACAGGCTCGGGGGGCAGAGTAAGGCGCGGGATATGGTTCGCAGGGGCACCCATGGCCGTGACACCAATGCATTTCCCACCATCGGCTTATACGCTTTCCCAGTTATTTGTGGTAAAATTACTCAAGTATGCACAGTATTTGGCTTCTGATGTGGCTTAATTTGGCTATCGTCACATGAATACCTATAGGCCAAGGTATATAACAGATGGGTACAAAATAATGTAAATTAGTAAATTAGTAAATGAGCCCCAATGTGCCTGTGTGTTATCTGCAAAAAAAAATACAGCACTCGGACAAAAACAATGTTAGTGTGCAAGAGGGCGTAATTCAAGCACAGGCTGTGGACTTCTAAATTCATTGTAAATTTTTTTAACGTGGATATTAGGCTGTATGATTAAAAATAAGCACAGCATATAAATTTACATTATATTACATATAAAAAACATTTACAGCATCTGAATTCTTACACACTTTGTGAATTGCCGTATATAAAAATAACAGACATAAAAGGGTTTTCACTTTAAATTTAATTCATGTGCCATATACAAACATTTCTTTAATTGCATGTTAGTAAAAAATCTGTACCTGTGTGACAATAATTTCCTAAATGTAGTCATATGGTTCGTATGGAGGACAGCTGTCCTGCAGCTGTGCATCACCCCTGCTCTATGATCTTCATGCATGTCCCATAGCTGTTTCCTTAGTAATGACTGATGAAGCCACGTGGACAGGCAGGGCACCATAAAGCATGTGTGGCCACAGCTGGAAGAGTACAGGCAGGGGTGGTTGTATCCAAGAAAGCTATTTTGTTGCAACACGGACAACATCGCTACATTTATGGGAAATTTGCACAATCTTTGCACAGGAACATTTTTTTTTAATAACATCCAATTAAAGAAATGTATGTATATGGCAGATGAGATAAATTAAATGTGGATGCCCAGATGGAAATACCCCTTTATAGGAATTCCTCACAATTGATGTAACAATTAAGTTTGAAATGTTTACATATTTGAATAGTTTTGCTTTTCTCCTAGAATGTCTAGAATTGATTATTACACAGTTTACTTTCTCTATTTGTGCCATATAGATGGAGGGGGTGGGGTGTTGAAATAATATTTGCACACCTTACAAAAAATCCCATCTTTTACTAGGGACAAGTACCCCATACCCCTTAAATGGTGCAAGAATAGGGCTTTTCAATCTAACAATTTGTGCCCCATCCTGGGACAGGTCATCAGTGCTTCGAACAACTAATTTGATATTGAAATTATCAACCTTTTACACTTTTTTAAAACTGGTCTAACAATCAGAGGCTAAGTTTACAATGAAAGCTAAAAGTATGAAATCTTTAGATTACAATATTGACAAGAGTTGATGAGAAGAGCTTAGAAACCTTTGTTTCCCATGTGAGATTTCTTCTGTTTGTATACTTGCTGCAAAGCAAATCCATGGAGCTACTATTTATTCCGGGAAGGTGGTTGCATCCACAACTAAGTAAGGATAATACTACGAAAAATATAAAACAGATTGAACTTGGTCTTCATTGTTCTTGCCTTATCAATTTTTAGTCTCATAGGACCTGATGAACTGACAACAACAAAGCATGAGATGTACTTTGCTCCAAGGAATGAAATGCAAATCAGACAAGTGTTTAATAATAACAAATAATATTAGCAATAGAAATTACAAAAAAGTAATAGCAACTGGAGCTGAATTGCAAAATAACATTTTATCTTGGCAAACATGTGGCTTGTCCATGTGAAAACTATCTGAATACCAAGACAAAAATTAAACCTATGAAAGTCAATGAGATGCCTTCCTCTTCTGGTAATATATTTAACCACAGCAGGCCTCTGTTTTTGTTTCTGATACATTAGTGTGAAATCTGCATAAAGAAACACATCTGGGTTCTTTACAAACATGGGCTGCCAGACATTTTGTAAGATAAATTCAAAAGTTTATCACCGAGGCATCATGCCAATAAGTATGTTATCAAAAAGCAATCATCCTACTAAGTATGTTTTGTTACCAGTGAACTATCATTCTAATACGTATGCAACATCACCCACCAGGCCTAGGCTCTTGTTGGGGCTTGGAGGCAGTCGGGGCCTAGGGCATGCTGATGTCACCGTGCTTGGTATGGGGACAGGACGGTTGACCTACAGCCTGGCAGGTCTCTAGCAGGTGGTGTGTGCAAGAAATATTGAGCAACCCCTGAGGTGTCTATAGGATGAGTCTCTGGATGACGGATGGGGGAGCCCGTGGTGGTAAGCAGCCGTATCCAGGGATCAGACGGTGGTAATGTTGTGCAAAACAACTTACAGTTCTTTATTGAATGGCACGCAATGGCCAAAACAATGAACAGCATTCTTTAAAGGGGTATTCCCATCTGGGCATTCACATTTAATTTAATTCATTTGCTATATGTAAAAATTTTCTTCAATTGGATGTTATCTTCACACAGGCAAAACATTTTTATAACATCTAATTGAAGAAATGTTTATATATGGCAGATAGATTAATGAAACTGAATCTGAATGCCCAGATGAGAATACCCTTTTAAGCTGGAAAGGTCATGGAGAGTTTGCGCAATATTTAACATTTAGAATTGTGTCGCAAGCCCTGACAGACCCAAATCCTCGTTGGACAACACACCGCGGGATTGCGACAGGACCGGGTAAGTAAATCTGCCCCAGAGTGTGCAATACAATTCTGTCGGACTTTGCATGATAAATCTGGTGTAGGGTCTGACTGGGTGCCGGAATGCTCCCTACTTTGTGTTGCATGATTCTTAGTGCAGCTGCGCAACAAAAGGGATGCGTGCGACACAAATGTGGCACGGACAATTCTTAAATACTTTTGCAAGCAGTTTGCACCTAAAAAAATGTGCAAAGTATGACAGAAAACTGGTGCACGGCCCTTAATAAGTGTGCCCCAATTTCTTCACTTTATTTACTTTGAGTGCTGTGGCTTTCTCTAATATATTTGCTGATGCTGGATCTGGGCAAGGAGATCAACAGCTGTAGGCACCAAACATTGTAGTTTATCTTTTTTGGACTTGCTGTCTCTCTTGTTGATTATTAATTGTATGTTATAACTGATATAATGTAATATATTAAAGCTGAGCCAGTAAGTATAATATGTTATCACTGCCCATTAGGTTAGTATGCCATCACTGAGCCTACATGCTAGTAAGCATGATGGCAGTGGCGGCCAAAGCATAGTACAGAATTGTAAGGCAAACTCATGGTCTGGGACAGGTAAGAGGTCGAGAAAGGCAGCACAGGATCTGAGTGGAGAACGTAGCGGTAGGTCAGTACAGGCAGCATGGGATATGAGTCAGGAACGGAATCGAGGTCACAACGGGAAATCAGGATAATTGCAAAGGGCATGGAACAGAGATTTCTCTTAGGCATAGAAGCACAAAGATCCAGGAGGGGTCACCGGAAGAGAATGAGCATTTATAGGTTGTCAGGTGGCCAGCGCCAATTAGCGTTCTTTAAGTTTTAGACGGCCGACATGCGCGCCATAGGAGGCAGGGGACGCGCACCCTGAAGTGAGGATACCGTCGCTGGAGTGCGGCTAGGTAAGTGACGCTGCTGGTGAGAGGGGGCACACGGAGGCACACGGGTGCGCCTGAGACCCGGAACATGGGTCGCAGGAGCACCGGTGGCAGGTATGTTATTACTTAGCCGTCATGCCAGTAAGTCTTACATGTTATCACAGAGCCACAATGGCAGTAACTATGGTATGTTATTACTGTGCCATCATGTCAGTATAATATGTTATCAGGAAGTAAGCATGTTATTACTTTGCCATCATGTCAGTAAGAATAATATCTTATCACTGAGCCATCATGTCAGTAAGTATTGTATGTAATCACTGAGTAAACATGTTAATAAGTACAGAGTGTCTTCACTAAGCCATTATTCTAAGTTATTACTAAGCCATCATGCCAGTAATTATGGTATGTTATCACTAAGCCATCATGCCAGTAATTATGGTATGTTATCACTGAACCATCATTCCAGTAATTATGGTATGTTATCACTGAGCCATCATTCCAGTAATTATGGTATGTTATCACTGAGCCATCATGCAGTAATTATGGTATGTTATCATGAACCATCATTCCAGTAATTATGGTATGTTATCACTGACACATCATTCCAGTAATTATGGTATGTTATCACTGAGCCATCATGCCAGTAATTATGGTATGTTATCACTGAGCCATCATTCCAGTAATTATGGTATGTTATCACTGAGCCATCATGCCAGTAATTATGGTATGTTATCACTGAACCATCATTCCAGTAATTATGGTATGTTATCACTGAACCATCATTCCAGTAATTATGGTATGTTATCACTGAGCCATCATGCCAGTAATTATGGTATGTTATCACTGAACCATCATTCCAGTTAATTATGGTAGTATCACTGAACCATCATTCCAGTAATTATGGGTATGTTATCCGAGCAATCATTCCAGTAATTATGGTATGTTATCACTGAGCATCTTCCAGTAATCATGGTATGTTATCCACGAGCCATCAGCCAGTAATTATGGTATGTTATCACTGAACCATCATTCCAGTAATTATGGTATGTTATCACTGAGCCATCATGGCAGGAAGTATGTTATGGCATTACTGCAAATAACATTTACTGCAGCTTTATGGCCATAGGCATTGATAGACTGGGACCAATCAAAGTACCACTGAACAGCAGATGAATGCTCCCTTAATATAGTAACAAACTGTACAGGTTTAAACCATAGAATGGTGATGCAACATACAGATATTGGGGCTCATTTACTAAGGGTCGCGCTGCTCACTTTTGTCAGACTGTGCACCATTTGCGGGGATTACATTTGCACAGGTATTTAAGAAGTGTCTGCGCTGGGATTTTGGTGCACACGACCCTTTTGTGGCACTGCTACGCTGACTTCCATGTGAAACAAATTAGGGGGCGTGTCGGGGGGATTTAACTTTCAAATTGTGTTGGAAGCCCATGAACTTAGATACACCACTAAAACGATGGTGGAAGCGACACATTCGCGCAATCTTAGTGAATCGCGGACAATAGTCAGACAATGCACTTTCAGTGAACTCCAGCGCCAATGTAAGTAAATGTGACCCATAATCACTGGTCTCTGCGACCACCTGGAGATTTCAATAATAATAGAAACATGTAAAAGTTCACTTCAAAGTCTTTTCTATTGGCCGGAATAAGTGACTTTTACAGATAAAAAGAAATGAAATCTGAGGAGGTGAAGTGTGACAATCTGAGGAAACTTATTGGGTAGAGATTTTGTGAAACTTGGAT
This sequence comes from Engystomops pustulosus, assembly GCA_019512145.1. Classification (NCBI taxonomy): domain Eukaryota; kingdom Metazoa; phylum Chordata; class Amphibia; order Anura; family Leptodactylidae; genus Engystomops; species Engystomops pustulosus. The sequence goes on from CM033644.1 coordinate 171,613,033, forward strand.
GTGCAATGCTAGATGCCATTAGAGTTGTCTCTATTACATGTTACACTGCCAAGAGCAAACTCCTCACTCCATCAGCTGGAATCCGATTTTAATGTATTCAACGCAGAAAACATATTTTACGAGATGGCGGTCGTATCTACACGTGTAAACATGTATTTCAGCCCGAGGTAAGAGGTCTTCAAGCCAAGGACAGGCCTAACAAGCAAAATTTATCCAGAAATTTCAAAATTGGACAGTCATCTATAATGTTATATGCAGTGATGATGGATCATGAACTGCTGGTTTCTTCATGCGCAATGCTCCTCCAAATGATGAAAGCTGCAAGACAAGTCGCTGTATGCACTGCAGTCCTGTATGTATACACTTTGTAGAGCTCAGTAAATTATTTGTAGAAATGCTGATAAGTTACTTCATGAGAGAACATAAAGCATCAAGGGAAGTGAGGGCATCTTATAATTCACTCAGGGCAAAGGCAGGGAGAGGTTAGTCTCATTTTACTGCTGCTATGGACTATAGCATAGAACAGAAAAATGCCATAACTCTGGAAAGAAAAGGGCAAGCAACTTAATATAACATTCTGTTTGGTTTGAAAGGGGAACGTCCATGCCTGAACGTCGCTCTATCCGCAATTGGCAGAATAGATGGTGTTAATTTGTGTGCGAACTGTGGCTTACTGCTTTTGTTTGGATTAACTGAGCCACACCCTGCTCCTTGCATTTCTGTCCTGCCCAGCAAGGGTTACTAGCCTGATTGACAGTGTGCTGCTGGAGGCATGTCCGGGAACTGCCTTATATACCTGCTACTCCCATCATACCTTGATGGTTATTTTCAGGTCTTACCTGTGTATCTAGTTCAGTATTACCTGTGTATCTAGTGCTCTTGCTATCTTGTTTGCTATTTTGTGTTTGTATCCGATTCTGTACCTTTGCAGCCATCTTGGTTTGGACCCAGTTTGTTTGTCTGGCTGTATCTGGACCTGACCTGTATATTACCCGCTTGATCTTGACCTGACCTGTGTATATCCCGCCTGTGTTCCTGTATCTGTTGTTTGTCCCTCAGTATCGTTTAGCTCCCAGTGTTATCCCGTTTTCCCTGTCTCAGACCTGTGTTAGTATTCTATGCACCATTGTGAACACTGGTCTATTCCTGGATTCCGGTTACCTGTTCAGTCCTGTGTTAGCATTCTGTGCGCCAGTGTGAACACTGGTCTATTCCTGGATTCCGTTTACCTGTCTGCTCCACCATCCAGCAGCTGCCAGACGAAGTAAGTTTCCCCTGTCCTGTTGTAGGGTCACACATGGACCGTCAGTTAGGTTCCTGATAGTGGGTTCGCCCATATCATGGGTGGTTTATCTGCTTTAGGCAGGGCCTTAGCCAGCAGGGACATCGCAGGGTGAGTTCGCCACCACTTACCAAGTCTGACAGCTAGCGCCAAGCCTGGTTGTGGTTGCGCGGTTTGCTGGACAGGTGCTGACTAAAATGCTCGGGTACTCGTTATTCGAGACGAACTTTCTACCGATGCTCGAGTGCTCGTCTCGAATAACGAACCCCATTGAAGTCAATTATTGCCTAATAGAAATCCAACCCCTACTGAATTTTCCCACTTCGGTCTTTGCTATGGATATGTGTGCCACTAAGAGCTAAACACAACGGTAGCAAGTCCCCCTGCTAATTCCTCACAAAATGGTAAAAGATGCAAATTAAAATAAAAAAAGTAGAACGTTATTGTAGCCCTAAGAAGGGCTGTTGGGTTCTTTGAGAATCACTCCTGCCTAACAGTAAGCTAATAGAACACCCTAACGCTTTCCCTGACCAGCAGCAGCTCTCTCCCTAGCGGCATCCAGAGACAGAATGATCCGAGCAGCGCGGCCAGCGGCTAGTCTATCCCAGGGTCACCTGATCTGGCCAGCCAACCACTGCTATCGACGTGTAAGGGTACCACGTCATGCTGGGTGGAGTGCAGAGTCTCCTGGCTTGTGATTGGCTCTGTTTCTGGCCGCCAAAAAGCAAAACGGCCGGAGCTGCCATTTTCTCGAGCGGGCGAAGTATTCGTCCGAGCAACGAGCAGTTTCGAGTACGCTAATGCTCGAACGAGCATCAAGCTCGGACGAACATGTTCGCTCATCTCTAAATAAGACTCTTCATTGGAACATTTGAATTTATCTCCATAATTGGTCTCCTCGCTTATCAAATAGGCAGATTTTATAGTTATGTGTTCCTCTGATCCTGTTCATGATTAATAAGTTCAGTTTTAGAATTTATAGTGATTCAATCTTTTTATATCTTATTGGCAAACATTAATGGAGCAATTCTGCTTTATGATTTATAGCACATCTCCATCGCGCCAATGACGGGAATATTGGTTGGCTTTGCTGTAAGGGATACAGCACAAATTCTGGTCAAACTTCTTCCCTGTAGTGCCTTCACTCTGACTGTCCATCAATTGTGACAGTCAATAAACTGTTCATACAAGGATAAAACAAACCTATTCATTTCTGAAAGAATATCCACCTAAAAATGTAATTGAGCCAGCACCCAAAGTGGAGTGAAACAAAAAGTAACCAATTTTTCCCAACAGCTCTCTGGAGATCAAAATTTGAGAAAAACACATGATTAGATTACCTAAATGTCAAGGTCATTTTGTAGTCCTATGTGAATATATCCTTATATGAGTAAAAATAGCAATATTTTAAGCTTGTTTCATAAATTGTGTATATTCTAAAGTACAGAATTAAAACATAAATGAGGTAATTGAAAAAGAAATGATCAAAATTAGAGAATACTTTCAGGTTGTGTTGACATGTGGCAGTAACAATGTGTTTTCAAACGTATCAGAACAGCTGAGAAGTGTAGATTTGTCTGATTAACAATACATTAACAAAACATGCGCATTAAAGCTTTAAAATGCATGCGTTACTGCCATGTGTGAAAGCACCATCAGATACCTGCAAGTTAACGGTGTTAATCTGGCACCTGGTGCTTATTTCCTGAATTATCTGGCAGCCTAAATTTCTAGTTTTCACTGTCTATGCAAAAAAGGTGTTCCTTTCCAAAGTCACTAAAACCCTCTCGCAACATGATGTCTAGATGGAAGTCCAAGGGGTGACCCTATCAGCCATAGCAAGAGACGTTGATCATTTCAAGTCTGTGATATTTAGAATATTGCACCTATACAACATTACAAACTCGTTCAAGTCCCAAAATGCTGGTCGCCCTCGAAAGACTAATGCAAGAGAAGATAGGATAACGCAGAGAATCTCCATGAGTAATTGTTTCAACACTGTGTAACACCTGTGCCAAAGTTTTTCTCTGTCCGCGGAGTGTGCTTAGGTGGCATTTATTTTAATTTGTGTGTGTGAACTGTGATTAGGTTCCTGCTGTCACAACCAGATCTCTGCAGCCAGGCCCTCTCCAGCTAAGGTTAGAGTAATGGACAGACAATCTGGTCAGCTGCTGAAAGGGGTGTCCAGAAACTCCTTTATATCCCTGCCCAGTCCCATTACACCTTGCTGGTTCTAATAGTCTCCTCACACATGTTCCCTGTTATCTCATGTTATTACTTGCTATTCTGTGTATTCAACCTCTGCTACGTTTACTCGACCTCTCTATAGTAATTCAGTTCTGTGCCTTTGCCTTGGTCCTGATTTAAACTGAATAGAAAATCTCTGGAGAATTCTTGAAGACAAAAGTTTGGCTAATAGTGGCCAAACCCACAACAGTCACAGAGCTGTGGAAGAGACTGAAAAAGGATGGAACAAAATCACACCAGAGCAGTGTGAGAGACTAATAATACTCTGTGGCCACAGATATGCAGAAGGCCTGTAGACTTTACAACTGATTGGTGACTCGTGTAACCTTCAGAAGATTTAGTTTTAATCTTTCTCTGTTCTGTTCTCTCCATGTTTGTGTGGGCTTCCTCTAGGTCCTCCGGTTTCCTCCCACACTCCAAAAACATACTGATAGTTTGATAATATTGTGAGCTCCATGCGGACAGTGACTGATGTGGCAAACTCTGTGCAGCGCTGCAGAATCTGTGTGCACTATATAAATAGAGAAATTGTTATTATTCTACATTAATTGCTGTTCTCTAATTATGATCATCACTGTTTTTTGCAAAATAAAGGTTTTGGGGGCATGGTGTTTCCCGTTATAAAAAATGCCATCGAATAGTCATTAATGTAGTATCATTATTTCCAAAAAAATCAAGTGATCATACATTTTTATCTAATTTTGATCTCCTTTGTGTTAGAAGAACTTTATTGAAGACTAATAATATTTCGATAATTGAGACCAGAAAAGTGGTTGTAACATTGTTACAGCTGTGATAACTTTGTAAGTATTAATTTCTGTTAAATGATAAGCTACTACTTGAGCAACAGCCCAAGGTTAACGCAAAAGTACCCATCAGATTAAAGCATTTGCTGACTGTAATGTTGTCCTAGGTTTCTCCAATTCCCAGTGTTGGTGCATACAGGTTGATTTGCTTCAATTTTTTATTCAACTCTACCTACAAGTGTTTGATGCTATACATTTACATTGCAAGTAATTAATAGCATTGTGGTTTGGAAATTGTTAGGCTCTCTCAGACACATTCATTACTAAATTGTGATATTCCTCTTTAAGCACTTGGCTGGTGCAAACATGTGGTCATTATAAAGCTGTAGACATCGTGCCTCTTTCTGCAGAATGGAATGTACCAAGGGACTATTCCACTACTTGGCAACTAGCACGTTCCCAGTAGGATTGGAATTTGTATCATGAGCTGAAAATCCCCACTTCGGTCTTTGCTATGGATATGTGTGCCACTAAGAGCTAAACACAACGGTAGCAAGTCCCCCTGCTAATTCCTCACAAAATGGTACTAGATGCAAATTAAAATAAAAAAAGTAGAACGTTATTGTAGCCCTAAGAAGGGCTGTTGGGTTCTTTGAGAATCACTCCTGCCTAACAGTAAGCTAATAGAACACCCTAACGCTTTCCCTGACCAGCAGCAGCTCTCTCCCTAGCGGCATCCAGACACAGAATGATCCGAGCAGCGCGGGCAGCGGCTAGTCTATCCCAGGGTCACCTGATCTGGCCAGCCAACCACTGCTATCGACGTGTAAGGGTACCACGTCATGCTGGGTGGAGTGCAGAGTCTCCTGGCTTGTGATTGGCTCTGTTTCTGGCAGCCAAAAAGCAAAACGGCGGGAGCTGCCATTTTCTCGAGCGGGCGAAGTATTCGTCCGAGCAACGAGCAGTTTCGAGTACGCTAATGCTCGAACGAGCATCAAGCTCGGACGAACATGTTCGCTCATCTCTAGTGCTGACACAACATATAAAATTTGGGAAAAAATCATTATGAAAATGGATTTACACTTCAATGATAGCTATGACAATCCTAAGATCCGCTCTCTTTAGCCCTGTATATACCAAACATTCGAATAAATATCTTGGATTGCTGATATTGCAATGGAAGCTCATTTATGAAAGCACATAAAACATCAAGGGCTTTACACCAATATACAGGCAGTCCCCGGGTTACATACAAGATAGGGACTGTAGGTTTGTTCTTAAGTTGAATTTGTATGTAAGTCGAAACTGTATATTTTATCATTGTAGTTCACGACAATTTTTTTTTTTTGCCCCAGTGACAATTGGAGTTTCACATTTTTTTGCTGTAATAGGACCAAGAATTATCAATAAAGCTTCATTACAGACAATTTTAAGCTGATTATTGCAGTCTGGGACTATTTTAAAGCATCCAGAGAGCCTCACCAGAGGTCACAGTGGGCAGAGGGGTCTGTCTGTAACTATGGGTTGTCTGTAAGTCGGGTGTCCTTAAGTAGGGGACCGCCTGTACAAGATCTTTGGTAATGATAAGGTGAAACAATAGAAAGTCAAAATGAAATTAATCTCTCTAGAGCTCATAATACCAAATATGTTTAACAATAAAAATAAATAATAACTCACTTGGAACATAATTAAATACTAAAATGGAAACTTAGCACATTTTTCTCTGTAACCTAGTAAATATGATTATCAAATAACATATTTGGTATTACACATCCTGAAGGCATCTAGAAGGCTACAAATCACATTTATTATTTCCAAATATGATTATGGTATACATATGGGAAAGGTGTAGCCTCATGTAAGCCTTAGAAGTGTGATGGTTGTCATACATAGTATAGAGGATATCCAGGCTAGCCCACTCACCCTTTCCTATGGCCGGTGTGAACCTATCTCTTTAAGAAAACAATGCATTTTTTTGTAATCAAAAGAGGCAAAAAGATAGAAAGTGGAATGTAAGAAAGCTGTCTGTGACTACAAATGATAAACCACAATGCTCAGACTGTAGGACACAAAGACCTATAGAACATTACTGTAGATATGTCCAAAAAATTGTCCACAAATGATGGTGTGTGGTAAATAACTTGTTCATCTAGACTACTAACAATTAATGCCTTCAAATATCCAGTGTAACACTATGGCACAGATTTACACGTTGTTTTAGTGCAAACTGCTTGCACATGTTGCCGCTGCGCTATTCCCGGCGCAATACAAATATTTGCACTGAAAGGGGCGTTCCAGTGCACAGCAGGACCGTGCGCCACATTTATCATAAGATACCAAAAAGAAGGAACAACCACAATAAAACAAATTACGTTTACTTTATTGAATTAATACTTTTTATAAAATCTCTAAAATATCCATAAAAGGTTAAAAAATATATGCATCCAGGCATACACTGACAAAAAACTGATGACTTGCAATACTAGTCCTCACTTATTCAGAGTGGAAATGCAAACAAAGTTGCCTATGTTCAAGGAATACATATAAACAAATAAATTCCTATGAATAAAGTGCAAGTGCAATCACAAATACATATAACAGAACCCATGGGACAAGGAACTACCAATATTAAATAGACAAATGTCAGTAATAATAATTCCTTTATTTATATAGTGCACACAGAACTTGCCAAATCAGTGCCTGTCACCAATGGGGCTCACAATCTAATCAACCTACCAGTATGATTTTGGAGAGTGGGAGGAAACTGGAGGAAACGTGGATAGAACATACAATCTCTTTGCAGATTTAGACCGTTTTCTTATACATACAACACTGAACGGTCCAACTAATGCCTGAATATAAAGTGCATACATTAATTTAAAGGCATGGGTCAGTACTCAGTCCATAAAGGTTACATATGGCAGCAACATCTTACCCGTTCCAGCGTTACATGCCTTTCTCCAATGGACCTCCTTACATTAAGTAAACTTGGTTTGTTATATTGTGTGGTTCCCTTTTTTGTATCTTATAGTTGCTCTTGTGACAGGTGCCATATCTGTAGTGAGTACTCCAGAGAACAATTTTTGTATAGCCACATTTATCATGCAGTGACTGACAGGATTGTTTTGCACTACCCATGTTTAAAGGAAACCTACCACTTGAAATTGTTCTTCTAAGCTTCAAATGCCGAGTACCGCTAAGGGTGAGCTGGTGCCGGAGCATATCTTCGTTATGTTCATAAACCGTTGTAATGCTTTTAAACACTTTTGTAAACTTTATATGCGAAGCAGCTTCGGCGCACGGTAATACGTGCGTGCCCCTGAATAGGAAGTGCCGCAGAGCTGAAGACGTCACGTGCGCACGGTCGCGCGCATGGTGCGCCAAGCACGTATCACCGTGCGCCAAGGCTGCTTCGCATATAAAGCAATAAAAGCAATACATCGGTTTATGAGAACAACGCAGATATGCACCGGCACAACCTCACCCTGAGCTGGTGCTCGGTATTTGAAGCTTAGAAGAACAATTTCAAGTGGTAGGTTTCCTTTAAGGTGCACCGAAAAAACTGTCGAAGCAGTCCAGGGGGTGCCAGATTCACGAAGAACGTGCAACACAATTCATGATCTTGCGCACCCTGCACACCTCACAGGCAGACTGCACATAGTACAGTTTGCATTGTTTTTGATGAATGTGCCCCAATGGGTCATTTTCTGATCAGATCCCAAAGAGCAATATATGTGCAGAAGAAATCTAGGAGCGTACATATTTACACTGTCCCAGTCCTACATCTCACTTCCTCCCATTGCGGGTCTCAGCCGCAATACACAGCGCCTGGTTTCATGTTCCAGGCAATGTGCCCCGTGAATCATAATCGTATCTAACACAGATGTGTCAGACACAATACCCGTCTGCTTTGAAGGAATAATCGTAACCATTCTCACAGGACAATAGCATTTCTTCACAAGACAAAAGCCTGGCATTTATCATTCTCCACAAAAAAATCTATGACAGTCTGGGCAATAATAAGGGGTTAGTGCAACAAACTCAACGCCTCAAAATAGATGGAATTCTATCTCGGGGAAGGATTCTCTGAAGTGAAAGTAATAGGGCTCTGGCATGACTTGCCTAAGGAAATGACAAAGGATGGGTTAATGAGCTTTGTGATGTTTAATAGACTACATAACATGATGCCGTGTTCTAGAGAATATGAATACAGTAGTAACAGTGCGAAGAGGAAACCAAATCAATCTTCCCTGTAATACTCATTTATAGAGGCCAAATTTATAGCACAGAGAAATCCCAGGACGACAGTAGCATTTACAGGCATTTTAGCAATATGATCCACAGAAAGCACTGCCAGGCAAGTTAATAGCTATTGGGCACGGCAAGTATGTAGTTCAAGGGGCATAAAGATGCTTTCATACTGCCCTGTGCACCAACAGTAGGACATATATAAAATATTACAGTACGACCGCAATTATTACTGCTACAATCTTCACAGAAAATTAGTCTCCAAGGACTAAACTTCAAAACCTACAATAAGTGACCTTAACTTGTCTTTATTAGAAAAAAAAAAAAACACTTTCTCACATTTATTACACCAATGGATAAACATAAAAAAAACACCCTATTCAAGGAAATTCTCTGTCTGGAATCTACTTACTCAGTGGAGATTCCCCAGGGCTCTGTGATGCTGGCTGTCTTCTATATTAGTAAATTTACTAGTTGCTTTATCCTAAAAAATGACTTTTTTAAATATGCAGATTAACTACAAGTGCTACTGGGGGCATCACGAAAGCCCTTGCAAGCTCTGGGGGCTATCACTGTTACACCCCCAAGAGCACTGCTTACATGTACCCTTCCATGTTCTCTGAAGCCGTATCACAGACCTGTGTATATGCACAAGTTCCCTTTGGGCCACCAGCTTCAGGTTTCCGTCTATGCAGAGTACATGCGCCACTAATGTGCTGCAGCTTCAGAGGACATCTGCTTCAGGAAAGGGGTGCGTAAGCAGTGCTGCAGGGGACATGTAGTAGCCTATGATGACAAGCATAACACAGTAGTTACATCAGAGAGTAAGAGATATGTTGAGTGTGGAGCTGATGAGACAAAAGCAATGCTGAAACAAACACCTACAGAGTAACACAATGGGGCACATATACTAAGGGTCCGTCGGACGCATTTTTGTCGGGTTTTCCGAATATTTCCTATTTGCCTTGAATTGCACAGGGGTTTTTGGTGCACGGGATCGGATTTCGGCACTGGCTTTCATGCGACACAAATCAGGGGGCGTGGCCGCCGGACAACCCGACTGATTCGGACAAACCGCGGAATTTAAAATTCAAATTGTGTCGCAAGACACGCAATCACATACACCAGGAAGAAGATGGTCAACTCTGGCGGACCTAAGCAGGGAAGCGACACATGCAGGAAATTGGACACATGATCTTAGTGAATCGCGGCAGCTCCGAATCCTCATTGGACAACGCACCTCGGGGACGGGTAAGTAAATATGTCCCAATTAGTGGAAACCACACTGTGTGAAAGCTGGATATAAGCTTATAAGGTAGGTTCAAGAGACTCGAATAGTCGCAAGATCACTTGCAGAGTAGCCAATAAAGTAGCCATATAAGTAGTGTATTTGAACCAACCATTATAGAACCAAGCAGTTTACCACCCTCCTCAGATCTACTGTCTCCCCAGATGCTAAAAATTGTATATAAGTTGCTGCTGGAATTGCCTAATTTATGTATTTTAAACCCAGCCACTAACATTGTGTATGGTTGGGTTTAAGACATCACGTATGTGAGCCTTCTCGCGAACACAGGTGTATTTTTTACATTCTACTTGTGTGACTCCTGTGTCATCGCTCCTCAGTATGGCTCCCATGAAACTTCTCCTATGACCTGTGACTCAGACATCTTCCACCCTCATCCACAACTTTATTATGGACATAAATCACCTGTGTCTGAGCTCAATTCTTCAAATAAATATTTAATAAAGGCCAAATTACTTACAATGAATCACATATTGAATCACATATTGTCAAATAACGAACATCACTTAAAGGCTATGCACACCTTTTTATTATTGCATTGCATTTATTATGGCCTAAAAATTATTTCCCTAATAGGTTTTGATTAAAAATGAAGCTACAATGTCTCTGCTGTAGATAGATCTTACAGTCACTGCCGGCTGTTTATTCTCTATGCAGAGATCTGTTGAAGTGGAAGTTTGCACCTCTGTCTTCTCCTAAGTGGTTATAAAAACGTATTCAAGTTTAGTTTATGTCTGTCTGAAAAGAAATGGGTTCCAATTTTTCACACATAGCACATATGACTGACATGTTTTAAGCTCTTAGTTGGCCCTCTAAGGGCTCGAAACGCGTCAGTCATACGTGCAATATATGTAAAATTTGTTTAGGTCTGAAGAATAAAGCTGGAAAACTTTTTATCACAGTGCTGGATTACATTTGTCTTTTCTTGGATTTATGCAAAGTGTACATTGCTATTAATGAACTACTGGCTTATTTTGCAAAAACTCCTTGAAGAACAAATCATTATGATATACATTAAAGTAAATCTATCACCAAATCCATCATGGTAAACCAAGAACATTTACTCAAAAGATTCAGGCACCGTGACTGATATTGTTGTATTTCTTCTTATATTTTCTTTCTTCCTTATAAAATCAACTTTACATACTTTTTATACTAATAAGCCAGATGCGCTCTGGAGGGTGTTACCAGAGCCCCATATGTGCTGTAGCTTCACAGGCTGATACACTGCATACATGCATACATCTCTCCCTCCCCCCTGCTCCCTCAGCATGTAACAGCATGTGAAGCTGCACCTCGGAGGAGCTCTTGTAATGCCCAATGTGTCGTTTCAGTCAATCAAATATGTTTTTATAGACACTCCCTGAACGTACAGGTTCCCGAAGGCATAGCAAGTGAGATAAAGTTGTCCACGGTATGGCACATCACTAGCTCACAACTAATACAGTCGACTACCACTAACTCTCATTTGATATAAGCCCAGTGTGTAACAGGATTATATTTGGTCAGAATCAACCCGGTAGCATATTTATAACCGAGAAATGAATGTGGGGATTTGTAGATATAGATAAAAAAATGCTGGAAATTTTTTACATTTAATTGCTTTAGGGGCACACTAGACAAAACAGTAAACACATATATATAGTTTAACAGAGTGTAGAGGAATTTGTGAGTTGGTTACCTTGTGCTGGTCAATGGAGATGGATAGCCTGGGAGCAAGACAACTATGTGCAAATACTAAATGTGAATAGAATGAAATGTCAGGGTATCTCTGGTACGACGGACGAGGTGAGTACATGTTTACTTTTTTATGCAGCCCTTCCCGGCCTCCTCTCCTTATTTTACTCACTCTCAGACAACCCCTTTAAACATGAAGCATGATCATGATTGAAATGAGAAGACAGCATGTGTTTAAGTAGAGAAACATATTTAAGAGTTTAAAGTTTGTCTATACTACAGTCTAAATTGCTAACAATACGCCCTTTTGTGAATAATCTCAAACTTTTTGGCTGCAAAATCTTTATTTTCATGTAATTACATGTTGCATATTTGTCTGTTATCCCTTACTAGGAGATATTCCAAGATTGCTGAACACTTGAGGAAGACATGAGCCAAAATTATTTTGTTGGTCCTAAAGATTTACAAGCTATAAATAAGTCTGCTTTCAGTAGATAAAAGAACTTGGCAGAAAACTTTGAAAGAGTCTGAAGAATGAACAGAAATGACCAAGGAACAATATTTCAAAACAAGCTCTCTACATTTATGATTTGCTGCAATCTTCCACATGTTACTATAAGGTTGTATTCACACATGGCAGTTTAGAAATGTATTTACATGAGTGTGTCATCATCAGTTTTAAGAGGTTTATCTAGAGGTTTTGCTAGATGTTTCTTCAGACCCTCAAAGATGTAACTTGAAACCCCTGTACCCCTATTCCAAATTCGTACAAGGTCCCCCACCAATAATGAATGATTTAGTGCTAGCCATGTTTAATTCAAGAGTGACGTGCTGAAGGCCTCCTAAGACTCCTGGTCGTGTGACTAGTTGATGAGTAAATCTCTAGTTTCAGTTAAGGTTCAACATTCAGGTTTGGCCACGAAAATCCGACTGCCAGATCGGGAGTCGAACAGCCAATCCGGAAAATTGACGCCCCTTGCTACAAGCCTTGGCCATGATTGGACAGGGGTGTCCTGTACTCTGGTAACACCCCCAGAGCCCTTCTGGCTTTTTGACATTATTTTAAAAGTTTAAAAGTTTATTTTCAAGGAAGGAGACCATGGATTACACAGTGCCTAGATCTATGAGTTCATGACCACACACTTGTTATGATATCTAATAATTATGGATTGTTTTTTGAAGGAAAAATGGTTATGTTTGCAAAATTGCCTCTCAACATTTGACAATTGACTTCTACAAAATGGTCCTATGGACAGACAAGACCTTTGAACAGACAAGATGTATGGCCAAAATTCGATTGTCCCTTCTGGCAAAAACCAAACCCAAAGCAGTAAAATTGTTACACATTTTGGTAGTGGGGCATAGATTTGGGCTTGATACGCAGCCAAAAGTCACACCTAATACTCCATTATAACCTCATACAAAGGTAGTCAAAAGTCAGAGACCATTTATCTAACAGTTAAATCTTAGCTACAAATGAGTAACATAAGCAAATGAGGATCATAACCACACCAGCAAGTATAAAGAGACTTTCTATAAAAGGTGCTGTTGCAATAGCCTGGCCACAGTTCAGATAGGACCCATCGTAATGCAGCAAATAGATCATAGGAGAACAGAAGAAATAGAAGAGGGACAATAAGTGGAAAGTATTTACAGTACATATTATTATTTGTCTCCATTATTTTAATCTGGCTTCTGTGGTCCATGCAGAAGGATATCCCTGAAGTCACACAAATACATAATCCAAGAAAGAAAAACACTGCTGCACTACCAGATTTGTGATGCAAATGTTTTTTTATTTGTTCTATATACAGATAGTCAAGTCCCGAGGTCAAGGTAAAGCAAATCTCTAAATCTTGAGAAAATTTTATTGTATTTCCCCCTGGCCAATCATAGCCATGGCTAGTTGCTACGGTTGGGGTGTTCATTTGCTGTTTTGGCTGTTTAGCAACCAAAACATGGACATCGAGTCTGCTCATCTCAACTTCTGGCACTTTTCTTACATTTTCCCCCTCTTGTTCATGTAGCCTCCTTGTATTTCAAGCTGCTATAACTTTTGTACTATAACATCTGTTCTCTTCTTTATAGGGGAGTTTCATAGTAGGAAAATCATACAATGGTGACCTAGTAGATGAAACTTACTACAACAGTCATCCGTGAGCATCAATTCTGCATGGAGGAATTAGTATTGTCCATGTACCACTCTGTATAATTGGGAAATGCTATCAACAAGGTTTTCACTTCATCCTAGTCGCTAGCAAAATTACATGGGCAATTATTCCTGGGCAACAATTGCCAATGTAATTGGGCTTTAAGAGGCAATGCTGAGAAAAGTATTCCAATGCAAAAAGGGAAGGAGAAATGGGTCACTCACCAAAAAGTGCAGACTTTTATTGTAACCGAGAGGTGCTGTGCACGGCACAAACTATTGTAACCTTGTCGGTTACAATAAAAGTTTGCACTTTTTGGTGAGTGACCCGTTTCTCCTCCTTTTTTTGCCTTGGATTGGTTTGTTCTATTTGGATATTCATCGGAGTGCACCACCAAACCATATTCTTATCATTGCCAATGGTCACAATACCTGTTTGAGGTGTGTTGTGTGCGTGGAGGACGCAGGTGCCTGCTCTTTGCTCTGTTTGTCTTGGTTCTTGCTGAGAAAAGTAATATTACAAGACAGTTGATCTGTAGTTCAGAAAATAATCTATATAATCTTTCCTAGAAATCCACTAATTAAAAATATTTAAAAAATGCTATTTCACACAATGCCTAGATGTTATTTGCAGATAACAAGCTTTAAGACCCAAACAGTGATAATGATAAGTATCTGGGGGTTACAAAAATAGAGGTATCTAATAGCTTTGTTTTGTCCATTATTGTGTATGAGAGATAACAAAAGACAAATTAATTATAACTACCCCTCTTCCTTGTAATATAACCCTCCCACAATTACCTTTATCTTTATTGACAAATGTTCAAGAATACAAATTAGGCTTAAACTAGAAAAAAAAATGCATTGTTGTATGCAGAATGGGTGAAGGGTCCAGCAGTGTAGGTGTTAATCATAGTAAAAGCCATTCTTGTGATTGGCTTGTAGCAGCATGTGATGGCTGAGAAGCTGCCTGTGCTGTCTGCTAGCTGTGAGCATAGGAATCTGGAAGAAGAATGCAGCAGCAGCAGCAGCGAGCCAGCAGGAAACCTTAGGACAAGCTCCCTCGCAGGTAAGGATGCTTCAGTCCTCCTCTTACTGTCCCTGCAGGTTCATCATTCATGATAGAAAATACACAGGACTATATGTAGTATCATGATTATTACTACATGTAAGTTTAGGAAATACTATCTTGTGTATATCTACATATAGAGAGTTTAGCTATTCATTGATTGTTACATATTGCACGCAATGAGAGAGTTACACAAAGGATGGATTCACTAGGATTATATTGTTTTATTTTAATTATCCTTTGCTGATGCTTTCTCTGAGTCCTGGTCTCCAAAGACTTCTCCATCACAATACATTAACAAACAAGCATGTCATCTCAATTTATAATAGGCAGCTCTTCCATCCACAGCACCGCCGGCACCCCGCTGCTATATGTACTTAGTACATGAGGGAAGATTCATCAGTTGGCATTCGGCTCGCTCCGTCTAACACCACTTACTCAATGGGAAACGTTTATTACAGATGAGACCAGGGTCATCGAAATTTCAATGTCATAGAGTATCGAAAGTATAAGATAGAAAAATAGATTCTCTTTTGACCATATAAGTACGAGTCATAATGGAAGTTGTACAATGTAGAGCATCTGATTTTCTGTTGTACTTGAGTTTATATTTTAGATGCAACCATGAATTGAATGGACTTCAGGCCTTGAAGTCGTGTGTAACATGTAGCTTTCCTTGTCATTGAATTCTCTGTATATTTCTGTTATATTGTAAAATACCTATGAATAACATAATCCTCTAGTTAATGGGTAAAAGATGAGAATGTAGAAGTGATGAATTATAAAAACTCTGTTTATATTGGTTCCTAATATAAATGGAGGCGGAATAAGAACATGGACAGTGTAACCTTGAAGTCTATTACATATCTAAATTTCTCAAATTTGGTTCAAGAATCTCTAAAGAAACCAATTTAAATGCGTTGACAGGTTACAATCCACATCAACACTTACAGGATGTTTCTTTAGTATACAATATTGTAAAATCATTTTGCTCAGGGACATACCTTTATAGACATGTCCATCTAAGAGAAAATATATGCAGGGCACATCTGTATCCCCTGAATCAGCTTTTTTTTATGAATTTCAATAAAGGCCTTATGGCCTCACAATGTACAAATACAATCGCAGGGACTAGACAAAGGCAAGACCCACCCAACCTCAATGACAAATCATACCCACCTAGTGACTGCATAATAATAATTATGATAATTTTCAGTAGTTGGCTGCAATCATTCTCTGGTTAAAGATGTATTTAATATTTCCAATTTCAGATTTTCCTGCTCCTATAACTGTATATTCTATCAACGCTATTTCATAAATATTCATAGAGGGCTTGATATGTTTACTAAATTCATGTGAAGACAGTCATATCTATGACCAGAGTAGGACAGATTCACAGGGGAGTGGGTGAATCCATTGGTAGGTACCTGAGCTCGGTTGACCCCGCAAGTGGTACATGGCAGAG
Source organism: Engystomops pustulosus (assembly GCA_019512145.1). Lineage (NCBI taxonomy): Eukaryota > Metazoa > Chordata > Amphibia > Anura > Leptodactylidae > Engystomops > Engystomops pustulosus. The sequence continues at coordinate 171,629,222 of CM033644.1, forward strand.
TATACTCAATGGGGCACATTTACTTACATTCCCACTGTAGTTCACCGAAAATGCATTGTCAGTCTATAATGCACTGTGCAGCGATTCACTAAAATCGCAACACAATTTGAAGGTTAAATCCCGCGCACAGTTCGAATCTGTCGGATTGCTCCCTAGATTGCATGGAATCCAGCGCAGCTCCGGCAAAAAAGGATTGCGTGTGCCAACATCCCAGCACAGACATTTGTTAAATACCTGTGCAAGCCGTGTAATGCCCAAAAAAAGGAGCACAGTCCAACAAAAGTGAACAGCGCGACCCTTAGTAAATGAGCCTCAATGTATTACATAGAGATATTCAACATCTCAACCAGCCTATTTATTCATGTAATTATATTGGTAGATTTTTTAACAAACTACCAGTTTCTTTTGATACTGTAGATGCATTGAGATGACATCTAGAAACAGTGGCCCACATTTATTCAAGTTCTTGTGCGAGTTTTCTGGGGTACTTTGCACATAAATACACGTGCAATCTGCTTGAGCATATATGTAGCGTTAAAACAAGTATTGTGTCCCATATTCACTATGTGTGGCTCACCACAATACTGTGCACCTAAAGGAGCGCTCCGGTGAGTAGTCGTACCGGCCGCCACATTTATGTAGGTAGTCCGGCATAATTGTGGTGCACACCCGTTTATTTGAGTGAACCAAAAAAAAAAACGATCAGCGCCTGCAGAGTGCACCAGATTATTGAAGACCATACACCAGTCTTCATTAATCTACATCCTGTGTAATTAACCAGTGTCCAGCCCTCCCGTATCTTTCCTAAAGATAAAGGATAACTATAATGGGGGGAACTTATGATGAAAGCCACAACAAAGAACTGATACATAGTAGTTATACCCTGGATCTATAGATAAAGGTGAATCCCAGAACCCTTTATAGCAACCAATTAAAACAGATTCCTTAACCTTTACATGCACCCCTTGAACGATTTAAGCCCATGCAGAAAAAAGAACTTTGAATGATGTATTCAAATAACCTGCACAGAGTCAAAGCCGGATGGAGAAGAGACAAGCTTGGATGATTCCTCCTGTTTTGATGTCTCATAGTCCAAGTAAAGCATCACATGTCATCTGCTGGATGGCAGTGACTGAAGGTAGCTTATGATGATATACTAGTCCGGTGGGCCATTATCAATGCCAGGAGGGCACATCCTAGCATGACTCTTCTTCATCATAACTTGTCTTTTGAATAAAACAAAGCTCTTTGTATGCATAAAACTGAATCTCCTAAAATATAAAACTTGTCATCATCAACAGGTTGATGGTGAGAATGAATCCACACTACTGATTCCCTTTAAATACAGACCACAGATCATTTAATATACAGTATATAGACTAATAATAACTTAAAGACGTACATTCCCCAGATCAGACCCCTTGAATTACAAACTCCAATTTAGATTTCTCAGATAAAATTTTATCACCTACACAAGTATAGAACCCAGATATATCCTGGGGATATTGAAGAAAAGATTCTTAAATATACTCAGGATAACAAAATAAAACATTCTATAATTCACTGTTATTACCAAAAATACAGCATTTTACAGATATAAGTCAAACCTATCTCTGTCAGTCCTGGTGTACACAATTTTGATTATACCTGGATACAACTGTAAATCTCCTGACTATGGTCAGATTCTTCTCATGAATAACTTCTATTGTCTGCACACTGCAGTGCTCTCTGCCTCCTGCCCCTCCCCCTGCATTACAAGACCAGCTCAGATACAAGCACTTCCTGCTGGCAAGCATCAGTGTGCAGAGACTTACTCTACAAGCTACAGGCAAGGTCTTTATAGCAGAGCTGACTGTGTGTGTTATAGGTGAGCTAGCAGAGCTGAGAGTGTCATTGGGGCACATTTACTAGGAACAATGAAAACTGCACTATGTGCACATTGCCTGTGTAGTGTTTAGAGGGCACCAGATTCGAGAATTGTTCTTCATGAATCTGGTGCTCCCTGAATTGCCCAGACACAGTGCACCAAACCTTTTCTGGTGCACCTTTAACATGGGGCGAGCCATACAATTCTGTCGGACTTTGCATGTTAAATGTGGTGCACGGTCCAACTGTGCACTGGGTGACGAAATTTGCCATTACACTGAGAACACGTGACACATATGTGGCGTGGACACTTCTGAAATACATGTGCAAGCAGTTTCCACTGAAAAGAATTTGTAAAGTCCGGTGGAGAAAGCATTGAACATCCATCCTAAGTGTGATGATCATGTCATAGCCAAGTAACGTATGCAGGGAGAAAACCATCAACAATGATTAGTATTAAAAAAAGATTTTGACAAATTGGAGAATGGATTTGCCAACTTTTAGAAAAGGATATCATGGAAATGCTGAAAAGTGCTGAAAATACAGCAACATTTATAGCCTTATGTCCTACTTTTGTCTTTCAGTTCCTTCAACCCGAGGGACTTGAATCACAACTAGATACTCGTCTCCTGCGAGTGGCTATAGAGGAGCAGTGGAACCGCCCCTCCATGTCTCATTTTCAAATATATGAGTAACTTCCATCACTCGGGATTGGCTATAGAGGAGCAGGTGACGTCGCTAAGCCAAGTGATGGGCGTTTTCATATTTAAAAAGAACACGGAGGAGCGGTTTCCCAAGTGCTGTAGCCACTCCCAGGGGACAAGTGCCTAGTCACAGAGCACATGGCATTGAAAGGTACTATATAACATATCTTTTTTTATGTAAAATCTTTTTTTTATACAGAAACTCTTTGGCAGTGTAAAGCAAATATAAAAAAGACCCCTTAAAGCATTGAATACAGACACCTACTCTGCCTTATAATCAAGTATTGAAACAAGATAAAATATGGAATCCAGATTAGCATCTCATATTAATAATAAGCAAATATCTCTTTATAAGTTAGCAAACCAGACTCCCCAAAGAAATACATTCTGCTCTTAATAATGGCATCAAGCAAGACTACGTGTACCTAAGCACTAACACCACCTAGTCACTGTTAAAGCTAAAAACTGGCCTAATTAGTGATACACATGAGACCAAGTAATTTATTAGCAGTCACATACTATATTGACACATGATTGGCTTCCTGACCAATTTCTCATCTCAGTGACATAATAATTCTTTTATTTATATAGCGCACACAGATTACACAGTGCTGCACAAAGCATGTCAAATCGGTCCCTGTCCCCAATGGGGCTCACAATCTAAACAACCTAACAGTATGTTTTGGAGTCACATTATCATATGCTTAACACATGATCAGCTGCCCAGATTGAATGGAAATTGGAGAACATAATTAGCGTAAGAGAAGAAGTGCCAGAGTAGCCACAGGAGCGACAGAGGAGCAATCATTATCATAATTTTATAATTGTTTTGGTATGTTTGGTGCACAATGCATAAAAAGAAATGGTAGATTTCCTTAAAGATATTTTCCTGGACAATTCTTTAAATACAATCTCCAGACCAGACCCCCTAGTTTTAAAGAACCCTTGAAAAGACTTCCTGTTAATGCAGACTTCCTATAAGATGCCCATTTATATAGAGCCTAGAGCTCAGACTAGATTAACAGCTATTCCCTCCTCTCATTTCTTATTCCCTCTTTACTCCCACAACCAGGGTGTTTCCTCATATGGTGCCAGGGATGGAAAAGGGAACAAGGAGATGCAAGTATAACTTAAAAAAGATACATCAAACTGTAAATCTGGGATACCCCCACTTCTTTCAGGAGTCTATGGAGAGAGGGAATATTGAAATTGGAATTAAGAAGATATTTAAGATGAATATCCATTACTTTTATATCAATAGGTGTCATGTACTGATATTCCTGACCGCTCTGCTCAAGATATGCAATTTAAATTGAACCTAAATATCTTTGCTGTGCTGTGGTATTAGCCCATATCATGCTGAAATAAGACCCGGTGTGCATTCCATTAGATAAGTCCCTGCCACATCTTGCATTCAGAAGGCTAGCAAGGTTAAAGCAAGATGCCGGTGAATACTAAGGAAGATATTCCCAGTGAAAACATCTGAAATTCATGCCCACAGCCTTGTCTAGGTTGAAAAACACAGACATGTAAGACAAGTAAGCTTCTTTGGCTTGATGTAATAAATAATGTAACAGGCAACTGCATGTCTGTGATTTTCTACAGAGGTTAACAGCGTAAGGCATTATAAAGGAGATAAATCATCATTTTTATGTAGATTCCATAAGTATATGGCTAATAATCTTTTAATATTGTCAAACGAATAAACAAAATGTTGCTAGAATGGCACAGATAATAATTCAAATATTATGTAGGTGAACCCCATTAATAAGCACCACTAAGCAAATGCAATTTGAGCTTTATATACATGATGTTATATATTATATATATAAATATATGCAGACATATGTGGAGCAATGTTGAATGCTCTTGCTGCTTAATGGTAACAGACAAGTCTTAGCTTAGTGATTATTCTCCCCCTCCCCCAATTCCTTCTTGTTGACCTAGTTGTGCTGTAGAGTCCAGTTTGATCACCGTTTTTGGCACATACAGCATATAATACACAGCCACATTAGTATTACAAAAGAAATGTGAGGAGATAAAAGCTGATAGACTACATAATTGAGGGAAGATATGAGGAGAAAGAGGGAATTATCCAAAGCATCCACTGAGCTCTTAACTTGCAGCTCCACAAGCAAGTAAAATAAAGCAATACCAACTAGCACACATGCACAAATCTAAAAATATTTGCATGACAAAAGACCACATTCATTTGAAGACTATAAGTGATCATAGATGAAAGACACTGGTAAAAGTGATACTTAACAGTAGTGCTACTGGGATCCTTCATATCAGCTAACCTGGTTGTTCTTTGATGTTTCTTCATCATTTCTAGGTATTCTTTGGATATGAAAAACTTGGTTGAAGGATATTTTTTTCATCTACTACCTCTTATTTTAGAAAGATTAGCTCTATGTGTAGAAATGATGGAGCAGTAATCAAGCCACTTCCAACCAGTAATACACAATACATACATATACATTAAGGGTGATGTCCCAGCATTAGTCAACAGTAAATATGCTCCATATCATTTGCTCTTCTGAACTGTGTAATTGTAACAGACCTTTTTTTCATTCTTCTTATTGAAAGGAAAAGGTCCCCTGTCTGGACAAGATAAGTCACGCTGGTTACATAATTGGCTCCGTCGTGAGACTGTCAGCTTGGAAATGGACCCAAAGGTGAGTTAGGTTACAGCTATTATTCCCGAAGCACTGACACAAAGGAGCCAGTATCCTCACATTTATTATACATTGGCAGAATGTTCAGGGCTTTACCTAGTATAATCCTGTAGAAAGATCCATCATCTCTGAATTATTTGAAGACTAATGAGTTTTTAATGAAGGAATTCAATTCCAGCTGATTCTGGAGGTAATTTGCTTTAAATATTTAATGAATGGATTCTATGAGTTTTTATATACATCTGTCAGCTCTGTAACAAGGAGGTTAGAGGGGGGATGTGTTCGGCAGAGACTACTGACACTGAATAGGCACAGGCTATTGTAGACTAGGCTAGAAGTGTTTACAAGTTCCTGGTATACTATATGTTGTAGGTAACATCAAAGGAAATCTCCAGTATTCATAAAAAATTTAGCCTTGGCATAGTAAATGTATAGTAAATATGGCTACAAAATGGCAACCTCAGCCTCAGCACGGTATACTGTGGAAGTCTAACATACAGGGCAGATGAGAGATCCTATTTGGCTAGCTGACACTCATGGCCATATGACCTCACGTGCACTAGGGTAGTTAAGTTACAAGGTGTGTGACGAACCTATAGCACGGGTGCCAGAGATGACACCCCAAGCTCTTTCTGTGGGCACCCTGGCCATCGCCCCAGCACTCCAGACAGGACTCAAAGAATTTTGCTGCAGTTTCAAACAACTTAAAAGATGCATAAAATATAAGTGTAGGTGGGCACTAATAAGGAAGGTTCCGGATTTCTTAGATAAATTAATATTTATTTGTACATCCAAAAACATACAGATATAAAAATCAGACAAACAGACGTCTGTGTTAAAAATTGGTCTTTGTAACAAAAAGACAACTAGCTTGAAAAAATAAAAAATAAAAAATATAGCGCTTTAGAGATATGTCAAAAATTTATTTTAAGTTAAAAAATGGAGAGGAAAAGGTGATATCTTTTTGAAGGGTTCAGAGTTCGGATGCCGTATGAGAGATAGGTATCCGGGAGGTATTTTAAGTGGCTGGCAAGATATAGGGCCCTATATCTGCATTGTAAGGCTAAAAATCGGATCGGACCAGTATAAATGACAGGTAATTTTACATGACTGTAGTCATACACTCACGGTTAGACGGTTCTGGCTTCTTTTCATATTAGACAAAGTTTCTTCGCAATAGAGAATAATGAAAGGCAGTGTGGGCTGAGTACACTTTGGCGTCTCCACCGGCGCGTGTGTTGCGCAATGGCGCTCCAAGGTAGGTATTCTGGCGCGAGTCCTGCGTCAAGCAGCAAAGCTTTTGCTCCGTCTTCTCCTTTTGCAGTCCCGGTCAATCGTCTTGCATCAGGTGAATGATAGCTGCACACAACGGGGTGTGTCCACCCCAAGCAATAGAGTTTACAACACTGGATAGTCTGCTATAAATCTCTTATTGCGTTTTGAGTTCTTGGTGCTTTTTTGTGAGTGGTTGTTAGATGGGTCTCGATCCTATGATTTATAGCTGTGACTGTGGCTAGACGCGTTTCAGAGCAAACAGCTCTTTCCTCAGTAGCCTTTATGAACCTCCTTGTCTTTTCCTCTCACAAAAAAGCACCAAGAACTCAAAACGCAATAAGAGATTTATAGCAGACTATCCTGTGTTGTAAACTCTATTGCTTGGGGTGGACACACCCCGTTGTGTGCAGCTATCATCCACCTGATGCAAGACGATTGACCGGGACTGCAAAAGGAGAAGACGGAGCAAAAGCTTTGCTGCTTGACGCAGGACTCGCGCCAGAATACCTACCTTGGAGCGCCATTGCGCAACACACGCGGCGGTGGAGACGCCAAAGTGTACTCAGCCCACACTGCCTTTCATTATTCTCCATTGCGAAGAAACTTTGTCTAATATGAAAACAAGCCAGAACCATCTAACCGTGAGTGTATGACTACAGTCATGTAAAATTACCTGTAATTTATACTGGTCCGATCCGATTTTTAGCCTTACAATGCAGATATAGGGCCCTATATCTTGCCAGCCACTTAAAATACCTCCCGGATACCTACCTCTCATACGGCATCTGAACTCTGAACCCTTCAAAAAGATATCACCTTTTCCTCTCCATTTTTTAACTTAAAATACATTTTTGACATATCTCTAAAGCGCTATATTTTTTATTTTTTATTTTTTCAAGCTAGTTGTCTTTTTGTTACAAAGACCAATTTTTAACACAGACGTCTGTAGGTCTGATTTTTATATCTGTATGTTTTTGGATGTACAAATAAATATTAATTTATCTAAGAAATCCGGAACCTTCCTTATTAGTGCCCACCTACACTTATATTTTATGCAATAGCTTTTACTTTTTCCCATTGGGTGTTTTAGGGATAAGGTGGTAGCACATAAGGATGGCTAGATAAATTTGATAAGTGCCACTAAATTTCCCAACTTAAAAGATGCGGCTTTCAGTGATATTTTAAAGTGATACTAACTTGGCAACTTGGGACTAAGAAGAGGGAGAATGTGTAGGAAGGGCCAAATTATCTTTGGAGGACACTGGAAAGAAGCTACAATGATGCAAATGTTCCCTCTTCCTTTATATTGTGTTGGTGTCCTCAGGAGGCCAGTATGATTGAACATTGTTGAAGAACAGGGAGCAATAAGTTACTGCATTAATTTTTGGTTGGCACCTCACGATAAATGAGGGGGGGGGGGTTGGGGTTGCAGTTTGGGCACTTGGTCAATAAAAAGGTTCGCCATCATTGGCCTAAAGCCTGGTTCCCCTTAGACATTTGAGATGGCATTTATTAATTTGGGCACAGTGTGATGCTATTATTTTCAGTGGGATGTTAATTTGGCGCACAAACGAAGGATTAGAAATGTATCCCCATTCATGAAGGTGAAATAGAACCCCCTAGACCAGCTAGCTTTTATCTTCTCTAATTTTGTGCCAAAAACTGTGCCACAAAAGAAGTTAGAACCCTTGGTGTCATGAAAACGTGACAGAAAGGACAAGCAGCACCTTCATACAGAGGGAACAACATATGCTTACTATTTCTATGTCTATGAAATTGGTAACTCTAAATTAGAGAGTCACTTTAAGTGTACCATAACCCATGGCTTGTCTCCACATTATAAATCAGTTTAATGTTTTTCATTGGATCTCCCTCCAGTAATAATTGATGTGATGTGGCTTTTTGGCTTCTTTTGCAGCATGTTGATAAAATGTGTTTAAATCCTACCCAGAGCAGGAAAGAGATGGTTAAGGAGGCCACATGTAGCGTAGAAGGCCAGGTGTTAGGACAGCCCACCTCATATACTGACTAATAGTCATCTCAGCTATTTGGCCATGTTGTTTGTAAGTAGTCGGGATTGAGTTTACTGCCTCTGCCAAACATCCATGGTAGCCATTGTTCATGACTTATATTATGTGAGTTTGGCTTTCTGTAGTAGATGTGGCCACAATTGATTGATATGGTAGGTGCTGATTTGAGTTAATTGGTATTTATATTTTCTGAGAATATTAAATTAATCTCTATCATTTGCAAGTCGACAGGAGCAATACAACCTACCTATAATCACCTACCAGTCCAGTCAGGATTGCTTAAGGTATATGACTATAAGTGCACCTGCTCATCAAGAAAGCAAACCAAGAAGTAGATGAAGAAGATACCATAGTAGAGAGCAACATGAGAGCATTTAAGTACATAATCTGCAGAAAGGGTTCATAATAGTAGACAATTCACGGGGCCTAGCCAAACATAAACATAGAGTCGAAAATGACAATGGGAAGTCTAGGAATCAAGTCAAAGGTCTGGGAGCCAGGAGAGTAAATACAAGGAAGATACCAACAACTAGTCACTACTAAAGACAATAACCAGCAACGAACACAGATGAGCTGAGAATAAAACACTGCACCTATAGATAGTGAGGGAATTTACAGGGGCGGTAACCTTAAATCCTTTACAGTGAGCATTTAGTATATGCTAAGTTCAGTCTTGAGACCTGGGGGACACTCAGGATACCTCGATATGGCCTATTGGATATATCATGGCCATTTTTTTGTCTAGACAAGTTCCTATAGAAAATTTTGGTGACATCAACCTAAGCATTAGAGCAAATTTCATGTCCAGCTCTCTTAAACATGGTAGGAAACAGTCACACACACTACAGTGCATATAGAAGACCCTAAGAGCTCTTTATGTTCAGCCATCAAGTGTGTTTCATCAACTATACATGAAAGCAATGTCAGAAGCAATGACATCAGGAGCCATGGGATTGGTCATGTATGAGAATTCAGATTTCCTAGATGGAGGATATAATGAATATATCAGTACATACATCAGTTGTGTACAGGATCTGCTACAATAAAAGGCATAGGCTATCAATACATCTAGTTTATTCATTCATATCACAATACCATCATATACGGTATGTTCTACTAAATCTTCCTGTAAGTCTAAGAAGCTGTAATAAAATTTGTATTTAGGAAGATTCATGATGATTTGGGTATTTCCATTTATTATATAGAGACTATCCCGGCTCAGCTTTTAGATCTGCTCCTACTTGATATGTGTCTGTTGTAGAGAAATGATTACCAGTGTGGCGTAATTGCTCTATTCCTCACTGGCTCGCTATGAGGACAGAATATGAAATATGTACAAGGCTTACTCTGAACAATTTTCTGCTTCTACGGTTTGTTCCATCTTAGCAGCCATTTCTGGTTAGGGATCAGCTGTGTTCTTAGGGATTAATAACAGGAAATACAAAAATTGGGGTTCCCTTTATTCACTTTAAAAATATTCCTCAGTGCATAAGTATGGACCTTAAACATATTCTTTTTGTAGTTTTCTATAATAGAAGTCTCTGGCATAGTGGTATCCACCTGCAATGTGTGTATCCAGTGAAGCCAGGAAGTAAGAGTTCTCCTTACAGAGACTGTTAATTACGGCCGCCTTGTAGATTTGTGGAGTCTCAAAGCAAACTTGTCACCAGAAATGTCATTTTTAGCCGGTTGACAGGTTCCATTTGCCTATGATATGCTGATTTGAAAAATTCTGAAACATTTCAATACTTGAAATAAGTTTACTTTACATTACCTGGCTTCCTGCCACCAACTTGTGGTAAGTCCCGGGAGAGGGACAGCTGCATCCTGCAACCTCTAAGAGCCGTCTCTTTCATGTGAACGACGGCTCACTTAATCGGGTAGCCATACCCCCGATAAAATTATACTAAAAGTGTTTTAGAAATGGGTGGGTGACTAAATGGACTGATGCTTCCTATTACTCATTTAATAGGGAGCAATTTAGGAGCAAGAAGAGCCAGCTCCCTAAAAAGAGCCAGACTTCACATCGCTACAGCCTGTGTCTCCTCATACATTCTTCTTCTACTCCACACCAACTCTTTCCCTCTCCTACTGGCTCAATGCAGAAGACAGGAAGTGGGATGGGGGGGGGGGGGATAGCTGCATCAGTGTGGAGGAGACTGACACAGGAACACACAGGCTGCAGCTGCCCCCTCTACATGACTCTGGCAGGAAGCCAGATAATGTAAAATAAACTTATATAAACTACTGAAATGATTTAGAATTCTGACAAAGGCATTTTTAAAATCAGCATAACATAGGCTATTGGAACCTGTCACCTGCTAAAAAATGACATTCCAGGTGACAGATTTGAAAACAGCCCACGCAGGACCATGCTTTGTGCTGGTATTGCATCTCAGCTGTAAAGAAATGGATCTTAGTTCCAATACTGCACACTATCCATGGTAAGGAGAGGAGATGTATTTGGAAGAAAGTAGACAAATGTAAATGTGAACCAATAGTAGAACTTCTCCATAATGTGAATGCGAACACAACCTAGCAGTGAAACTTTTCCATAAGATGTTAATGAATTGGGAACATTTGGTAATTAGATGAGGCAAACCTAAACAGAAAAATGTGATTTTTAATGGAAAAGTACATCTTAACAGCAAGAATCCATTAATATCTAAGAAGCCTTTTCAGACAACTGAATTCTGATTCCAAAAATGAGACGCAGACATCCAGGGAGAGTTGGCAGGTTTTGCATTATGGGTGATTGCTGGAAGGGACCTTGGATCATTTGGCATAAACATCACCCAGACTGTGAAGTGTTATGCAGCAACCAGACTAGAAATACTAATAAAGCTGAGATAGATACATGAAATCCCCACGAATGTCAAATCTTCATCTTAAGTCATTTTATCCTCAAATTAACCTTAATGTTAGAAAAGTGTCAATGGACTGTCTCCTAATTGTGATGTAGTCTTAATCTTCCACCATTGATTTCTGTGTGCAGGCGTCTTCTCCCCAGAAGCATGCAGTGAAGGGACGCTCAAAATCCACAGAGGAAATACAGCAAGCAAAAAAGGTACATGTCCTGTCAATCACTTTACATGTAGTAGACGATTTAATTAAAAATCATGAGATGGAATCAGGCCTAAGGCAATCTATAGACGAGTGGACTACAAAGCAATGTTGTAGGGACCATACGTGAGACAAAAAAGCCTTTTTTTCATTGGTTTTCTCGTATTGTAAAAATCCTAATTTTAACCTCCTGTGATTATTATTTTTGAGATGGATTTTTAAGATACTGTCATCTGGATCTCTTTGTAGTGAGAGTTGGGAACATGATCTGCAATAATATACAATATTGTAAGACTGCTTGAACTGCTCTGACAATGTACCCATTTTTGGCCAGAGACAGGGGGCTTACACTCATGCCCCTTTGGTGGAGATTTACTATTTTTTTATCAACTGAATGAAATCATTTTTTTCACAATAAGAAGTCCTGGAGGATTGATAGTAATGCTACAATTCGTTGGGGATGCAAAAGGTCAGGAAGTGGGAGTCTTTGCATCATAGAGAAATATAAGGACTGACACTGCAGTTCAGCCCGAAGATAGGGACTCCTTACATCATATGATGGAAGAACTCCATTCCCCTGCATTGTGCTTGGTCCATGGGATCTGACCAGCAAACAGGTCCCTTTCCGCAGACTGAGTATGTTTGTTGGTGCAACAACCCTGCCGATGCATGGGCAGGCTGGTAGTTGCAAATAGCGCCCTCTCCAGGTCAGGAGCTGTTAGGGGTAGTCATGACCCCTCTAAGATGTTTCTAGAACTTGGAATATTGTGAAATTGCAGCTGTAGCTACTGCCTGGTAAGGCAACAGTTAACAATGCATAATGCTGTTGTCCAATTAGGTTCTTGTAAAGAAAGCTGGAAGCTGATTGGAGGAGTTCTACCACCTGACCAGGGAGTATATAAAGCCCTGCTTAGTGAGAGCACATGGTCTTGGATTCCAGTCAGTAGATAGTCAGAAGTGTCAGATTCATAAGCGTCGCCACAATTTTGTACCATACAAAGTCATGAGTGTCGGAAGAGCACAAATATGGTGACGCAGACACTTAAAAATACGGCACATAAAAAAATTTAATTTCAACCAGTTTTCCATTTCCAAATCGATAATAAATAGTATTTATAGTATATATAGTGTATACATAGTTTTTATGTAGTTGTGATACCATAATGCACAGAGAAAACAATTAGAATATAATTTCATCTATCACTATGTTATGTAAGCCATACCTTTTTTATTGTACTATTTTGGGTACATATAGTTTTTAGTCACTTTTTGTTCCACTTTTCAAGTGATGTGACCAAATAGCAGTAATCTTTTTTTATCTTTTAAGTAGAATATAAATAAGATGTTATTTTTTATACTTAATGAAACATTCTAATTGAAATAGGCTATTTTTCCAATTTATTTTACAGCAGGCAACAGGTCACCATAAACCCACCCATGATTTCCAACAATTTTTTTCTTTATATTATCCAAACATACCTTAGAATGCTATAGCTACACTGATGCAGAAACATATGTTGTCATATCCTATCCTGCCCAGCATAAGTTGAGAATATGTCATAACTGTATTGTCCCTGACAGGCAGAAGTAATCAATTGCTGCACCATCCCCCTGCTGCTGTGTATGAGTCATCCAGCTCAGGTTGATTAGTCCTGTCTGGACAGTTCAGGCGGCTCTTTTATGTATTGCACCCAGCTTTCCAAAGATCCAGAATTTTATAATTGTTTCTTGAGCAATACCACTCAGTTCAGGGATTAAACAAGATATGTTTTTGCATCAGTGTCACTACAACATTCTCGAGGTCTGGTTCCCAATGCATAAAAACAAATGGTAGATTTCCTTTAAACTTATGTATATTTATTTTTATAACATCACAAAATATATAAATAAGCTAGCCATACCTAGACATATACAGGATATCACTGATTCAATATCACAAATCAGTATTGTCTATTTTTACAAACATCTTCACTGGTAAGATGGGGAAGTCCTGAAGTCATCTTTCAAGCTCCAGGGGTAGAGGACCCACTCGACCACCATGGACAATGACGTAAGCCGTCTTCTGGGACCGTAATCTAAGTGGCACCCGGTTTTCACCACAGCACACCACAAAGGGTTGGACTTATTCCAGCGTGGTACCACTAGGTCGTTCCACAGGTGCGACTTTGTCCATGGTGGCAGCCAAGGCGAAGTTCACAGACGTCAGACAGAATCGTTGTCGGGGACAGGCAGGAGGTCAGGACGGGCAGCACGGGATCAGAAGCAACAGGTCAAGGCAGGCAGCAGAGGAGCGTAGTCGGGAACAGAACTGGTGTCACAACGGGAAAACACACCAACGGCAAAGGACATGGGAACAAGCTTTTTATAAGGCCAAGAGGCACAAAGATCTGGCAGGATGTGCAGGGAGAAGCTGGAATATAAAGGATTCTTCTGAAGCTGGCATAGGCAGGCAGGCAGCGAGGGGCACGGGTGAGCCCGCGACCCGCGATATGGGTCACAGGAGCACCCGTGACATCCTCCCACACTGAGTAAGATGACCCTGAGTATGGACAAGGATGAGAACAAATATGTACATTATTGACTAACACTGTTAAGTGTATTCCATTGTATATTGTACCTGAGGTAGGAAATAGCCACTCATATCACCATTCATATTCATTCTGTGATGAAAATGGATTCACATTTGTAATAAGTATAGCATATAAGTATATAGCAGATGATAAGTATTGAGGTGGACATGGCTTGTGTTCTGTCTACCTTCAGGCATTCCATACTCCCCAGAAGTCTCTCCCAAGCACAGGAGAAGAGAGTAACATACAGGTGAGTAAAATATGATGTACTTTTCTGTATGCAAGATGTCTGAAGCTAGAGAAGGTAGTCCCAGGTTATTTCTTATGGTGACACTGCTGAGACATAGCTTGAATGTACATAAGCTGTACATAATGTTACCATTGCAGTAGCTGTATTACTGGTGTAGTGGATGTTCATCCGTTCCCGGATAGTCATATGTTATGTGAGATGGCTAAACACCACTTATCTTTCAGTTATAATGCCTTACCTAGGTAAGACTTGCCAAAAATGGTTCACATAAACAGAAAAATTGCCTGCAATAACTTTTTTTCATACACTTGAGAACGTCAAACTTAAATAGTATATTGTGAGTATGCTCTTTTAGATCTGTGGAAGATGGAAAAACCAATTGTTGCCAGACATGTATACATGTGCGTTTAAAGGAAAACTACTACTACACTATAGTAAAAATAAGCAAAACATAGTCACCTAGTGTCCTCTTTATCCCAATCCCGCTGCTGGTTTTCTTTAATGTTGACACGTCAAGATTTATAAAAGCAGGCCGGAGCGTGGGGCGCGATGTACGGCTCTTCGAGCTGCTAACTATGCACGCCTCCTACATGACGTCACCTCCCCCTTCAGCATGGGAGAGGGAGGCGGCGCGAGTCATGAATAATTTGCAGCCTGAAGCACCAGACATTGCGTACCACACTCTGACCTGTCAACATTAAAGAAGACCAGCGCCGGGATCTGGATGAATAGGACACTAGGTGAGTATGTTTAGCACATTTTTACTGTAATGTAGTGGTGCTTTTCCTTTAATCTGAAATCCAACAGTGATAGCTCTCAGGATATAGTGACACAAAAGCAGATTGTTAGAAAATAGACAGTAATTTGATAAAAAATAATAGATAAAAACATTTCTTAGAAGTCAATTTGGAATCACCATAATCAACCCCTGGAATAAAATAAAAAATAAATGGCAGCATTGCCCTTTTTCCATTCCCCCCCTTAAAGGAGTTGGTCAGTATTTTGCACTATTCTTTTTACATCAAAAGCAGCATTAGATCCTACAAAGAAAAGGTATCAGACACACTGGTGTTTGCCCACTCTGGCAGGATTTGCTCTTCTTTTAGCTTCTTATGCTCTGGTTTTTACAAAAAAGGCTTTTAATCACTTAACGACGTATGACATACTACTATGTCACATCTAGGGTGCGGATGTTTGGAGAGGGTTCACTGGCTGAGCCCTCTCCTTAGCTTGTGAATGTTTGCTGCATATTGCAGCAAACACCCACAGGTTACACCCACAATTGGTGCTAGCATCAATTGCGGGTATTAACCCTTTGATAGCGACTCCCAGTGACATGATCAGGGAGTGACTATTGTTACTATGTAATATAAGATGTGGAAAATCTGTAGTAATGCAGTTAATGGTAGGATCAATCA
The DNA here is from genome assembly GCA_019512145.1 of Engystomops pustulosus. NCBI lineage: Eukaryota > Metazoa > Chordata > Amphibia > Anura > Leptodactylidae > Engystomops > Engystomops pustulosus. The sequence goes on from CM033644.1 coordinate 171,645,076, forward strand.
GACAACCCAGGGGGTCTGAAAAATAGTAAACAGATATAAATATGATTAGCAGTAAAAATCCTAAACATCATTGTATCACTACATCCCAAAACGTCTATCAGAATAAATTAACGGTTATTCCCGGGGTTTCACCCCATGGAAAATAGCACCCAAAGTCAAAAATGCACTTTTTTTGCAATATTGCAAAATATGAATAATTCAATAAAAAGTGGTCAAAAGGCCATACAGCCCTCAAAATGAAAGCATTGGAAACGTAATCAAAAGTCACAAAAAATAGCACCACACACAGCTCCGTACACTAAAATATGAAAAAGTTATTAGCGCCAGAACATGGCAAAATGAAGAATTCTTCTTTTCTGTACATGGGACATCCTTTTACAACTAGAGAAGAGGAGGTTCTACCATCACCATGGACAGGGGCATTCTCTACACCTAGAGGAGAGGTGGTTCTACCATCACCATAGACAGGGACATCCTGTATACCTAGAGAAGAGGCAGTTCTACCATCACCATAGACAGGGACATCCTGTATACCTAGAGAAGAGGCAGTTCTACCATCACCATAGACAGGGGGCATCCTCTACACCTAGAGGAGAGGCGGTTCTACCATCATCATAGACAGGGGGCATCTTTTACACCTAGAGAAGAGACGGCTCTACCATCACCATAGACAGGGGGCATCTTCTACACCTAGAGGAGAGGAGCTTCTACCATCACCATAGACAGGGGGCATCCTCTACACCTAGAGGAGAGGTGGTTCTACCATCACCATGGACAGGGGCATTCTCTACACCTAGAGTAGAGGAGGTTCTACCATCACCATAGACAGGGGGCATCCTCTACACCTAGAGGAGAGGAGCGTCTACCATCACCATAGACAGGGAGCATCTTCTACACCTAGAGGAGTGGCGGTTCTACCATCACCATGGACAGGGGGCATCCTCTACACCTAGAGGTTCCACCATCACCATAGACAGGGGGCATCTTCTACACCTAGAGGAGAGGCGGTTCTACCATCACCATAGACAGGGGGCATCCTCTACACCTAGAGGAGTGGCGGTTCTACCATCACCATAGACAGGGGGCATCCTCTACACCTAGAGGTTCCACCATCACCATAGACAGGGGGCATCTTCTACACCTAGAGGAGCGGCGGTTCTACCATCACCATAGACAGGGGCATCCTCTACACCTAGAGGAGAGGCAGTTCTACCATCACCATAGACAGGGGCATCATCTACACCTAGAGGAGAGGCAGTTCTACCATCACCATAGACAGGGGCATCCTCTACACCTAGAGGAGAGGCAGTTCTACCATCACCATAGACAGGGGACATCCTCTAAACCTAGAGGAGCGGCAGTTCTACCATCACCATAGACAGGGGCATCATCTACACCTAGAGGAGAGGCAGTTCTACCATCACCATAGACAGGGGCATCCTGTACACCTAGAGGAGAGGCAGTTCTACCATCACCATAGAAAGGGGGCATCCCCTACACCTAGAGGAGCGGCGGTTCTACCATCACCATAGACAGGGGAAACCTCTATGCCTAGAGGAGCGGTGGTTCTACCATTGCTATAGACAGAGATTCTTTACTGTAAGAGCAGTGTGACTGGGATAGGACTGGGATGAACCCATATCACTGGTTATGGGAAAAAACATTTGTTTCATATTATAGGTTGGATATGATGGACCTATGTCTTTTTCCAGCATTATGTACTAGGATACTATGATACGTGTGCCTCTGAGATGACCCCATGTACAGTTTAACAGAAATGAAAAAAATATATAAATTGCCGCTTGGAATTTGATTATTAAAAACAAAAAAAATGTACTTGGGGGTTATCACCTAAAATAGACTGAGGATAAATTTCCTGTATTTCTTATGATGGATAATGGCCACCAAAAGAGGACTCTACACACTGTACAATCCAACCTGAAGCCGGCCCTGTGCATTGTTCCCTTCTTCTAGCTGTTCTTTTGTATGTTTGCTGTTGTGAATTGTGTTGGTGCTGTACAACATTTATTATTATCTTTATATAAATACATATCTGATTTTCATATTATATTTTGGCTGGAGGTCACATCTAGCACACCTTCTTTCTATTCTGTAACATAATAACATTATTTTCTGCCTGCTGTATTGTTTTAGGATTCTGCAGAAGCTACAGAAGAGAATTCTCCAAAGGCGAGGACAAAGGAAGGTCAAACACAGAATTGATTTGAAGAAACACTTGACAAGGAATCAGCTATGAGGCCTCCCAAGTCCCGACCTCTTATCATATGTCTGTCTGCTTCCTAGTAACTTAGTGGATGCTTGTGTGTCGGTGTGCCAGTAGACATGGGTGTATGTACGGTTCTGGATGTTTTCTGTTTATAAATCTGATAGCACAAAGTCTACATCAACAACATATGGTCCGAGTCTTTCTTATGTACTGGGCTCATTGGAGTGGTCTGTCACACTGGAATAGTCTGGATCCTGGAGCAAATATCTACATGTTTTATTATGGTCTTATACCAAATCACAATTTCCATTGAAGCTCATGTGTGTTTTGCTCACAAGCAATTAACTCTTTGTATAGTAGGTAGAGTATGACATTGCAAAATGTAATGTTTGTTTTATTTTCCATGTCGTCTTTCTTGACATACTTATGATATCTTTACTGAAAGACCTAATCCCGCATTGGACCTCAGTTAATGATACAGAAGTGAATGGTTATCTTTAGACTTTCATAGGGAATTCTGGATACAAATCTTCCTTAATGCAAGATGAAGATTTTCATGCAAAAGTTGCTACGTATTCTACAAAGGATTTTGACTTTTCCATTGGCAAAGGAGATCTGCAAGTCAAACCCTATGCCAAACTTACACATTGGGGCACATTTACTTACCTGTTCCGTCGCGATCCCTGTGGTGCTTTGTCCGAAGAGGATTCGGAGCTGCCGTGATTCACTAAGATCATGCGTTCAACTTCCTGCATGTGTCGCTTCCCTGCTCAGGTCCGCCGGAGTTCACCTTCTTCTTCCCGGTGCATGCGAGTGCATGGCTTGCGACACAATTTTGAATGTTAAATCCTGCGCTTAGTCCGAATCAGTCAGGTTGTCCGACGGCCAGGCCCCCAATTTGTGTTGCATGAAAGTCGGCGTGATTGTGCACAAATCCGATAGTGTGCACCAAAAACCCTAGCTAAATGCGGTGCAAAATGGAAAAATGGTCCACGGACCCTTAGTATTTGTGCCCCAGTAACTTCAAAGATGACCTTTCACCTCCTTCACAAACCCAACTTTATACATCCGTTAATAAGCACTGATTCTGGTGAAGTAATGAATATCGTTATTTTTGGATCTCTGCTATCATGGGCTGGACTAGCCTTGGACCACCCATACGACAGAAGGCAACTTTATAAGCTTATGGGTGCTGAAACTATATTGAATAGGTTGTCTACTGACAGATGATTGGTTCTGAGCTGAAACAGGTTCTTAATACTATGGTTTACCTGCAGGCATCAGTAATGATCTTGCATAGTTTTCAGTCTTTGCATTACAGTTCATTTACAGTGCATTTGCTGTAGCGAGTAGTTGAGATATTCTATCCGAAGAGATGCTACTGTACATCACGCATGCGTTGTGATTAATGCCTGTGGGGCCCTGCCCACAGGGTCATTCTCCATGTTTGCTGCCTTGTTTCAAGTTGTAAGTGTAGGTCCAGTGCAATAGTTAGCAGGGGTGGGGTGAACTCTCTACAGCCCAGCCACACATTTCATAGCACCCAGAGGCGTAACCAGGAGAAGCTGGGCCCCATAGCAGATTTCTGCAGGGTCCCCCCTTCACATAAAAAATAGACATGGTACACACATACAGTATATACAACATAAACACTTACATATTAACACATATACATCATATATACAACATATACACAGATAGTATATAGACATCATACACACATATACACACATACATACAGTTTATATACACCATACAGCATGTATACACACATACAGCATATACACTTATATATATATCAAATACACACTCATGCAGCATATACCCACACATACACACCATAAACACACACATACAACATATACACTTATATACAGCAATTACACACTCATGCAGCATATACCCACACATACACACCATATACACACATACAGCATATACACACACATACATTCATACACTCATACACACAGTGGCAGAACTTGAAGCTGACACACCTCAGTGCAAAATGTGTGTCAGGCTCCCAATTATAAAGCATTTATAATACTAGTCTTCTCATATTAGAAAGTTGCACCATATGTGCCCCCCTAGGCCTCCCAGGCGACAGCATCCTCTGCTCCTCCTCAAGTTACGCCCCTGATTACACATGTATATACTCACTACCATTCCAAGTCCCACCGTTTTGCTGTCCCCTCTGCCAACATTTCTTATCTGAGTTGTCAATTCAGTTGTGTGCTGTGGAAGATTTGCACTGTTACATACATATTGGCCCAGATTTACTAAAGACCCTGTGTCACTTCTGTGTTGTACTTTGCACGTTCTTTTTATATGCAAACTGCTTGCACATGTATTGAAGAGACACATTTGTGGTGCAAGTGACACTTTTTGGCACTATACCCAACGCAACACATATTTCTGCACTGAAATGGGAATTCCGGTGCCCTGTCATGCAAAGTCTGACAGAATTGTGACGTACTGCCTATGCTAAAGGTGCACCAAAAAAATGGTGCACTCTGAGCAATGCAGGACACACCAGATTCATGAAGAATGGGCCTTAAAGGGGTATTCCAGGAATCAGCATAATTCATATACAAGTGGGCACTCAAAATATAAGCTAATGTGTAATTAGTTGTTATTTAAAATTTTGCTCCTGTTAGCAGAAAATGCTGGTGACATAGACTGTGATGAAGAATTAAAATGCTACCGGCCCTTTAATCAGTCCGTTAATTTCCTCCGCGCGGTCCGTCGCAGAAAAGAAGATGGCCGCTGGTCACATGTCCACATCACATGTCCTGCACCTGCCTGGGCAGGACATGTGATCACCACTACGTTTGGCTGTTGTCGGTTGGTTGAAGTGCATCCAGTATGGCCAGTGCTGTGGTGATGGCAGTTACACATCATTACTATGGTAACAGAGCAAGAAAACCTGTTACATCATCACTGTTAGCAGAGCATAAGTGGTAGGAGGAGTTACTGAGAACTATAGGATCATGGAACTTGTAGTTTCCAGTGGCGGCCATCTTAGTGATAACTCCACCTACTTTAGAGAGGTCATAAATTTTGTAAATCATAAAATCATATTATTTTAGCTCCGTTTTGTGACTAATGACATTGAGTATTGTTACATTCATTTATTTATATCATCAAGGGTTTTTGTGTCAGACGTTCATATTCCCGGAATACCCCTTTAAGCTTTACAATGTGCAGCATAATGTATATAACCGTGCACATCCTCCAGTGTGGTGGGTCAGATGCCGGGCCCCCTTACACTGCGGGTCTCATAGCAACTGCTATGGCTGCTACCCCTGTTGTTATGCAGTTATGATAGCACCCTCACATTGCATAATAATTATACTACACAAGCCAGGTCCACATTTAATCATTTGGACACCTTCTCCACAGTTCCACATTACATATATATCTTTGATGATGGATCACTCGCTGTGATGAATAGGAATACAATAGACTTGTATTTAATGCAGTGAACGAATAGATCATCATGGATATGTCAACGCCAAGAAAATGCTTGGCAGCAAAATAGCTCTCTAGATGAAATTCTGCAACTTTTACAGCTCTGTAAGGGGTAAGATTCTGCATAGTATAATGATCTGCCAGACACAGTGCTTATTGTTGGAGGGGGTTAATCCCAGAGCTGTGGTTAGCAGTAAAGTGTTACATTAAATCAATCTTAAGTGTTTTCCATTACATAAATAAACAAAGAATTTTGTTTCCTTCCAACAACTTCCACCAGTATCGGGAAGGTCTGGAACATTGAATTTTCTAACAATTTTTGGACAGATTTAACTCAAAAAGACTCCTTCTGTTTATGGATACACTTGTAAATGTGCGTCTCATTACAATGTCAATCACTCCGCCGGAAATAGATGTGTATTAGACGTAGTGTACCCTACAATTACTATACACCTTTACCTCTGTAACTGTACCACTATTCTATACATAACGTAGCTGCCCAGGGCTACATGTGGACATGTCACACATGGTGTGTCAAGTTGTAATTATGGATTATCTAAGGAATCACATTGTGATATTTGACACTTACGGATTTTGGTTACAAGTCCCATATGAATTTTGTAGCATAGCCAAAGAAAGTCACATCTATTGGTAGCTTTTTAACAGCCGCATTGCAGATCAACGTCATGAAATTATTAAATCAAAGACGAATCGCAAATAGTAAATTTTGGCTCTGGCCGACCTGGCATAGAGTTGCACTAAAACAGGTGATAGTTAATGCCCCAGGCTCGGGCACCTCCAGCTCAGCCCAATCTTTACCCAGTCTTGGTGTGGAGGTGGCAAGGGGGGGAGTGAAGACACCGTGCAATCCATTATTAATGCCCCTGTGTGTTGTATAATATATTCTTAATCTACTAATTACCTTTATATACTGTTTATAGTTGCATAAATGGCAGGACCAGGCAATAAACTGTCAAGAAGTATGGAATTGAACTAATCCAACACTTAATCTGATCACTGGAGACAAATCCTTATAAACCCTTAATCCTCTTTTGAGTTACAGCTTTTATTATGAAGTATTTATGGCTCAGAATTTTCCAGCTATCCTATTCATTTATTAAAATTGCAAAGTATATTGTGTTGGATCAGATATCTCTAAGGATCTGGGGAAGTCCATCCTACTATATCACATAAAACTTGAGCGTCCAGTTCAGACCACGTATTGGGCAGTGCTAGGACTTCAACAGTTGACAGAAGTGGATTATAATATCGGTGGTTTGTGTGGTAGCTGGGGCACAAACCTTACGGGGCGCCCACGGCCATTCAGACCACCCATAAAACTTTACATTAAGAAGGGTCTTCACCCATGAAATCATCATACTCTCAATACACATGCACAGACATTGCAGGACCTGTGAAGGTCCTCCAAAGGTCCGAAACCACAGATTGAAAGCAGGCAGAAGGTAAACATTTGCCAATCTCCAAGAAGCTGATTCTAGTATCATGTGTAGTAAGTGATTCCAGACTTGTCTGGGCTATAATATTTACATTCCCAGGGCCCATAGCAGTGTTAAGCTACCCAACAGTTGATTCCATTTTTGTTGTAGAAGCCAAAATACCATCTCTAATATGGATGAATTTATTCTAAGGAAATACATGGACAAGAAAAAACTGTAACATTGGGGGGCATTTATTATTGCCTTTCAAACTGAAAACTGGCAAACGTGCACCAATTCATTAATCCCTTGCGCCACAAACTTACATCCCACTGAAAAATATAGCACCATTCTAGCGCCACCCTGCGTCAAAATTCATAAATGCCCCTCATAGCCTCCATATCTTACCGTTCACTACAGCTCTGAACATGAGACTATGATCATTTAATAGACAATTATCTTGGCTATCTCCTAATTTAATCTGAATTGAAGCTTTTTAGCATTTGCTTAATTATTCATGTTGGCATGCTGTATGCATTTTATACTACATGGCAGTATGCTGTATGTATTTTATACTACATGGCGGTCACAGCTGTATTTTATACCAGGGGCCACCATCTTGGATTCCCAACCGTTATGTTATCGGAAGGCGCCCATCAGTTGCCATGACAGCTAGGAGCCTGTTAAGCATTCTGTATTGCAGTCTGCTAGAGACAGCCCGTAATGCAGAAACAGTATATCCACAATATACTGCAAAAAAACCATAGGGTATCCCTGTGTTCAATGTTCAATCTATCAAAATATAAAAACAATGATTCCTGGTGCAGAACCCCGTAACAGGAAATAATGCCCAAATGGAATTTGCTCTGCCTCCCCCTCCACGTTGCTCCTGATGTACTGGCTCTCTCCTTTAGCATTCTTGTTTTATTAGTACGGATGTGGAACTTGTTCTTCACCATAGATTAGAATGACTTTTTATTGTGTGCCAAAAAACAGGCCCACACAAAAACTTTGAAGCGCTAATATTGATAAATGCCAACCTCTGTTCCAATGATTGCCCTTACACACAATAAATGGACCACAACGATTAAACTGGCTGTGCCAGTTTTTTGTTGCGGCTGAACTGTGTCCGCTACCGCCCCAAAATTCTGCAACTAAAGGGGCGTTCTGGTGCTAATTCGGACCTTGTACCCTATCTTTGTCTAAAGTGCGACAGAGATGTGCCACACGCCCGTTAAGACTGATGCACTTGGTTTAAGGCTACATTCACACTGCCACATGGTGGATGTATATACGGCCAACGTATATACGGCCGACGTATATACGGCCGTTATATGTCCCCCATAGTCGGCAATGGGCGCATGGTTCCCTACGGGAGCGGTACGGTGCAGCACACAAGCGCCACCGTACCGCTCCGTATTAAGGCGCCGTGTGCCATACATCCCTATGGAGAGTTGCGGGGGTGAGCAGCGTCCGCCGTGTATACGGTACGGCGGGAAAAGGCAGTGTGCATGTAGCCTATTAAAAAAACCATGATCAGTCTTCATTTATCTGGCGCCCCCTGCACTGCTCTGGAAATGTGAACCTTTTTTTTGAAGCACGTTTTCATTCTGCATGTTTTCACGCTGTAGTGCACGTCAATATAAATGTGGTGCAAACTCTGACTAAGCAGTAACATGCCCCTTTAGGTGCACATTAGGTGCACCGTGCAGCCGCGACAAAAATCTGGCATAGACTCTTCATAAATAAAGTCAGACAGAAAAAAAAGAGTCTTTATTGGCAGCCATAGTAGCCCTCTGGGTCCCATGACAACCAATCAGCAACCACTGATGATGTCATGTCATGCCATATGGCAAAAATAAGGCAACTAAAAGGTTATCTGTCACAACTGTGGCCAGCACCAATCATGGCAGATAATAATATAATACAGAAGATATCTGTCCTATATGGAGGGGCTAATCCCGTGAACCTTCTTTGCATAACCTTAAAGGAAATCTACCATTTGCTTTAATGGATTCTGAGCCAAACATGCTTTGCAAATGCTGTAGCTACACTGATGCAGAAACATATCTTGTTTAATCCCTGAACTAAGTGGTTTTGCTGAAAAAACTGTTCTAAAATTATGATAATGAGGGTCTGTCACTTCTGTGGCGGCCTCATCGCTTCTCCTCTTACCTTAATTGTGCACTGCTCCAGCCTTGTTCTGCCCAGCATAAGCCAAGAATACGTCATCACCATGCTTTCCCTGACAGGCAGAAGTAATCAATCGCTGAACCATCCCCCAGCTTCTTTGTATGAGTCATCCAGCCCAGGTTGATTAGTCCTGTCTGGACAGTTCAGGAAGCTCCGTGTAATGTGTTTATGTACTGCAGCTAGTCTGCACCCAGCTTTTCCAAGGTCCTGAATTTTTTTATTGTTTTTTGAGCAAAAACACTCGGATCAGGGATTAAACATGATATGTTTCTGCATCATTGTAGCTAGAGCTCTGGGTATGTTTGGTTCACAATGCATAAAAAATGGTAGATTTCCTTTAAAGGCGTTGTCCACTTTCAGCAAATACTTCATATTGTCTGTGTAATGAAAAGTTATACAATTTTCAGTGTACTATGGGCAGTCCTCAAGAGGTTAAACTGTTTAATTTCTACTTAGACAGTTTTAATACACCATTTGATAGTTGTTATCAAATAGATGCCCTGGACGATCTGGTGTTCATCTATCTGGAACAATAAGCAGCAGTGTGGGCACACTACACAGGGGCTATGCCTGTAGTGAACACAAATCTGTCACATATTTAGCTGGAAGCTGGTCTTTCAGCTTTAAAGAAAAATTGTACAGTTTATTTTAACATCTTCCTTGCTAGATAAGGAACATAGTTAAAGGGAAAATGAAGCAGAATGTTCCATGTATGAGGGAGGCTGGAGCTAGTTCATTGATAATTAGTAGCGCTGAGGGTGCGTTCACATATTCAGTATTTCAGATGCAGTTTCCAATGTCCAAATGAGAAATGGAGTGCAAAAATAGAGGAGGAACAGCCTCTTTCAATGAAATGTCCTCCCCCATTATGATCCACACCTGCTATTGGCTTCTAAAACTGCAACAGAAAAACTGTATCCTGAAAGATATTCAAGTATTTACACTTGCATGACCTGCCCCTGCATTCATAAGAGAAACACAGGTCCCAGTTCATGGGATTGGTGGGGGTCCCATGGGTTGGACTCCTAAGAATCAACAAGTTGTCACCTATTTAGGTGATAAGTTGCTTTCTTGGTCCAATTCCTTGAAGCTGTTCTAATAAAGGATTTACAATAATAGTGCCCAACACATTCTCACATAAAAGATTACTTGACACATTTCAGAGAATGACAATAGAGCAAAGATTGATGATGTTTATCTGATATTCCTAGAGAAATTTCAGATTCTGAGAAGAACTCAACTATGAAAATCATATAACACTAAAGAGATTATATGAAATAACTGTAACAAGGTAATTCTGTGCATTTTCGCCTAATTTCAATTATCCTATAGAGAACCAAAGAAGCAAAAAAATTATATCCTCAATGTTTCATCATCACTCACATAGAAATATATACAAGCAGAGACTGAATCCCTAAGAGTGGTAGACGGTGCCTAAAAACAAAATATCGTGATTCAGACGTAATGATGACAATATACAGTGGGAATGGGGTATACTCCAGGGGGTTCTGTGACAGGGATTAAGAAGGAGATTGTGTCGCACGTGATTAGATTTTGGCGCAGCGGTGTCAGCTTTCATGCGACAGAAATGGGGGGGTAGGCCGTTGGACGATCCAACTGATTCGGACTGACCACGGGATTTAATATTCGAATTGTGTCGCATCCAATACACTTACATACACCGGGAAGAAGATGGTGAACTCCGGCGGACCTGAGCGGGGAAGCAACACATGCAGGATATCGCACAATCTTTGTGAATTGCGGCACAGTGCATTGGAGCCGGACAAGGCACTTTCAGGGATCTCCAGTGGCCGGGTAAGTAAATGTCCCCCAATAACTGTGCATAGGGTTGGGTTTCATGGTTCTGGTGCCCCAAGCAAAGCAATGTATTGCTCTCCGTGTTGCAAAGCTCCACTCCGAATGGAAAAGCAAGTAGTCTATTGTTCTTTGCTCTGCCATTACTTTATGTTAAAACATCCAAAGAATGCCAGTGTGGTCTCCGGGGCCCAGTAGTGGATCATATTAAGGGCAGTTTGGGCATCAGCCCAGAGCCCAAGCCTTCAAGTGGACCCATTCCCACCCAAACACCCATAAAATAATTAACACATTCAGAGAAAGGGAGCACCAGTCCTGAATTTCTCATGCACATGTCCTATTTCACGACACATGTATAACCTTTACCGTACCTTTAAAAGTCCTCTAAAGTTCCTGAAACTGCAGAACTGAAAGCAGACATTAGTGACCCCATCTCCTTTCGCTTGGTTCTTGTACAGTATGTAAGCAGTGAATCTTAAACCATTTTTAAAAAGTTGACTTTTCATACAACCCAGGGACCATGGTAATCATCCATGAAATTCATCAACCGTTTTTGGAGACTCAAAAATAGAAAGGTTTAAACTTGTCATCTGTACTACTTATTGGCATTGTGATGTTTTTGGAAATTGCTTCAATTAAAGTGGATTTTATCTTTATACCAACCTGCCGGATGCTGGAAAACCTTCTTTTTATTTTGGAGTCTCCAAATATGGTTGATTAATTTAATGTATGCTAGTTAGGAGGTTCTAACTTACTGTGTGCACAATTGTTAGGTAAGTGAGATTTCACATAATTAAGGAAATTCTCGAAGAAAAAATGTAATACCCTACCTGAGGGACCAAGTAATTTAATGAGGTAAAATCTGGAGTCCCATTAAGGGGGTTTGCCCTTGAAAAAAATGTTTACCCCCTTGTGAAGTTTACAAAATAAACATCATGGGGCGGGGACTCTAAGCAGACACTTCATGATTCCTATGTGCTGTGTGCTGACAATATGCTTAGATTATCAGTGCACAAGGTTTATCTACACTTTTATTTAGCTTCTGAACATTCACTAGTATCTGACAAATAGAGAAGGAGAGATTAGACAAATCACAGATGAGAGATGATGAGATCCATGAAATGAATGCAGAACACTATGACACTCTCTAGCTCTGCTACTTCTGAGCTATGACAAAGACTGTCAGCTCTGCTAACTCAGCTATATCACTTACAGTCAGCACTGCTGTACCTCCCTCCCCTGATATAAAGATCTTATCTTGCCTGTAGCTTGTAGATGTACTCTCCTCATGAGACATCTTTCATGTTCGACCCTAAATTTAGAAGATTTTGGGCAACCAAAATGTTATACACCAGACTGATAAAGTCCAGTTGGAATTGTATCTGTGAAATGCTGTATTTTTGGTAATAACAGTAGATTAGAGAAAATTTTATTTTGTTATGCTGAGTATATTTAAGAATCTTGTCTGTGTGGAGGAGTCTTATAGTGAAGGAGGTAGCACACTCCTATGAAAAGTGTCTGGAGCGCTGTCATTCATCTTCAACATGTATAGAAACTGAATCATGGATGAAAGGCAACTAGCAATTACTCAATAATTATGTAAATATAGATATTACACTATAGATATAGTGTAATAACTATGCACAGATTTATCGGGGCCTGTATGGCAGTTTTCTGATATACAAGCTCTGAAATAATCACAATTTCTGGCTGTGCTATTTACTCCTTAATGCCAACTCCATGGCAAGTTGTTGTGGAAGAGCATAAAGAGGGCTGTGTGACGGGGGACAGTGCAGGCTGGAACGCGCACTGGCGCAGGCTACAGCAGAAATATATATGCAGAACCGCCAAATATAGCAGGAGGCCAGACCTTCTAGATCACGGATGTCAAACACAAGGCCCCGACCCCACTCCCTTCCCCTATGCTGCACTCTTCGAGCGCACACAGGTGCGAGGACAAAGAGGACGTCTGCTGCTTCGGGGGAGTGGGGAAAGGTGAGTTTTTCCCACAGCTGGGTACTGTGGCTGCTATGAAGGGGGGGTCAAAGATGAGGGGCACTGTGGCTGCTCCAGAAGGTGAGGGCAAAGATGAGGGGCACTGATAAGGGGCACTTTGGCTGCTGGGGGAGGGGGGCAAAGATGAAGGGTACTGATAAGGGGCACTGTGGCTGCTCGGGCAGGGGGGAAAAATGAGGGGCACTGATAAGGGGCACTGTGGCTCCTGTGGGAGAGAGTGGGCAAAGATGAGGGGCACTGATAAGGGGCAGTGTGGCTTCTGAGTAAGGGTGGGGGGGGGGGCTGTGTCTGTTGCTGGGGAAGGGGCGCTGGGGGGTGATGGGGTACTGTGGCTGCTGCTGGGAGAGGGGGCACTATGGCTGTTTTTTGAGGCCTTCTGGCTGCTGTGGGGGTACTGTGGCTATTGGTTGCTGTGGGGACACTTACTGGCCATTCCAATGTCTGAGGCCGCATTCACATGTGCCTTTGGCATTGTAGTGGCTCTTCATAACACACAGACTCTTCGCCTATTGAAATAAGATTGTGTTTGCATCGCATTTAGTAACTGCAGGAGGAGTCTGTGTGTTTTGAAATGCAACGCAATCACCACGTGTGAACGCAGCCTCAGATTATTGTCATTTAACAATACATTCAGCTTTGTGGTTGCCCTCTTAGGGCTGATTGTAGTGGTAATTCTGTATAAATTACAATTATACAGTAACACACTTACATTAGGCCCCTTTGAGGCAACCACGGGCTGATGTGGCCCTCTGTAAAAAATGACTTTGACACCCCAGTTCTAGATATATCCAGCGTGGCAGGAGGGGCACCAGTGTATGATAAATACCCATACAGTTCAATTTTAACTTTGGAGGTTTTTTTAATATTGCCTGCACATTTTGTACTTCAGTAGAAGACAATTATGTTTAATATTTTGTATAAAAACATTAGTATAATATATTAGTTCAGGCGAGGGCTGGGCTTCATCCCAGTAAACCAGATGAGCTAAAGACATATCTGTTCAACAAAGTGTCACACTTGTCATTTCTAAATATAAAGGGTGTCATACAGGGTATAGCCTGCACTGTGTACAGCATCTCCAGACCCCGCTTATCATACCATGTATGTCATGGAATATCCTACACAAAAATATGCAACACGCAGATATCCTCAACACTTTCTGCTCCAAATTCTGTTTTAGAACAGTAACTATATATTATACTGATGCAAATCACTCGCCTCTAATGTTATGTTCATTCTGCATACATAAAATATATAAACTGCTGTATAAAATGAGTAATAAGATACATTAGTAGTGAAAGCAAATACAAAATGAAAGGTTTACCTCATCAATTTAAAAATCCATCTCCACCAACCCCATTCTTATCATATTCCAAATACCAAAGTAAAAGTTGTATCATCTTATTGATTCTTCAGACCATGGCACTGCTCTGCAATGTCTTACTTTGTCTTATGTAGCCCATAATCTGATGCTACATGCATGTATATCAGCAGTTTTCTATTAATTTAATGTGAGCAGATTATTGAAAAAGTGTTATCCTTGTACCCAATGGGCTATACTATCTGTATATTCATTTAATATTGGAGGAGAAAAGTTTCATGGTGACTTGCAGAGTCTGTATGGTGTCTTATTCTGTTTGGACGGTGGCCCCCCCAGGGGTATTCATACAGTACTTGCAGATGCCTGCTTTCTAAATAAAAAGTTTGTTTTGAAGGTGCATGGAAAGAAGGAATGGACCGCTTTGAAAAGCATTGATTTATTTTTGTATGAATAATTTATATGATTGTATATTATAAAATGTCCTCCTCAGCCTAACATCTTATTTATATGATGTTGGGTCCAGGAGGACATTATACAATTTTTACAAAGTGACAATATTTGGAGATATCACATTGGTGACTCACTTTATTGCTTGCTAATAAAATCTGCACAAGACGACTGATGATACCACTGCTGATACCACACATTAAAGAAATAAACCACTCACCTTTAATGGGAACCTGTCATCAGGATTTCACTGTGTCATCACTGCTCTGTGTCATCACCTTCCCCTCCTTTCTCACCCCTCCCTTCATGCAGACATGAGCTGACTGAGATTTGCTTGTAACATGGGATCAGCTCACATCTGCATGAGGGAGGAGGGAGCAGGAGGGAGAAGGAGAGCAGTGATGACACAGGAATATAAGAGACACCCCCATGACCCGATCTTTTTTGCTGGCAGGGAGTCAGAAATATTTTTATATACTTTTAAAACTGAATGGAAAAAAGAATGTTTATTATAAAAGAAAATTTGTAATTAGTATTAAACAGCCTACGGGAACCCGTCATTAGGTCAAAATTATAAATTAGGTCGAAAGTCCTGATGACAGGTTCCCTTCAAGAACTTAAAACTTAAAATAAACTTCCCTACTACTCTGATCGTGACCTTTTTCCACCTGCCTTCCTTTGCTTTACCTTTTTTAACCATCTTCTCTTTCTCTTGTATGTAGTTTGAATGTATATTTTATGTAAGATGATTCTGCGTTCTGGCAATTTACAGAAAATAATCATGAGGTCAACACGTTCTTCGTGATACAACCTTGACAGACTGTTATTGCCATATTTACCTAAACGAACATCTCCAATTCTCCGATGGACTATAATTTGTCTATAATTGGGGTGATCATTATAAATAAACTTGAAGAAACACAGTCGGGAGGTAGGAAAATACTGACAATCTGTTCGGATCGCTCAGCGAGGGTAACATATGCTTTTGAAGTGTCAAAAGTAAATCCTCCCATATGTCACCTGACTTATTGTATAGAAGAGAATATGATAACATGTCAGAGCTTTCACCTCCGTTGGATAATTAGCTATTCATATCTGAAAGTAAGAAGGGTGAAATCTCCTAGTTACAAAGCAAAAAAAAGAAAATAAGGGGAAAGTATCTTTCAACATCTAAGCCTCATACTGGTGAATCAATTTCAATGTGAAATATTATCATTTTAATTTCTAAAATATAATAATGAGGGGTGTGTAACTATATAGAGTGAAGAGGTAGAAGGATCAGTGACGTTTTTAACCTCTAGGTGTATGACAACATTGATTTAAGACCCCTTTCACACTTGCTTTTTTCACATGCGTGTTCTGTACATGCTTTTGACATGCAGAACTTGTAATACACTGATTTATTGTAATCAATGGGTTTTTTTCGGACTTCATTTTTTTCAGGCACACATGCACGTTTTTTTTAACACGTGTTTAAATCTCAGCATGCTCTACTTTTGTAATTGTAGCTCGAGGCAAAATCTTTTGGGTCATTATGACTATTGGATTTTAAAAAATGTTGGGTTTTCATAAGAAGCAGGATTAACAATAATGCTTAATTGCAGACGTCTTTGATAGGTGTTTTAGCCGTTTATTGTAGCCTGGGGCTAAAGTACAGTGAATTACCAACATAGAGAGGTCCGTTTGTAACTAGGGGTCGTCTGTAAGTCAGGTGTTCTTAAGTAGGGAACCACCAGGGAAATTTGTATACATTTACATTAATAAAACCATATCAATGACTTTTTGAAATTGGAACGCCCCTTCAACACAAATCACGACCATTTAACATTTTAAGGGCTTTGCTTACCTATGGCATCCACATGATCTGATGAAGGTCTTAAAGGGGTTGGCCACCTTACCTCATGTTTTTTGTAATGTGTGTGGGAGAAAGGATAGTGTGTAATCTACCAATATAAATCTATTAATAGTTCTGCTCGGCTTTCTTTTTTCTTGAACTTTTCACATTATGACAGATATGAAATCATACAAGCATTTTGCCCATTGGACCACATTGTTCTCACAACAAATGAACAATGCTATACTTATAGGTATGATACAGTACACATTTTCCTTGCTTAATTCTATCGAACATTTGTTTTAGTCTTCTTGATATTTGAAGTGAATCCTCCAGTGAAACCGCTCCTCACTGGCCACTCCCATGGGCCTAGGGCACATCTCTGTATACAGAAAGGTAAACTTTGATCTAACTTATCTTTCTTTTAGAAAAAAGGCAGTTTTACTATAAAACCCTTTGGCAATGTGTACACTATTCTCTATTCTTTGAAATGGGAGAACCAGAGAAAGGGTTCCTGATAAAAGGATCACTTTATAAACTGTACAGTATGCTTTTTTATCGCCTCACCTTAAAAGCATATGATTGAAAGGTCGCAAAGTCCCCAACTATCTGGGGAAACGGAATAATAAAAAGTTTACTTTAGATATATGGCAATGCAAAAAAATAATTATTTTTGAAAGAAAAGTGTTTTCTCTATAACCAGCAAAGTATTATAGGGAGGGCACCCACAGCATGTGTTCCAGGGCGCCCCCCACAGTAAGAGAAGCAGTGGCCTCTACCGCTGGCAGTTTTTAAGTGCCGAAACTTCATAAATTTACTGCCTGAGAGCAGCTGCAGTGCTTATGGTGATGGGAGTCCTGCAAATGCAGCTGGTCTCACCCCACTCTGCAGTGTAAGGGTGCGTTCACACGTTGCATTTAAAACTGCATCGCAATCAGCTTTGAGGTGGTTTTAGGTGCAGCTTTGTCAATTGAACAGGTGAAAGACATGAACTGAGCGGGTGAATTTGATTTTGAAGGAGAAACCTACTCCACAAATGTCATTCACCCGTTCAGTTCATGTCTTTCACCTGTTCAATTGACAAAACTGCAACTAAAACCATCTCAAAGCTGATTGCGATGCAGTTTTAACTGCAACGTGTGAACGCACCCCAAGGGCTCTTTCACTTTGGCATTTTTTCACGTCCGTGGTTCAGTGATTTTCACAGATGCCTCACAAAGCCATTGATTTCTAAGAGTGTTTTCATATTGGCTTGTATTTTCATTAATCCGTGGAAAAAATTATGAAACATAAGCTATTTTTTTCACGGATGCGGAACACAGAAGGCAATAGAAGTCAATGGGTTCGCAAAATAAAATCTGTTTTTTTTTCATTGACGAGGCTGAAAAACCAGGTGTGATGTTTGCAAAGCAATGTTAATCCTTGAGGTTTTTTTGTGGACACAAAGACAAAACAGAGACAAAATGCAACGGATGTGCAACTGAAGCTGAGCACCAATGCCAATGTCAAAGAGCCCTTAGTGAGCAGGGAACAGCTAACAAGCAGGAACCTCAGCCACAGAGGTTCCTGCTACCATTACCTTTATTAGCCACACAGTCATATGCTGCGGGTCACATCATAAGCGCATACTAGGGCATGTAGGACAATGGCCAGCACCCTATGCCCCATCAGTGTGTCTGAAGAAGGCTAACGCGCTGAAATGTCACTTGTTCACACTACATTCTGTTCAAATAAAGATTCTACTTTGCTCAGACTTCAATTTATATATATAATCATGTTGCAGTAGGTAAGATTTTTTTTTTTTAAGTTTTACTATATGCCATTATAAAATTACAATTATGAGGTATTCCTTAATGAGGTGCATATATAAGATGATCAGGGAGGTTCTAGTATATAGAATAATATATTAATGGGTCACAGTATATGGTTTATATGCACAGTGTGGTCAGTTGTGTTGTGAAGGGTATTTATATATTATGCATGCAGGGGTGCAGTTTGGTCAGTTCAATGAGGTATATATATTTTTTAGGAGTACAGTGTGTACACATTTACTTTCAGGGCCACATTTATCAAAACAACTGCAGTCTGTACTTTGTGTAGTTTGCCTGTGTATTGTGCAGGGGGGCGCCAGATTCATCAAAACTGGTGCACAGTCTTCATTATTCTGGACCCCCTGCACTACTCGGGAACTGTGCACCTTTAACATGCGCAGTAATAAATGTGGTGCACAATCCAATTCTGCACCAGAACGCCCCTTTAGGTGCAGAATTGTGTGGTGTGACAGGCATAGTACATCCTTTTTTACAATTTTTTACCCCTGAGGAAGCCTGCATAGACAGGCTCTACCACATAATGCACCTTAGGTAACTATACATTTTACTATTTTCACGTTCAAACTACTTTATATTTATTGTGACTTATACTCCATCTGTTTGTCTGTAGTTCGGATCAAGTACCAGGTTATTTTTCTTGGGTACTATTATACATTTATAATTGTGTCTATTTAAGGGATGGCTGTTGGATATATGCACATGTAGTGCTTTTTAATTGTTTTTATGTATCTTTTTGCTTAATAAAGTATTCATTTTTCCTACATACATCCTATCTTTTTTCGCACAGTTTATGGTTAAATTTTTTTGGGATGTAAACTTTATTCCTTCTTTGAACTATTATTTTTTGGACCCTTTCTGCTGTTCAAATTCAGACATAGTGCATCCACAACACAAAACTGACACACACATTATAAATACATGTGCAAGCAGTTTGCAGGTTCAGTTCAAAGTCAGACAGAAACCTGGTGCAAACATTTAAATACATGCAGGCCATTATATTGTGGTATAAGTACAGTATGTGCTATTAGTCAGGGTATGGGGCTTGGTGTTATTTATAATGCATTGCAGTGTTTGTTCCATAACAGTGTGTGGTAACAATAATCACTGCATATTAGCAAGTAAAAAAAGTAATAATAATAATCTGACCAAGTTATATATACATAAATATTCTATATAACACATTTCATTTATCATAAATATCTTATTACAATTTTCTCCTTTTAATTATGCAAGCACCCCCCAGAACCTTTCCTCCACATAAACCACCTACCTAGCTGAGGTCAATCCATGTTTATATACAAAATAAAATGTAATAAAAGTGTATTAAAGGAAGTGATTGGTGATGCAGAAACTGAATAGCTATATTTAGCCCTGAGTTCTGTAATCCTGACAAATTGTGATATTAGATAAGAACTCCAGCGTGTTCCTTACATAGCTATCACAACAAATGTAGTCATGAGTTTCAAGTAACCATTCCTTTCCCTGAAACCAGGGCCGGGACAAGGGATAGGCAATCGCCAAGGGTTACACCCTCGACTTCCACCATTGGGAGTCCCACCAATAGTCCTCAATATTACCACAGTCATGGCCACCATCAGGGGTGTTTACTGTGGCTGCAGTCAGGGGCCCAGACAGGAGAGAGGCCCAGAGTCACATAATCCCTGCTCCACCACCCTTCCACATGGAGATAGCTGCATACATCACAGTTTTGTAGGGGAGAGGACTAGCTTACACAATGTTTACATGTTTGTCCTTGCAAAGGAAGTTTAGGTACTGTGTTAATCCTGTAAGGGACTCCTCTTTGAGCAGATATCTGGCAAAAGCATATAATTAAAACAATTTAAATTAAAGTACAACTGTAAAATATAAAATGTTGCTTATAAAATAAGCAATTCTCAAATGTACTCTAATTAACTATCTGCAAGTGTTTAGCAGCTAGCAGAGGCTTTACCATGTCACCCCAGGCTATTCTCCATTTGCCATGCTTTCTGGTAACCATGGGAAACTGTATTGCACATCTAGAGACAAAAGGGCGCGGGATAGGGCCTAACTTGCCGGTCAGTGGGGGTCTCAGTGCTGAGACTCCACAGATCTCGAAAACGTTGGAGCAGACAGCCGCGGATGACTGTTCTGATCCATTAATCTCTATGGAGCTGACGGAAATTGACAAGCACAGCGTTGCGCCTCGTTTTCGCGATCTGTGGGAGTCTCAGCACTGAGACCCCCACTGATCAGCAAGTTAGGTCCTATCCCAGGGAAAACCCCTTTAACCTAATGGCGGCCGTGACCCAAGAGCTAACTCCGTCTACCTTAAAGGGGTTTTCCCACAAAAGAAAATTCGCACATCTCAATATCCTAGTGTTGTTTACACAATCAAGCCCTTACATTACAATTGTGGAAGTGGACTCTCTAAGCAGACACATTATGATCCACCTAGTTCTGTGGGGTGAAAATTTGGTTACATTATCAGGGTACAGGTGTATATTCTCTTTCATCTGGCTGCAGACATTGTACAAACATAGAAAGAGAAATGAAACAGATCAGAGATGATGAGATGCCTATGACACAGAGGCATGACAAAGGCTGACAAACTTTTACACTGTTACACATTTAGCTGCCTGCATTCCCCTTCCCCTGGATCGCATATCCCCTTGTAGTTTGTAGTTTGCAGCCTCTCTCTCTCTCAGAGCAGAGAGAGACAGAAATCTCGGCGCCACGCTGTCACATACAAATCCAAGATGGCAGCCCGACCCTAAAGTCAGAAGTTACAGGGTCGTGTCTAGGGGCAACTGAAATGAAATGCTGCATTTTTGTTAATAACAGTAAATTGGAGAATGTGTTATTTTGTTATCCTGAGCAGGGGCGTTGCTGGGGTGGTAAAAGATTCGGGGCACGGGCCCCAATGCATGTGTATGGCACTTTCAGTAATGCCCCCTCCTGTACATAACCCCCTCACATGTGGTTGTGCCAATAACAAGGTTACTTCTGGTATATACAGCTACAGAGAACAAAGGAGAAATCCCCATCACCACATCTTATGTTCCTCATTGTCCCTACATCTTTGTTCCCGGGCAGTGTTATCCTGCTGCCGCCCCTAACAATCTCCCCAAATACTGTAAGGCTGCTCTCACACCTTTGTCTTGAATTTAAACAAAACCAGGTGCGAGTTACCCATCACATGTGTATTACTGGAAAATATATGTGATCAAACCGAGGCCTGTCCTAGTGCCATGTGTGAACACGCTCAAAGAAATGTCCCCCACACAGCCCCCCCATAAGTAATGTCCTCACACAGCCCCCCAGTAAATAATGTGCCTCACACAGCCCCCCAGTAAATAATGTGCCTCACACAGTCCCCCCAATAAATAATGTGCCTCACACAGCCCCCCAGGAAATAATGTGCCCCACAATGTTCTCCCCCTTCCCTAGTCCCTATCATGTTTCTCAACTCACAGATGCAGCTCTCTCTCTCTTTCTGTGCGCTGCTTTCCCCTGCAGGTCATGTGATCATGACATCATCACAGGTCCTTCAGCCTCTGGAACTCCCGGAGGCTAGGTCCTTGCAGGGGAAAGCAGCGCCTGCACTCGTTCTCATCAGGATCTGTGTCCTCAGACACAGATCTTGATGAGAGAGGAAAGGAATCTCCCGGGCAGCGGGGCAGATGATCTGCTGACCCGAGGAGATTCGCGGCACTGGCCAAAAGATCCGGGGCATGAGCCCCGGATCTTTTGACATAGCGACGCCCCTGATCCTGAGTACATATTAGAAACTTGTCAAGGGACCCACCATTTGATGTTTTCTGCCCCAGCCATAACAGTACCCATTTTAACCCCATGGGAAAAAGTCATGCATCCTACTTGCTGATTGTCATCCACAGATACTCAAGGTCTGCTCACAGTAATTAGATTTATGAGACAACCACTTTGATGCCTAGGGAATTTTAAGCAATGCCAATCTCCTGTTATTAATGTCGGAAGTTCTTTAACGCTTTGGTTGTATGGTACATTTTAAATAATTTGTTCCTATGCCTGTGTAATGTATAGAGACAGCAGAAAGAAACAAGCTTAGGTGAAAACCCTTGAAAAGTATTAGTGCTATCTTTTTCAGTCTTGATAAGCACTGACACACTGACATGATCTATAGTTTATTAGATAGTGTATATTTTATTCTCTAAAGGGGTCACCCAGCAGTAGGAAGAATGCTATAAATCCATAAAGTGATTAACGCTTCAGGCAGTTTACATCGTCTTGGCCTACTACCTGTATCAGTAATCCCATCCACGAACACCTTATTCAAAATTATCACTACTCACCTCACTAAAATATTTAGCTACTCATCTCTAATCTCGCCTTTATCTTCAAACTTCTGGAATGCCTAATATGTTCTCAACTAATACATCTTCTTATAGCAGCTATATCTTCTTAACCCATAACAATCTGTTTCCATTACTCTACAGTGCACTGAATCTATTCTTTCTAAAGTTTTGGATTAATAACTTACAGTTATTTCTTATGTATGATTTATACTAGGGCCACCAGACCATCCTCAGGATACTTCAGCCTGTGGATCTTAAAGGGGTTTTCCCATGAAATAAAATTCTCAAATTTCAATCCCCTAGTGATGTTAACACAATAAAGATCGTTTTAACCCTTTACTTCACAATTTTACTCAGTTTTATTTCTTTTGAATATTCTACTAGTATCTGACACATAGAAGGAGAGATGAGATCAAAACAGAGGTCATGAGATCCATGAGATGCCTATTACACACAATGACAGCTCTCCCACATCTGTTATTCCACAACACGCTACATCTGCTGTGCCTTCCTATGTTGCCTTCTTCCCCCCATAAATAGCTTATCTTTCTGTAGTTTATGGTTCCTATACCATTGTTTTTAAGCAAAAAAAGGCTTTAAAATTATGCAAATGAGCCTTAGGGGCTTCAGGCTACATTAAAACCCATGGAGCTTGGAGCCTCTCAGGTTCATTTGCACAATTTTAAAAGTGTGTTTTTACAAAATCCAGGGCACAAGAAGCTGAAAGAAGAGCAAATGCTCCCAGAGGGGCAACACACCCTCATGTAAGTGTGCTTGGTTTACAATACTTGATCCTGGTAGATGTCCTTTAATCACATGATGAACATTCAGAAATTATCTACAAAGCAGTAAAGGCAAAAGGACAACTTATGTAAAGAAGTGGCCAACCCTTTTAAGTCGCTTGACAAAATGCTGGTAATGTCTGCTGACAGTTTCTAATAAGGATGCATACAATTTTTTTATTTCACTTTTGGTGTGTCATTTCCTCGACCTATCTCTTCTTCCCTTCATCTTGCTGCGACAGTTTCACAAGGATCAGTCCTAGGTCCTCTTCTTTCTCCACCCCTTCCCCCTCTACACAGCCTCTTTTGGACAAGTTATTAGCAGATATGGTTTTCAGACAAACTTTAAAGAAAATGATACCAAACTATACATTTCATTGTATGACATCACCACTTCATTACTACAGAACACTGGTTATTGTCTACTGTCTCTAAGAGTATGTCTTTAAATTCCTGAAATTCTTTCCTTCTGATCCTATCCTATACTCCTTACATTTAATAATTTGCACACTCATGCATTTAAAAAAAAATATTTCCATAATTTGCCCATTCCTTACCATGGAAACAACAGCATCTTAATTACCCCTCTTTGTTACTCCCTGGTAATCATATTCTACTAACAGTACTAAAACACCCTGCTCTACAATCTGTCCTTACTGCAGCAGTCAGACTTTTCTTTCTATCTACACACTGCATACATGTCTCCAGTCTGTGGAAGTCACTGCACTGGTTGGCTATCACCTCCCAAATACAATTAACCCATTAAGGACGGAGGGTTTTCCGCCTCATTTCTCGCTCTCCAACTTCAAAAATCCATAACTTTTTCATTTTTCCGTGTACAGACCTGTGTGAGGGCTTATTTTGTGTGTAACAAATTTTACTTTCCCGTAATGTTATTTATTTTAACATGCTGTGTACTGCGAAGCTGAAAAAAAATTCCAAACGTGGAAAAATTGAAAAAAAACCGCACGTGTGTCATGTTCTTGTGGGCTCAGTTTTTACGACTTTCACTCTTCGCTTCAAATAACACACCTACTTTATTCTTTGGTTCGGTGCGATCACGGTGATACCAAATTTATACAGGTTTTATTGTGTTTTAATACATTTTCCAAAATAAAACGAATGTGTACAAAAAAGAAAAAAAATTTTTTGCCATCTTCTGACGCTAATAACTTTTTCATACTTTGGTGCACTGAGATGTGTGAGGGGTCATTTTTTGCGAAATGAAGCGACATTTTCATTGCTACCATTTTGAGGTCTGTGCGACATTTTGATCATTTTTTATTTCATTTTTTATGTTATGTAAAAAGGTGTAAAAGTCGCATTTTGGACATTTGGGCGCCATTTCCCGCCTCGGAGGTCACCGCCGCCTGTAACCGTTTTTATATTTTGATAGATCGGACATTTTGGGACGCGGCGATACCTAATATGTTTGTGATTTTTACTGTTTATTATGTTTTATATCCGTTCTAGGGAAAGGGGGGTGATTAGAATTTTTAATATTTTATTAATTTTTTTTATTTTTTAAACTTTTTTTTTTCTTTTTTTTTTCACTATCTTTTAGACCATCTAGGGTACATTAACCCTAGATGGTCAGATCGCTGCTACCATATACTGCAATACTTCTGTATTGCAATATATGGCATTTTTGCAGCACATTCATTACAATGAGCCACTGGTTCATTGTAACGAATCTGCAGCTGCCATGTAGCCTCGTGTCAAGAGAAGACACGAGGCTACCATGGCAACCGATCGCCGCCCCCCGATGACGTTCGGGGGCGTGGCGATCGAAAAAAAGATGGCGGCGCCCGCGACAAGTCAGACAAAAATGGCCTGTATTTTCCTACAATCCTGAAGTACAATAAACCTAAGGACATTTATCCAAAGCATGGCTCTTAAAGGGAACAAAATGCAATAACAAAAGAAAAATATCACCCCCTCCCCACCCCTCAGCGTCAGCTCCCAAGGCCAGGGCACATACGCCCTAGAATATCACGCCTCCCTATTTCACTGCCATATTTTTCAGACTATAAGGCACACCGGATTATAAGGCGCACCATCAATAAATGCCTGCTAAAACATCTAGGTTCATATATAAGGCGTACTGGATTATAATTTCACTTTATTATAAGGATTAATGACCAGCAGGTGGCAGACCTGTGCACTGTTCAAGGCAGCTGTTGTCTGTAAGTACGGTTGATATATAAGGCACAATAAACCATAAGGCGCACTGGACATTACGGTGCACCTCTCTGAAGCTAGGGAGAGTTGATATTGCATACTTGTCCTTATTTGTAGCAGCTGTTGTGACAGCAGTCCCAAAGTATCCATCCATTTCCACCCCATCCATCCATTTTCATGTAAGAGCCATATTCCAGATTGATTACAATAAACAGTAACTACCTATTTATTGATACAAGTCCCAATAAGTGATTTGTGCTTCCCCTGTATATCCATATAGTCAATAGCTGTAGATGAGAGGAATTGCCCACTCGTGTTTATTAGTATCCCATACTGTTTGATTAACAGAACTCTTCTAATTTTATTTTGCTCCAAAAATGTTTAATCCCCTGCATGTGCAGCTTATTGTAAGAAAAAGCTTGCCAATCTTTTCAGTCCCCTGATTTTGAAGGGAATACATCTTTAGACTATGATTTTTATTTTTGTTTTATTTTAAAGATATTTTGTTATATTTTTGCGTTAGAAATCTTGTAAAAATATGCATAAGTTATATAAAGTTATACTTACCCCTAGAATATGCACATTATTTACATGCTTACATCATTTTTCACAATCCTGCTTCTACTAACAACACGCACAAGTCATGGTTACTCAGATCTCCAGGACTACTACCTAAGGCTGTATTCACACGACCGTACCTACGCCCCCCCAGTGGCATAACTAGAAAAGGCTGGGCCCAATGACGATCTTCAGCATGCCCCCCCTTCCCCTTAGGGCGAATTCACATGAACGTGTGCCCGCCGTACTGTAGCGCGGCGGGCACACATCGGCGCGCGGGACAGGAGGAGGGGGTGAGCGCTGCTCGACCCCTCCCTCTACATACAGATACATGGCGCACATGTCCTATCTTTTTCCCATGGTACGGAGCGGTACCCCGCTGTGCGCCCATCACCGGCCAATGGGGATGTACACTCACCGGCCACTTTATTAGGTACACCTGTCAAACTGCTTGTTAACACTTAATTTCTAATCAGCCAATCACATGGCGGCATGAGTCTCGATTTCTGCTGCGACATTCGGATGGTAGGGTCAGAATTAGGTGTCAACAACATGAAAGCATGGATCCATCCTGCCTTGTATCAACGCGTTACTAGCATGGTGTACCTAATAAAGTGGCCGGTGAGTGTATATACGGCGGCTGTATATACGTCCCTTAATGGCCGTGTGAATGTAAAAAAAATATACATACATATTTGTACACGTTTATACATTTACACGCATACATGTATACACTTGTATACACAGCACATACACACACTCACACAGCACATACACACACTCACGCAGCACATACAGTCACACAGCACATACACTCACACTACACATACACAGCACATACACAGCTCATACACCATATACACTCACAGCGCAACCGCACACACCGTACACAAACAGCACAAACACTCACACAGCACATACATACATACATACATATATACATACAAACAGCATATTCATACACTCACACAGCACATACACTCACAGGGCACACACACACCATATACACAACACAGCACATGCACTCACACAGCACATTCACACACACACAGCACATACATAGAGGGACTTACAGTCGGCTGTCCGTTGGCTGTCGCATTCGGCGGGAGGACTGGAGTAGCGGAGGAGCAGCAGAGTGGAGGATTGGAGGAGTGGAGGATGGCTTATGTTCATCGCCCATCGAGGCAGGTATATGGTCATGTGCATGTAGCATAACACTGTCTACAGCTTTAAATGTCATGCTCAACAACATGTCCTTTATTTATAAATATTCACTATAAAAACAGCTCTTTTAATAGTTTTGTCTTTTTGACACAAGAAATATTAGGCATCACATAGATTTTATCACTCACAAACTAAGTCCTTGACCAGATTCCGAGCCAGGAGTACAAACAATGACATCCCAAGAAAACTATGCAGTATATTATTAAAACAATAAATTGTGTATTGACAGTGTGAGAAAATAGCTTTTTCTGCCGCCCGTCCAGATGACCTTTGCTTGTCGGTTAATAAAGTGAATGCAGCTGTCCTCCATGCATTTTTAATGTGACTGATCTTGTCAGTCTCTGTATAGACGGTGATTATAAGTTATTAAAAATACCATAATGCAAACCTTCTGGCAAGACATCCCTAGTTTGCTGTGTATATACTGAAACATTTTCTATCCAAGTGTTCTGGATGTCGTTTCGCAATTATATGGCCAACAGAGGGAGCTCAGCTAAAAAAACAGTATATCCCTGTCATCTGTAACTGCTGTAAGGACAGCTGCCTATTCAAATCTATGCTCATGTCACATGTTTCTCCTGTGTGCACAGGAAGGAGGATTTTTTTTAACTGGATAATTCCGTGATAATAATAATATAATTCTTTACTTATATAGCGCACACAGATTACGTAGCTTGCCAAATTGGTCCCTGTCCCCATGGGGGCTCACAATCTAACCAACCTACCAGTATGTTTCGGAGTGTGGGAGGAAACCGGGGGACCTGGACGAAATCCACACAAACACGGAGAGAACATACAAACTCTTTGCACATGTTGACCCTTTAACCCAGGTCCCCATCTCTGCAAGGCTGTAATGCTAACCACTAAGCCACCATGGATAAAAAATGAGCATCCACCATTTTGTTGTTGCCTACACAGTAAAACATAGGAGGATGTCAGCGAGGAAGAGAAGTGTACCAAGACATCAGTTACTTTAATTAAGAGTGATCCGCATTATCCCTGTCCCTACACAGTGTAGCAGTAGGATGCAGTTTTTCTCTGGTGCGGGATTTCTCTATTGTGAGGTCATAGAGTTACTTGACACAGGTACAGATGACCAGAGCCAGGCGCTAAGAATTTTGGGACCCATGACTGACAAATTTTGTGAGCTCTCTCCTACACACATTGGGGCACATTTACTTACCCGGTCCTGTCGCGATCCCGCTGTGCGTTGTCCGACGAGGATTCGGATCCGGCGTGATTCACTAAGTTCATGCGTCCTATTTCCTGCAGGCGTCGCTGCTGCGCCGAGGTCCGCCGGAGTTCATCTTCTTCTTCCCGGTGCATGTGAGTGCGTGATCTTGCGGCACATTTCGTTTTTTAAATTCCGCGTTTTTTCCAAATCCGTTGGGTTGTCCGATGGCCACGCCCCCGATTTCTGTTGCGTGCAAGCCGGCGCCGGTGTGCCAAAATCCCTGGGCAATTCATCGCAAAATGGAAATATTCGGGAAAACCCAATGGAATCGTGGTCCGTGGACCCTTAGTAAATGTGCCCCATTATTTTTCCATCTTATACTACTACACTAAATTAACAACATAAGTTTAACATGGGGCATGAATACTATAGAGATTGTGTGCTCCCTTATGGTCTAGGGCAGTGGTGGCTAACCTATGGCACTGGTGTCAGAAGTGGCACTTGGAGCCCTTTCTGTGGGCACTCAGGCCACCACCAGAGATGACTCCAGGTATCTTCCTGCAGTCCCAGACAGCCCAGGACTTGCTGTGCACAGAGCTATATTAAAGTGACAGCTCTACCTGGGACTATTTTCTGCTTTATTGGTGTCCTCAGGGTGCTGGTATCAATGAAAACTGTGACAGAGAAGGGAGTATAAATCACAAATTAAATTTCTGTGTTGGCACTTTCCGATAAATAAGTGGGTCTTGTTTTGTTATAAAAAGAAATATAACAAAACCTGTTACATAGAAACTATAACATAACTAAACATATAACACAATCTCAAAACCAATCTTACTACATGGATATGGCACTGGAACCAAGCTTCTACTACAAATAAGGTGCCAGAACCAAGTTAATAACATAGATACCATACCAGAACCAAGATTGCTACATAGACACATTACCAGAATTAAAATTACTACAGAGCCAAGCTTATTGCATAGATTAGTTACCAGAGCAAAAACTACTACATAGATACAAGAACAAGACTAATATTACTACATAGATATGCAACATCCCCACTGGGGCACTGATAGTATGTGGGGGCAGCTGGAGGCTAGGACCGGAGTGGCAGACTTAATGGCGACTTAATGGCAGCAGGTGTCATAGAGCCTCAATGCTAGGGTAGGCCTCTACATATGTCACAACTGGCAAGCAGAAGCATGAATAGGAGGAGGCAGCATGACTGTAAGGTTTTTCTCTGGGACCCCCGTAGGTGACCATTTCGCAGCAGGTTCATGAGGGAGGCCTGTGATGGTAGAGGCAGGCCAGGGACACACACTTATCAGAATACAGGTGTTTAAACTACTTACAGATGCTTTATTAGCAGGCAGGTGACAGGCTGGCTATCAATTCCTTCCTTTGGAGGGATAACAGCGCTCTAGAACGGCTGGCGAGAACATAGCCTGGACCTCTGGTCAGCTTGGCTGGCATATATCTCCAATAAGCTGAGTTGGGTCTGCTGGGACACACACAGCAGAACACAGGTCTTTAAACATCTCATAGTTACTTTACTCGTAGGCACTGAACACTGAATTCTTTTAAGTAGATAGCAGGGCTGTACATTGGCTGCAGTAGGCAAGACACACAGGGGTGCCAAGCAATGAGATGCTTGCTAAGTCTCAGGATAGTTACAATTAGTATACATATAATTCAAATAAACATTTATCCCTTGGATTAAAAAACAGTCATACAAGTATATAAACATGAGCAAATCCACTAACCCAGATCACTTGGCCCACACTTACAACCGGTGCATGGATCTCAAAGCATGTGCCAAACATGTAGAAAAGGAAAGGAATTCAATGCTGGAGAGCAATTTTCCTTTCTACATGCACCTGTAATGCTCTATTCCCGCCACTTGGTGATTGTGTTTGAAATATAACACTTAAAGAAATCCTAAATGCGAATGAGTTCCCAAATATCTGGATTAACCTGAGATGTGGAAGCTAATGGGGTGATGAGTTCAACAATGAGTGCAACACCTCTGCCAACGTATAGGCAAGGGAGTAGTTGAGAATAGGGCCCTCTACCTGTCAGGATCCATCTCGTGACCCTACGCAACTCACCTAAGGGATAATGCAGGGAGATCTCAGGTAATAGCAGCTGTTGATTCTGCCTGCACAGGCAATAGTTAAGTGGATGTAAGTAATTGACCAATGATGTTGCTGCATTGTAAACTGGAGTGTGATTGGAGAGGTGCTACCACTTGACCAGGAGAATAAAACCCCTGGGCAGGGAGGAGCACGAGGTCTTGTCTTTGAGCACATGGTCTGAGTGAGAGACTCCATCCTGGAGTCCAGTCTACAGAGACAGAGTGAAGAGAGAGACAGTGTTCAGTACACCTTCAGTACTGACACTTAGCCTAATCCCAGGACCAGAGTCAGGAGACTCAGAGCTGCAGCTTCCACAGCTTGGACACAGCACCATCCCACCCTGCATCTACTACCAGGCTGGTGCCCTATTCCTGGGGACCCTCTCCATGACCACCCCAGTACAAGAATCTTTTTAACCGTTTAGGCCCTGAGTTAATTTGCACAACGTTGCCTCCGTTTGATCCCTGGATATGGCTTTCTACCACCACAGGCTTCCCCATCCATTACCCAGGGACCTATCTTACAGACACTCAGGGGTTGCCCCAGGGAGAACCAGTACATCAGCCTCTCCCTCCATATTTCTCGCACACACCACCTGCTGGAGACCTGCCAGCATGTAGGACAGTCCTCCGGTCCCCATAACAAGCACCGTGACATCAGCGTACCCTAGGCCACAATAGCCAGCCACTCCAGTATTCTGGGCCCCAGCTGCCTCCAGGCCCCAAGAAAAGGCTAGGCCCCGGTGGGGGATGTTGCACATATTTCTGTAAGCAAAATCTGAATTGTACATTTGATGAATATTCATTCTAAATTAAGTTCTTTAAACGCTTGTGCAGACAGTTGGCATCATGTCTCTAGCTGTTGCTAAAGGCAAGGGCTGTACTTGTTTAACTCTGTTCTTGTCAGACATGGATTGTATTAAAAGCATTCCTAGATATGAAGCACCTCAAGCTACTTGTTTCATTGGCAGTTACCCATTTCCCAGGGTCATCAGAAAGTTTGAGTTGGAGGAATAATTCAAGAGGATTTCCCGGTTATTGATGTGGATTTATACTATAAGTCAGAAATATGAGATGAGTGGGGATCTGACACCTTACCAAAAGTCCAACTCCTTTCTCTATGTACATTAGTTTTTAAAATTATTCATACCCTTTGAACTTTTCCTCATTTTTTAAACTTGCTGCGACAAACTTAAATGTATTTTATTGATATTTTATGTTATAGAACAACACAGTGGCCCACACTTATTGAAGCCCCTGCGCCAGTTTTCTGTCTGACTTTGCACGTTCTTTTCAGTGCACACTGCTTGCACAAGTATTTATAAAGTGTCCACTACTCATTTGTTTTGCGGCTGCAGGGGCGTTCTGGTGTTGGACCGTGCACCTTATTTATCTTACAGAGTCCGACAGAAGTGTGTTGCACGCTCTATATTAAAGGTGCACCAAGATGCTTTTGGAAAAGTTCAGAGGATTGTTCTTAAGTAGAGATGAGCGAGCACTAAAATGCTCGGGTACTCGTTATTCGAGACCTAAAACATGCAATAATTGACCCTGACACTATAGGGGACGGCATGCACAGGCAGCGGCAGCAGGCTAGAGAGTGGCATGGCGACATACCCTAAATTGATTGGCTCTGTTTCTGGCCGCCAAAAAGCAAAACGGCGGGAGCTGCCATTTTCTCGAGCGGGCAAAGTATTCGTCCGAGCAACGAGCAGTTTCGAGTACGCTAATGCTCGAACGAGCATCAAGCTCGGACGAGCATGTTCGCTCATCTCTAATGTTTACCTATCATCAAGCAGTGTGCCAGCAAACCTATATTAATGGATTTATGTATGCAGTGATCTGTAACCTGACATATTTCTGCCAGCTGAAGAAAGGACATGGTAAGCCCCTGAAACAATATATATCTAGAAATCTGAAGAAGACAAAAAAATGTATACATTTTTGTCAGTTATTACAACAGTCATTTCAGGTTGATCATGATCTTATAGCTACAAGTCCAGAATTTATAGAAATGTAATAAAGTCTCCCTGTATAGGTAAAATAGCAATGCCTTTAAACAAAGAATGTTGATTCTATATAAAGCAAAAGATAAAATTAAAATCAGAAAATAAGGTATACATAAAAACTCAACCAATAACAAAGTCAAAATGTACCCCATGTTTGTATCTGATCACATAAAATCACAGCATATCTCCATGGATGACTACTCTCAATCTTCCGAAGGAGACATGCTGTGTTTTCAGGTAATCAGTTAAATATATTGGGTACATTTTAAAAATGTAAATGGTAAAGGACATTAGATAACATGGTGAGCAGAAGGCATTTACCAAGAGGAACAGGGCACAACCCTTTGATTCCAGCTCGATTCGGTGTAATGAAAACAATGTAATGTAGTGGAAACAATTTTTAGGTAAAAAAAAGGTTTCGCTTAGTTAATAGGGCTCTATGGGAACCTGTCAGTTTGGTGATAGGTTCCCTTTAAGTTTAAACGAAATCTACCATCAAAATCAAGCATGACACTCATAGATGCAGGCATGTTTGTTTCGTATGTTTGTTATCCATGGCCTCCTTCCTTCTAAACTTGACTTTATGCTAATTATGGAATTATGCAAATGAGCATGAGGTGCTAACCTGTGATCTGGCTTTACAGACTCTACCCCAGTCTTGCCTTCCACCTACTCCCTCATCACTTGTGCAGTGAGTAGGAAGTAAGTCCAAACCACAATTATCACTGTCTATGGCAGAAACAAAAAATGGAGCTGCAAGTGTAGCTTATATGGCATCGATATTTATACACACACACACACACACATCCACACCCTTTCTCTGCATGCAATTTTATATATATATAATTATTTATTACTAATGTTTTAACCATTACATTTCCAGCTTGGTAATTACTGCAATACTAATCCACTTGCTTCCCTTGGTCCATTCTGGTTTATCCTACCCGCCCTTGCTTCCTCCGCATCTGGCCTCATTCGACTGTGAGCTTGAACATCTGTTACACGGATTCTACCATGGCATCCCTCCCTCTTGGTCGCCTTATGTGATATGATTACTGATTTTTTCGTTCCCTACACTTGCATTTACATTCCCCTTGCATTTACAGTCCCATTTTATGTGCCTGTAATCTCTCTTCTGTATGTATATGTGCTTTTTTATTGCATCTATTTGTTCAGATGCATTAAGTTTATCTTTGCATTGGCTTACCTGCAGCTTCCTGGCTGTTACTTGTTATATTTACATATTCTCATATATTGTGACACTTTATTTTATTCTAATTTGATTCTGGTTGTTGTTTTGTCTCGCCTGTATGCCCTCCCCCTTACATTTTTACTCTCGTTGATATCCTCATTTATTACATTGTTTTGCTGTACTTGTTTGATGGTTGCCCTAGCAACGTCAGCGTTTGCACCTTTTGCTCTGTACGCATGCGCATACTTGCGGCATCACCACTTCTACCTTGTATTCTACCGGCGGGCCGCCCCCGTCTGGCGCATGCGCTGTACTCGCGTTCGGCGCCGTGCATAGTTTTTAACATATCTTTAGAGCGCAGGCGCCAGCATATACTTCCGGTTGAGGGGTCAAGTCCATCTGACTCCATTTCCGGATCTTACTTCTACGCACCTGCTACAGCTAAATTGGGGTGTGTTTGGGTATATAGGCGAGACGAATTCAGCAACCACTACTACCCCTGAGGAAGTCACGTAACAGTGACGTAACGCGTGGGGTCTCCTTCCCCACAGCTGACCCACCCGCATCTTTTGCTCTGTACGCATGCGCTTACTTGCGGCATCACCACTTAAACCTTGTATTTTATCGGCGGGCCGCCCCCGTCTGGCGCATGCGCTGTACTTGCGTTCGGCGCCATGCATTGTCTTCACAGATATCTTTAGAGCGCAGGCGCCAGCATATACTTCCGGCTCAGGGGTCAAGTCCACCTGACTCCATTTCCGGATCTTACTTCTACGCACCTGTTACAGGTAATTTGGGGTGCGCTTGGTATATAGGCGAGACAAACTCAGCAACCACCACTACCCCTGAGGAAGTCACGTAATAGTGACGTAACGCGTGGGGTCTCCTTCCCCACAGCTGACCTACCCCCACCCCCCTCCCCCGTTGCATCTGCCTACTCCGCTCTTCACTTACCTGCTGGTAGGAGGTATTGTATACGATCACAGTCAGGTTTTCCTGACCTCATACATATTGCTTTCTATTGTTCAATATTGGGGTTTATTCTTAGGTGGGGCCTTGTTGGACAGCTGTGGGTTTCCCCGGGGTTGGGATCTTCATCCCACACCCTTAAAAAAGGGGGGGTTCATTGTGCTCTGTGTAGCACAGCTTTTAATTGTTTTTATTGTTCTGTGTCTGTTTGTATGTATATCCTCCTCTACACTTAATAAAGTTTACACTTTTTGCCATATAGGTGCATTCTAGAGATGAGCGAACATGCTCGTCCGAGCTTGATGCTCGGTCGAGCATTAGGGTACTCGAAACTGCTCGTTGCTCGGACGAATACTTTTGGTAAAGAACACTCTGTACAGCTTTATTCCAAAAGTGACCCCACCGTTCTCTACATCTGTCCTCATACACATTACATATTACAGCTTCACTGGCAACTTTCAGAATATTAGTAATTATGGAGTGTACATGAAGTTCTTTGTATGACATGAACAGTACAATGTGTGTAGATAGAGAGATAAATAGGTGGATTTTTTATATACAGGCAGTCCCCGGGTTACATACAAGATAGGGTCTGTAGGTTTGTTCTTAAGTTGAATTTGTATGTAAATCAGAACTGTATATTTTATCTTTGTAATCCCAGCCAGAACTTTTTTGGTCTCTGTGACAATTGGATTTTAAAACTGTTGGGTTGTCATAAGAACCAGGATTAATAATAAAGCTTCATTACAGACACCTGTGATAACTGTTATAGCTGTTTATTGTAGCCTAGGACTAAAGTACAATAAGTTACCAACATCCAGAGGTCCGTCAGTAACTAGGGGTCGCCTGTAAGTCGGTGTTCTTAAGTAGGGGACCGCCTGTATTTGTAATTATCATATTGGAAACAGCAGATCATAAACAAGTCATAAACTATCAAAAGTAATTGTGTTCACGAAGACAATCTGAACATCAGAAGTTGACTGCATGTCATAGATAACCTGTGGGTCTATGGATCATCAGTACAGACCCTCATATGTTGTGTGGACAGCATTATTATAATAGAAATAATTTATAAATCAATCACAATATACAACACAGACTTACAATATGTTGATGAGACAAGTGGATTGTAGATGAGGTACAAATAGCTAGAATAAGCTCATTTCGCAGGTCTACCTAGTAGCCGCATTGTGCCATCAATAGAGGTGGACCATGTGAGTGCAGTATGATGCGGGGGTCCCGGGGGCTCCATAGCTACTGGATGTTCTAAGTGCTGAGCGGCTGCCACTCTATACATGCAATAAGTCATGGGTCGTGTTTGCGGCCCTGCCAAGGGGGAGCACTATCTGGGGGCGCACTATCTGGGGTAGAGGGCATACTAAATTGGGGGAACAATGCCTGGGGTAAACTATCTGGGGGGTCACTACCTACAAAACTGCCTGGGGGTATGCAGGAAAAAAATTTATGGGAGGACTGATATGGAGCGGCCTAAATAAGGGGGAGGCAGGAGGAGTGATGTAGGGGGGGCACTGTATTGAAGGTAGGCAGGAAGGGTGATTTACAGTGGGGGGCACTATATTGAGGGTATATATAGGGGGTTCTGTATTGAATGGGGGGATCTGTTGTATAATGGAGTGGGCTAGGAGTCAGTGCTGTATAGAATGGTGGTATTTAGAGATGAGCGAACATGCTCGTTCGAGCTTGATGCTCGGTCGAGCATTAGGGTACTCGAAACTGCTCGTTGCTCGGACGAATACTTCGCCCGCTCGAGAAAATGGCAGCTCCCGCCGTTTTGCTTTTTGGCGGCCAGAAACAGAGCCAATCACAAGCCAGGAGACTCTGCACTCCACCCAGCATGACGTGGTACCCTTACACGTCGATAGCAGTGGTTGGCTGGCCAGATCAGGTGACCCTGGGATAGACTAGCCGCTGCCCGCGCTGCTCGGATCATTCTGTGTCTGGATGCCGCTAGGGAGAGAGCTGCTGCTGGTCAGGGAAAGCGTTAGGGTGTTCTATTAGCTTACTGTTAGGCAGGAGTGATTCTCAAAGAACCCAACAGCCCTTCTTAGGGCTACAATAACGTTCTACTTTTTTTTATTTTAATTTGCATCTAGTACCATTTTGTGAGGAATTAGCAGGGGGACTTGCTACCGTTGTGTTTAGCTCTTAGTGGCACACATATCCATAGCAAAGACCGAAGTGGGAAAATTTAGTAGGGGTTGATCCGTGCCCTGACCAACGCCGTTTCTGACAAGGTCCACCTGACCACGGACACGTGGAGGAGTGCTGCCGGGCAGGGCCACTATATATCGCTGACGGCACATTGGGTTAACTTGGTGGAGGCTGGGACCGAGTCTGACCCTGGGGCTGCTCATATACTGCCGACGCCGAGGATTGCGGGGCCTACCTCGGTCCAGGTGTTTCAGGCCTACTATGCCTCCTCCTCCTCCCACCCCTCCTCCACCTCCTCCTCCGAACTACCATCCGTGGGCACGGCG
Organism: Engystomops pustulosus; assembly: GCA_019512145.1. Lineage (NCBI taxonomy): Eukaryota > Metazoa > Chordata > Amphibia > Anura > Leptodactylidae > Engystomops > Engystomops pustulosus. The sequence goes on from CM033644.1 coordinate 171,682,708, forward strand.
CCATCAGTCGGTAGCTCTAGGCACAGCAGCAGTGCCGTCGCTAAGCGACAGCAGGCGGTGCTCAAACTGCTGAGCCTAGGCGACAAAAGGCACACCGCCCAAGAGCTATTACAGGGCATCACGGCGCAGACTGATCTGTGGCTGGCACCGCTGAACCTCAAGCCGGGAATGGTTGTGTGTGACAACGGCCGTAACCTGGTGGCGGCTCTGCAACTCGGCAGACTGACACATGTGCCATGCCTGGCCCATGTGTTAAATCTGATAGTGCAGCGTTTCCTCAAGACATACCCCAATCTGTCTGATTTGCTCACGAAGGTGCGCCGCATCTGTGCGCATTTCAGGAAGTCCAGCCCAGATGCTGCCACTCTCAGGGCAGCGCAGCGCCGCCTCCAACTGCCCGCTCACCGACTGTTGTGCGACGTGCCCACGAGGTGGAATTCAACACTGACCATGTTATCCAGAGTTTACCAGCAGCGCAGAGCGATTGTAGACTGCCAGATGTCAACTTCCACCAGAACTGGTAGTCAGGTCAGTCAGCTTCCTCAAGTCTACAATGAGGAGTGGACGTGGATGTCTGATATCTGTCAGGTGCTGAGTAACTTTGAGGAGTCAACACAGATGGTCAGTGGCGATGCCGCCATCATCAGCCTCACCATCCCGCTGCTTGGCCTGTTGAAAAACTCTCTGGTCAGCATGAAGTCGGAAGCTTTGCGCTCGTCACAAGAGACAGGGGAAGAATATTCCCTTGTTGATAGCCAAAGCACCCTCAGGTCTGTTTCTCAGCGCATATCGGAGGAGGTGGAGGTGGAGGAGGATGAGGAGGAAGAGGAGGAGAATGTTGGCGAGACACAAGAGGGGACCATTGTTGAGTCCTTCACTGTTCAGCGTGTATGGGCAGAAGAAGAGGAGTTGGAGGAGTTGGAGGAGGAGGAAATGGACAGTCAGGCCAGTGAGGGGAGTGAATTCTTACGCGTTGGTACTCTGGCGCATATGGCAGATTTCATGCTAGGCTGCCTATCCCGTGACCCTCGCGTTCAAAGAATTTATTCCAGCACCGATTACTGGGTGTTCACTCTCCTGGACCCACGGTACAAGCAAAATCTTTCCACTCTCATCCCTGGAGAGGAAAGGAGTGTGAGAATGCATGAATACCAGCAGGCCCTGGTGCACAAGCTGAAACAGTATTTCCCTTCTGACAGCGCTAGCGGCAGAGTGCGTAGTTCTGCGGGACAAGTAGCGAGGGAGAGTAGGCGAGCAGGCAGCTTGTCCAGCACTGGCAAGGGTACGCTTTACAAGGCTTTTGCCAGCTTTATGTCACCCCAGCAAGACACTGTCACCTGTCCCCAGTCTCGGCAGAGTAGGGCTGATCTTTACAGAAAGATGGTGAGGGAGTACGTAGCTGACCATACCATCGTCCTAAATGATCACACAGCTCCCTACAACTACTGGGTTTCAAAGCTGGACATGTGGCACGAACTGGCGCTGTACGCCTTGGAGGTTCTTGCCTGCCCTGCCGCTAGCGTCTTGTCCGAGCGGGTTTTCAGTGCAGCTGGTGGCATCATCACCGATAAGCGTACACGCCTGTCGACTGACAGAGCTGAAAGGATGAGCTTATTAAATGAATAAAGGCCTGGATTTCTCAGAAATTTCCAATCTCCCACCAGGTGAAGGAAGCTCAACCTGATAATTGATCCACTCCTCCTCCTCCTCATTTTCCTCCTTTCCTCCTCTTTGTACAGTAAAAGCGAGAAAATGGCTATTTTTGACAGGGCCCACTGGCGCTCTTGCTATAGTACTTCTGCATTTAATTTTTTGGAGGGCCACCTACCCCGTTCCTCTGTTTGAAACAATTTTGTGAGTGCCACATACAGGCACTCAATCTATTCCATTTTACTGCAGGGGCCACCTACCTGCCCTCTCTGTTTGAAACATTTTTGGGACTGCCACATACAGGCACTCAATCTTTCCATTTACTGTGGAGGGCCACCTACCTGCTCCTCTGGTTTGAAAAATTTTTGGGACTGCCACTAAGGCACTCAATCTATTCATTTTACTGCAGGGCCACCTACCTGCTCCTCTGGTTTGAACATTTTTGGACTGCCACATACAGGCACTCAATCTATTCCATTTTACTGAGGGCCACCTACCTGCTCCCTCTGGTTTGAAAAATTGTGGGACTGCCACATACAGGCACTCATCTATCCATTTTCTGAGGGCCACCAACCCGTCCTCTGTTTTAAAAAAATTTTGGGCTCCACATACAGGCACTAATCTATCCATTTTACTGAGGCCACTACCTGACTCCTCTGGTTTAAAAATTTTGGAATGCACATACAGGCACTCCAATCTATCCATTTTACTGGAGGGCCACCTACCTGCCTCTCTGGTTTGAAAAATGTTTGGACTCCACATAAGGCCACATCCAAATTAAATTGTTCAAGCCCTCACACGTTGTATCCATTGCTACCCAAAGTCGTCCATAAGTGCCTCCATAAATCGTCCCTTTATCAAACGAGGTGTTGCAGCAGAAATTGGTTGTTTTCATGGATTCCACATCAAAGTTGTTACTTTGTCGCCACCTGCTGTGTTATCCACAAAATAATGGCAAACTTTTACCATTTAGGGATATTATTTCAGCGCTTCTGGCGCATCTGTTTACATTCCCCTCACCCCGCATATCCTAAACTTATAAGAACGCTACTAACACTTGATCTTATACAAAAGGTTCTTAGAAGTGCTGTTGGGGATAGCCTAGAGACAGGGGCTTGGATTGGCGAAAGTCCCTGGCAGCGGAGCGCCAGCTCCATGCGCATCATGCGCTTCTTGCGCATCTGTTTACATTCCCCACACCGCCATATCCCAAACTTATAAGAAGAACTACACTTAAACTTGGTGCAGGCTGGGACGAGTCTGACCCTGGGGCTGGTCATATATGCCGACTCAGAGAATTGCGGGGCGACCTCGGTCCAGGCTCAAGGCCTACTATACCTCCTCCCACCCCTCCTCCACCTCCTCCTCCTCCGAATTACATCCGTGGGCATGGCGCCATCAGTCGGTAGCTCTAGGCACAGCCAGTCTGCCGCTCTCAGCGACAGAGGCGGTGCTGCAAAGTGCTGAGACTAGGCGGCTAAAAGGCACACCGCCCAAGAGCTATTACAGGGCATTCCACATCAAAGTTGTTAACTTTGTCGCCACCCTGCTGTGTAATCCACAAAATATACTTGCAAATAGAGATGAGCGAGTATACTCGTCCGAGCTTGATGCTCGTTCGAGTATTAAGGTACTCGAAACGGCTCGTTGCTCGGACGAGTATTTCCCCTGCTCGAGATCGAGCATTTAATTAAAAAAACACAGTGAAGAACAATGAAGAATAGAATAAAAACAGTGAACACAGTGACCACAGGATCATTTAAGTGAAAAACACAGTGCAGAACACAGTGAAGAATAGATTACAGATGTTCGGCACATCTGCTTACTTGTCGGGAGATACGCGCGGAACGGTGCGAACAAAATAGTATGTGAAGAACAATATATATGTGTGAAGAACACATTGCAGAACACGGTGAGCAGGACAGAGACAACGAGGAGCAGCACAGAGACACCGGGGAGCAGCACAGAGACACCGGGGAGCAGCACGGAGACATGGGGCAGCGGCAGCACGAAGACATGGGGCAGCGGCAGCACGGAGACATGGGGCAGCGGCAGCATGGAGACATCAGGCAGCGGCACGGAGCGGCACGGAGACATCGGGGCACGGAGACATCGGGGAGCGGCGGGGAGCCGCACGGAGACATCGTTGCACGGAGACATCGGGGAGCGGCACGGAGACATCGGGGCACGGAGACAGCGTATCTCCCGACAAGTAAGCAGATGTGCCGAACATCTGCAATCTATTCTTCACTGTGTTTTTCACTTAAATGATCCTATTCTTCACTGTTCTTCACATCTGCTAACTTGTCGGGAGATAATATACGCGCGGAACAGTGAAGAATAGATTGCAGATGTTTGCATACATCTGATCACTTATCAGAAGACATTCTTTTTCAATTAATTAACACATTTTATTCCCGAACCATGGTCCCTTTGAAAAATGCTCGAGTCTCCCATTGACTTCAATGGGGCTCGTTATTCGAGACGAGCACTCGAGCATCTGGAAAAGTTCGTCTCGAATAACGAGCACTCGAGCATTTTAGTGCTCGCTCATCTCTACTTGCAAACTTTTACCATTTAGGGATATTATTTCAGCGCTTCTTGCGCATCTGTTTACATTCCCCTCACCCGCCATATCCTAAACTTATAAGAACGCTACTACAATTGATCTTAACAAAGGTTTAGAAGTGCTGTTTGGGGAGAGCTAGAAGAAAGGGGCTTGGATTGCGCGAAGCTCGCCTGGCTGCAGAGCGCCAGCATCCCCAGAATCAACTAAAATAGTGCAGCACATTTAATCATACTACTAGTTCACGCCTCCATAATAATAATATAATAATCTTTATTTATATAGCGTCATCATATTCTGTAGTAGCGTTACAAATCATAGGAAACAAATACAAATGTAATGTAACAGAGCACAACATTTGTATGGAACAACAGGAGTGAGGTCCTGCTCGCCAGAGCTTACGGTTTTATGAAGATGATGGGTAACACGAGGTAAAAGAATATTTAATGGTCAAGCCATTCTTCTTAGGGAATAGAAAAAAATATAAAGGAATTGCTGTCGCTTGAACACTCAGTCCTCTTATATATCCAGGTCCCGGGTGAATGGGAATGCAGAGAAGTCTGGTGCCTGTTGGTTGCTGGATAACAGATGGGAGGACGACACAGGACGGGTTAGTAGAAGAGTTAAAACTTCATGCAGTTAATGAGTGTTATAGGTTGCCTAAAGAAATGGGTTTTAAGAGCAGTTTGAAACTTTGGGTTAGGTATTAGTCTGTAGTCCGGGGCAGAGCATTCCATAGAATTGGTGCAGCTCTAGAGAAGTCTTGGAGACGCGGAGTGGAGGTCCGCACAGGGTAGAGGTTAATCTAAGATCACTGGCGGTCTAAGAGCACGGTTGGGCGATAGACTGAGATAAGAGAGGAGAGGTAGGGGGGGTGCAGCATTATACAGGATTTATGGATGAGGGTTATTATTATTTTAAACTGTATTCGAAAGGAGACTGGCAGCCAGTGCAGCGACTGGCATGAACTGTAAGCATACATGGTCCCCTTATCAAAACGAGCTGTGTCAGGCAGAATTTTGGGTTGTTTTCATGGCTCCATGTTAACTTTGTGCCACCCTGCTGTGTAATCCACAAATATAACTGGCAAACTTTTTCATGTACCGATATTATTTGAGCGGTTCTTGCTCACCTCTTGGTTCCTCTCTGACACCCATTGGTTTGAAGCCTGAGTCCAATTAGGGTATGTCGCCATGCCACTCTCTAGCCTGCTGCCGCTGCCTCTATCGTCCCCTATAGTGTCAGGGTCAATTATTGGATGTTTTAGTGCTATCTGCTTCATTCTGTCACTCTGTGTCATGGCCATGCTGTTGCCCATAATTTTGGCTAATGGTGCGATAGGCAGTCAGAGGCATCCATGCATGCTGCCCTGCTGTTTCCTGTCCATTTCCGTGGTGTTTCCATCCTTTTCTGGGTTCCCAGGTGTTGGCCAAGCTTCCTGTGCAGAGCCTTGGTCCCCTGAAAAATGCTCGAGTCTCCATTGACTTCAATGGGGTTCTGTTATTTCGAGACGAGCACTCGAGCATCGGGAAAAGTTCGTCTCGAATAACGAGTACCCGAGCATTTTAGTGTTCGCTCATCTCTAGTGCATTCCCTTTTCTCTTTTTTCCATTTGCACCAGTCTGCACCCAGTCACAGCCAGGGCTCAATCTCTACCTCTGCTCCATTCTCCAGGGAATTGATGGATTTATAATTTTATATATTTTTTCTTTCTGAAGTTAATAATACATTTGTCGATTGATTTGACCTCAGTGGCCATGCATTTTTTAAAATATCACAACAGCTCCTACAAAAATGTAAAAATTTACGGTCTGGAAAAAATCACCACAAATATTGGAGGAGGTAAAATCACGCCCATTTTGTTACAGAAGGAATCCAGATGGATTTACGATCTTAAAACAATGACACCGCAGGGACTTAATGAAGAATGGCTATTTACAGGATATTACAAACAGGTATGATACACACTCTTAATAACAACGACATACAAGATGGAGAGGTGAAAACATTTTACATAGAGTACTCTACAATCAATATAGGCAAGATATATATCCCCTATATTACAATATGACAGCAATGGCACAGAGTCATTTCAACATGACCCAATAAACACATTTGGCTCACACTCACAGCCACATACACCAGTAGACATTCCCAATGCCGAACCTTGGCATTACAATCACAATTCACAGACCAAAAAAGGTCTACACAGCCAAAAGTTTAATGATTGATTTTTTTACATGTTTTGTCACCAGTTTTTTGATTTGTTTTTGCAGACACAACAGCCAAAATACACCGATTTGAAACATCCTAACCAGAGGATATGAGAAAGAAGTGAGGAATCACGACAAGCACTGAAATAAAGCACCATCCACAAGTTACTACAACCAAGCAGTCACCCAAGACAAAAGAAAAAGACAAAAAGGAGAAAAAGAAAAGAGAGAACAGAAGAAGACACCATATGAAAGATTCACGACACATTCTTGGAAACCAGGTTCACATCTATCTACTTTTCACGAAAGACTTAAGTTTTTTAGTAAAGCACTGCACAAGCACAGCCCTTGGAAGGGACTCTATGCATATCATATATACTATGGACTCTACATTTTATCTATCAATTTCTATATATTTATTACATAAATAATATATTCTATATGCATCTTTTATATGTATTCTCTTGTATGTTACTTACCTGTATATTTAGCCATGCAACATACAATAACTGCATCATTTAGTCATGTATATTTAGCCATGCAACATACAATAACTGCATCAAATTCATTGTTATTCATTGTTACCAATGATATACTGCATAGAAGCGATTCGGGATATTTCCTATCCATCGCAGCTATACAGAGTCCAACAAATACAGAGCAGTAACTAATTTACTAATTTCACCCAAAATCTGCTTGCTATTCTCACCCACAAGCCTAAAGACAACACAGCCCTCTTTTGACTTTTAAACATACTGCACACCATACGGAACCTGCTTTCAACAACATACCCAGGCTAACAAGCAAGACATAGTCACCTAGGCAACACACGCACGGGTGGGGGGGGGCCGGGGGTGTGCCGGTCGGGTCACGTGGGACGGACGCAAGAAGGAGGTGGAGGATTGTGTCCGTCTCGCAGGACTTCGGCTGGCGCGTGCGCTGTCAGCCCACACCGCGCAAACAAACTACAACAGATGGCCCACACATGCCTACATCCACACAGGTGAGACCCCTTAAACAACCTCACATTTGAGGTTAAATACGGCACCCTATAACAAAAAACTATAACAAAAAAAAGGAAGCCAGACGGTGGCGGAACGCGTGGGGAGCTGAGCCCTATCCCTATCTATTGGACATGGTGATATCCTACTTTTTACATAACATGGACCATTTTGTATTCGTGCTGCTGTCCTGAATCCGAGATCATAGTACACTTACACTTCTAGGAGACAATACACACTATATATGCTCATATTGCACTACACAGCACCCATAGGTCACCATCACCAATAGGCACACCAGGGGATAGGCAGCCCAAGCATGAACTGCAGACACACCCAAGCAGTCCATGCTTAGTTTAATGCACACATAATTTGTGCTTTTTAAGTGTTTTTAAATGTCTGTTTAGTGTGAGATTTCTATTGCAAAAATAAACATTTTCCTTATTACGGCATTACTCAAAATTGTTTATTTTTTGCCGTTTAGATACAATTCCCCTCTTTTTCTTTAAATTGTTGTTTATTCAAACGTTTGTCAAACCCTAACCATGCTCTATAAAGGGTTAAACTTTCACATACACCTCACTGAGTTGGCTCCAATCGGCTCCTGTGTGATCTTGCCTTTGCAGAGTAGAAGCAAGGTGGCAGTCCATCATCATCAAACATTTCAAGAAGAAAAGGGTTTTATCTTTGGTGGTTTTACGTAAGAAGACTTCCCAATGTCTAATTTGAGAAGTATGCAAATGGAAATTGTGTGACAGATATTGCCTGTTAATGTGGAATATGTGTCTACAATGAAAACTATTTTACATTCAAATGCCATAGGTGTGCCGTACACAAATCGGTCACTCACTGAACACTTTCTGATATTTACCTAAGAAAAGACCTCTTCTAATATACTGACACATACTGTCATCAGATGTTCTGGAGTTAGCACTGGGGTGACAGAAGGTCCATGCTGCACCTAAGGAATTTTACCATAAACCAAGATCTTTATGTCTTCTGTTTCTCATCAGTTTCATCTGCAACCTATGTGTCCTTTCCTACACTAGGGTGACAACATGACATCTTGTTTATAAAGCTTATGTAAAGTGTGTAGGAGCAAATGACTCACGTCTGTGAAGTTCTGCATGTTGTCTCAGGTGCTGTTCTGTCTGACAGAATGGGTACACAGAAATAAAGCAGTATATTGACAGACACCTATAAGAAAGGAAAAGACAATATCTGTAATCCTCAACCACTTACCAGAGAAAAAGTTTAACCTTATCTGGCACACTTACACCTGTCTTAGAAGAGTGAGTTTAGGGTATGTACCACTGGTACCTTGGCTTGGTACCCCCAATAGGCCTACTTTGAATCAATCAATTTTAGAAGAATCTGGGAAAGTTGGGCGTTCACTGTTGTGTAGATCTGGTTCTAAAGGGCAGTCATGTCATAATACGAAAAATAACTTGGGGGGGGGGGTATTATAAGAATAAGAGAACATATATAGACATTAGCTTAATGTCTTCTTCAAGTAAAAACGAACAAATAACCCACAGTTGGTGAACAACCAACATTTCCATAATCTTCAACAGCTTTATAAGAGGAGTTATTCAGAAGGCTCACCTTTATGTCTACACAGATCATGTTATGTCCACTATAGGAAATGTGATCTATAAAGTCTGATATTTGTAAGAAATAGACCATAATGGCAAGCAATAGCTCCAAATGGAGATCCATATCTTTTCCAGGGCTCTTTTCCAGGGGTGAAGCTCTCTGGATGCTTTAAAATAGTCCCAGACTGCAATAATCAGCTTAAAATTGTCTGCAATGAAGCTTTATTGATAATTCTTGGTCCTATTACAGCAAAAAAATTTGAAACTCCAATTGTCACTGGAGCAAAAAAAAAAAATTGTCGGGAACTACAATGATAAAATATACAGTTTTGACTTACATACAAATTCAACTTAAGAACAAACCTACAGTCCCTATCTTGTATGTAACCCGGGGACTGCCTGTACTGGTATTTGGAAGGCCAATACAACCCTGCCCAGCTTAAGTTGAATTAAGAAAGAAGAGAGCAACGTACAATTTGCTTACATCTTAAGGTTATTCACTGTGATTAGTTGGACTTAAAGTGGTTGTCCACTTTAAACACATTCCAACAAATAATTCAACAAAACAGTAAGTGCATATGTGCATCTGGACCGGTATTTATTTACAGGAAGTAAAGGATGAAGTTTCCTGTTGCATGACAGCAAGCAGAGATTTAGAAAACCCTGAAGAATTGATAGAGAAGTATATTGGAAAACTGTATAAATTTTCATCACACAGACAATATCATATTTGCTAGAATGTGCTGAAATTGAACAACTCCTTGAATTATCCAGAATCTTAATCGCGTAACTAACATATATGTCATTCCACCAAATATAAAATATGTATTAATAATGAGATGAACTGTTCTGTTGTATTTAATATTCACTTACAGGTGTTCACCACCAGGCTAGTAAGTATGGAAAAGTAGGTACCGGGAAAGGGTTAGAAAAAAAGTTGTGAGTGTTGATAAAATATAACATTTATTTTATTCATAAATAAAATGGAGTTAATCGCCTCTCCACAATTTCATAGATTTGTAGTTTTTACAAAAAAAACCCACACTAAAGTACTTCGTCATGTTCTAAACAGGGACTGCTGCTTATAGATATGAGAACTACCTATTACAAGAAGTCACTGACTAATTGCTTAGTGATGGATACTTGTTGATGGATACTTGTCTCCTATGTGACCTATATGAGCGTTTGTATCTCTCAAGCCACCTGCTCAGTAGCGTGTCCTCAGCAGTATAAGCAGAGCAAGACACTCGCTAGTCACCTGGTGCAGAAGCAGGCTGAGGATTCCGCTGGCGCACTAACGCCGTTAAGCAGTCACGAGGTACATGGACAGTGACTCTGCATTTACAAAGCTTCCTAATTATCTCTCAATAAATCTATCCCTAACTAAATGTGGAAAAGGTATGTGTCTCGGCGTACATTTCACCCTGGGGCTCAGCTTCTTCTAGGGGCCGTGTTCTAGGGGGCGCTGATCGCTCATACAAGATACAAGCATCCATCAATTTGTGCATTAAAAGCACAGGTGAGGGATTTATTATAACAGGTAGTTCTCAGATTTATAAGCCGAGAGCAGCAGCGTCTCCTAAAGCTAAATTGATTAGGAGAATTACAAAAAAGAGGGGATGCAATTACAATTATAAGGGGCCCCCTCAGTACCCATCCCTGTTCACAAGTATTTTAGTGTGGATGTTTTAGTAAAAAACACAAATATATGAAATTGTGGAGAGGCAATTTACTTTTTTAAAAGTTTGTAATCCAGTTCACCTTGACCAACACACAAGTCCAGAAAAACACGGACCTCCCCTCTAATAGAGTGAAACAACCACCAAAAATTCTCACGGGTCCAGCTGAACAGGAGACAATTGTTTCTTTCTTGATATATTGAGGGTCATTTACTAAGGGCCCGAACCATGTTTTTTTTGTCGGGTTGCCCGAAAATTACCGATTTACGCCGAATTGCCCCGGGTTTTTGGCGCACGCGATCGGATTGTTGCGCATCGGAAAAACCGCCGTATTTTTAAAAAAAATGTGTCGCACGACACGCACTTATCTGCACCCGCATGGCTTGGTGAACTTCAGTGAACTCCAACGGACTTCAGCGCAGTAGCGACACCTGGTGGACATCGGGCGCACTACCTTAGTGAATCGCTGGAAGACCCGAATCAGCGTCGGAGAACCCGCGCTGGATCACGAATGGACTGGGTAAGTAAATATGCCCCATTGTTTCAAAATCTATCATGGCAATTCACGTCAACGCGTTTCAAATGACAAACTCGTTTTTAGCCATGACAGCTGGACACGTGAAAATTTTGGGTAGAGGCAATTTACTCCATTTTATTTATGTTAAAGTTATAAAGTTATATTTTATCAACACTCACAACTTTTTCTCTAACCCTTTCCCTCCATTAAACATATATTAATATTGATGGCCTTTCCCTGGGATACTCCATTGATATGAGCCGACTGCAGGATGTCCCCCAGCTGAATTGATATGCTAATAGTGAGATAGATGATCACAAAGAATATACTGGGTAGCAGATGTTGAAAGGTGGCTTATAGGATAATGTGCTTGTATGACACCACTCATAACTCCTTAAAGTTTATTTGAATACAGACAAGGTTGAAGAATCACCAAGAATATATAGGACATCAATGTCCTAAATAATGGCGCTGGTGGTTTGTGGGCTTAAATCCTCATGATAGTTTCAATTATAGGATAAAACATGACTTGAGCGTAGCCTCAAAGGAAATTACTTTTGACAGCCCTGGAGGTATTTCTCAGGTCCCCAGCTGCAATATACATTGCTGGCCATGTTGCCGGGGTCATGGGAAGGAAACTGTTCACATCTTTGCGGTTAAACATTTAGAATTAGAAGTTGTCACAGGAAAGCTGCTCTAAATTACAGCTGACATACTGCTGGTGATGACCCGGCCTTGGTCTTGTGGTGGCACCACGACTGCACGATATTTATGGCACAGTGCATTGCTGGCTGTTCATGTGACATGGCGGCGAAAGGGGTTGAAGCTGGTTTCAAGTTCACAGTTGCTTCACTTTATATAACACATGTTTTCCAAAAGAACTTTATAAACAGAGGTTGAAATCTAGCATTAGGTTACCAAATACCATTGTGTAACACATCCATGTAAAATCCCACACGGTCAGGAGCAAAAACTTAGTATTTAACAATATATTCATTACCTAAAGAGTCTCACTTCATCATTCAGAGTAGTTTGGATTCTTCTAAAATGTATCCAGTCTCTTCTTTAATTTAATATACAGTCCAATTTACTTTCCCTTTCCAAGAATCCTGACAAATGTTATTTTTATTCCGTTTATGTAACTGTCAATGCATTTCAGCTCACTGTATGTTGAACTTTGCTCGTGATTCAGAAAGCAATTTGCGAGGGAGGGGACACTAAGACAAATTGAATTTCTGTATTATTTTTGGCAGTCATTTTCACGGTCCAGGAATTCTTCAGCAATAGGTTAACTAAGCCCCTTACAGGCAATAACTAAACCACAGAGACATTTGTAGGAAGCTCTGTTTTCTAATATTACAGACTTGTAGCCTTGTTTAGAGATCAATACATGCTATGGCTGTATTAACTGTATAAATGTCACAATAGAGTTGGTTGGTGCCCTCATATTTCTTGTATATTAAGAACCCACGGTTACAGGATAACAAACGTCAAATAAGATTTCATAATCTAAATCTTGCATCATGTTGTAAGTGTTAATAATAGCAGATCTATGTAATATAAAAATACATTAGCTATGAAGGCTATAAAGGGGATATCTCAATAGTCCCTAATAGTCTATGAGCTATATTAGGATATATGTGATATATACACTAAGTATACACTAAAGAGTACCACTGGATAATCTCTAAGGGTGATTTTCATCTGATTTTTATGAATTCTATATTTTTTGAGTTCTCCATTGTATGCATATAATGGGGCACATTTACTAAGGGTTTTTCCTGAATATTTCTGATTTGCGTTGTATTTCACGGGATTGTGTCGCACGCAATCGATTTTTGGCGCAATCACGCCGACTTTAACGCGACAGAAATCGGGGGCGTGGCCACCGGACAACCCGAAGGATTCGGAAAAACCGCGGAATTTAAAAAAACATTTGTGTCGCAAGATCAAGCTCTCACATACACCAGAAAAAAGCAGGTGAACTCCGGCGGACCTCGGCGCAGCAGCGACACCTGGTGAATATCGGCGCACAGACCTTAGTGAATCCCGGCAGAACCCGAATCAGCGTCGGAGAATGCTCCACTGGATCGCGGCTGGACTGGGTAAGTAAATGTGCCCCAATGTGTCTCTATTTCTTTACATGAATACAGTGTATAAAACTTCATATAATTATTACTTTTCTTATAATTTATATTTACATTTCATACAATACAACACACAATGTGCTAATTTTTGATTCATGTTAAAACACTTCAGTTCTAATCATGTTCTGTTGCATTTTAATGATTGTTTTAGTGTCTGTCCTGAAGAAGACAGTGATGAGTTGCCAACACATGTATCTTTTGTTAATAATTACATGGAAATCCTTCAGACTGCATCAACTTTACGGCCACCAATGTATTCAAATACAAAGCTTGGAACAATTTATCAATCAGTGGAAGTGGGGAAATGATCAGACCCACTGTAAAACTGGTCAAGGAGGTCACTATTCCATAGCATAAAGAAGTTGTGGGGGGGTTTTACGGCCAGTACTGACTACCGAATCCTGCAGATGCTGTAACTACTGGCTATGAAGAGGACTGTTATTATTGTCAACTGGGGGCCCTGTGAGTATAGTCTATAGCGGTACTGTAACTATTAGCTACCATAGGGGTACTGTTATTATTGGCAACTGGGGGCTTGTGATTATTGGCTACAAAGGGTCTGTGACTATTGGCTACTATTTTTTACAGAGGGTACTGTAACTATTGGCTGCAGAAAGGCACTGTGACTATGGAGCACACAGACTGCTTCCTACAAAGGGGTCTATTACTATTTTTTACAGAGGGAACTGTAACTATTGGCTGCAGAAAGGCACTGTGACTATGGACAACTGGGGGTACTGTGACTATATTGGGTAATGAGTTCCCTGTTATTATTAGCTGCTATAGGGACACTGTGACTATATTGGCTAAAGAGCTAACGATGACTGGGTAAAGCAACAGCACTTCTATTTATTATATTATATTTTAGTTCTATTCCCTTATGAAGAATGGCTGGACCATTATATAAGCTTTTCACCTCTTGTGTCACCCCACTCTCCCTCATAGACTGTAAGATCTTGCGAGCAGGGCCCCCACTCCTATTGTTTCATATGACTGTTTGTGTTCTATCATGTTTTATGTTCCAGCTATGGCTGGAAGAAGTTGACATGGTGGCCAGACAGAAGAAAATTAATTGGGTTGGCCACTTTATCTCATGTTTTTTGTAATGTGTGTGTGTAAGTAAAGCGGGCAGGATATTAGGTAATTTACCAATATACCAAAATAAACCAAAACCAGGTGACATAGTTCCTGGAGACTGCACCACGATAATAACACAGAGAGTAGAAACGTTTAATATTTCCAGAAAAATATGAGAAATACATCCTCAAAAAGAAAGATAAAAATCTGACAATGCCTCAATGCGTCATGAATAATTACTAAATGCTCTGTATATGCACTTTGAGCCAAATACTTCTGCCTTGCAGCTCTGGGGTCCTGGATTCGAATCCCACCCAGGCCAACATCTGCAAAGAGTTTGTATGTTCTCTACGTGTTTGCGTGGGCTTTCTCCAGGTCCTCCGGTTTCCTCCCACACTCCAAAACATACTGTTAGGTTGTTTAGATTTTGAGCCCTATGGGGACAGGGACCAGTTTGACATGCTTTGTGCAGCGCTGCGTAATCTGTGTGCGATATATATAAATAAAAAAAATTATTATTATTAAAATACAAAAGTTTAGCTGTGACAATATATTCACCTCATACCACCTTAAAATTTTCATTGATGGTAGAAAGGTATCGCAATAGGATAAAGATGCTCAGTATCTCCAAAGTAACGGTGCACAAAAGAATGAAGGTCCGGTAAAACATTGCTTACGCAAAAGGGATAGAAAAGGGAAAACACAGATGGGAATTCCTATATAGGATGATAGCGTTGTAGGCAGTTACTATTTATATAACAGATCCTAAATCTCCCTGCAGATGAGGAGGAGCCCTCTTGTTACCTCAACTTGGAGTGGCTATCCTAGACAATTGGCGACCAGAACCTATGTGTAGTCAGTGTAGTCTAAGGCATAGAAGCGATGAGTCATTACACCTATGAAAAAAGTGCAAATTTATACATGGACCTTCATATGCACTAAATTTGCACTTTTCGCATGAGTTGTTCATGGACAGTTAGAGATCACAAGACCCTCTGTCTGTGGCCATTTTATGGACAGGAATGTCTGGCTGATGAGGTAAACAGGAGGTTTCACTTTATACTGTATATCAAGAAAGCAGAGCAGAACTTTTAATAGATGAATATTGGTAAATTACCTAATATTCGGCCCCACACTTACATGAGGTAAAGTGGCCAACCCCTATAAAGAGACTCCCCCGATCAAAGACACTGTGGCTCATTTACTAAGGGTCGCGGAGAGCACTTTTGTTGGGCTTTCTGTCTTTTTCGGAGATTGCGCGGCTTTGATAGGTATTAAACAGGTGTCTGCACTGGGATTGTGTCCCACGGGATCGTTTTTTGGCGCAGCTGCGCTGGCTTCCATGCAACACAAATTGGGGGGGGGGCGTTGGACAATTTGACTGATTTGGACTGAGCAAGAGATTTTACTTTCAAATTGTGTTACAATCCAATGCACTTACATGCACCACTTAAAAGATGGAGAACTCTGTTGGGCCTGAGCGGGGAAGCGACATATGCAGGATAATGGGCGCACGATCTTAGTGAATCACGGCAGAGTGCTTTATCGTTGGACAATGCACTTTCGGTGAACTCCGTCGGACAGGTAAGTAAATGTACCACACTATCTGTGGGTAACCACATTTACAGTAAGTGCAGGTATTACTTATAAGCTCACAATTCTGCATAAAATTTGCCAGTCATGGGCAATGAATTTCCTATTGGTGACGCTGCTCCTGGATGCTGGATAGACTTCTGTTTCTCTTTAGGTATTCCTAAAATATTGCTTGTATTCACAATGTACAGTAATACAATATTGTACAAGTAAGTTAATGTATGTCTTTGTAACTGCTTAAACACACAAACTCTTGAGTATAACAATCACAGTGATAACTTATGACATCTATATACTGATGGTAGTACATTACTTTATCTCACATCTCTCGGTTCATGAAATATGACTATAAATAGTAGCACATACGTATCCAATAAAAAATAAAGTTACATGCAATACTTGTAAGTATGTGAAGCGGTTTCCCTATTATTCCTATGGAGGTGAAATATAAACTAAAAAAATGAACTTCAGTGTCTGAGCTCTCAGAAGCCAATTCAGATTACACGTGGTTGTTATTGTTGGCACCAAAGCCAGAATAATTGGCAAACATCAGCAGAATGTGCCTACCACTATAAGAGAACGGGTTTCTATTTCAGTATCTATCATGTGTACAATAGATCATTTATAAAGGAAATAGAACCAGAAATTCTGCTAATATATAAATGAGGTGCTAAATTGTAAAGGAAACTGACTGAGAAATGACAGGGATGAAAGAAGTGAGTGAGCAGCAGCAGAAAGACCTTGTTATATTATCTAATATCATTTGTATGGGAGTGAGAAGCATAATAAGTAGCACCACACTTATCCAGAGATTGTACATGGTATTGCAACTAATGTCACTCAGTTAAGGCGGCTGAGTTGAAATACTACATATATGGTATGTGGTAGATAAAGTAGATGTATCATTTGGCGTGCACAGTGGTAAAAAATGAGCCCACAAAAAAGTGATGCAAATGCATTTATTTGCCAATTTCTCCACATTTAAATTTTTTTTTCCAGCTTTCCAGTACACGGCATAGAATAATAAATGATGTCACTGAGAAGTAAAATTTGTTATGCAGAAAATAAGCCCTCACACAGCTCTGTACACAGAAAAGTCAAAAAGTTATGGATTTTTGAAGGTGGAGAGCAAAAAATCTACCATTTGATTTCCTGCATTATAAACCAATACCTTGAGAATGCTGTAGCTACATTGATGCAGAAACATATCTTGTTTAATGCCTGAGATGAGTGGTTCTGCTGAAAATACTATTATAAGATTCAGGGACTTTGGGAAAGCTGGATTGCATTCAGCCTGCCGTTCATAAACACATTACATGGAGCTTCCTGAACTGTCCAGCCAGGACTAATCAACCTGAGCTGGATCACTCAGCAACTTGAGGATGGTGCAGAGATTGATTACTTGTGCCTGTCAGACACAACACAGTGATTACATCATTATCTGAAGTACTGCATACTTAATGTGAGAGGAGAAGTGCCACGCCCCAGCACAAAAGCGACAGAGCCTCATTATCATAATTTTATAATAGTTTTTTAAGCAAAACCACTCAGCTCAGGGATTAAATAAGGTATGTTTGGTTAAAAATGCATAAAAAAACAAATGGTAGATTTTCTTTAAGGGGTTAAAAAAATTCCAATTGCGGCAAAACTTTTTTGGAGTTTTGTTATTACTGCTTTTACAGAGTCAAATGGCACATTCCCTTCAGCCTTTAGTTCAGTAACATCATGGAGGAGGCAGTGCTCATCTCTGCAGCTTCTATCAGTCCTTTAGTTAGTTTATTAATCTCAAAGGAGCGGGGAGGAGACTCTTCCCTAGAGTAATCTTACACTACAATCAGTTAATGTCTATGTCACTAGCTAAAAAAAGCCACTGTGATTATTACCATGATTATGCCACCTCCACGTCATGTGGACATGCAGGAGGCGTGAAGGGGCTCGATCACCAGCAGAGTGAGTCGGAACGGGGAGTTCCTTCCCTGTACCTGCGCATTTTCTAAAAACCTCCAAACGTTCACCACTATTATAACCCTCATGATGTGTTCGAATTGCCAACGCAGGACTTACTTATATGCCAGCATACAGAGCGCCGGCGTATGATAAATCTCTCCCATGGAGCAAGTTTATCGGAATAAACTGGGTGATGTACAATTGGTCTTAGGTAAGTCTAGACATTGCTGCCTTGAAGTATTATTCTCAGAACTTGCCAATGGCCATGAAGACTACAGGATTTTCTTATATAACATTAAAGGTTAATGATAGTTCATTGTAAATGCCCCAGTGAATATCCTAGTTTACCTACAAAACCTCACAGCTATTAACATTTTGCAATCAATAGTTTTTATTAAACAGTTTTTTGCTCACTGCAAGGCTGAATTTAGAAAGACTCGTACCCTTAGCCTTAATTGATAAGTAAAATTTTATTTCCCCTATCCAGATGCTATTCGTGTAACCAACACACTCTGATGTCAGTGCTTGTATATGGCTTTCATCATAGATTGGAAACTTCATTGAAATAAACTAAAATATAAAAAGCAGCAAGAAAACAAATTGAAAGCAGCCCTTCCTGAGCCTATCATCGTCCAAGCATCAGCCTTCTTATTGACGCCTCATATTCTTCATCTACTGCTGTGAACAGCTAAAGAAAGCAAATCAATTGCTATTAACAAGTACACATTTTAAGACCATGTCAAACAAGTCGTGTACTAATCGCATTTGCTTCCAGGCTCTTTTAGTTGTTCATATTTGGTAGTTAGGAAGGAATTTTTTGGCTCCATTCTCCTTGGCTGTTGTGTGTTTTATTTGTCTTTCTAAGTCAACAGAGCAATTACATTTAGTACATGGAGCCAAGCAAACTATGGATAATATTACAGAGCTGGGTTAGATCATTTTATTGCTTTTCTTTTCAAAATCCGAGCAAAGTCTAGTTCTGAGTACTGTGAGCAATGGGCCTTATCCTTTGGTCTGGTTACCGTGTGTAGTACTAAAGTGACAAACTATACAGTATAAGACACAGGGAGAGGAAGAGGGGACTCAGAGGCCATTTGCAGACAGTTGTGTGGCAAACAGAGGAACTTCAGACTATTCTTCCATATACTTTTAGTGGATTATCAAATAGTTAGTACTGTGTTCTGTTTAGTACTTCACTTTGTACTTTTTTAGTACAGCCCGACATGGTGGGATCTCCAGCTTAAATGATGACATTGTGAAAGGGCGTCCGAAAAAATGTCATGCCACAAGTACGTAAATGTGTCAATAAAAAAGAGGGGAGCCCATCTTATAGCTGTATTATGCTACATTCACACGATGTATGCCCGCCCATCGGCGCCCCTCTCCATAGTAAAATATGACACACTGCCCCGTATTGCGGAGAAAGATAGGATATGTCCTATCTTTCTCCAAGATACAGAACGGTATGATGCTGCACGTGTCCTGCACTGTACCACTCCCGTAGGGCTCCTTGGGCCCATTGCCTTGTATGGGGGGTCTATATATGCTGTATATGCGTCGGCTGTATATACGTCTCCCATACGTTCATGTGAATGTAGCCTTAGACAGACAGTGTACAGTATGTTTTTAAGGAACAGGAACAATGGAGCCTAAAGTACAGATTATAACTTAATGGGCTGGGATTTGAAAAGTGAAATGAAATAATTATTCTCAATGGACATAAGAACAGATGCATGCGGTATTTATATGTGATGTAAGTGATATTTTTTCATTTTACTTTTAAGGCGTGGAAAAGGAAGGGCAGACCGGACCTATAGTTCTCTAAAGAATAAGCCTGTAAAGGTTCTCATGGGGGAAGTGGATCCTAAAGACAAAGGTGGTATTTGGTGCTGTAAGGATCATTCTGTCATGGACTAAGGTTAATGGGTGAATTTTCTTGTTCTGAAGAAAGGGATAAATTATCTGGAGTCAAGTGGATAGTTGAAGCACTAGAAACTAGGTACTAGAAACTAAAGTTACTGTAGTTAAATGCATAAATGCAGAGATACATGTTGTAGCACAGAAGACAACAATATCACATCCTAGGAAACATAATGTCCAATTAAATAAACTACAAACTCAAGATTTTTTAATTCCCTTTTTTACCAGCAATGAGGAAATATCCACTTTCAGTATGAGAGCATTGAGCTTCATAAGTTCCTGGTTATAACCCTATTGATAATCATCACATTTTATTTGTATAGTGCCAACATATTCACAGTTCATGTACAAATAAATGAAAACGGAAATAGTTGCTGCAAAAACAGATGTAAAAACTTGTAATTTTAATTCAGTGTCAAACTAAAAATGACACTGTGCTTACGCATTGAGGTTGCAGTTATAGTAAATAAAAGTGATATAGAAAAATGAAATAACAATGCTATGGAATCAGTATGTGAGATTTCTAATACAGGAAGTGCTAATTATCATGCAACATCATAGGATAGGGATATACACAATGAACAGTTCAGGAAAATCCAGCACCATCCCCCGAACTCTACTTTGGCAAAAATTATCTGAAATCTGCATTTTTTTGTTTGTTTATTTTAAATGCTCCGATTTCCTAGCAGGAATCTATTACAATCTTTGCAGTGCAATTCACTGTCTGATCTTGGTTTAAAGGTAATCTACCACCAAGATGAAGGATTGTAAAACAGGCACACTTACTGTACATGCTCAACCCTTCTTTAAGCTTCTTTCATCCTTGTTTTGGCAAAAAAATGCTTTTAGTTATGCAGTTGAGCCTCAGGGGCTCCTGGTTCCATAGCTGTTAGTGGAGCCCAGAGCCCCGAGGCTAATTTGCATATTTGTTTTTACAAATCCTTTTCTTTGTAAAAACAAGGGCATAAGAAGCTAAAAAAAAAAGAGCGGATCCTGCCAGAGGTGGCACACAGCAGCATCTCAGTGTGGTTGGTTTACAATCCTTCATCCTGGGGGTCGATTTCCTTTAAGCAACATGGTTAAGCAGTTAATTTCAAACTATCCACCACATTAATACTGTAGATTATAGTAGGTAGGTAGCCTATCTACAAAATGTATGGTCCACTAGAATAGAATAGACTATATTATTGATAGTAGTATTGATTTCAAAGTACAAAAAAAACCTGTTGGCTACTTATGTTAATTTGTTGTAAATATATTATATATTTTGTTAACAAAGAAGTGGATTAATACAAGAAACTGTGAGTAATTTCCTCCCCATTGAAATGCAAAGGTAGATTTTTCTAATATGACTGTTATTAATACAACAATTGAAGTTCAATAACGTACAAGCAATAATGTAACTGGTTGTTCTGATTTCTATTTGTTAAGTCTCACAAATGAAAGCTTTCTCTCTATCATTATTCTCATATGTAGCATAAATGCCAAATTCTATAGAGTCGGAAGCTTTCTGAACTGACAGTACAGGTGATGAGTATGAGTAAGATGCTTGTGTAACCCACAAAGGTTTTCCCTACTGTTACATTCTACCCACAATCTTATCCTTTACTCATTATATTCATTTTAATAATCCTCCACTCACTAATGAGCCTTCAATCATACAAGCTGTCACAAACCCAAGTCATTGTGCATGACAAACCCAAGTCATTGTGGATGACAAACCCAAGTCATTGTCTTCACAGCAATTCAGGGGAATAAAACACTACAGAGACCCGATATACAGTCCTCAAGTATGCCTGAATGGGATAGATTTACCCAAATTCTAGCAAAACATAAAAAGACAATTCAAGAGGATTGTTTCAAGGTCAAGCAGCAGATCTAGTAGTAGTATGAATTTTTCTTCTCAATGACAATTTGCGTGACAGGACAGGAAAAAAAGGCTACCCAATTACAGTAGACTTATAATTAGGGTGAAACTATGTAGCCTTTAATTGATATTGATTGGTAGGTTTACAGAGCAGAGATGGAGGGAATGTGACGGATTCTTTAAAAAGTGGGTAGAGAAAAATTATTTAGGTTATAGACACTTTAGAATTATGAATTTAATGTAACACCTAGACCAGTGGTGGCGAACCTATGGTACGGGTTTCCAGAGATGGCACTCAGAGCCCTCTTTTTGGGCACTCAAGCCATCAATATAGCCCTCGACATAGAAGTCAAAGAATCATCCTGCAGTACCAGGCGACTCTAGAAATGCTGCTCTCAGTGCTATTTTAAAGCAACAAATTCATGATTGCTTGGGACTGCAGGGTAGAACAGGTAGAACAAGAGGTAGAACATGTGCAAAGGGGAGGATTATCTTTAGAGCTCCTCTAGGTTACTTCCTGTACAGGGGGACCATAGCGAGATGCTACAACATTAGTCAAAATTTGCCCTTCTTCTTTCAACTGTTTAGTTGTCCTCTAGAGGCCGATATGATTAAAAGTTGTGGTAAAACAAATTATAGAACTACTTAAATTGCCGTGCTGGCACTTTGCAATAAATATGTGTATTTTGGTTGTAGCTTGGGCACCCGGTCTCTAAACGGTTCGCCATCACTAACCCAGACCATGTAAACATAGCATAAATTTAGTACTAAAAGCCATGGGACTGTATGCGCAGTTCCAGAACAAAAATATAGACAGAAAAGAGTTGGGGTCTCTGTGAAGGGCCACCAACAGATGGGGGTGATTAGTGAGTGGGAGACAAAAGGATTAATTAGGTATAAGGAGACCCACAGTCGTTGAATTGTATAAACTTAACAAGCCTTGCAAAGAAAAATTTAACTATATGGTAACCATATGTTATAAAATCCCTTATCCCTGTCACACACTACTAAAAGAATTTTGCCACAGAGGATCAAGTTCTGAAGAAAAACAAGGCTTTGGAAAATGTTCCTATGGATGCAGAATTAATGTGGTGTAAAATTTTGGAGGTTCTGCAAAATGTTGAAATATTGATCTAGTATAAGCTACACATGATACCACTCATAGAAGTGAACAAGTAATAATGTCATCTATCCACAAATAACCTCACAGCAAATTAATTTTCATGTCTTGTTGTTTTCCGACAAAAGAATCCATCTATAAACCTTCAGTAATAGACTGATAATTGGTAAGAATGAAACAAGACTCTCATGGAAATTCCTCAAAATAAAATCCAGATCCAAGTCTAGCAGTTACCATAATTGTACAGGATTGGAGAAGGTTGGCATTCCTTATTTTATGACGGGTAAGGCCAGACTGACAGACGGCAACTTGATACAATCAGTATTTGCCTTTATGACTCCTGAAAGTGATTGGGATGATGACAATGGATTGAATTACAAATCAACAATCACAAACAGTATCATCAATTGTCATCATTGATGTTTTCAGACTTTCCATCTCTTAAAGCTATTTCTGTACTTTTTGTAAAGAATCTGACACAAGTAATATAAGCCAAAGATGAAACCAGGCTTACGGTGGATGGGAGAAGTGGGAGTTTAGTATATGGAATATCAGCATAGTCAGTTCATATTCCCAATAGAACTGAAGTTTAAAGGAAATCTACCATTTGTTTTTATGCATTGTGAACCAAACATACGTTGAGAATGCTGTAGCTACACTGATGCAGAAACATATCTTGTTTAATCCCTGAATTTAGTGGTTTTGCTAAAAAAAACAATTTCCTTTAACAAAATTATTCAGCACATTGAGAGAAAGATGAAATACTCACTTCTCACTAGTATCACGGTAAATCCTTTTGTTACATTTTATCTATGAACAGGTTCTCATGGAAGAAATAAGGAAAGCATTTGCATTGATTTTTTTTTAGAAAGGTTTCTTTTATCCTAAATTCTTCATTTAACTTTCAAACAAAAAATGATAAATGGACTTCAACAGATGGATTTGATGGTTCTTTATATAATATAACTTTATGGTTGAGAGGCTGGATGTAAAAGCAATTAAAAAATTCTTGGAATAATATAATGTAATCTGAAAATAAATGACTGCATTGCAGAGTCTGGAAGCTTTGAAAAGCTCAACTTTTTGGGCACTTATCAGGCCAGGAGTAATAATCTGACCTGTCCTATTCCATAAATCAGTTGCTCCCTATGCAACAATGTCAGGTCTGTAAGTAGTTCAGTAGGCTGTTTCTACTCATAAAGGGGGAAGCTACTAATAACGTGTAAATAAGTGGGTTCACACTGCATTTTGGCCATCCATAGTAAGGACACGTCCTAAAAACAGAAGGAAAAGATGACTCCCACTGTATGCAAATACAGTCAATGCCTTGCCCAGTTTCTCCCCCCTGGAGGAACAGTGGCAGTAGCCATCAATAGTCTGCTGCTGGTGTTCAGGGTATATCCCCCAGTAATGTCACTGTGGAGGCGGGTGAAGGATGTAATACGGTTGCATCCATTCCTCATAGGCTCCAATGTCCTCCACTTAGCCTATACTGTATGTCACTCAGTAGAAGGGAGCAGAATGCAAAGATGCAGCTTACTATATCTTTAAATCCTGTGTTTTACACAGTATTACAATCTATATTGGCAGATGGAGACTAAAAGGATGCCTCATCCTGCCAGTATATGTCTTTGTATATACTCGCTGTATACATCGGGATTGTTCCTGGTCTACTGTATATGTTGAGTGTATACATAAAACGTGTGGTGAATGTAGCCTTAGCTATCCAAGTGTAATGTCTCTAGAGGGAGTTGTTTGATGTCTGGAGAATACTTCTCCTATATTCTTCTAGACCCCCTCTTGCAGATTTAGGAGTTTTCTCTGAATGAACCCCTGCTTATCCACTACTAGTGAATCTTGTGAGCTCCAAAAAAAAGGGTAAGGACTCTTACAGCGGCGCAACCACAGTGGTAGTTGCTATATGGCCCGTAGTGTCAGGGGCCTCGGCATCCAACCTGACACACTAAAGAATAAAGGAGAAGCCCCATTATATACTCTATATTATGCTGAACATTGTACAGCAAAATATGTATGTAACTCAATGATGTGTATATGCTGTATGTGTATACGGTGTATGGTACTGTGTATGTGTGTATATAGGCGTTATGTTTGTTTATGGCACTGTATGTGTGTATATAGGCTGTATGTTTGTTTATGGCACTGTATGTGAGCCCATGAGTGCATAAATGTGTGATTGTTACTTGCATGTGTGACTATACAAATATGTATGTTTTTTAAGTGGGAAGGGGGGTCCTATTCAGAAGCCTGCTATAGGGCCCTGCATCTCCTAGTTACGCCCCTGGACTTGTATACTGGTGCACTGTAGAAAACAGTGCCGGCATACTATGGCAGGAATATTAGTGCAACAGTGGGGCAAGCATGGGGGTGGATGACAGAAACTGGCTTTTTAGCGGTCACTATGACTGGTACTGTAGGAGGAAGGAGTACTGTGGTGCTGTATTTGTATTATATTAGCTGATATTTCCTGAATATTATTGATTAGAAGTATAATGTGAAAATAAACATGTTTGTGTGTGTATTTTTTCTGTTGTAAATATTCCTGCTTGGTCAAGATTATAGAATCACATACAGGCCCATTCTGTGTGGTTCTGGTTCTACACTGCTGGCTGTACTTTGCTGCATTGTGCTGTTTATGGCTATATTGTGCTGTTACATATATACTATACTGTTATGTATATACTGTTCTGTTACGTATATACTGTGCTGTTACGTATATACAGGGGGTCCCCTACTTAAGAACACTCGACTTACATAAGACCCCTAGTTACAAACGGACCTCAGGATATTGGTAATTTATTGTACTTTAGTCCTAAGCTACAATAATCATCTGTAACAGTTATCAAATGTGTCTGTAATAAAGCTTTAGTGTTAATATTGATTCTTATCACAACCCAACATTTTTAAAATCTAATTGTCACAGAGACCCAAAAAGTTCTGGCTGGGATTACAATGATAAAATATACAGTTCCGACTTACATACAAACTCAACTTAAGAACAAACCTACAGACCCTATCTTGTATGTAACCCAGGGACTGCCTGTACTGTGCTGTTACATATATACTATACTTTTATGTATATACTGTGCTGTTACATATATACTATACTGTTATGTATATACTGTGCTGTTACATATATACTATGCTGTTATTTATATACTGTTCGGTTACATATATACTGTGTTGTTATGTATATACTGTGCTGTTACATATATATACTATACTGTTATGTACATACTGTGCTGTTACATATATACTATACTGTTATGTATATACTGTGCTGTTACATATATACTATGATGTTATTTATATACTGTTCAGTTACATATATACTATGCTGTTATGTATATACTGTGCTGTTACATATATACTATGCTGTTATGTATATACTGTGCTGTTACATATATATACTGTGCTGTTATGTATATACTGTGCTGTTACTTATATACTGTGCTGTTATGTATATATACTGTGCTGTTACATATATATACTGTGCTGTTATGTATATACTGTGCTGTTACTTATATACTGTGCTGTTATGTATATGCTGTGCTGTTACATATTTCCTATGCTGTTATGTATATACTGTGCTGTTACATATATACTGTGCTGTTATGTATATACTGTATTGTTACATATATACTGTGCTGTTATGTATATACTGTGCTGTTATGTATATACTTTGCTGTTTTGTTATCTATGTGTTTTTTATAGGGTATAATCAGATGAACGCATTCGGTCTGTGAAATAAATACCATGTGATGACTGTATTTTATTGATCGCTGCCCAAGAATCATAGTTATGGTTTGTCAGGGCTGCTTTTCAGCCCATGTCTGGCCCAAGGCACGTTACTCATGGAGATCCCATTTTATCCCTCTGTCTGCTCCTTCTGGCTCATCCTTTTAACTGGATGTGGTTAAGCCAATAATTATCCAACGTGTCAGTGTTTCTACTTTACTTTTAATTTACTTTATTATGACATTAAATATGATTGTTTGTATTACATTTGGACGAGGAGATGATCTATGACATTGTTTCAATGACACTCTGGAGGGTGATCAACAGTGTTCTGCATGAGGTGTATTGGATGGTTGAGGTGTCAAGTATCTTGGAGCAAAAACAGGCTTGAGATGTCAAATGTAACCTGTCACCACATTTGCACATGTACAGCTAGTTTCAGGTTCCCAAATAGCCCTATTAACTAATTAACACCCTTCTTTAAGCTAAACATTGTTCACCTCAGATCATAAATCCAGTAGAAGTAGAAGTCCATGGAGG
Organism: Engystomops pustulosus; assembly: GCA_019512145.1. NCBI lineage: Eukaryota > Metazoa > Chordata > Amphibia > Anura > Leptodactylidae > Engystomops > Engystomops pustulosus. The sequence continues at coordinate 171,709,896 of CM033644.1, forward strand.
CATGCTGTGATTTCTTGGGATCAGATATATGCACGGAGTACAGTTTGCTAATGTTAGAAGGCTAAAGGACCTAAGATGATATCAGCCTGGTCACATGACCTGCTAAATTCTGAGGAGGCCACACCCTCTCGACACCTTCTAGATTTGACTGTATGCATAGCAAGTTTATAAAGATAATTTATGGGGATCTGAGATAAACACTTTTTAGTTAAAAGAATGGTGTCAGTTAGTTAATAAGGTTGTATGGGAACCTGCCACTAGCTGTGTTTGTTAAAATGTGGTGACAGGTTCCCTTTAAAGATCTGTATCTTAGTGATGAAATATTGCCCAAATTTCAGTTTGGATACTTTCATGACCTTTGAGAGATGTACAAACTTGTCACCTTGCTCCCTGAAAATCCATGCTATCAGTAACAAAACAAGGCTGGTTGCCTCGATTAATTAGCAAGGTAATAAACTCGGTTGGACAATTAGCCACATATAGGTTACATGCCAACACAGAGGGTGGAAGAGACTGCTCTGATTCCTGAAGCTGTGGCAGGTAAAAAGAAATTATGTGGGTCTCTAGTAAAAAGGGGTGTGTGCGGTGATGGACAGTCTGAGCCTTTTGGACAATCTGAGTTTTGTCAGAACCAGTTTTCCGCATTATAGTCCTTTGCTTCTTGCAGAGGTATGGTTCTGGAGCTGTGAGTTCTCTAGGCTTGTGAAGGCACCCAGATAAGACCTTCTGCTTTGGTGTGACAGGTAAACAGTATTTTTGGACAGAGCGTATGTCACTTGGGCAAATGTTAGTGTCAGAGAGCCATAGCAATTGTCTCCATTTAAACCTGTCTGTGTCCCTTATTCATTGCCTGTGATTGGCTGTCTAGGCACCCTAATATACATTCTGGTTAATCTCATCTATAGCTACATGGGTTATTCTAACCCAATTTCTGTGTAGTTTGTCTTTTGTGTTTGTTTGTCTTTCATCCTTTTCTTTTTTTTTAACCCCTTATCACCGACACTAGTTTTCAGCTCAATGACCAGACTCGATTTTTCAAATCTGACATGTCTCACGACAATTGGTTATAACTTCGGAACGCTTTAACATATCCGGGTGATTTTGAGAATGTTTTCTCGTGACACACTGTACTTCATGTTAGTTATAACATTTAAGTGATAAGTTTTGCGATTCGTTCTGAAAAAAAGTGAAAATTTGGCAAAAGTTTGTAAAAATTCTTCATTTTCCAAGTTTGAAATGTTCTGCTTTCCCCACAGGAAGTAAAACTACCCAAAAAGCTTGATAATTAACATTTACGGAATGTCTGCTTTATGTTGGGATGATATTTTATGCATCCTCTCACTTTTCTAGTATGTTATGAGGCGCAGAACTTTAGGTGCGATTTTTCTCATTTTCATGAAAATTGCCAAAACTCACATTTTGAGGGACAACTCAGCTTTCAAGTGACTTTGAGAGGCCTAAATAATAGTAAACCCACATAAATTACCCCACTATAGAAACTTCACCCCTCAATGTATGTAAAACAACTTCTATTAAGTCCATTAACCCTTTAAGTGTTTCACATGGGTTAAAACAATATGGACCTGCGATTTAGAAACTATGGAATTTTTTTTTGGAAAATACATTCATTTAGGCCAAACTGACATTTTCAGAATAAATTAAATGATGAAACGCACTGCAACGTTTGATGCCCAATTCCTCCCGAGTGTAGCGATACCCCATATGTGGTGGTGACTGCTGTACGGGCGCACGGCCGAGTATAGAATGAATGGAGGCGCCATTCAGAGCAGATTTGTATTGTCACATTTTTATACATTTTTATACATTTTTATTTTTTTTGGTAATGCAAACATATGAGGCTTATTTTTTACGGGATGAGATACAATGTATAGATAATTTATTTTGGGGGTCTATAGCTTATTCATGAGATTTTATTAACTATTTCAAGGGGGACACAAACAAAATCTTCAATTTTATTTTGGATTTTTAGCATTTTTTTTCCCCCCTCACCGTAACGTAAAAATAATATTTTATCTTTATTCTCTGGTTCACTACGATTGTGGTGATACCTCATTTATATAGTTTTTCTTATTTTTGCTCAATTTTCCTGAGCAAAACCAATATTGGAGAAAATCGCATTGTTTTTACTATTGACAACTTTTTAGGGCCATAACTTCTGTATTTTTCTGTTGTCAGACCTCGTTGAGGGCTTATTTTTTGCGAAAAGAGTTGTTCTTTTCAGTCATATCATATTAGGGAACGTAACTTTTTTTGATCACTTTTTAGAACATATTTTGTGATAGTGTTTGATGAAAAATTGTATATTACGTGAAGTTTTTCAAGTTTTTTTTTACGTCGTTCACCGAGCGGGTTCAAGATTGATTTAGATTTATTGTACAGATTGATACGGACGCGGTGATACCAAATATGTACGTGTTTTTGTGTTTTATATACTTTATTTGCATTTCATGTGTAACTGGGGAGATTATGGCCAGAAGCATTTACTTTGAAAAAATTATAATTTTCAAAGCAGGCCGAGTCGTTTGAATATTTCACCTAGGAATAATGGAATAGCATAGTGGTTCTATTTTTAATTGTTTTTTCGGAAATGGTTCCGTGATTAAGAGCGACAGTATGGGGCATCCATATTGCACTGCTATGATTGCAACTTCAGGTCTCCAGCATGGCGGCGACAGATGGGCCGAGTTCCACTATGTATCTGGTGAAACACCTGAAAAGGGCGGCCGCCGCCATGAGGTTGCGAAAGGCCTCGGTCTCTACCAGCCTATAGGGCAGCATCTCCAGGCTAAGCAATCTGGAGATGTGGACATTGAGGGCTTGGGCGTGCGGGTGGGTTGCACTATATTTCCTTTTCCGCTCGGGCAGACTGGGGGGGAGGAGGCTGAGGTGCAGGAGCTGGAGGAGTGCCGATTTCGGTGACATGGGTGGACTGCGTGGAAGACTGACTGGTGGACAAATTGCTCGAAGCATTGTCGGCAATCCACGACATCACCTGTTCGCACTGTTCTGGCCTCAACAGTGCTCTACCACGAGTCCCAGTAACTTGAGACATGATGAACCTAGGGAGTGTAGCTCTGCGGCGTTCCCCTGCTCCCTCATCAGCAGGTGGTGTCTCACCCCGCCCAGGACCACGGCCTCTGACCCCTGCAGTAGTTGGACGCCCACGTCCCCGCCCTCGTCCTCTACCCCTAGCCCTCGGGTTACCTGTTCGCACTGTTCTGGCCTCAACAGTGCTCTACCACGAGTCCCAGTAACTTCAGACATGATGAACCTAGGGAGTGTAGCTCTGCGGCGTTCCCCTGCTCCCTCATCAGCAGGTGGTGTCTCACCCCGCCCAGGACCACGGCCTCTGACCCCTGCAGTAGTTGGACGCCCACGTCCCCGCCCTCGTCCTCTACCCCTAGCCCTCGGGTTAAACATTTTGAAAATGAAAGTTATAACTTTAATTTTTTTTTTACTTTTTTTTAGAATCACTCCTGCCTAACACTATTCTAATAGAACAGCCTAACGCTTTCCCTGACCAGCAGCAGCTCTCTCCCTAGCGGCATCCAGACACAGAATGATCCGAGCAGCGCAGGCAGGGGCTAGTCTATTCCAGGGTCACCTGATCTGGCCAGCCAACCACTGCTATCGACGTGTAAGGGTACCACGTCATGCTGGGTGGAGTGCAGAGTCTCCTGGCTTGTGATTGGCTCTGTTTCTGGCCACCAAAAAGCAAAACGGCGGGAGATGCCATTTTCTCGAGCGGGCGAAGTATTCGTCCGAGCAACGAGCAGTTTCGAGTACGCTAATGTTCAAACGAGCATCAAGCTCGGACGAGTATGTTCGCTCATCTCTAATAACCATCCCTTCGTGAACATCTCCTATCTTCAGTCGTGGTTGCAACGTCTTGTGATACACCACTGGACACATGCATACACAAGTACGCAGACACATGCACACATATGCATGCCCAAATACTAACAGACATATAAATATGCATGTACACATAAATATGCACACCACACATACATGCAGCCATATGCACACACATGTACATGTCTGACCCATACACAGACACATATATTCAGACACATGCAGACACTTTGGGGCACATTTACTAAGAACAGGGCAAACTGCACTAAATGCAGTCTGCCTGTGTATAATGCAGAGGGTGCCAGATTCAGTGTTTTGTGGCGCCCGTTCTTCCTCAATCTGTGCTTCCTGTACTGCCCAGACAGAGTTCACCAACTTTTTTTCTGGTACATCTTTAACATAGGGCGTGCAATACAATTCTGTCGGATTTTCCATGATAAATCTGGCGCATGGTCCGACGGAGCACCGTAAAGCCCGCTAATTTGAGTCGCATGAAAAATAGTGCAGTTGCGCCACAAAAGGGTCGGGTGCGGACATTTTTTATACCACCATGAATCTACCTATAAAGGTAGATCAGGTGGTGGTTGGATCAATAGGAGGAGAGGATAGCCCTTTTAAGGGCTAATCCTCTCGTCCCCGCATTTTTGTGATAACTTTTATTCTTGTAATATGTAAATTTTGTAAAAAGGCTACTGGGGGCATTGAGTAGCCGGAGCTGAGGATATACGGTGTGGCTACTCCACGCCCCAGTAGCCTCTTTGTTCCTCTCTGCTCCTCGTAGCTGCGCGCCCTCATCTGACAAACATGCCGTCTGTGCATGAGCAGAACAGCAAGTCCGCGCCTGCGCAGTCCCTGATCCGAAGCCGGAACTGCATAGACATGGGTCTGCTGTTCGATGCATGCACAGACAGCAGGTTCGTCGGACGATGGTTCCCAGCTACGAGCAATGGGGGGGGGGGGGGGATTTTGGGTAGGAGGAACAAAGAGGCTACTGTGGCATGGAGTAGACACGCCGTGTAACCTCAGCTCCGGCTACTCCACACCCTAGTAAAGTCACTCTCAGGAATGCAGTATCCTTAGCATGGCCTGGCTGTTGCGGGGAGCAGAGGGATAAGAAACTCAACTTCCTCTTCCTGTGCAGAGGCCATCACACTTACTGTGTTCCATTGACCAGACTTGCAGAAGAGAGGAGAGAATGAGTGGAGGCTGTAGTGTGAATCACCCTGAAGTGGACCCGGGGCAGAAGGTCAGCTGGCAGGGTATCCTCCTCCAGACTGCTTATCTATCTCTTGCCCTTCATGTCAAGGGTCTGTCTGAGGGCAGAAGAAAAAGATATTGAATAGTCACAGGTGCCGGCCCCTTCTCCCCCGCAAGGCCCAGTCGCGGGTTGCATCCCCTTTGCAAGATCATTACACCCTTTTCTATGTTGCATCAGATTAATCCAGGTGTTTGATGCTAGTTGATTAATCTGGTGCATTATAAGACTGGCGATTCCTACTTTCCACTTCCTATTAGTTGGTCTAGTTTACTGCACCGCAATATTGAATTTTCAGGCGCACCGGTTATTATCTCTCTGGTCCATGCCCCAGAGGACGCTCCCCTTTTTCAAAGGAGATGGAAAACAGCCTAAAAATGGTTTAAAACCTTTAGTGAATGTGGCACTGGCATTTCAGGTGTATATTACTCCAGTGTTTTGGAGAAGACAAATTGATACACGGTTCTGGAACGTTTAGGGACATGAAGGTAACTGGTCCCAGGTCCATGCAAGGTGTTTTCCATGAGTGAAACAGGTGATCAGTACAGCTGATTGTGACATTGGTGGTCTATCCTGACCAACTTCTTTTAGCTTTAGATCATACGAGGAACCAGTGGATATAGACATAGCTAACACCAGTCTTGATAAATCTGCCCATAGTATATAAGTAGTGGAAATTATATACTAATGTGTTATCCAGTAACATCTGAGTGCACTTGTTCTGAATGATTATATCTTACACAATAAACTTCCCTACAGCCATCCTCAGCAGATTAATGGCCAGGTTAATTATTCCTGACCTGGTCTAGGTGCTGGTTAAATTCCAGATTCCTCGTTCCCTGGATGTGAGTGTGTGCTGGTTGAATTTGTCTATTTATATATATTTGACTATTCTTGGTCTTCTAAATGAGACTTGTTGTGACCTTTAGTACGGACCTGGTTAGTCTCCTGTCTACTGATTCAGTTATTAATGTACTATCCTGGTGCTGACTTTGGCTAGCTGATCCTTGTAGTACTCCTTCTCTCTATCCGCTGCACATTACATAGTGTATGGAACTTTGCCCATTTGTGGGGCTGTCATTTAGGATGGTTTAGTGGTTTCAGTGCTAGAGCTCATTATCCCTTTCCCATCCTGTCCTCACACAAAGGTGGGCATTTATTATTAGTGTTAGGGTCATTTTTTTGTGCACAAATTGTTCTGTAAGTTAGACTAGGATGTTACATTGTGGCGCATGATCTTAATGAATCTGTGTACAACAACTGACTCCACATTCATGAAGGTGAAATAGAACTTGATAGGCCAGCTTTTTGCTTGTGTACTTGTGCGCCAAAATTTGTGTCAAAAGAATTGTTGGGAACCTAGAAGCAGAGAAAAAGTGTCAGGATTCCCAAACACTCCCAAAATGAGTGACCAAAAAAAGGTGTGTGTCGGAAAAGCAGCAATATTGTGGAACTGACACATAATAAATACGGCTCATAAGGTACAGCAAGAAAAAAACAGCAACCAAAAAACTGGCAGAATAATAACTGACAACAAGAACTATCAAGAAGCATCTACATGTAACTTCTCTGATGCTATGGTTTGTAGAGACAGACCTTAAACTACAAACTGGAGGAATAAAAACTCTTGTGTACAGGCTGCAGTATTATTTTCATTATTAGTCTGATAGGGTACATTCGCACGGTGGTATGCTGGTGACCCCTCCCCCCTCCATAAAAAACAGCGGCTCACGGCCGTACACACGGGAAAAGATAGTGCATGCTCTATCTTTTCCCGGTGTACGGCGCAGAACTGGGCCGCCATTACCCTATATAACCCATGTTGGAAACAACAATAACAATGGGGCTCATTTACTAAGGGACCGAACGCTGCATTTTCGTCGGGTTTCCTGAATATTTCCGTTTTGCGCAGAATTCCCCCAGGATTTTGGCGCACGCGATCAGATTTTGGTGCATCGGCGCCGGCTTGCACGAGAGAAATCTGGGGGCAGGCCGTTGGACAAACCACAGAATTTAAAAAGGATTTGTGTCGCAAGATCAAGCACTCATATGCACCAGGAAGAAGCAGGTGAACTCCGGCGGACCTCAGCGCAGCAGCGACACATGCAGGAACTCGGACGCACGATCATAGTGAATAGCGCCGGACCCAAATCCTCGTCGGACAACGCACCGCGGGATCATGACGGGACCAGGTAAGTAAATCTGCCCCAATATATTAATTCCCCATTTATAAATCTATGTCATTAATGGTCTGAGTTGAAATCAAGAACTAAAGTAGATCACAAAGGTAAATTGATGAGTATGGATGAGGCGGTATCAGCCTCTCAGTAATAAAAATAGAGCTAATGGTACAAAAGGCAGCACATTTTTAGACAAATTGTATGTTCTAGCTTCAGATTTTGAGTAGATTCTCAATTTTTTTATTTCATATGGAGGTTCTCTTTACTGCAATACCCCTGTAAATGAAGAAAATGATCATATATTATATTATGATTTCTCAAATGGGAATACAGATTTGGCTGATACATTCCCTTTCCCTTCATCCTGGCCAGGAATCCTGCTAAAAGGTGTACTGCTGCTATTTTTATCTATTTCCATTACAGAACTGGCCAAAATAACTGAGACTTTTTGCATATTTTTCTCCGTTGTCTTTACACTTTCCTGTATTTTCTGGGCATTTGGGGCAATTAAATGTGCACGCATACTTACCTTTGGCTCTAACACTAGGACAACCACTTCTTCAATATTTGCTGCTTTAGCAAGTCTTGGAGCCAAACTAACCAGTGCATTTCAGGTGCCCTTATCTCTGAAGGTCTGTCACTATATATGTACATGTGGTGATGCATATTTATATTTTTATAGCTGTTGGGCTCTACCACCTGGTAGTGCCTGTTGTCTCTCTTGGGATACACCATTTTATGTGTGTAATTTTAGTCAATTTTAATCATTGTAATCATTGTGTGGGCGGCACAGTGGCTGAGTGGGTAGCGCTTCTGCATTGCAGCGCTGGGGTCCTGGGTTCGAAATCCCACCCAGGTCAACATCTGCAAAGAGTTTGTATGTTCTCTCTGTGTTTTTGCGTGGGCTTCCTCCGGGTACTCCGGTTTCCTCCCACACTCAAAAAAAACCATGCTGTTAGGTTGTTTAGATTGTGAGCCCCATGGGGACAGGGACCAATTTGACAAGCTTTGTGCAGCGCTGCGTAATCTGTGTGCTCTATATAAATAAAGAATTATTATTATTAAAAGATTTCAAATATTTTTGTGACATAAATTGTGATCAGATTGTTTTTTTCTCAATGTTTTTTGTGGTTTGGTATATGGTTTAACTTTTGTGAGAGTGTTCAGTCACTCTTCCTAGTTGTATGGGCAATTTAGCCAATACTGTATCATTTTAATCATAGTATTGTATCGGTTTAGCACCTAAAAAACAAGACCACTCCCTTAACTAAACCAAATTTCCAGACTTTCAGGTTTACCACATACAGGCAGTCCTCAGGTTACATACAAGATATGGTCTGTAGGTTTGTTCTTAAGTTATATTTGTATGTAAGTTGGAACTGTATCTTTTATAATTGTAATCCCAAACAGAACTTTTTTGGTCTCTGGGGCAGTTGGATTTTAAAAATGTTGGATTGTCATAAGAATCAGGATTAACACTAAATCTTCATTACAGACACCTGTGATAACTGTTACAGCTGATTATTGTAGCCTAGGACTAAAGTACAATAAATTACCAATATCCAGAGGTCCATTTGTAACTAGGGGTCGTATGTAAGTTGAGTGTTCTTAAGTAGGGACTGCCTGTATTATAAATCACCAAAAGCTGTGGGCAAAATGCCACATCTTCAAAAATCACGCATATATTTACAAAGTTTGTCCTTGGAAAACTGATATAAATAACACATTGTACAGGTACAGAACAGTTTATAAATAGGAACAAGTCATTTGATACACAAAATTCATATTGTTATACCAACATTTCATAGAAACCACATATTATAACTTTTTCAAGGTTGGGTGGTTGTATCATGGAGGTTTCCTTTGTACATTATACCTCTGTTATAGTGTATTGGTAAAACTGTACTTGAACCATGCAGTTCTTGTTCTCAACTTGAGAAAAAAAACTAATATAAATCCTCAATAGACTCAAAGATTAAACATTGCACCATTTGCATAAGGCTTATGGAAAGGAAGCTATTGACTCGCTGGTATAATACCAGTCTCAGGTGGATTAGCTTACAGTGGGCAGATAACACCAATTACAGTCAGTCATGTCAGGTAAGCCTTGTGAAGGTACAGAATACACTGCATACATTATCCCTTAAAGCAGAGATACTATTCAAAAGAGGATCATGATCTCCAAGGGACCTGACACAGATTGTACCTGTTTCCAATACCATGAAAGGCCAGATATTTGCTCTATTCAAAACAATGCAAACTATATTCCTCATAGTAAAATGTTCTGTTTTGGAGCCATTGTGAACATATTATGATATATTCCATAATATTATGTCAGTGCCCAAATTGCTTACTTCACAAGTCGGTGTAATTCAATAGTCATACTATCATAGCAGATAAGGATGTTCAAATGATTTAACATCCATCAAGTCTAATCTTTAATCCTTCTCTGTCAACAAATTTGGGTTGCCTTTAATTGCACATGACGTTGAGGGACCTACAATTTCTAAATCTAAACTTTGAACATTTATTACAGGAGAAGGAATAGCTATAAAATTGGCAATCCTGGTATATGAGAATGGTTTTAATGAAAACAAACGTAGCTTAATCTCTTGATCCAATCCAAATTTCTCCTCCTACTTAAGAAGGTCTGTTTAGAAAATGCTGCCAACTTTAAAATACCATCAGTCACATTTTGTATAACTGTTACTTAAAACAAGAATTGGCCAATGGAAAATCGCTTAAAGACCGACGACAGGTTTACTTAAATGAAAAGTCTTAATGTCAGATAGGGATAGCATCAAGTGTTTGTACACCAGCAGATTCATGAGTTTATTGATGTAACTAGTTGGGCATTTTCCACTACAGTTGTACAACAGAAGCATTGAAAAATACTATAGGAACATTGAAAACATTGAAAACTAAACCTGAAATGCCCTTAGTGTCAACCACATGGAATACCCTCACAATTTCTGTAAACTGTGTAAGCATTTTTCTAGGCAGCCAACTCTGCCTTTCACTGCAGTAAGCTTGAAGTCTCTCTGAGATCTGAGTTAGGCTGTCGCTGTCTCCTTCTTTGTCTGTGTTGGTCCGGTTCATCCCGCTCTTCTTCTTGTAGTCTCCTCATTGCTGCCAATCCTTATCCATCAGGTAGAGAAGGTCATGGAAACTTCTCCCAGATGTGACTTATCTCTGCAGAATTTGCCACCTTGGTGACTGTGGCCTCTGGAGAATTTCTCCACACTCCACCCCTAAAAAATTCACAGTCAATATAATGTTCCCTAGATAACAGCTAAGTGCCCCCTGCATATACAGATAATACACTGCAATTCATCAATATACTATAATATATACAACCATATAATTTCACCCTCATTAATCCGGTAGCCCCAGCACACTTTCCCAGTATATAGGTAGCCCATGCTCTCAGTATATATCCAGCCAATATATATCCAGCCTGTCCCATAGTATATAGCCAGCCAGTCCCTTGCCCCCCATAGTATATAGCCAGCCATGTAGTATACAGTCATCCTGTCCCCTGTAGTATATAGCCATCCTGCCCCCCTGCAGTATATAGCCATCCTGCCCCTCTGTATTATATAGCCATCCTGCCCCTCTGTATTATATAGCCATCCAGCCCCCCTGTAGTATATAGCCATCCTGCCCCCCTGTAGTATATAGCCATCCTGCCCCCATGTAGTATACAGCCTGCCTGCCCCCTGTAGTATATAGCCATGCCTCAAAAAATAATAAAAAAATATTCACCTACCTGCGCTCCCAGGAACCGAATGGTCCGTCTTGCGTTGGCTGTGCACAGCAACCAGCAATATGTGTATCTTAAAGATACTCATATCGCAGGTCGCTATGGCGGCCGGAACAGTGCCCTAGGATGGGTGGCGAGGATAGCGCCCTAGGTGATCGCCTACCCTTGCCTACCCCTGCCTACCCCTGTCCCGACCCTGCCTCAATGTCCAAAAGTTGAGCGCCTGGGGTGAGGCAGATGGTAGATGTCCAAATCCTGGGTTGATATAGCCTGCACTTGATTAATGTCAGGTAATGTAAAGCTGCAGCCAAGCTATATGTGTTTGTCTTCCTTATGATTTGGTTATTTGTGTAGATTGCAGGCTACTTTTTATTGTAAAAGGAGACAGACACTATTGTGATCTATAATACATATGTATATAGACTTATGTATAAAATGTTTTATACATACAACCCAAAGGTGTATCCCTTTAAGGACCAGTCCCCATCTGCATTCAGGTTTCCGTTTGGGAATTTCTATTTAAAGATGGATAAATAATGGTTCAGTTTTTTCTCATTGATTTCCATAGACTTGCAATGGTGTCTGTAAGTATCTTGTGTTAGATGTTCCATTACTTGAGCAAATAGTCAGATGGCTATAAAATAATGAAAAATGGAAATTCAAAACAAAAAAAGGAAAGCAAAGAATGTTTTATTTTAAAGGATTCACTGAAGTAGTTATGAAAAAGAAAGATGGTGCACCTTCTGCTTTGTACCTGCTTTCAGATCCCAGGTCAGTGGTCTCCAACCTGGGGCCCAAGCCTTCTAGGGGGCCCTTGGCTGGCCCAAACCATGCACCAAACTAAGGCTGGATTCACACGACCGGTGCCCGCCGTACCGTAGCACGGCGGGCACACGGCAGCGCGTGGGGAGAGGAGGACGGGGAGAGCGCTGCTCACCCCCGCCCCTCTCCATAGGGATATATGGCGCACGGCGCCGTATGCCCAGAAAAAATAGGACATGTCCTATTTTTTCACGGGGCACGGAGCAATACGGTGCCGCACGTGTGTGGCACCGTACCGCTCCCGTAGGGCGCCGCGCGCCCATTGCCGTCTATGGGGGACGTATATCGGCCGTATATACATTGGCCTAATAATAAGCCTAATAAGGTCCTTCACCCATGAAATCCTCGTACATCTATTCAAGTAATTCATGTATTGATCTATTCTCAATACACATCAACATAAGAGCCATTTCATGACCTTTGAAGGTCTTTCAAAAGTCCCAAAACCACAGATTAAAAGCAGGCAAAAGGGGAGTATCCTCCATTCCTCAAAAAGCTTGATTCCAGTACCATATGTAGTAAGTTATTTCCAGACTTGTAGAGGCTATAATATACATACCACCCAGGGCACATGGCAGTCTTAATCCACCCCTGGCAGATTGGTCTGTGTACTTACCGCTATAATGGGAGTTGTAACTTTGTTCTGTATAATAGTATTGAATAAAGGCTGTTGCATCTTCTATGTGTCTTTGTTCACACAATGTTAACCAATCGTTATCTACCCATGCAGTCCCCATTGTGAAACATGATGGTGTCAGCATTATTCTATGGGTGTAGGTTCACCTTCGAACAGGACAATGGTTGAACATACAACCAAAACTACAGTGGAATGGTTTTTATCAAAGAATATTCATGGGTAAAAAGTACCCAAAAATTGAGCTGTCTCTGGTAGAAGCCTCTTCCTTCATATGGCTGCACTTTTTCCTTTTCCTAAGCAGAGGATATTTCTCCTGACATCTATAAACCCAACTGGGGAAATGACTTAATAACTTACTGGCCAGGTTAGTGCTGTAAAGAACATAATCGTCAAGATCACCAAAAAGAGCCAACATACCTGCTATATAGTTGCATGTGATCTGCTCTACTAACAGCTTCTTATTATAATGTCTGCTCCTGATCCTCATGGCCACCGGGATTGGACCTAGTTGAAGATGTGCTCAGCTTTCTTGGGTCACTTGAGGATTAACCTGTCTAGATTAATTAACCTGTCCTGCTTTACACCAGTCGATTAATTAACACAAGAGAAAGTTTTAACGAAAAGTTGCTTCTGTCGTCACATATCCATGAAAGTGATCCTGACAAATTAAACAAATACTAAAACATTTGGGCCTCATGCACAAAACAGGCAACAGGCCCTGTTGCAGCCCATTTCGGCCAGTGGACATTGGCGGGACACTGCACCGTGACCTAACCGCAATGAGCATGAGGGCTAAGACAGTATGTATAACTAGCAGTATACAAATGTCATCTAAGAGGGAATCTAACACAAAAAATAATTGCTTACACAAAAACTCTAAGCTTATAGATTCACAATCCCTGTGCTGGGCCTTCTAAAATCTCATCGACAGCAGCTTTCTCTAGTTTTAATTACCCGTCTTCTAATTAACAGTAGGAAATGCTCTCCCGGGAGGCCACTGCCATCAATTAACATAGGTTGGCTATATAACCATAGTGTTAGCTTACCTCCCTGTGCATTTTATCATTCTATTTACTGGATTGGTGTCTGGATAAAAGCACTAGGAGACTTCATCATTTGTTCATTCTCATACCCTACTGCATATTTGAGTTGACACCTCAACTCTAACTCAATCATGGGATGGCAGCAGAGGACTACTTTACGCTCAATATGCAGCCGTACTCTTCGTCATACTAGTGCTCATGGGGTGCCAAACATCATCCATTCACAGAACCGCTGGAGGAGCTGCTGTTGGGCGGCTTTTGTTCTTCTGGTATTGGGCTGTATGTTATGGCAGTGCAGTCAGTTGACAGCCACCTATCTGCAGTATCCCACACAAGAGAAGGTGACGCTGGTGAACAGTGCCCGGCTTCCATTTCCAGCCATTACTTTTTGCAATCTTAACCGTGCTCGCATGTCCCAGCTCAATGGATCAAGATACAAGGCTCTGTATGACCAGTTGTCATTGATGTCAGATCATGAATGGGAAAATCACCTCTTGAGTAATACCAAGGAGAGGAACTTTGCATTTGCCTTGTCTCAGCTAAGTACCCAGGAGCAGATGGCTTTAGGTCACCGACTAGAAGACATGCTGATTTCATGTGTCTTCCATGATATGTCCTGCAATGAAAGGTCAGCAAATACTATGCTCTTCCTTGGAACCATATACAACATAGAATATAGAACATTCTGCTATGCGTTATGCTTTCTTGTATTGTGCCAGTAATAACTTATTTGCTGATGAAGGATTGTATGTACTTGTTAGTCTGTCAATCACTGTCTGGAGGGTCAGTGGAGGTGGAGTTAGCTTTCTACTCATAGATACAGCCATACCATGTGCCTGATGTACTTTCTGAGTGTTGCTGGTAGCAAAGATTTTTAGTTGAAGCTACTAAAATGTAAGTTAAAAGTTAGCTTTGTATACATTGGGAACTACATTGGGAAGGTAGTTTACTATGTTGCCAGATACATTTTTAGTTATTGATTTATTATATCGCTATCTATAGAATGGTACACTTTTGGAGATTATAGGAAAATACAGCACATGAAAGAGTGGCATGTAATTTAAATATACACACAAGTTCTAGAAAGACTACATATTTTATTATACATTGATATATACTGAAACATGTCACAGTTCACTCTCTATCCTCTGCAAGATCCCTTTAAGGAATTGTGTCAGAAGAACAGATGCTTCCATGTTATATTGCCTTCTCACGTTTAGTGCATATGAAGAAGAGGTTAAATATCCCTATAATGTTCTTTTTACAGCTTCTTTACTCCTTTTTTGAATCATAAGCTGGGGAACTGTTATACCTTCAATGGACCAAGAAATCAGTCAGCAAAGAGGGAACCAGAGGTCCTAAATGCTACCAAGGCTGGCTTCAGTTATGGTGATGTCATAAGTTTTTTTCCCCTAAATCTTGTGTGTCATAGTAAATTTTTTGATGTTTTTTGATGATTGTCAGATAAGAGGATCATTTATTCTAGGATATTTTGGCTACAGTTGTATGCAGTAGAATTAGTGACCGTAGATCTATCCTGCAAATTATAACTATGATTAAATCTAATGGACCACAAAGAGATCTCTTTTTTAAGTATTTTATTGTATATACTCTGTAGATATATACTGACTGCTCATCTGCTATTGGCAGGTCTGACAATGGAGCTTTTTATTGAGCAAGAAGAGTATGTGAGTAGCCTGAGCACAGCTGCTGGATTGAGAGTGGTCCTACATGGGCAAGGGAAGATGCCATTTCCTGAGGATGAGGGAGTAAATGTTCCCCCAGGTCAAGAGTCTGACATTGGTGTGGTGAAGGTAACACATTGATGTATAATAACATACAGCATAGAGATTGGAATTCCCATACAATGTAACAAAATGCTACTCCCTGATTCTCATGATCCTTTGATTTAGATACTGTCAACATTTCCTATACTTTCCAATCCATGAAAAATATATAACAGAATATATATGATAAAATCGTTATGTCTTTTGTTGTACAAAAATAAATACTGCATGCTTTTATAATACTCATCTGTGGTGACATTCCTTTGTTTGGAGTTACAAACCATCATCAGGATTTCCTATACGACCAACTGGGTAAGATGTCACAGATAAATATACTTAGTCAAACGGCAATTACTTGCTGCGAAAATAAAAACCCTGATAAAATGTGCAAAAAAAGCTGTTACAAAGCACCCTAATACCAGGTGCTAATGCTGGGTCTGGTATGATATGGGAATCTGAGATATATCATTTATTGCATATGTTTACTATATACGGCATATAAATATATAGTATATACATATATATAATGGTGCTAAAGGTTTATATTTATCCGTGCAGATAACATTTATATAAAGATATATCATAATGAATCGGCATCAGCACAAGTAGTTCTGATAAATTATATTATTAACATATAATTATTAATGGTAATCTCTCTAATTGTAAGGTTCACGTGAAACGTTTACAGGAACCATACAGCAGTAGCTGCAGCAGCGGCCAGGACATCAGAAACTATTACGCTGATGTTTATGGTACAGACTACAGTAGAGAGGTAGGTATGATCTGGAGACCTTCTTATTGTTACTTATTGTTGTATAGAAGTCTTTATACTACTGTATTTTGTACTAGATCCTTAAGGATATCGATTATCAGCAATTTCCAGCATTACTTATAGTGCTTCATTTATTATCAGTGTATAATATATATATATATATATATATATATATATATATATATATATATTTAAAATATGTACATTTTCAGCCAAAATAACTTCTGTTCTAAATAAGTTCTGTCCTGGAACATCTACGTTTTTCAGAGTTTGTAGTCTTGGCTCTTTTGGGCTATAAGATGACGACATCCAACAAATGAGAATTTATTTGGTGCTCAGTGGGAGGACATTTTCATGGACAAAATATTGTGAATAAGAATATACTTTGTACTGATAATTGTCCAAATTGCAGTCTCTCAGCTTGGGATGTGATATGGTCATATGCTTACGTTATTTGTTTCTCATTTTTAACTTCTGTTTGCAGAGGTCATATTGTTCACCCTGTAATTGTCATTCATGGGCTAAACTGGAATTTGTCTTTTGCCAACAATAGCCAGCAGCCATGAAACTTCCAAGTAGTGCGAGCTAGAAGGGCCAGACTACTAATAATAAATATTAAACGAGCAAATAGTCGCAATTCCTTGAGCACAGCCAGGAACTGTGACTATTTTCACCCTTATGCCACCTTCATGAAAATTGCACATGGAGAGGCATGAAGGGGGCACCTGCGCACTAGCTACACCAGTGCCAGTAATTGGTGAAGGCTGTAGCACAACTCTGAGACTTGCAGGACCTAACGTAGAGCTGTTTCCCCCTCTAAGGCTGCAGAATTATCTGTTTTATGTAGGTTTAAACATAAAATAATAGTTCATTATTATAAATAGTTAATTAACATTATATTGCTATTAATGTGCATAGGTTAGGCTTTCCATCTACTGTAATTTTAAGAATGACCAGTCAACTTTTGACCCAGGGAAGTAAACGCTTCTAGATTTATATTCTTACCCAACCTGATGCCATGTAAGGGCAAAACCAGATCTCTTGGAACTGAAGCTACTGCCGATGCTGGAGAAGAAGGAAGCTATAAATCCAGCTAAAAGCATATTTGTATGTTTGAAGTCTAGTTGTGTATATAGTGTGTTGTGCAGTTGTGTACATTTACACTTGTCCTCAGGCGTGCAAGAAGAGCTGTGCTCAAGCCAAGATGATCAGGAACTGTGGCTGTAGAATGTGGGAGTTCCCGGCACCCCCTGGGTTGGATGTACCTCTGTGTAATATCAGTGAGCCTTCCGTGAGTAAGTATATATTTCCCACAAACTGCAGCCTTGCTAGGCTACATAACCCATGGGTAAGACCACCCAGTAACCTGATGCTTTCTCTAACCAGATAACTGTGTGGAGATGTATGAGTATAAACTATCCCACGACCAACTCAAATGTCACTGTCCTCTTCAGTGTGAGTAAGTATCATCTGCAACAAGACGGATTTTTCAGATTATTCACAGTATTCATATTGTTCTGCATGATACATAACATGGGTGGAAAGTATAATGTGAAAGGCAAGATGAGAGCATTTGTAGAACAAAGAATAGATTATTCCTAAAAAAAATCAATTCAAAAAAGTGGAGTCTTTTCTCCCGTGTAATAGAATTCTGAAATTATGACAATAACAATGACTGTCACTGTCCTTCTCTCAACAGTGAAGAGATTTTTGAACTTACACTCTCTTCATCCCAATGGCCCAGCAACACCTACCTGGTAAGTTTCCCCATGGACAGCAAACATGAAAGTAACAGTATCTAAGCCACAGAAAATTCACATTTAAAAGTAATTATTACAATCATTGATTTATAATGTAGATTCATAGGTGCAACTACTAGCTGTTATGGTTCCCTACACCTAAATGAAACTAGACATTTTGAGATCACTATGGATCCTAAAACATCATACAGTGGTTTGGACAACTAGAGGTTATAAGAACTTAATGAAAGGAGGGAAAAACAAAAGTGATACACAGTAGTTGTAAGCTCATCATGTCCTGACCTTGTCTCCTGCTGAAGTTGCCCATGGATTTTGCTATGGAGATCTATACTAGCTTGTTACTGTTTAACTTAGGTGTTTCCAGATATATACTGTTATATAGTGTATGTTACTGACAGGGAATGCCGAGAATGTAGTAAAGCAATATTAAATGATTCAGTAAAAATTCATTAAAGGCATAAACATAAAGGCATTTTACAGTAAGAGTGAATATATATGATCTGCTACACATTCTTTTAGGTGCAAAATGCTTTCACAAGTATTTAACCCCTTCATGGTGTGCAACGGATATATCCGCCGCAGAGCCATGAAGGGTGTATGAAGAGGGCTCAGGGGCTGAGCCCTCTTCATACAGAGATGGGCTTTGCTTTGTTAGACCCATCGCTAACAGATTGCGCCTGGTAACCCTTCTTTTCACTTAAAATGTGGCGCCGCAAGGTTGCCATGACAGTGGCTCATTGTAATGAATCATATGCAAAAACGCCATACACTGTAATACAGTAGTATTGTAGTATATGGTAGGAACGATCTGACCAAAAGTTTAAAAATTTAAAAAATTAATAAAATATAAAAAATTTAAATCACCCCCTTCCCCTAGAACTGATATAAAACATAATAAACAGTAAAAAACACATTAGGTATTGCCGCGTCCCAAAATTCCTGATCTATCAAAATATAAAAACGGTTATTGCCGACAGTGACCTCCAAGACGAGAAATGGCCCCCAAATGTCCGAAATGCACCTTTATACCTTTTTACATGACATAAAAAATGTAATTAAAAGTTATCAAAATGTCGCACAGACCTCAAAATGGTAGTAATGAAAACGTCATTCACAAAAATGACACCTCACACAGCTCCGTGTGCCAAAGTATGAAAAAGTTATTAGCGTCAGAAGATGGCAAAAAAAATTTCTTTTTTGTACACATTCGTTTATTTTTTTTTTCAATTTTTCACATTTGGAATCACGGAAAAGTAAAATTTGTTATGCACAAAATAAGCCCTCACACAGTTCTGTACATGGAAAAATAAAAAAGTTATGGATTTTTCAAGGTAGAGAGCGAGAAATGAGAAAAAAACCCTGCGTCCTTAAGGGGTTAAGAAGTTTCTGCACCACAATTGTGTTGCACACGACCGTTTTGTGGCACAGCTGCACTTTGTTTAACGTGACAGTGAATTTCTGCACTGAAGGGGACGCTCTGTGTTAATGGTTCACCAATAAAAAAGTGGTGTACAGGCGGTCCCCTACTTAAGACCACTCAACTTACATACGACCCCTAGTTACAAACGGACCTCTGGATGTTGGTAATTTGCTGTACTTTAGTCCTAGTCTACAATGCTCAGCTGTAACAGTTATCACAGGTGTCTGTAATGAAGCTTTAGTGTTACTCCTGGTTCTTATGACAATCCAATATTTTTAAAATCCAATTGTCACAGAGACCAAAAAAGTTCTGTCTGGGATTACAATGATAAAATATACAGTTCCGACTTACATACAAATTCAACTTAAGAAAAAAACCTACAGACCCTATCTTGTATGTAACCCGGGGACTGCCTGTACTCTGTTGGGATAGTGCAGGGAGCTCCAGATTCATGCAGAATGTGTGCCAGAAATCCTGAATCTGGCGCTTCATGCACTATACACAGGCAAACTGCAAAATTAAAAAAAAATTAAAATCACTCCCTTAACCGCATAAATCATATATAAACAAAATCATAAACATGTTAGGTATCAGTGTGTCCTAAAAGGCCTGACCCATCAAAATATGAATATAATTATCCAATGATGTGAACGCTAACACAAAAAATAGTCCAAATAACTAAATCAACACATTTTTTAATATTTAAAAATATGAATAAAAAGTGATGAAAAGGTAGTAAATTTGAGTAAATGTTAAACATACATAACAAAAAGATATAAATTTGATGTCTCCATGATGGTGCCAACTCAAACTATAAAAGGGAGGAGTCATTTGGATGGCGTATTGAAAGCTGTTAAAACGAAGCCTGTAAGAAAATGTTTTTTTTTCATTTTTTGACCAGTTCTATGGCATTTTAGGATTTTTTTCCCCTAGCTTTATAGTACGCAGGAGGAGGAGGGTCACAGCTGTTGCAGACATCCTCCCTATCTCTCTATCCTGACCATGTGCAGTATCACAGAATGTGAGATTACTGCCAAGTGACAGTCAGGGATATATTGATAAGGCGGGGGGCATAAGCTAGTTGCATAGGAGGGCAGCACAGGCATCACACAACTGTAGAGAAGACCAGCTTCACTCCCAGGGCTAATATAGAAACTACAAATTCTGAATTCCACTGGCTAGGGGCCCATTTAGGGTGCCCTTGGCAATTGCCCAGTTTGCTTCCCCCTAACGTGACCCTGGTTATAGACAACTATCATCGCTCCTCAAATTAGTTATAGGCCCAGATTGGCAGAAACCCATAGCTGAGTTGTAAGCTATAGACACAGATTGGCTGTGATCCACAACTTAGTTATAGGATATAGCCACAGATGAGGAGTGACCCATGGCTTATTTGTAAGTTATAGACACAGTTTGGTGGTGACCGGTGGACTCGTAGTACCGTATATACTCGAGTATAAACCGACCCGAGTATAAGCCGCGGCCCCTAATCTTACCACAAAAACCCAGTAAAACCTACATTTTTTTGCTCGAGTATAAGCCGAGTTTGGGTTTTCAGCACATTTTTTTGTGCTGAAATACTAGGCTTATACTCGAGTATATATGGTAAGTTATAGACAAAGATTGGCAGTTATCCATTTTCCAGTTATCTAGTTTCTGCCCTGACAATACCGTTGGTTAATATCGGACTCCAATCTTTCTATCACCATAGTGTGTGTAAGTGAGCACCACTTTTCATTCTTGAATTATAAAGGCATTTTATATGTTTATCTGGCAAAACACAATGGGGAGACTTATCAATCTGATTACAAGAGATTTTTGTCAAAAATTAAATGCCTTGCCCTACAAATATATAACTGAAGTCATAATATCTATCTATTAGAACTCCTTCTCAAAGCGTCTAGAAAGCAGAAGAGGCTATCAAGACATGCAAACCATCAGGTAAAGCTTAAAACCATTATTCTTCTAATACTCAGATCTATTTATGTAAATACATTCATTATTTTTCCCACTACCTATATAGATGGTGACATTTTAGTGAGACATATTCCAATAATGCTAGTAACACTTTGGGTGTTTGACGCCGTGACAATCTTCTCATCCCTAATTCATTATTCTCTTCTGTAAATGGAGGGGAATAACAGAATATTATCAGGAGGTATCACTTCCAGGGGTGGATTAAAGGGAACCTACCACCACGATTCTACCTATAAAGGTGGAAAGGGTGGTAGGTGGATGTATGGGATGTGAGGATAGCCCTTTTTAGAGCTAATCCTCACGTTCCCGCTATCTTTTAGAAAACGTTATTGCCCTAATATGTAAATTTTGTAAAGCAGCTACTGGGGCGTGGAGTAGCCGGACATGAGGCTACACGTCATGGCTACTCCACACCCCAGTAGCCTCTTTACTCTTCCTACCCTGAGATCTTCGCTGTGCAGCTCCTCGTAGCTGCGTGCCCTCATCCAAGAAGCCGGAATTCTGCGCATGTGCAGTAGCTTCGGTCTCTGAGCCATGGCCGCGCAGCTGTAGGCCTGTACATGCGCAGAACGCCGGCTTCCAGGTTCCCTTTAAGACTGCCATGGGTCCTGGGCTGTGTGAATATTATGGCACCTACAAGTCCAGAATTCATATCCTACATTTGGTACTAGCGTCAAGCTTCTTGGGGAATAGAGGTTGTGTCTTTTGTGTGTTCTTTCAATTTGCGGTTTCAGGACTTTTGGAGGACCTTTAAGTGTATTGAGGGCAGGAACAGATGTACGAGGATTCACAGGTATTTCTGAATAAAAAGTTGTTTTGGATGCCCATTATGCATAATTATCCACTACTGATGATTTCTAACATGTTTTGCTTTGTTACTGGATAGACCTATATCCTACAGAACAGAATCATTAAGTGAAATCTTCTCTAGGTATGAAACAGATTTACCCTGCTCTTCTTTACAGTTTGATGCTAAAAGGCAGTTTAGGTTGCGCGAGTGGGAGAACCTAAACTGGGTTAGCACCAGGAGCGTAACTTGAGGGGGTGCAGAGGATGCGGTCGCAACCGGGCCCAAGAGGCTTTGGGGGCCCATAAGGTGTCACTTTCCCATATGAGAAAACTATTACTATAATCCATACATTATAGTCGGGGGCCTGGCACAGACTTTGCACTGGGGCCCATCAGCGTCAAGTTATGCCACTGCTTAGCACCCAAACTTTTGTATTTGTCTAAGCCTAGAAAAGCATAGTTTAGCCTTGTGGTCCAACCTGCTGCATGTTATGCTGACAACTAGCAAAATTTAGTTGGCCCTTTAGAGAAATAATAAATTAGACACCTGTATTACTCCATCTTTTAATTTCCCATTTGTTCCTATAAAGTTTAAGAATAAAACATTACTAACCAAATATTAGAGGGACAAAATGTGTTTACTTCATACAAATAAATCAGTGGAAACAAATCCAGGCTCCTCCATAATGTCCTAAAATATATAGGTCTGTCCAGATTGTATTTATTGTTGACCTGTGTTCCTGTATAATATAAAACATGTACGGTAATAATAGTCACCATTTAAAGCAGTGCACTACAGTGAAGAATAAGCTACTGATAGATTTACAGACCGTCTCTCTATGGAGCATCTGACTAAATACAATTTATTAATACAGGCATCTGGCAAAGGCAGAATAACAAATGTTGTATTGCAAAATATAGTTATTTCAGTCAACAAACATGAATCATTTCTGTATATGAGTCATTTTGATGGCAGGAGAGCACTTTCCTTCTTACATGCTGGGCTGCACACTGTCAAATGGATGGACAGGAATTTATGGGGGAAAGAAAGATGGAGCAACTGGATAATCCCTAAATACCATTTTCATAAAATAATACTACGGAAAAAATAGTAAATTGAAAGATGCAGAAATATGCCTGTTCCTGTACAATAACTAAATACATTTTACCAAATTTAGTGGGGCTCATTTACTAAGGGTCCGAATCGTGCAGCATTTTCGTCGGGTTTCCCGAATATTTCTGATTTGCGCCGAATTGCCCCAGGATTTTGGCGCATGCGATCGGATTGTGGCGCATCGGCGCCGGCTTTCACACGACAGAAATCGGGGGGCATGGCCATTGGAAAGCCCGACGGATTCAGAAAAAACACGGAATTTTTTTTAAAAAAATTGTGTCGCAAGAATAGCACTCACATACACCGGGACAAAGAAGGTGAACTCCGGCGGACTTCAGCGCAGCAGCGACACCTGCTGGATATCGGGCGCACGACCTTAGTGAATCCCAGCAAGCTCCAAATCAACGTCGGACAACGCGCCGCGGGATCGCAAATGGACCGGGTAAGTAAATGAGCCCCAGTGTATTTTGCTGGTTATGCCAGAAGAATAAGTTTAGATATGTTGATATACCCATAGGATTCTACAAGTTAGATATGTACTACATGTTTCCTTATATGCTTCACTGGAGTTTTGGCAAGAAGGATCCACAGACAGGGTCAGCTCTAGGTTTCAGTAGGCCCCTGGGTGACAGAGCCTCAGTGGGCCCCTTTGCAGTGAACACACCTGTCAGGATTCAAAATTCAGCAACTAAAAGTCTCCTGTCCTAAATCATTCCCTAGTTTTTTAATACCAAACAAGTTATTTTATATAAAGACCCCCTCACCTCCTATGTATTCATTAGATAAAGCCCACCTTACCCCTATGGATTTCTTATGTACAGCCTTATGTGGGCAGCCCCAGCACTTGTACCGGTATGGGCAGTGCAATACCGAGGCAGCACATCTTCACCTTCTTCTCTGTACTAGAGCCTTTCTCAGGTTGAAACATTAAAAACAGCCCATTACTGTTTTTACAGAAGTTTATTATGCAATTAATTTGTATTGATTTTCCAGGGATAATGTCACATACAGATGTAATAAATTACATTAAGGCTACATTCACACTACAGTATGGGGGACGTATATACGGCCGACGTATATGCGGCCGATATACGTCCCCCATACACTTCTATGGGCTCACGGCCCTGTACGGGAGCGGTACGGTGCAGCTAACGTGCGGCACCGTACCGCTCCGTAGCCCGGGGAAAGATAGGACATGTCCTATCTTTCCACGTATTACGGCGCCGTGCGCCATTACTTTCTATGGAGAGGGGCGGGGGTGAGCTGCGCTCACCTCCTCCTCCTCTCCCCGCGCTGCCGTGTGCCCGCCGTACTACGGTGCGGCGGGCTCACGGCAGTGTGAATTTAGCCTAAGAAGTATGATTTCCATTTGTCTGATTACAGTCATTACAGGAAATATCAATAAGTCATGGAAACAGGAATAGTATAAAACAGATAACTAAAAGAACTGTAACTTGGCGACAGTTGAGGTTGTACAGTAACATGAAGGCATATATGTATTACATAATTATACATTAATGGTATTATACGTCGAGCTTAGCCATATATCCCAGTTGTTTAAAAAATTTGGGACCTTGTGTAGACAATGAGCGATGTTTTTTTCATACAAACAATTTTCATTTATTGAGCTAATAACTTCGGCGAGAGGAGGGGGGTAGGGTTTTTCCAATATTTAGCAATTTTGATTTTGGCTGCAATTAGTACATGACTGATTACTGTTAGGTGGGTGTGTGGGAAGTCTTCCATGTCTATGAAGAAGAGAGCTTGAAGAATTGATATCTTTACAGGAAAAAGACTTATTTTAGTTAATAAAGCATTGATAGCTTCCCAAAAAATTTTTATGTGATTGCAGATCCACCATATGTGTAGCATGTCGGCGTTCTCGCTCTGGCAGCGCCAGCATGTTTGGGTATTATCCGAATAAATTCGTGCCAGTCTGTGGGGCGTGTAGTACCAGCTGTATCTTATCTTAATGGAGTTTTGTAGGTGGTTAATACATCTGGATACTTTGGGGGGAATTCTGAACGCCTGGAGCCATTGTTCCTCACTTAGTGTCATGTCTAGTTTGTCAGACCATTTATTTAGATGGGAATTTATGGCCTTTGAGTGAGTCTCGACTAGGAGCTTATAAAAGGTAGATAACCCTTTTGATTTGGACTCTGGGTCTAGTAAAAACTTTGTTATGTCCGTGTTTACTGAGCTAGAACTGAATTTAGCTTTGTTGAGAGCTGTTTTAATTTGCTGGTATTGTAGCCAGTTTATTCCTGTTGTTTGGGTATCCAAAGATATTGATTCCATTGGTTTTAACTTTCCGGATGGTAAAATAAGATCTCCCAGGTTCCCTGAATCTTTCCTCCACCAATGTATAGGTCCCAAGTTATGTATACCTGCAGACAAACTATTAATTGGAACATCTTGTGGGACTATATTTAGGATTTGAGTTTTTGAGAGAGATATCCATACGTCAGCCATTGCTGATATAGCTGCTAAAGGGTGTTTAGGCTGGGAATTGAGGACCGTTAAGCTGTATAGGTATGCTTTAATGTCTTTTGTTGGGGCTTGATTGTTTTCTATGTTAATCCAATGTTTATTAGTATCTGGGGACCAAAAGAGTTTTAATTGGTCTAAAATGCTGGCCTTATAGTATTGTATTACAGATGGGCAGCCTAGTCCGCCTTTATTTATTGGTTGGATAAGTATATTTGCTTGTATACTGGGTTTTTTGTGTTTCCAGATATAGGACCAGAGGAGTTTGTGCAATGTTTGGAGTGTTTTCAGAGGGGTTGGGATGGGTAAATTACGGAATAGATATAAAATGGATGGTATTATACACATTTTAACTGTAGCTATCCTCCCAAACCAAGCTAATTCAAACTTGTCAAAGTTTTCTAAGTCTTTTTTAATCTTGCTTAGGAGGTGTTTGTAATTAATGTTAAGTGTTTCTTTGTGTGGAGATGTTAAAGGACACCTGTCATCAGGTCTGTGTCACTAGTCCTGTCACCTCTACCTGTTGGAGCAGCTCACAAGGATCCCATCCCAGCCTTTATCTAGTTATTTCATACATTATTCATTGTAAAATCATCTATTTTTTATCATGTAAATGAGGCTGGTCACATGGTCAGAGGCAGTGATGTCACCACTGTTACCCCTCCCCTCTCCTCCCCCTGCTCATGTCTGTGTGTAATGTATAGTAAAGCATGGCTGGTGTGTGTGCTGCTTCTGCTGACATGCTGCATCCTCCTATACACAGGTGAGAGACACAGACATCAGCTACACATGTACCTGACATGTTCTGCTATAACATGGCTGCCTGGAGCTGCTGTATCTCTCCTATACACACACACACACATGCACACACAGGCTGCAGGGGGCGTGGCCACCAGCACCAGGAAGCACATCATTATACAGCCTCACATCATTATACAGGCTGTCAGTCATGCACTGGGGGTGGGCTGTGCCTCCCACTCATGAATAAGGTGGACAGCTTGAATATGCTAATGCTTCATT
Organism: Engystomops pustulosus; assembly: GCA_019512145.1. NCBI lineage: Eukaryota > Metazoa > Chordata > Amphibia > Anura > Leptodactylidae > Engystomops > Engystomops pustulosus. The sequence continues at coordinate 171,736,598 of CM033644.1, forward strand.
GGACATTTCACAGGTCATTTGCATACAGCTTTAGGACCTCATTGCTTAGGTTTACAGGCATGCAGAGGGACAATAAAGGGATAGAGGCAATGCTCTCTAATGGCAATTTATGAAAATATATTTAGTTTAGGGGGGTTATTTTGCATGACGGGTTCTCTTTAACTTAAAGGGAACCCGTCACCACTATTTTCACAAATACAGGTAGTGGCAGGTTCCTATAGAGCCCTAGTAACTATCTGACCTCCTGCTTTTAGCTAAAAATTGTTCCCCTCAGATCCCCATAAAATCAGAGTTATAATCTTGCCTGGTATCTATGCAGCTTTGGAGCGAGTCCACGGGGGGCGTGGCCTAATGTCAAGTGACCAGGGTGACATCATCAAAGGTCCTTGAGCTACTTAATATGAAAACTATACCCCATGTACATATCTGACCACATAAAACCATCACAGCAGCCTCCATGGACTTCTACTCCTCTCCATGCAGCCTGCTGTGATTTCATGTGATAAAATATGCTGTGATTTCATGACATATATGCTTAGTGTACAGTTCCCAATGCTACAAAAGCTATAGGACCTGCGATGATGTCACCCTGGTCACATGACATTATAGCAGCATACAGAGATAGGGATGGGGAGGAGCTTCTGGATTCAGCCCGAGGAGGCCACGCCCACCTGGACTCCATGTAACCATGCTTAGTTACCAGATAAAACTATAAAGTTGAATATATGGGAATCTCAGGGGCATAATTTTTAGCTACAAGCAGGGTGTCAGATAGTTACTAGAGCTCTATAGGAACCTGTTACTACCTGTATTTGTGAAAATAGTGGTGACGGGTTCCCTTTAATTCCCAGATAGGTGATATTTGAGGCTTCCCACTGGAATTTATATTTTGACTTGAGAAATTTAACTGTTAAAGGGGATATGCCCATGTTTAACACTTGGCATTTTTATGTATTTAATTTGTAATATCATACCTGACTATATTTTCCAATGATTTGCATTGCAGCTGGTAATGATTTGGAGGGATTCGAGAGAATTAGAATGGTGTCATCTGCAAATAGGCCTACTTTGTGGTCTGAGATTCCTATGTTGATACCTGTGATTTGTGGGTCGCTTCTAACTAATTCTGCCAAGGGTTCAATAGTCATTATAAATATTAATGGGGACAAGGGGCACCCCTGTCTTGTACCATTTGTTATTGTTATTTTTTCTGATAAGAATCCTTCACTTGTGCAGATGGTTTGGAATAGAGAAGCATTATGCTATCTAGAATATTGCCTTTTAGGCCAAATTTCTTTAACGTTGCTAACATAAATTTCCAATGGACCCGATCGAACGCCTACTCCGCATCCAAAGAAAGGAGCAGAGAAGGCGTTCGTCGGGTCTCCGCTATTTGAATTATATCTAGGATCCTTCTAGTGCTGTCTAGTGTTTGTCTTCCTTTAATAAAACCGGTTTGGTCGTTATTGATGACCAATGATAAAATGGAGGATAATCTAGTGGCTATAATTTTTGCATAGATTTTTAAATCTGTGTTTAATAAAGAGATGGGCCTAAAATTCATTGGCCTGTCTGGGCTTTTACCGGGCTTTGGTAGGGTAATGATTAATGATTGTAACATTTCATCTGGGATTTCTTTCTCTTCTATTATGGAGTTTAGGGTTTTCAGAAGGAAGGGTTTCAAGATGCTGTGAAAGGATTTGTAGTATTCGTTTGTGAGGCCGTCTGGACCTGGTGCTTTATTGTTTTTTGTTGTTTTTTTGGTTGATAATGTAGGGGATTTTTTGTTTGGAGCTTCTATTTTTGATTCTATTTATTATGCAATTGTATCTTGTGCTCTTCTTTTTGTGTTTCCCCTACATCCATTGATGGTATGCCAGTATCTAATCCATAATCTATCTTATAAAACACTTGAGCATATAATTGTTTTTGAAGTTGATTTTTTTATTAGATTATAATCTAATAATTATTTGATCCGTTTCTTTAGTTTCCAAAAATGTCTATGGAAGGCAGGACCATGTATGAGTTTAACAACTTTTTTTGCAATATTAATTGAAATTCAGGGCTCTAGTTACTGTGAAAGGGATATTGTTGTTCAATACACATATATCTTACCTATTGATATTGAAGAAAAACATTTATGTTGCTATAAAAAGTGGTGGAAAACAACATGATGACATTAATGGGATTTGCTAATGTTTTTTCCTTCTTTGTTAGAGACAATGTAGTGAAGGTCGTGGTGTATTATCAACAGCTAAATTATGAACTCATAGAAGAGGTCCCTTCAATGCAGGTAAAACTCAAAATTTTCATGAATGGATGGACTCACATCTGCTGGTACACTCATGCTGGTACAACCATGGAAAAAATGCAATAAAAGAATTTATAAATTGATTCTGTTGAAATGAAAAATGATTATCGATCCGGGCTTGCTGACCATACACTCGTGTATAAGCCATGTTTTTCAGTGCAAAAAAATGTACTGAAAAAAAACCCACCCACACCTCGGCATACACACAAGTGTATAAAAAAAAATAAACTTACATACTCACCTTCCGATGCTCCCTGATGCTCCCCGTGGCTCCTCTTCTATTCCATCGTAGTAGAGCATCATTGCACTCTTTCTGCATAGCATACTATGAAGCACTGCCAACGTCATAGTGTTTGCCAGCAGGCAGAGACGTGTCTCGTGAACACCATTACCAGTGAAGAGAAGAAGGAAGAGAAGCCACGGAGAGTGTCAGAAGGTATCAGAAGGTAAGCTTATTGCTTTACACACCAAGAGGCTGCAGGGTATTTCATTAGGGGGGCAGCAGGGCATTGTATTATTGGGGGGCTGCAGGACAATTTATTAATAGGGGGATTGCAGTGCATTTCATTATTTGGTGGGCTGCAAGCCATTTTTTGGGGAGCTGCAGGTCATTTCATTACTAGGGGTCTGCATTGCATTTCATTACTAGGGGGGTTGCAGGACATTTCAATACTAGGGGGCTGCAGGGAATTTTACTATTTTGGCGGCTGCAAGGCATTTTATTTTTTGGGGAGCTGCAGGGCATTTCATTACTCGGGGGGCTGCAGGGCATTTCATTACTAGAGGGCTGCAATTTTATTATTCAGGCGGCTGCTGCAGGGTATTTCATTACAGGGGAGTGCATGAAGAATCTCATCACTTGGGGAGGGCAGTATGGAGCATTTCATTACTGGAGGAGGGCTGCATGGAGCACTTCATTGCCAGGTGTGGCTGTTAGGCATTATATTATTCAGGGAGGGCATGACCAATGCATTTTCCCTCCTAGGCTAATACTTGAGTCAATAAGTTTTCCCAGTTATTTGTGGTAAAATTAGGGACCTCAGCTTATACTCAGGTCGGCTTATACTCGAGTAAATACGATGATAATAATATGTATCAATGGTCCCTATTCTTAGCCAATGACAGAGGTCAGTTCAAAGAAGGCTCAAGCATGTTGGACTTCAAGTTCAGATCTGACAACAGCTTATTCCCCTCAACCTATTCAAAACACTTGCACTCTCAACAAGCAATGTATAGTTACACTCTTGTCACACTCCTATACTAATTGACAGTTTCACAAAAACAATGTATGTGACATTATTGTTATTACCAGTATTGCTGGGGAAGAGTATGTCCTCGTAGCCAATAGGAATTGACAGATTCTCTTTTAATTATTTCCAAAATAAAGAGCTGTGATTTTAAAAATGTAAAATGTATAATTTACTCCTTCTATTTTGCAGCTTGTTGACCTGTTTTCAAGTATTGGAGGACTGGTGGGCCTTTGGATTGGGGTCTCAGTATGTACAGTGGCAGAGTTTTTAGAACTGATACTAAATATTCTGACATTTGTCATTGTATGTATCCCAAAACGAGAAGAAGAGTCTCCGGAGAACCCATACACAATGTCAAACCCTCACCCTGAACCTTTCTCACCAGGGCTTTCTACTGATCAGCGTTTTCTATGGGATTCTGTTGACGACATCTCCAGTTTACTCAGTAATAATGTTGAGATTGATCAAACCCTGCACAACCCCTACCGGAGCTGTGAAACAGTCTGTGATTCCATCTACAATGTGTAGGATACACTAGAAGTAAAGAAAGGGACACACAAGATATGCTATGAACTAAAAAATGAAAGGAAGACAGTAGATGCACATTTTCCCATATATCTTAAATATCATTAAAAAAAATCAAAATAAAAGAATTATCCTAAAATATATGTCACCATTGTGAAGTATAATTTATCTTGGTTTAAAGAGGACCTTTCACTGCCTCACAAATGTGGCCATGAACAGACCATGCTTTAGAGGCTTCTAGAATAAGGGGCAGTTTGCATTTTCTTTCTGGCCCCCACAGCTGCTAACATATCAGTTCTGATTTCTGACCATCTCTAATGTCAGAAAGAAGGTTCTTTAACACAGGAGGGGGCATGTGTTATGCTAATCTTCTCTAATATTGTCCAATCAGTAGCAGACATAGTCAGAGAAGCTGCTGTGTACGTGCACAGTGTGATCTCCCTGTGCTCACCTATCTAACTGCCTGCTGCACGCTCACAGCGCTCACTGTTTGCGTCCCTGCTGCATGCTCACTGTTTGTCCAGCACTTCAGGCAGGACCAGGGGCGTAACTTGAGGGGGTGCAGAGAGTGCGGTCGCAACCGGGCCCAAGTGGCTTAGGGGGCCAATAAAGTGTCACTTTCCCATATGAGAAGACTAGTACTATAAACAATACATCAAAGTCAGGGGCCTGGCACAGACTTTGCACTGGGGCCCATCAGCCTCAAGTTACGCCACTGGACAGGACCCAGGTACACAGAGCAGCAGCAGACAGTAAGATCTTACTTATTTAACATAGGAAAATCATACTGTGGACATACACAACAGCTTCCCCGACTTTATCTGCCACTGATTGGATAGTATCAGAAATGATTATCATAGCAAATTATCCCTCCTCCATTCTAGCATCTCCTTCCTGACAGTGGAAAGGATGACAATGGTCAGATACAAGGAATGTTATCTAGGCAGCCTGTGAGCAGCGGTTGACTTTGAGGTGATTTGGGGGGAATCATGTTGGAATATTGCCTTTCAGTTAAGTTTCTGCTCAACAGTTGTTTCCTGTTGTCAGGGCCCCTAATAATCCAAAAAAAGAAAGGCAGCATCAGTACTCCTTAGAAGTGGAAAGGGGAAAACAAAGATGTGCTTTATTCACATAATAATGCAACGTTTCTGTCAGGGTTCGGGGTCAGTGGACCCTCCGTGGGAGAAGGTACTAGCCGACACCTGGGACCGAAATCTAAGTGGCACCTGGTATTCACCAGAGCCTGCCGCAGAACGGGATGGTCTTGCTGTGGCAGGGTGCCACTGGGTCATTCCACATGTGCGACTACCCCGCAGTGGCAGCCAAGGTTGAGGCACAAACACAGTGGGGAGTCTCATAGTAAAGTTCAGGCAGGCAGAGTCAGGGCAGGAGGCAGAGGTGCAAGGTCAAAGTCCAAATCCGGGGTCAGCATCGGGAGATCAATGCAGAAGGAAATGGGAACACAGGCACACAGAACACACTGGAGCACAGGAACAATGGATCACTGGAACAGGCTGGAACATGGGAACAGATTGGAACACGTTAACAGACTGGAACATGGAAACAGGCTGGAACATGTGTTATTCTGTGAATAACAGATACGTCTTTGTTTTCACCAGACTACCATGGAGTGCTGCTGTCTTTCTTCATTTGTGGACACTTGTCTTGGTACTCGTCACCTGGTTACAGCTGCTACACACACATTACAGCATATGAACCGAATGACTTTACCATGGCCTCATCAGATCACCGAACATGGTTCCAGCAATCCATGTCCTTAGTCTGTTTTCTTCAGCAAACTGTTTGAGGGCTTTTTTGTGCATCAATTTAGAAGAGCTTTCCCATAGGGATGACAGCCATGAAGACCAATTTGATGCATTGTGCGGTGCATGGACTGACACGTGCACTTTAACACTAGGCACATACACTCAACTTCTTTGGTCGGCCATGGAAAAGCCTGTTCTGAGTGGAACCTTTCTCGTTAAACTGCTGTTTGGCTTTGGCTACCGTGAAGCAGCTCATTTGAAGGTTAATGGGTTCTAGTGATCTTCTGAGGTCACCTCCATGAGGTGCCGCGATGAACTTCAAGTGACGGGTATGAATATGCTACAAATCACATGACACCAAGCAGTAAAATTAGCTATTTATAGAAAATTTGACCATTTTCACTTGGGGGGACAGGTGATTCAGTCATTAATTGTTGTGTGTTGAGTTGTTTTCAGAACACACCAAATTTACAATGTTATACAAACTGTACACTGAAAACTTTGTATCAAAGTGTCATATCTTCAGTATCTTCAGTAATTCTGTGCAAAAGGTATATATGATCGCAGATGTGCTGGAGTCATTCAATGCACAGGTGAGCTCACTTCCTACTGATGGGTGACTAATATAATCTTTCTCTGTGCTACAGTCATTGCTTTTCTTTAATTGATCATCACATTTTGAGTGAAATAAAGGTTTTATGTTGATATACTTTTTGTAAGCACAGTGGCTTAGTGGTTAGCATTACAGCCTTTCAGCGCTGGGGGGCTGGGTTCAGGTCCCAGGGTCAACATCTACAAAGAGTTTGTATGTTCTCTCCATGTTTGTGTGGGTTTCCTCTGGGTCCCCCGATTTCCTCCCACACTCCAAAACATACTGGTAGGTTGATTAGATTGTAAGCCCCATTGGGAACAGGGACCGATTTGGAAAGCTTTGTGCAGTGCTGCGTAATTTGTGTGTGCTATATAAATAAAGGAATTATTAATAAATTTTTATTGTAAAACACTGTTCTAGTGGCATGGTGTGCCCCTCACAAAAAATTCACCATATTAATCAATGGAGATTACATTATTCCTGAAACTAAATTAAGCGATCATAAATCGTTCTCTAATTTTGATCTCCAGTGTTTATATTCCAAATGGGTTAGGAAGATTTTACTTTTTCTTTTTATTCATTCCTCTTTATTTATTACAATTGCCGGGGCACATCAGTGCATGTGGAAATGTCTATTGCACAATATAGTAATTTGCCTTGTTATTTGGTGTTTAGTCCTTTAGTCTGTGTCTGCTATACAGAGAATTCCTATTAATATTTATCATTCCATCTTCTGCTTATCTCTCGCTCTGCACCACTGAGCTGGAATGCCAATAGCTGGCATTTCATGTGGTGTAATACAAAATGGTCCAACATAGAGATTGTCACATAAGATGCCATCAGATATCCTGACAACACAAATAAACACAAAGGCCAGTTATAGAATTGTAATGGATTTTGTGTGCGGATTTGTATCTTTTCCAATAGAAATGGATGCACTATTTTCTATGGCTTTTAACTTAGTGTTAATAGAAAAAGCTGAAAGAGGAGCAAATCTTTTTAAAAGAATTCAGTCTGAGAATAGTCGCTGTTCACATGGGAAGATTATATAACATGGTAGATAGGGTGTTAATGTGTTTATCTGCTATTGTTCGGCCCAGCAGGATTGTATTATAGGTAAAGTGCCCTAGTAACCAATTATATTTGTGATGCCATAACTACCAACTACAGGGGTCAGCACTGGACTGTGTTTCTTTTAAAGAGAATTCTTACATATTCTATTATTTTCCTTAATGTATATATATAGATGAGTATTTCAGTAGACCATGGGCATTGTTGTGAGGTGCTGCGGCCAGTTTCATCATATCTGCGCCTCTAGCTTAGTCCTGTTTGACAGTGCCCTGTTCTCAGATTGTAGATTTCATTGCTTCAGGCCAAGGACTTTGTCAAGAAAAGAATAATTTTTTCACAGTCCAGTGCTGTGAGATAAGTAACTTTGTAACAGCTTTTATTTAGATATGAATTGAATACGTTGTTGGATTTTAACAGCAGCGGCAACTCTCTTTTTCATATTGTATTGTCTATATACTGTATGTTTAGGTCATATGTGACTGGGAATCGAACGGATTCCTGCTCCTAGATTAGTATGGATTTAGATAAGTTGGATTCTCTGGCAGCAGAGGAAAAAATGATGTAAGCAATGAAGAATGAAAAGTTATGAAGTTGAAGATGCAGAGAAAGATCAGTACTGGTATGAAAACATACTAAGGTCACACTAAGTACAGAACGGAGGTTTAACGTATCAGTTAAAAATCCCATTGACATCAATGTTAATTTTATCTGAACATAACTGATAACATACAATTTACATTGATATCAATAGGATTTTTAACTAATACATTAAACCTCAGTTCTTTACTTTTTTTTTAAAGGAGGTTAGAAACAGAGGTTTGTATGGCAGTGGGAACTTAGCCTAATGTATGCGTTACAGTATACAAAAATATAGTAAAAATTGGGGTTTTATTTCATAATTAAGAACCAAACTTGTTTAATCCCTTAAAGGGCTATTCCCACGAAAACAAGAGTTTAAAATATACTCAGGATAACAAAATAACACATTCATCAATTCACAGTTATTTTTGCATTTCACAGATATAATTCCAACCTGTTCAATCAGTCCTGGTGTACACAATTTCGGTTACCCCAGATCCGACTGTTAATCTTGTGACTTTATGATCGGGAATTTAGAGAAGGTGGTCTAATCGAATGGCGCACCCCAGAGTGCGCCATTCGATTAGACCACCCTTCTCTAAATACCCACTATATTTCCTGTATCGTTTTTGGCAAACGACAGAAAGGAGATCTCTATCTGAAGGCAGCACCTGCAAAATCTGAACGTAGTGTTGTGTCTACCTTCAGCACAACCACACACGGTGAGCACATTTTCTCTCATACACTGTGACTATTTTCAAAAAAGGTGTCACACTATTAGCGCTCTCTCCCTGTCCTTCCTTGCCACTCTCTACCCCCTAAACTTTATGATCGGGAAGACATATTGTCCTCCTGTCTGATGCTGCACTCAGCTCCTCTCTGCCTCTAGCCCCCACCCTTACATTCCAGGTCGAGTTTACCGTACACAGTCACACACTGACTTCCTGCCCGCAAACCACAGTGTGAGGAGAGTAAAACTACAAGCCACAGACAGATAAGGGTTTAACCAGGGTAGGGGAAGGGAGGGAAAACGGTGTATTTTGTGGCTGAGATGTAGCAGAGCTGAGAATGCAATCGTGTCTTGTATGCAGCTCATGGATCTCATCATCTCTCATCTCTGAGCTTTATTATCTCTCCTTCTATGTGTTAGATACTAGTGAATGTTCAGAAGGTAAATGAAAGTGTAGATAAACCCTGTACCCTGATAATGTAACCACATTGTCAGCACACAGCATCTCACCAAGCACTAGAGGGATCATAATGTATCTGCTTAGAGAGTCCCCACCCACACTTTAAAATTGTCAAGTAAGGAGTTAAAAATTATCTTTATTGTGTAAACATCAATAGGGGATGGAAATTTGGAAATTTCCTTTCATGGGCAAACTCTTTTAATGCTATAGAAGTTGTCTGTTTTTTTACTCCCCACATAACAAAATCAAGTTTTTTATTTTTTTCAGTTATGCCTTTATGCAGGCTTTTTATTATGCTCTTATTCTGATTTTTATTTATAGACTTTATGAGGGCTTGATTCCTGTGACCCCTGAAAGCTGGAAAAAACCTAAAGTGCAGTATGATTGAGACAAAAATGCAGTTGCAGATGCAGTACAATCACATTTATATAGGTTTTGTGGTAATACTTAATTGCACAGAGCTGGGTAAGGCATATTTTTTGGATGAGAAGCTCACTGCTACCAATTTGGCATCTGTACAACTATTCAATCACTTTTAAATCATACTTGGTGGCAAAATGGCAAAACAGCTACTTGGACATGTGGAATTCTTTTCAGATACATCATTTTCCACATGGGATATTCACCCTGGCCCTAAAACTGCAGTTTTATATAAAGTTACAAAGTTTTCCACTGGTATCTACATGCTGTGACATCCTCATTATAGAAATTGGAGGTACCACAGCTGAACGAGTCAGAGCTCCAGGCCCATTAAGCTCTTTATAAGGTGCTGATTATCCTAAAAGATGATGGCATCTCCATCACTTCTCAGTGACATCCATACGGAGTGATAAGAGTTCCGCAGTTATGGAAGAGATTGAGAGTGGGATGTATTCTCTGTCACTGCTGCCATGATCCCACATCCGGCAGCAGGTATGTCAGACCTTCATGTATGAGTAACTGTTGTATAGCTGTTGCTAGGAAAAGCTCAGTAAATCTGTTTTTAGCAGTTAATTAGCAACGTCATTGCCCTACTTTTCCAGGTAGATAAACAGCCACATCATTAGGGCTAGCTCCTAGCAATCTCTTATTAACTTCTTATATCACACTTCTAGTTACTATCCTGATTTATGGTGTAGTAAGTATGGTGAATCCATGCCAAAAAATAATACATTTAAGATATTGCCTTTACCGGACAAGACTGGTCCAGTCAATGGGGGTCTTCTCTGGACCAACCCCCTTTTGCTACTGCAAAGATTGTTCAACATGTAATATTACATTTATCCTGCATGGAATTTCTCTAATTTTCCTTTAGTGTACACAGGCACTGCAGATTCTACCTCACATAAGGGTAAGGCTACATTCACACGTGACGCACCATACCGCTCCGTACCCCGTGAAAAGATAGGACATGCCCTATCTTTTCACAGCAAACGGCACTGTGCGCCATACATCCCTATGGAGAGGGGCGGGGGTGAGCAGCGCTAACCTCCTCCTCCTCTCCCCGCACACTGTCGTGTGCCGCCATGCTATGGTACAGCGGGCAACGGCAGTGTGAATCCAGCCTAAAAAAGTACAGTGTTTTTTCTTTATAAAAGAAGAGTCGCTTCATAGAACCCATCAACTTTAATATGGTCTGTGGGGCCCACTGTGGTGAGGTGCATGATGACCAAACTTGTCCACCTAGGTCTTATCTGGGGCATTGGGGGGAATTTATCATCTACTTTTAAACTTTTGGGTTTAAATATATGAATGAATCAAAGTTTCGACACAGGAAGATTTGGCAGCTAAACTTGTGCTGCATCTGCACCCCACATGCCACTTTTTAGAATAATAATTGGCACAACAAGGCTTTTATATGGGTGGGGGGCTAACAAACTGAATATGAGCTATAGAGCTATTTGATGGCCCTAATTCATTACAAGGCATACACATCTTAATCAATTAGCAGAAAAACTCTCCAGTACAGGAAGCAACCTTATTGCTAAATCCATTGTTCCAGAGGTCCTGTGTATGTTCAGATGTGGTATGTTTGCTTACTTAGGCTGCCATGAAGAGGCTTTCACCTGACAACCCTTCCAAACAAGTCATAGTTCTCTAGCATACAGATAGAAGTATGGAGACCATATTTACCATGGGAAGAATGCTCCATTTACTAACACTTCAGACAAAACATGTAAAGAGCGGGGTCATAAAGGTTTGTTTCATTACCAAAGTTCTTAGGAAACAACCTACAGGTAGTCCCCAACCTTTGAACACACAACTTACAGATGACCCCAAGTTACAAACGGACCTCTCTGCCCTCTGTCACCTCTAGTGAAGTTGGATGCTGGTTCATCACTGAAGTTTAAACCTAGGCTCCACAAGTACGGTGTCTGCAATGAAGCTTTATTCTTAATCCATGTTCCCTTAACAAGCCAAATTTTTCAAGATCCAACGATCTCATAAAATACTTTGTGTCTGGAGTTTAGTAATTTGTCTGCTTTTGTCCTGAACAGAGAGAACTCCTTTACGCCTCCCCGATTACTGCGGCATCTAAGGAGCTGGACAGAGGGAAGAGGATCCCTCTGTCTGCCACACAGCTGCCAATAAAATAATGCCAAAAAGGACATTTCTGTGTAATGTACCTCCTAAAAAATTTAAAGTGATGAAATAGTCAGATGTAACCAAATATGGTACCTAACAAAACTGAATCTCATAAGGCAAAAGAAAATGTACACTACTCTTCTGATGAGAAAATAAAACAAGTCTTCACAAAAACTAGTAAAACAATAGTAAACCATAAAACAAAAACTAAACATATTCTGTATCTCTGTAATGGTATTGACATAAAATACTCAGCATGTTGATAGAGTGAACAGAACAACATTTTTAATTCTCTTTAATTAAAATAAAAGATTTGATCATTGTTGTTTATTATGAAAAACTTACACAAAAAAATGAGGCCAGTGACTAATTTTAGGAAATACAAACCCTCATTTACCTATGTTCACAGAAAAAAAGTTGTTTAAAACAAAACAAACATAAATGCAGCATATTTAAAGTCCAAACAGGGTTGTTATAAAGCCCAGGAACAACTAGGTTTAATAGACTATATGTACGTATAGTGGAAACACTGGACAAATATACTGCATCACTAAGTGCTTCTTACTATTACCCAATATGCAGTTAACCCTTCTGTAGCTTCTTCTACATGACCTGCTGTACAATACAAAAAACATACAAATGTAAATAGAAAACTATCAAACTCTATGGATTTAATCAATAACATATACTATGTGCATCTACAGAATGATTTATGTCATTGCTTGTATTTGTACAGATTGAGATTTTCACAATAAAGTTCAAAAAGATGTTTCATAAATATTAACCAAACTAAGGCAAAGGCTAAATGCATTATGGAGCTTGGACAAACAGTAGCTCCAGTATAGCGTGCTTAAGAGAATTTACATAGGTATTATATAGAGGTCATTTATCTGCAGAAACATTAGGAAGCTGGCAGATGTAGAGGTGCTACCTCCTGCACAGAAGGATGTGTGTACAATCATATAGTACTACGGGCTGGAGTCTAAATGTCATTGTCCTGTAAGGTTTATTATGAATTACCCCTTAAAGGAAACCTACCACTTGAAGTGGCAGGTTTCCGATGGCAATACCGAGCACCAGCTCAGGGTGAGCTGGTGCCGGAGCTTATTTTAGTTAGTGTTTTAAACCGCGGTATCGCGGTTTAAAACACTTTTTAAACTTTATAGCCGGCGCGGAAATACAAAGGATTTACTGTGACTATAGACAATTAATGGGTCACAGTTAGAGATGAGCGAACATACTCGTCCGAGCTTGATGCTCGATCGAGCATTAGCGTACTCGTAACTGCTCGTTGCTCGGACGAGTATTTCGCCCGCTCGAGCACTTCTCACTATACAATATTAAAAAAACATCTCAAATGACACTTACTCTTTTATATATATTGCTGTTTATTCAGCAGTAGTGCTAGTATTTTTTTTATAATAGGCATGCTAAGCTCTATCTTCCATCAAACACCCTAAAGATTACTGAAAGACACTGCTTGTAGTGTAAATGTCAACTTATGAGGAATAGGTCACTCATACAGGCTGACACATTTATTATTTGGCAATACAAACTAGCATTTCATTCTATAAAATTTTAATGTGTTACCCAAATTTTTCCCCAACTGAAGTTTTTTAAGGTTCTCTGAATGCGATAGGTTACTGCCGATAAAAAAAAACTATTGCTGCAGAGATTGCCACAGAATAGCTACCTCTGTTAGAGATGAGCGAACATACTCGTCCGAGCTTGATGCTCGATCGAGCATTAGCGTACTCGTAACTGCTCGTTGCTCGGACGAGTATTTCGCCCGCTCGAGAAAATGGCAGCTCCCGCCGTTTTGCTTTTTGGCGGCCAGAAACAGAGCCAATCACAAGCCAGGAGACTCTGCACTCCACCCAGCATGACGTGGTACCCTTACACGTAGATAGCAGTGGTTGGCTGGCCAGATCAGGTGACCCTGGGATAGACTAGCCGCTGCCCGCGCTGCTCGGATCATTCTCTGTCTGGATGCCGCTAGGGAGAGAGCTGCTGCTGCTCAGGGAAAGCGTTAGGGTGTTCTATTAGCTTACTGTTAGGCAGGAGTGATTCTTAAAGAACCCAACAGCCCTTCTTAGGGCTACAATAACGTTATAATTTTTTTTTTTTTTATTTGCAGCTAGTACCATATTGTGAGGAATTAGCAGGGGGACTTGCTACCGTTGTGTTTAGCTCTTAGTGACACACATATCCACCTCAAACACCAAAGTGGGAAAATTTATTAGGGGTTTGAGTAGAATTAGGCACAGTCTGCCAGTTTCTTTTTATTTTACGTTTATTTTTTTCATAACTCAGCGTCATCTCATCTGGCATAGTAGTGTGCTGTAATACTTGGCTAGAAAATAGCCATAGGAGAATACAAACGTCTTAATTACGCCTACAGTAGCGTTATATATATTTGATTTCTGGTTGATCTGCTGGTGGCTGTACTTGCTGCAGTGCATCTACTATCAAATTGGGAGCAATTTGGAGTCAGACTTGCGACCACTGTGTTTTAGTGACGCACATATCCATCGCAAAGACCGAAGTGGGAAAATTTATTAGGGCCCGGGGTTGTATTTCAATTAGGTACAGTCTGCCAGTTCTTTTCATTACGTTTATTTTTTTCATAACTCAGCGTCCATCTCATCTGGGATAGAGTGTGCTGTTATATGTGGCTAGAAAATAGCCATAGGGAATACAACGTCGCTTAGATACGGCTACATAGCGTTATATAAATTTGATTTTTCTGGGGGGATCTGTGGTGGATGTACTTGGCAGTTGCATCTACTATCAAATTGGGAGACAATTTGGAGTGTAAAGACTTGAGACCACGTGTTTTAAGTGACGCAAAATATCCACGCAAGAACCGATAGTGGGGAAAAAGTTTTAGGGCACGGTGTTGTATTGCAACTAGGCACAGTCTGCCTTCCTTTTGGTTATTTACGTTTATTTTCACAATCAGCTCATCTCATCTGCGCATAGTAGTGTGACTGTACTAATTGGTAGACCATAGCCATAGGAGAATAACAAACGTCTAATTACGCTAAGTGCGTCTTAATATATTGATTTTGGTTATTGATCTGCTGGTGGCTGTACGTGCTGCAGGATATCTACTATCTAAATTGGGGAGCCAATTTGGAGTCAGACTTGCGAAACTGTGTTTTTTGTGACTCACATAGTCCCTCGCAAAGACCGACGTGGGAAAATTTAGATTAGGGCCGGGGTGTATTCAACTAGGCACAGTGCCATTTCTTTGTTATTTTACGGTTTATTTTTGTCTCAACTCAGAGTATATCATCTGGCATAGTAGTGTGCTGTAATTACTTGCTAGAACAAGCCAAAAACCATCGCAAATAGGATAGAATCGTTTTGGTTTTAAAACTATAAAAAACACAAAACAAAAAAAAAAAAAAAAGTTAAAAAAAAATACAAAGTTATAAACTCTACACTTTCAAATGTTTAACAGAGGGCAGGGGTTTAGAGGACGAGGGCGGGGACGTGGGCGCAAACTACATGCAGGGGTCAGAGCGTTAGGTCCTGGGCGGGGTGAGACCACCACCTGCTTATGAGGAGCAGGGGAACGCAGCAGGCCTACACTCCCTGGGTTCATGTCTGAAGTTACTGGGATCGTGGTTAGAGCATGTTGAGGACCAGAACAGTAGAACAGGTGATGTCGTGGTTGCCGACAAGTGCTTCGAGCCCAGCAACTGTCCACTAGTCAGGTCTTCCACGCAGTCCACCCAGTCACCGAAAATCGGCACTCCTCCAGCTCCTGCACTCAGCCTACTCCCCCCCAGTCGCCCCCTCCAGCAAAATTTGCCATTTGACACGGCCCTACTCGAGAAATGTTTTCTGGACCTTCCCACAGGTCACAAAACAACTTGTCCGGGGCTGATGAGCAATTTTGATGCCCAGGTTTTCCACCAGTCGCAGTCTGTGGGATGATGATGACACTTGGACGTAGTGGAAGAAGTGTGTCAAAGAGGTGGTCCGAGATGAGGAGGGAGGACACGGTGTCAGAACAGTGGGAAGGGAAGTTGTTGTTCAGGGCAGGAAGTCCGACGGGGGGAGCAGACTGAGGGATCGGAGGATGATGACCCAAGCGGGGTGAGACCGGCAGGAAGGATTGTGAACACAGTGCTTCGAGACGGAGGAGAGTCATCGACCGAACAAGGTTGGAAGAGGCAGTGGGGGGCCAGACGGAGAGGCAGGGCCAGAGCTGGTTGAACAGCGCCAAATGTGTCAACTGAGTTGAAGCTCACGTGGCCGAGGGCTCCGGCACGCCACCTGGACCGCCCGGTCGGCGCCCCGCGGAGGGTAGATTTTCAGAAAGTCGGACCCGGTTCTTTAAGGAAACACCGGATGACCGACGGACTGTGGTGTGCCACATTTGCCAAACCAGGATCAGCAGGGGTTCCACCACTAATAGCTTAACTACCACCAGTATGCGCAGGCATATGAATGCTAAACACCCCAAATTATATTGTGCCACTTTAGACAAACACTCCAAATATTATTCTGTTTCGAGTACTGCAATACCCAACATGTGGCAATAATTGACAGGATGGGCACATAGCAGGGCTGAGAAAAGAAGGAGTAAACTTTAGATTTTTGAGCTATGTTTTCACAAGTTTGGATTTGGAGTGCCATGTTGTGTCTTTTTTAGTCTTTCCCTTCTTGGCAGTTTGGGAAACTTCTCCTTGAAAGTGCTAAGATTGAGAGTTCCCCAGAACGGTCTCACCCAGTTCCTTGTAGATCGGAGATTGAAGACATTTCCTCAGTAATTCCTCCTGTCACTATGTTCACTTCTCTATACTGGATCCTGTGGGAGACCACGCTACACTCTCGTGCACGTGATCACAGCATCAGTCCTGTATCAGGAAGAATGTGGACAAGATGGTGCAAATCACCAAGGATAAGAGTAAAATCAATTTTATTCAAGCATACTCACAAACAGAATATTAAAAGTGCGCATATCAAAATGGTTGAAAACGCCACAGGACCTCATGCCCGTCCTAGGTTTAGCCCTTTCAGCTTCATCTGGGGCCTGATCTCTGATGTAGAAATGGGGGCAAATCGATTCTAACGAAGCAGAATTCCTTTACAATTATAGTGATTTTTCCCCCTTTATTAGCAAAATAGCCACAAGCACAATGTGTTATATGGGACAGAGAACTCTGGGAGGGAGAATGTATAACATATGCAGACATGTAAGCCACCGTCAAGCTTTTTTTTTTTTTTACTGGTGCATGCATCTGCCCAAAGAGTTTATTGGGAAGTCATAACAATAAAGTCAAAATACGACATAACAACCATGGACAGGAGTCTCCAGGCATCAATATGGGGGGTCTCCATTGCATAAGTATAAAGCTGACTGCTTTTTTTTTCCTTTATTAAGTTTTTATTGATCATAACAACAAACAAGCACAATAAAAAATCCAAAAGTACATCCTATTCATTTTCTTTTTTTCTCCTATTCCTTCCTTCTTTCTCCCTTTTTTTTTTCTTTTCTTTCCATCCTTTTTCTTTACCTCCCTCCTTCCCTACCCCCGTCCTCCCCTCTCCCCGGCTGGGGATGCTGCAAAAAAGAAAAAAATACAAAACAAAAAAAAAAAAAAACAGGCATTTAATTATAATCTTCTCCACTATTCCATTCCTTCCATGTTTTTGCTTCCGGACCATCAATTTTTATGCTGGATTCATATCTTCTGACTTTTTCAACTAGGTTCCGCCAGTTCCCGATGTCAGGTTCTTTTTTACCCCTTAGTAGTTTGGCCACTAGACGTTTTCTACTCTTTGACGTTGCTATCTCAGTGGTATACCCTAGGATACCCAATAAGGGTTCACAGTGCAAGACCAGGCCCATATTTTTCCGAATATCATCGAAAATTCCATACCAGAAATCTATAATCCGTGGACAAAACCATATAACATGTGCAATATCAGCAGAGTCCTGTTTACATCGATGACATTTCCCTTGGCTTACTTGAACAATCCTCTTATTAATTTCATCCAGAATTCCCTTGTATATTCCTGATCATTTTCCCATAATTCATAACATATGATTTAGAAATCTTAGCATGTGTCGTGATCGTGAATAATTTTTTATTACCTTCTGCGTGTGCAACGTGTTTTAATTGTAGATACCTGAAAAAGTCTGAATCGGTAAGAGTGAATTTGTGTTTCAGTTCACCAAAATCTTTGACCAATACATTTCCCACCCTCGGCTTATACTCGAGTCAGTAGTTTTTCCCAGTTTTTGGTGGTAAAATTAGGGGTCTCGGCTTATACTCGGGTATATACGGTAGTTCCTATTTTCCCCAATAAACAAAATTTGAGATGCAATATAATAATGAAAAAAGGATGGGAGTGATACTCCTCCACACGTAATGCTTTTCCATAGGAACTCTTGCTTAATACGCACTCTTGACCTCCCCATAAAAGTTTGTTTAGGATTGCTCTCAATGCTCTAAACCATTTGTCCTCAATCCAGCAAGGACAATTCGTAATGACATACAAGACTTGTGGGAGGACAACCATTTTAGCTAGTCTGGTGCTGTCCCCTTTGCTCAAAGGTAGCTTACTCCATATACAAACTCTCTCTCCCAATTTCTTGACCAAAGGGGCTATATTCAGCTCGGGAAAATACGTGACCTTCGTGTTGACTTTAATCCCCAGGTATTCAAAGGTGCTGCTATTGTCTATTGGGGCGAGCTTATCCGCAATCGTCCCTGGGAAATCATCAATTTTACATACAGTAGATTTTTTCAAATTAATTTGTAACCCCAAGACTTTTGTGAACTGTTCTATTAAATTCATTGCTTTAGGAACAGACTCAAGGGAATCCCTCAAGCCCAACAGGATATCTTCTGCGTAAAGCAGGATTTTGTCGCCAGGGCCCCCACATCCACACCCCCTAATACCATCATCCTTCTTAATGGCAGCTGCCAATGGGTCAATAAACAAAGCGTATAGAAGGGGTGACAGTGGGCAACCCTGGCGAGTACCCCTAGTTAGAGCAAATTCCCGGGACAGCCCCCCGTTAATCTTTACTTTCGCCCTGGGTTTTACATAAAATAACTTTACACTCTCAATAAATTTCCTTACCAGATTGAATCTTTCCATTAATTCCCAGAGGAAGGCCCACTCCACCCTGTCAAACACCTTTGCGGCATCCAGCGACAGGATGGAGCAGGACCCCCCCTGCCCAAGTTGGATGGCACCAAATAGCCTTTGTAAATTGGTCTTAATACAATGCCCAGGGATAAAGCCAGTTTGGTCTTCATATACTATATCTCTAACAACTTTTTTCAGACGATTTGCAAGAAATTTGGCAAACAATTTCCCATCTGTATTCAAGAGTGAAATTGGACGATAAGACTCTTTTACCGTCGGATCCTTATTTTTCTTACGAATCAGGGTAATACATGCCTCGTACATTGACATGGGGAGATTTCCCTCTCTTTGGCTTGCCTCCCACACATGGACCAATAAAGGAAAAAGAATATCACCAAATTTTCGATATATTTCCATTGGAAAGCCATCAAGACCTGGTGATGAGTTCCCAGTAAATTTACCGAGTGTCTCCTCAAGTTCATGAACTGAAACTGGGGACTCCATCATAGCTTTTTGTTGTTATTATATTTGAGGTAATGGAATTTTATCTAAGTATTCATTGATCTGGCTAGGTAAGCTCTGTAGGTCTGAAGAGTAAAGATCCTGAAAAAAGAGCTCAAACTCTTTCATGATTTCGCCCTCCTTGTTGGTCACCTCCCCTGATGTTTTTTTATAGCATTAATCATCTGTTTTTTAATATTAAATTTAATTCTCTCAGTTAGTCTTTTCCCAGGTTTATGCCCCTCACAAAAATCTTTTTGTCCCCCCCAAAAAATTTGCTGTTGTGCTTTATCCATCAAATATGCATTATATTCCTGTTAGGCCTTGATCAAATCCCCTTGCGTCTGTTCCGATTTATCATAGATACTTTTCTCCTCCAACTCCGCTACCCTACTTTCTAAATTCTTTCCCTTTGTATAAAACTGTCCGCGTCGTGTTTTTTACTTCCCTTGAGAGATAGTTCCTAAGGAACATTTTAATAGTATCCCAAACCACAGATTCCAGGGCAGTGCCCCAGTTAGTCCTAATAAAGTCCTTCAGATCTTCTCTAATATATTCTAAATTACCTATCAAATTGAACCAGTAGGGGTTGAACTTCCACTGGGTCAGTCTCTGCCCGCTGTTTCTGACCAGAAGTTCTAAAAGAAAGGGGAGTGATCTGAAATAGTTCTGGCACCGTTCTTCATATTTTTAATTAATAAACATCCTTTATCGTTTGTTAATGCTACATCAATACGAGATCTAGATTTATATGTCTGGCTATAGCAAGAGAACACTATTTTATTACCATGTAAAAACCTCCAGACATCTTTTAAACCCATTTCCTCACAAAAACCCGCTAACTGAGTATACTGAGCCCTGTTTCTATTCTGATGAAAAACTGATTCTCTATCCAACTCATTGGACAACACACTATTGAAATCACCCACCAGAAACACGGGGTACTCCATTCCATCACCCACAAACTCCATAAACTTACTCAAAACCTGAAAATTAAATGGGGGCGGAATGTAAACAAAACCCAGTATACATCTGACACCAAAAAGGAGCCCTTTAAGAAATACAAATCTCCCGTCATGATCACAAAGTGAACTTTCAATTTGTAAATTTACCGATCTGTGGATGAGGACTGAAACACCCTGTGAATACTGGGAAAAGACTGAATGGAATTCCTCGGAACTCCAACCTTTCTTAATTAAATGTGTCTTATCATACGTCAAATGGGTCTCGAGGAGAACAACAATTGCCGGTAGATGCCTATTTATCACGTCCGTTAAAATACATCTCTTTCTTTTTTCATTAAGTCCCCTCACATTCCAAACAAACAGTTTCAATGACATGGAATATCAGAGAAAAACACAGAAAACAAAAAAAAAAAAAACCAGCAGCCCCCCCGGCCCCCCCCCCCCCCAACTGTTCCAGTGAACACCGGAATTCAAACCTATTGGACCAGCCTCTGTGCTCCCTGTCCACAAACCACAGTACCTTAACTTAAATATTTCTTAAGAAACACTACAAAGGAAAACAGTGACTGGCACTGGAAACTTAAAGGCCCTTCGCATCTAGCCATTCCATAGCTGTGTCCGGTCCAAAAAAGAAATGCAATTGACCTTGATATATAATTTTAAGATGGGACGGAAACAACAGGGAATATTCTAAACCCGCCAGTCTCAATCTTTTCTTAATCTCAACAAAAATCATTCTTTTTTTAAAAGTTTGAGCTGAATAGTCTGGGTATATAAACACCCTTGACCCGTTAATACAGGTTTCCGAGACTGTACGGTTCCATCTTAAGATAGCGTCTCTATCACTGGACACCAACAATTTACAGAGGATTGGACGCGGTAATGCCCCTGGGGGTGTTCCTTTTTTTTAACGTAATTCGATGTTCTCTTTCGATACAAAAAGACGTGGATAGTCTTTCTTTACCTATCTTCTCTAAAAAGCAGTCCCTAAAAAACCAAACAGCATCCTCTCCCTTTGCTTTTTCTGGTACTCCAATGATACAAACATTACTGCGTTTGGAGCGATCCTCTATATGCTGAACTTTCTCCCTCAGCTCCTTGTTTTCAACAGCTAACTTTTGTTATAGGCTTTTCACGTTTACATTATCTTTTTCTAACTTGCTGACCTTGTCATCTGTAGATTTTAACTTCTCTTTAATCGTGTTAAACTCCTCTCTCAATAGGGAGATGTCTGCTCTTACTGCCCCCACTTGTTCAACCATCTCTGAATTACACTTCTTTATAGATTAAAGAATTTCCTTCAGTATTTCTCTCCCTTCTCCAGTTTCACTATTTTCACTTACATCCTGTTCTAAGGGGGAAAATCGAGAACCAGTATTTTTCGCAACCGTTGAAGTGGACTCATTACCCCCTCCTTTCTGACCTGTTCTGGTCTTACCGGGTGGGGAGTTCCAGATATTATCTAGCTTGTTCTGCCTATCCAATTTCCACTATTTTTGTTTTTTGATGGGGACGTGCCTAGGGACTTTCTCCCTGCTCCCGCGCCTTTTTGCCCCATCCTGATCTCCTTATTTAATACCCAGGAAGAAAAAAAATTTATTATACCTAATCCCCTGCAAGCGCCGGGATTAGGTTCTCGCACGTTATTTATCTATATCCCCCTCTAATAACACTTCTATCCACAGGGTCAGTAGTATCTACAATACAATTAATGAAAAACAGACGAGGATATACCATAAATCAAAGAGGGCATGTGCACAAAAAAAAAAAACCATACAGGTTTGTTCTAATTGCCTTTGCACTTATGTATAACAGAACTCAAACGCACAGGCTGTCAATATCAAATATTGACAGCAAACACTGGCAGTCAATCGTAAAGGCGACAGTTAGTAGCAGCAGTTGATGACAGCCGTTGACAGCAGATTTTAAAAGAAAATAGCCGGTATTAGTAGCAGTGGTTAAATAGGAGCAGTCAATCACAGCAGTTAGTGGCCACGGTCGATAGCAGCAGTTGATAACCATAGTTGGTAACAAAAATTGATAGCAGCAATTCATAACAGGGATTTATAATCTCAGTTAATGGCAGATAGCAGCAGTCCATAGCAGCGATCAATAGCAGCAGTTCCAAACAGCCGTTAATAGCAAATAGTAGCAAATAGCAGCAATCAAAAGCAGCAGTCCCAAACAGCGGATAATAGGCAGCATTTACTGACCAATTCACAAGAATTCCACTGTTCACTACAATTTTTCTTTGCTGCCGCCAGGTCTAAAGACTTTCTCATTAAGGCCGCCTCTATGCCAAGATAAAGAGTTGGCTCTACTGATTTTCTATCGTATGCGGAGATGGTAATAGCATTACGCCAGTAAAGTTCAGGCAGACATTCAAACAATAAAAGGATCAGAATACATTAATAGCCGCAGTTGATAGCAGCAGATGATAGCAATAGTTGATAGAGGCAATTCATAAAAGGTGATTGTTTTCGCGGTTAATGGAAAATGGCGGCAGTCCATAGCAGCGATCAATAGCAGCAGTCCCAAACAACAGTTGATAGTAAACAGCAGCAGTTCATATGCAGAGTTAGTAATAGCATACGCCAGTAAGACTTAGGCAAACATTCAAAAGGAAAGTGTATTGTCTCACCACCTCCAAGAAAGGGTCAGGGTACAAGAAGACTTTCCATGTAGTGGAAGAAATTGGGCTGGATCCAATCCAGGACCACGCCGTGCTCCAGGGGTCTTTTCGTCCCAACCAAACCCTGCCTCTGGACTTCTGTGCGCTCCGCGATGTCCAGGATGTTATGTACAGCTGTCTTTAAGCATGCCAAGCCCAGGACTGTCAAAATGCCGGTTCGCTGTCTCAGTATATGGGAAACACTTCTCGCCGCCAGCCACCTTTCCCAAACCCGTCTTCGCGACTTAGCTGCCACTCTTGGGCTCGGGAAGTCCAGCCGCGTTGTGCAGCCACCACAGTAGAAGTTACGAAGGGAGCCGGAGTGGAGACAACTGTCGACCCTCCGTGTTCCTGGCTGCCAGCGTACCGCGATCCCGCCGCCATCCGTTGGCTAGAAGGCACCTTCCCGGGCCAAACACACTAGCCCCGCTTCCATAGCTGTGGTGGAGGACAGGGAGCACGCTTCGTGGCAAGCGTGCTTACATCATGCCGCCTAAGCTCCACCCCCCGAGTCCGTCAAGCTTATGTGATGTCACAGCCCTATAAAAACAGACGGCCATTTGCAATCCTGTCACTTCACACTACATGTGCTGTCTCTTGCATCTAGCTGCTTGTACTCAGTAGCTGATGGAGGGATTTTTTTTTCTAAGTCCTGGGTGTCAATTTTGGGGGTTCTGTATTCCCCATATTTCAATTCTTTTTTGTTGCTAAAGTAGATATCAAGAAATCAGTGTCAAATGAACATAGTTGATTAACCAATATGTCATACAGAGAGGTGGCAGGTGGAGCAGGCACAGGTCACAGCACAGTAAGGCGACGTTGCAGCAGGGGTTACTCTGTGAGGCCAAAACTGCCAGTGTCATCTAGCGGCAGTGTGTTGATGTACAACACAAAGGTTCTCGATTGGTTGACTAGGTCATCCACTTCCTCTCAAAATGACATCTGACAACCCCATCAAAGAGTCCGTTGGTTTGTCAGATACAACCCTTAGTTGGTATGGCCCAGGAGCACCTGTCCTCAACCAGCCTCTGTCCTGTTTATTTCCCTCAGCCAGAGATCTTCTAGGTGGTCTGGGCTCAGCGCTACTATTCAGCGAGGATGAATTCTTTGAGGACAGTCAGCAGCTGCTTGGCAGTGAAGAGGTGGGGCAGACATCTACTGCTTTGTGCTGTGGGGAGCTGGGGGGTTAGGAGCAGTAGCAGCTCCATCAGCAGCAGTTTAAGTCTGGAGACCTTAATGAGCAGCTTCCTTCATCCACCTAGTGAGGATGGTAGCTGCCACTATCAGCAGCAGCACGACATGGAGCAGATCCTGCACCTGCAGGTGTTGGCCTAGCATAACAGCACTCTACCACCCCAGATAAAGGATTCACTGGAATAGTGGGCAGCCAAACTTGAGTTTTGAGTAGAGAAGCTGTACTGCTTGGCCAGTAGTGTGGCATGAGAGCGGGTGTTCAGTGCTGCGGGGGCCATGGTTACCCACTTGTCCATCCATAATGTGGAGAGACTGACCATTGTCAAGATGAATGAGTTGTGCATCAGCCAGGATTTCAACACACCAATGCCTTATGCATCAGAATACATCAACCATGATGCCTCCTTCAAACGTTGAGAAATGAGTCAGGATTCTAATTACCTGCCTCAGCCACTATTCTGATACTGCCACCCACCTGATGCCACACATCTCCAGCCAGTTGCTCCATCTCCCTCCCACCATCTTTACCAGGGACTGGAATTGTCACCCACCTCCACACTCTGACCTCCTGCTGCTGCTGTTACTGCTGCCACCAACTCTACAATGTGCCACGCTGCCACCAACAGAATTTCTCATTGAGCCACTCTCTGGCATCATGCTGCTGCTACCGCCCACCTATACAGACTGTAGCTCTGCCACTCTCTGACCTCCTGCTGATGCTACTGCCGCCACCCCACAGTTTGTCATTGTGCCACTCTGTGGCCTACCATCTTGCTACTACCTCCAGAATTTGTCATTGTGCCACTCTCTGGCCTCATGCTGCTGCTCACCACCTTCACACACTATGATTGTGCCACTCTCTGACCTCCTGCTGCTGCTGCCGCCACCTCCACACTTTGTAACTGTGCAACTCTGGGGCCTACCATGTGGCTGCCACCTCCAGAATTTGTCATTGTGCCACTCTCTGACCTCCTGCTGCTGCTGCTGCTGCTCCCGCCACCTCCACACTCTGTCATTGTACCACACTGTGGCCTACCAGGTTGCTGCCACCACCAGAATTTGTCATATTGCCACTCTCTGGCTTTTTGCTGATGCTACTGATGCTGCCCACCTTCACACACTGTGATTATGTCACTCTCTGACCACCTGCTGCTGCCGACACCTCCACACGTTTTCGTTGTGCCACTCTGTGGCCTACCATGTTGCTGCCACCACCAGAATTTGTCATTGTGCCACTCTCTGACCTCTTGCTGCTACCGCCACTTCTGCACTCTGCATTGCGCCAGACTGTGGCCTGCAATGTTGCTGCCACCTCAATAATTTGTAATTGTGCTGTTGCCAACTGATCACTGTCTCCCTGGAACACCCTGTGACTTCCATAATCCTGTTTTCACCCTCCACCACTCTATGACATTGCCACTATTTTTGGTTTACTCCTCCATTTTATCTGTCAGAAGGATTGATAGCCAAAAGCATGAGTGAATACAGAACACAGAGGACATGTAAATATACCATTTACTGGGTTCAACTCCTGTTGTTTTTTTTTTTTTGTTTTAGTAATATATGGATTATTGACCAATTGAAAGCGGACACTTATGGATGAAAAGAAGGGTAAAATGATCAGTGACGTTAGTGTGAAATTACTGCCGACACCCTCTCAACTCTTTTGGGGGGTTTCTACATGTATCAGCGTTTAACAGAACAGGTTCTGTCATAATCTATGGAATCATAGAGCTGGCACAGATGTTACCTTGTCAGGCTGCATTCCTTTGGAATTTGGAAAATTTGGTGAACTCGGCGAATCGAATTTTTTTTTTTATTTGGCTGAGAAATATAATTATCTGGGGCTACCCATGTGGGGTCAGTGGACGACCCAGACACTTCTCCTTTAGAAGTCCCAGGCACATCTACCCCAGAAGTTGTAGGCAATGCTGAAGCATAAACCCTATGGCGCCTTCTCGGACATTCTTCCAGGACACTGGAAGTTGAAGAAGAGGAGAGGCACTGTGTCAGAGGCCAGCATGTTGTATGCCTCCACAGTGGTGTACGCCTTCTTAGACAGTGTACACAGAAAAATAAGACAGTGCGCACCTAAAAAATTAAATGACTTACACCAGAAAAATTAGATAATGTGCACCAACTGTACGGTCAAACCACACAGCCAACATACAGAAAAATTAGATAATTGCCACAAACTACATGGACAAGCCGCATATCTGACACACAGAAAAATTAGATAAATGCACCAAACTATGGTGTATGGTATAATTTTTTAGGTGTACCCAAAAAGAAAAACCTATTTGCACAGTTCTAAAAGGCACTACAAATGCGCCTACCTTGCCCTAAGACGCCCTAACTATTGCTTAAGATTCTGTGCAGCACTATTCACGCAGCACGCTGAAATGTGTGTCCAGTGCAGAAAAAGGCTAACAAAGCACACTGATGTGGTAGCTCTTTGAAAACTCGCATCTGGGAACATTTAACGGATTTACACAGTTCCTCACTGGTCATTTCTTCAACTATGTCTGGGGCATCGAGACATTTTAAGGAAATGCACTCAGGCTGCACTAAAACTTTGAAAGTACTGCCCATAGAACAAGTGGACAAACCTAAAAGGGGTGGTGATTGGACTAAGAGACTTCGATCCAGAGAAGC
Source organism: Engystomops pustulosus (assembly GCA_019512145.1). Classification (NCBI taxonomy): domain Eukaryota; kingdom Metazoa; phylum Chordata; class Amphibia; order Anura; family Leptodactylidae; genus Engystomops; species Engystomops pustulosus. The sequence goes on from CM033644.1 coordinate 171,763,549, forward strand.
CTACTGGATCCTAACATTAAAAACTCTAGGGCCGTTCTGACCTGAAACAAGTCAGTTTTTCTACTTTGTTATGTCATGGCATCCCATTTATGTTTTTAATTCTATGGAACAAAAGTTGTTTTTAATTCCGCTACTTTTTGGATTTGGCTGAGTGCTGGAAAAACTTACATCCTCTTCTCCACTGAAGAGTGTGTTTGGGTTCATAAGGGACAGACAGAAGATGGGAGAAGACTGGCAAGTCCCAGAGACAGGCAGGCGGGAACGATTCGATTTGCCAAGTGATGGGACACGGCGACACACGATTCACTGGGTGTGCTGGCGCCATACTGGTAAAGCAGCTGAGCATTAGTCGCGAGAGCCACCTTTGTACTATTACAGCGCAGATCTCCAGGGGTTGAATAGGTTGGAATGATTTCTGAGTTTTTCTGACCTTATTTATTATGATCTGCAATCCAATCATAATTACAGAAAGAGATTCTAGGTAAGTGCTATAATCAGTCACAAGAGAGCAATGATTGCAGTGGTACTCCACTCTTATGCAATTATATAAGACTGCAGCCAAATTAAACCTCTGTTTTAATCTGTTCTGTAGATTTTACTTCCAGATTAATGTTATGTATTGTTTCTAGTCATTTAACAAGCCCTATACAGCAAAATGTATGAATGAATGATGTCATTAACACATTTTTAAAAATGTAGAATTATATATATAAAACTTTTTTACTCAAGTCAGACATTTGCTGTTCTCAGTTACACAAGTCTATTAAGTACTTCAACAAATAAAGTACTTGTCATACAGTACATGCTATTTAGAATATGAAACTGTGTGCCTGCATATACATAACTTTGTTCTCAATTACACAATACAAAGTATCAATTGCGGTCTGTTAAGTTTTGTATTCAACAAATAAAGAATCAGTCATACGTGTTATCTAGAACATGAAGTTTTGTGTCTGCATACAAGTCAAATCATAGAATTGCATCCTTAGATAACATAAAAGAAGAGAAAAGGTGAAAATGAGGCACATGTAGAAAAGAAGATAAAACACCAGCACATTTTGTATAGGCTAAGAGGTGGTCAGCATAGTTCTATTGTATGCAGACATCAGCAGCTTGAGGAATATAAAAGGCTTTAACTCTGGCATCATTCACTAAGCCTGTAGTACATCTCTGGTCAATATGGTTAAGGTAGGGAGACAATAGTACTTTAGGTTTTAGGTTATAGTGCAGTATTGTAATATATACTATTAAATGTTTTCTATCCACAGATTGTGTTTTACGAAGACAGAAACTTCCAGGGTCACTCTTATGAGTGCAACTCTGACTCCGCTGATCTGTCTTCATACTTCAATCGGTGCAATTCCATCCGAGTAGAGAACGGAAACTGGATCCTTTATGAACATTCAAATTACAGAGGACACCAATACTTCCTGAGGAGAGGAGAATATCCTGATTTCCACCAGTGGATGGGCTACAATGACTCCATTCGATCCTGCCGTGTAACCCCACAGGTGAGTCTTTTCATAATTATTATATGTTTGACTGTAATTTTCATTGAAAAGTTGCGTTTCAACTTTTATCATTTTAAGAAGACAAAAGATAAAAAACAAGTAAACTTAGTGACTAATTCTCAAATACAATTATTAATATGAAACACAGCATCGTGGACCATTCAGTCTGAGGGTGTACGAGAGAGAAGACTTTAGAGGTCAGATGATGGAGTTCACCGAAGATTGTCCTCATGTCTACGAGCAATTCCACTACCATGACATTAATTCCTGCCATGTGCATGATGGATACTGGATGTTCTATGAGGAGCCCAACTACAGGGGACGTCAGTATTACCTGAGACCTGGAGAGTACAGGAGATACAGCGACTGGGAAGCATCTAACTCAATAATTGGTTCTTTTAGGAGAGTTCAGCATCTATATTAAAAAAAATGATATTTCAATTTATTTAAAATGTAATAAAAATATATTATTTCAAATGTTTGTGTTTTTTAATGGAATATAAATGTTTACTAAAAATGATGATTCTGTTTAATACTACACAGTTTTGAAGTGTAAAGGATATAACAAATTGAAATAAAAGCAAAGAACTTGTAGTGCTCTGATCCTGACAGATGATGTGTCAGTCAATTATTATTATTTCATTTTAGCTACAACATTTGTATAGTACATACATTTTGGGGAAAATACCTAGACTTTAGCTCCTAAAATTCAGCATTGAGTTCGATAGTGTAGGGATACCCCTTTCACTATAATGTTTGTATTGATCGCAAACACTTAAATAGCTATTCTTATCTCGGCATTCCCATATAATTGAATTCCTCTAATATCTTTACTATCATAACTTAAAAGTTATGATAGTGATGTTATTGAATTTTCCTCCCAATTGTTAAAGTCAGATCTGTTAAAAAAGAATTCACATAAAAATGTAAAATACTGACGTACACTATTTTAAACATGATAACTAGAGATGAGCGAACATACTCGTCCGAGCTTGATGCTCGTTTTGATTTTTGGCGGACAGAAACAGAGCCAATCACAAGCCAGGAGAATCTGCAGTACACCCAGCATCACGTGGTACACTTACATGTTGATAGCAGTGGTTGGCCTGCCTGATGGAATATACTAGCCACTGCCCGCGGTGCTCGGATCATTCTCTGCCTGGATGCCGTTAGGGATAGAGCTGGTCAGGGATAGCGTTAGGGTGTTCTATTAGATTAGTGTTAGGCAGGAGTGATTCTACAAGAACCCAACAGCCTTTGTTGGGGAGTTATTTTTTTTTATTTGCTCGTGTCTGGGCTTGCTGGCACTAGTAGTGCAGCTACTAACATATTGTGACAAATTTGCAGGGAGACTTGCGAACGTTATTTTTGGCTCTTAGTGACACACATATCCATTTCAAACAGCTAAGTGGGACAATTTATTGGGGGTTTGATTGAATTAGGCACAGTCTGCCGATTTTTATTTTTATTTTCAAAAGTGAAAGTGAACGTCGCAGCACAAAATCCTTTTGTGTGCTGTTAGTGGTGCAAATGCAATTTCATCTAGCTTAGTCTGCCTGCTACTGTTTAGCAAGCTAGTCTCCAGAAATCCCAATCCACATTCTCTCTGCCGGTGAAGCGTACTGTACGTCACGTGTGGCGTAATCTAATACTTTTTTTGTTCACATTAGTACCGGGACATTAAGCAATCCGCAATTCAGTTTGCTTTCTGATTTCTTCTACGTGTTTAGTTCATAAAGAAATAAAATTAAAAAAAATGTTGTAAAAAAGAAAAAAACAAAAAATAAATAAATTTTCTCTTTTAATTTTTTTTTGGGGTGGGAAATCTCCATTATAGCAATCAAATTTTGTCTACTGTAGTTGAACGGTTGTGCCTGCTACTGTTGTTTAAATATTTACAAAATTTGCATTTCTGCAAAACAAAAGGTCCTTCGACCAAAGGGCAATACTGTATTAAAATTTAACTTTTAATATTTTCAATTTTTAAAACAAAATAGATGTGCTATTTAAGTTACATGTATGAAAGTAAGAATTTAAAAGTTAGAGTGGTAGGAAAAGCATTCTAATTTTTTTCCATAGGTATGAAGGGGAGTACTGCAGAGTCAGTGTGTATTCACATTAACAGGTGATCAAAGCCTTGGCTTAAGAGAATTTTGTTGTTAAATTTTTATTGATCAACTTCTTTAACCTTAGAGAGGCTGTTGCAAAATTTCTTAATCACTATTTTGTAGATAACAGTCTCAACATGCACTTGCCTCTGAGACAACTCTCTGTCAGTAGTGCCACTATATATCACTAATATGCTTTCTGCCTATGTCTAAGGTTGCTGAGTATATGTATGTTCTATGATGCTAACTACTATCACTCGCTGATAGTGACTTGAATGAAACGCCAAGCACACTCTGGCTGAATACAAGCTCACTCTCTCTCCCTGCTCTATTGTTTTGTTTAGTACTGGATGCTGCTGCAGCATTACTGATCCTCAACACCACTCAAATTAAAATTTCGCACACTCAAGCAGCCCCCCCCCCCGACATGTTTCACCATTAACTGGCGCCCTCAGGGGGTAGTGGGGCTGAACTGAGGCTATCAGCATGCTTCCATCCTTTTTATAACCTTGGTTTGTGATGTCATCGTGAGGGGTGTATTCTCAGACAGCCAATTGATGCCCGGCCTCTCCCATCTCATAGCTGATTGGTCCTGAAAGGTATCACCCGTTACATCATCTTTGTTAGCCTCTTGTTGTTATAGTAGCGTAGATTGTTATTGTTACTTTGCGCATGCGCCCCCACTTGGAACCAAAAAGGCCCGGCAGTTCATCTACAATTAAAGCACAGAGGTAACTTTATTGCCAAACAGCGGATCGCTTGTTTATGCAGTATTTATGTAGACATAAAAGATTATGTATATTGCCGATATGGGATAATTCCACATCTGGGGTAATGTGATAGACCTATTGAGATTCCAGAAGGCCAGGGGAGGATTGCCCAGGTTGGTACAATTGGAGTCTCTCCATGGGTGATTACGAAACAGGTCTAAGGATGAAAACTCACGGTGCTCTATACTATGTGGCACAAGAGCTACTATAGAGTGGATACATCGCTTTTCATAACGCTAAAATGGAAAGCATTCTAGAATATCTCAATGAATCATTTAGTATCCAAAAGCTAAAGTGATGATATTTATGTCGGTAGTGTACAATAATGGCTGCGGTGACCGGTATACTGTTATCGGAGTAACAGCTGTGATGTTTACAAAGTGAAATGATGGGATGGAACTGATATTTCTCTTAAATACATGTCTGCTGTAGAATTTCTGATGTACAAGTGTTATTTTATGACATTTAGATATATTAGGATGTATCTTACATCCCACTGAGTTACACTTGTTAGAGGTTGCATGATTTAAAACTAGATAAAGGGTGCGATTGTGAAGCCCTCATTTATTCCATGGGGGCTAAGACTTTTGAGCCGATATATCCACCTTGCTTCAAGGTCGATGTTTCCCTTTCTCGGACCATTTTTCAGAGAATCAACCCCCCAGAATTTTAGGTGTGCCATATCTCCACAAATACAAAAATAGCCAAATCCCTCTGGCACTATGCACTAAATCTGTCCGGACCACAATGAAAAGTATATACAAGCATAGGACTTGGTTACTTAAAACTTAACTTTTACTTAGTCACTTTAAAAAAACACTAAATGCAGTAAATAAACATTAAAAATGGAGCAATCTTACCAGATGGAGTATCGGGCTGCAGGAAGGTTATCCTTGAGAGACCTAAAAAGGGGGGGGGGGATTGGTTTCTCTCCCTATATGCTTAGTTGTCCCTATTGCCCCAATTGCTCCCGTCCTGACAAGGATAGTACCCAAGTCGTCCCTAGACCGGTGTACTGTTATGCCCTAAAGGTATAGCCAAAAAAGTGCTCCCCGTCCCTCCCTACCCTACGCGTTTCATCACCGTTCACGGTGAATCATCAGGGGATTAGTGAGGACTGACTAAAAGTCCAGAAGGGGGAGAAAATAATAGTCAAATCTGGGATTCCAGGAATCCTGGATATAGGTCACACGCAGGCCTTCCCCAGAGGGGACCCCTGGGGGGTCGGGTCCACCTTTGTTCAGTGGTATACCTTGGCTAGTGAGCCATATCTCCGTTATGTTTGAGACGAATATGTCTAGCCAGTGAGGTATCTTTTCCCGTTCGGGTAGCACCTTCTTCTTAGTTCCTGGACTGTTTTGCCCACATAAAACTTAGGGCATTTGCATCTTGCTATATAGACCACATTGGTGGTTTTGCAATTAATGAATCTTCTAATTTCATATGTCTGGTTATCAGCAGGGTTCACAAAGGACTTAGTCTTTGGATATACTTACAGAAAGTGCATGACCCGCAAGGGAAAGTTCCCTTCAGTGAGCTTTGAAGCCAATTACCTCCTTTAGATACCTTGTCTGAGAGGTGACTATGCACCAGGAGATATTTCAGATTTTTACCCCTTCTATAGGTATTACTGGGGAAGGGTGATTACACTCCTTTCAGATCTTTGTCATTACCAAGGATGGGCCACAGTGATCTCAGTATCTCCATTACTTCTTGTGAGTAGGCATCAAATGTGCCAATGCATCTCACAAGTTGTTGTTCCTTGTGTTCGGGTTTTGTTACAAGGAGGTCTTCTCTTTTAGTGG